>CM062818.1:335451443-336156524 GCA_031772625.1 Pinus tabuliformis | reverse complement strand
GATGCGCCTTGGGCAGCTTGTGAAGCTGCAGCAGTGGATGTGCCTTCTCCGACTTGGGTGCGGTAGTTTGAAAGTTACCTGGTCAGCAGAATCAAAGTCAAGAGTTTTTTCTAAATATTTGACATTTCTTTCCATAATTTCTTCTTGGGTCAATTCCTCAACTACTGTGTCTTGCATCCACTCATCTTGGTTGGAATATTGTTCAATTTGTGGAAATTTACAATGGTCATAGGCCAACAGCCTGTATTTAACTCTTCTAGCACTGATAAAACCCTCCGGGTCATAAGGGACCCACCAGAAGCTCCTCTTTAACTTATATTTGTCCCTCAGTATTTGATCGACATCTTGCTAACCTTCTTTCTTGTTCATAATGGAGGGGCCTAGATGGTCTTTGAATTTCAGATGAGCTTTCTTCTTGGCACTATGAAAATGAGTAAGATCAGCATTGATGAGCTACCTATAGTACTCCAATGAAAACAGTGTCATTGGTTCATATCTTGGGAGCCTGTAAGGACAGAGCTCACAACCATAGATTCTAATGACAGTGTGATTTTGGTAGAGATACCAATCACCTATTTTGTAACTCTTGCACAGCTGCAAGGTCTTCTGTATTTCATATGACAATCTAGGAGGAGGGGACCTTTTTAGGAGATAAGAGACTGGCTATACAAACTGGTCAATGAACTCACAGTAGGAAAATGGAGAGTTTTGAACCTCATGGAAAACTGATGACCAAAAGATGACAGATCTTCTTTCCCCATTAGAATCCAACTTTTAGTGGGGCATTGGAAGCATTCAGAATGGTAATACATGAACAAATGATAGATATATGATGAATATTTAAAGACTCCCTCCCTGTCCAGCTTCATTAGCTGGTCATGTATTTTGTTGGCTATGAACTTGGCATAATTATACTTGACAGCAAGGGGCTGTCCTGGGCTGTATGCAGACAGCAGAACCAACACTGTTTCATCAATGTGCTCACTTTTTTAAAAACCTAGCACAAAGGAAATCATATCTATAAGCAGCTTGCCCACCTCATTGAAATTATCATATATGAAAGGAGGTGGGCCTGTAGGCTAGCAGTCTGCCTTCATGAATGTCTTGGTAATTCCTGCAATTTCAGAGCTGGAAAGCATGGAGCCTTCATCCAGAAAATGGTTCATGGAAAAAGGAAACAATAACTGAGTCTGTTTGAAGTTGAGCATCTGGTTGATGGAGTCAGGAGTAATATGAAAAAGTATGCTCCCAGATGGAGACTTGATAGCTCTCTGATTTGGCTCATAGTTCTTAGCACACAAATGGATGATTTCAGGAAAAATATTAATAGAGGGAAGGAAATAATAAGGCAAATTGGACTCCCATATACCATACATGTCACAGTTGTTTATAAAGCTATTTCTTAGTTGGTAGAAGGTCTTCAAGTGATTTATGTCCCCAACTAGATCTTGAATGAGGTAATCCTTATCAGCCAGAGGCATGGCTTCAAGTTCTCTGTTTGGTGGATTCATAGGAGTGACACTGAGAGCTGTTGGAGTGGCCATTATAAAACTTTTTGATGTTATATTTGGAATGAAGTTTTACAGCAGTAACAGATTGATGACAACTGACTCTGAGGATTTGCAAAGGAGTTGCAAAATGAGTTCAACTGAGGGAATGGCCTTCAATATCTGTGGTTATGATAAAGAGGACAATTTGCAGAGTTTTTAGACCAGTTTTTTCTTCTCCTTAATGAATTGTTTGGATTCAAAAGACAGTGGGCAAAGTGCAGAGGGGAAAGGAAATTACAGCTCAATGTACTGAGGCTTCTGTAGTGGAATGCGGTAAAAGAGGACAATGCCGAACTGTTATGAAATTTTTTGCCGGGAATACGAGCTCGAAAATGAGTTTTCAAAGGTAAATTCGCAAACAGGCGGGTTGATAGGGTTTTTCTTGAGCTAGGGGTTTATCAGTGGATTTAGGCAGAATTTAGGTAGGGCAGAGTCATTAATTTGGGAATTTGCAGGCTTCAAACATGTAAAATGGAGAAAAATGGGAAGAATAGGGGTGAAGGGGCAAAGTAGGGCAAATACCTGGTTAAAATGGCACCGAGGGAAACTGGACTGGTCCAATGGTGACCGGTGTAGACGAATTCGAAGGTGGTTCCAGCTCAATTGGTTGAAATTTGAATTTTGGAGGCAAAGGGGCGCAAACAGCAGCAGCATCTCTCCCTTATGTCCAATGAAAATGACTAACAAACGGTTGAAAAACGCATGTTTTTTATAAAAATTTGACATATTTGCGCTTTTGGCGCTTTTTCGTGATGACGTCATCGGTGGGTCCTAGGTACGGACGAGTGACGTGGATGCTGACTCAGATGAAGACATGGCGGTGACACGGTGGCAAAGCATGGACGCAGACGAAGGAAGTGGCAAGTGACGTGGGGCAGCGACGGGGATGTGGTGGTGACGTCACAGTTGACGTGATTGCTGACGTTAGGGAACGAAGGGTGGTATCCGGTTTTCCCCGCACCACCTTTAAGCACAGGCGGTATTGGGGGAGGGGCCTCCGAACACGCTGGGCGGTCGACACGTAGCAGGGGTACGGCGGGGAAACTTCCCATCCCCCAGACGTTAACCTGCTGCAGTTAGGGGGTTCAAAACGACCGCCCACCATTGATCTGGGGCACGCACAATCTGACGGTTGGCGGCACAGGTAAGGTGACGGGGGTTAGGGACAGGACCCGCCCGTATTATTTAAACAAAAATGTGCCACAGGGGGTCATATACATTGGAAATGTGGGTTTTGCAGGTTAGGTTTAAGTGGGGGGAAATGATTATTTAAGGTTTAATAAAACATTTAAACATTAACCTTGGGAAAATGATTGCAGAGGGGTAGAAATATAAGGTTTTGATGGGTGAGGGATTAGGTATAAGTTATTAACCTAACGATAGGTTAGATTAACTCCAAGGTGAGGATGCGGAAGGGTTAATAGTAGTCCCAGATGGACTATTATTTCCCAGGACTGTATTACATGGCTATAATGCCATAGGGTGGGATATTTAATATGTTTTTTGCAATTTCATATAGTTTTTGTAGTAATAGGGGTGGGAAAATGACTAGGGAGCTATATAATAGAATTAGAGGTTAATATGAGTTTGTGAGGTGAAGGAGTAGGGGAGAGGCTAAGTTTATGTACTGAAACTTAGTCATAGGAAGTGAATGGAATGTAGAAGAGTGATTTTTACACAAGAAATGTGGCTTCTTTTCATTGAGAAAGCCAAACTTGACTCAATGTTTTTACAAAAATGAAGTGAAAGCAGGACTGGTTGGGCAGATCCCAAAGTCCTTAAGGGGGTGTTAGTAAGAAACTTTGAGGGGGAGGGTGAAAGGGAGTTAGACATGCTACCAGAATTCTGCCATTAGACAACTGCTTTGACCTTTCTGTGATTGATGAGATGAGCTCTGATTAATAATACATCAAGCGATCCAAACCTTGCTTCTGCAACCTCAAACTACCTACCCAGCCTCGTACACCTAACATCTTTTCTTCTTTTTGCATGGGTGCACTTAGACTTGCAGACCCTGATTATCCTCTTTTCTTTTGACTGCCCTCCTATCTAAATCTACCCTTATCTCTTCCAAGGACCCAGGTTAAGCAGTTGGGCTCCTTCATTTCTCTACCTAGCTACTCATCTGCCAAGCTTGAACTGTTTGGATAGATATCCATTCTCTAGTCTAGAACAAGCAATTTAAACCATGGCATGGTCCAGATTGAACTGTTGGGCCATCCATCAAACTAGCAGTGGTATTTGAACTAGCCACTTTCCTGGTCTTTCTTTGGGGTTCATTTTTATCAAATTTTCTGACTAATTTACCCTTTTATCCCTTTGATAACTCTTTTAGGGCATACCCTCTTTACATTTTTTAATTTTGTCTCTGTACATAGATAATATGGAACCTTTTCAGCATGAAAAGATGAACATATTTGGCACTTCCACTGTCAATCATGAAAAATGAAACCTATTGGTATAGGAACCTAACACTAAGCATCATATACACAACTTTAAACATAGTTCTAGTCTAGAAACCCTCGCGCAATAGTTTTCTACGAGAAAAGAGGGAAAAAATTGACGTATTGGACTAGCCTTAGACCTCATACCTGGAACATCGAGGCTTGAATCCAATTTTGTGGCACTGGGTTCCAAAGCAAAGCCAAATCCGAGGGCGAACCTGTGAGAACCCTGCACAGAAGAAACGGTATCAGCTAGTGACTAAGCCATAAAACATTCTGCTTCATACAAGGCGAGTAAAACCAAAGAGATTCCTAGCATTTGTAACAGTGGAAAACGATGCCACATGTGGAAACAGCAATGGCTTACCCGTAGCTAAGTTTGAGTGCATAATTCAGGTGGTAGTAGCATGAACACCACCTAGTAGCAAACTGAAATGCAAGAGTCAAACTGACAGACCCATGAACCCGAACAACATTCAAGCAGCAACCTGGGAAAATGGCGAAGGAATGAGATTCTGTGAAGAGACCATGCAATGTGAATAGACCTGCATTGTCTACCACCATTGGATCGTCAAGATGACTCCCAAACCGTTGATTGAGTAAGGATCCCAAGTCGATAGCTGTGTTTGGGTAGCACTGCACCTTCCACCTACAGTGGTATTGCAGACATTAATGAAACATACCAGATAAACAACAGTAAGGTGGTGGAGTCGACGATCTCAGACTCATGACTTATCCTCCCGCACCCAATCGACGACGTATAAAAAACCTTTCCGTAACCATAGTAAATGCTAAGGATTTCCATCTTCGTTGGGAGATGGATCCTTGTACACGTAGGCAGAAGAATTAATTTACTTTGAAATTGCATAAGTTTAATATAACACGCGGAGTGAAGTAATGGCATGAGAATATGTGTAAATGCATAGTATATAATAGTGACGGTTTACATAGGTGGTAAATGCTGGTAATTAAAAAAAAAAATATTAGGGAGTATGACAAGTGGTATCAGAGCCATGTTTTCAAAACTGTGACCTTTGGGGAATAACTAATTGAAGTAAATTCACTCTATATATATTTTTCATTTCTAATTATATTAAAAAAAACTATGCATGCTAAACCTGTTCTCTACTCAGATTCTTAGGCCAAGACCAGGACAAAACAACAGACATCCAGCATGAGAAGGGCAAGTAGCAGACCACACAGATTTGTAGTAGGACAAGGACATGCAACAAACCCAGGAGATAACCCAAAATTATGGGTATAGCTCGAAGAGGAAGCTCACAATACAAACCAGACTATTTTGGAGACAACGTAGGAATTACAAAATGAAATGGCCTGGTTACGTGAAAATAATGCACGACTAACGATGGAACAAGAGAAAATTATAAAAAGCTTTTCCGAAAAATAGAACCAGCAGCCAGCTAATCCCTGTGTGGAATTACAAAGAATGTCTGAATAATAGAACCACCACATAGAACCTGAAGGGTCAAAAGAGAGGGAGGAACGATATGACAATGCATCTGAACAACAGACCTCAAAAAGGCAACAGATAGAGTTACAAGGAGAGTTCCGTAAGATTAAACTACTGCACTTCGACGAGGAACAGGAGGAAGCAGCTGAGGCATGGTTAATTAATATGAAAAAATATTTCCAGTTATACAAATACGATCCCAACCTTAAGGTATGGTTGGCAATTTTCCAACTACAGGGAAAAGCCACCCTGTGGTGGAAAGAAGTTAAGATCATAAAGGGAGTAAGCGAACAGACCATAAGTTGGGAAAAAATTCAAAGGTACTTCAAAGAAAGATACCTGACCGAGGTTTTTACAACGAAAAAGCAAGGGAATTTCATGACTTCCGGTTGGGGCAACAGACCATGGACTAATTTATCACCGGTTTTACTTCCTTACTTCATAATGTGCCTTATATTAGAGAGAGAAAAGCTAAGGTGAAAATATTTGTTATTAGTTTACCCCTTTATATATGAGAAAGGATTGAGTTTGACAATCCCAAGACAATGGATGAAGCCATACGTAAAGCCAGGATTTGTTACTAGTAGCATAAAAAGAAAGGGGAAGTTCTAGGTAAAAGATGGAATGATAAAAGAGTTAATAAGTCAGCTGGAAACAGTAAAGGAAATCGTAGTGGTGAAATAAAGGGATTTGGCAAGGGGAAAAACAGTAGAAGTATACAAAAAAAATCATTCAAATCCAAGCCAACCAGCAAGTCCAGAGTCGGTGAACAGCCTGCAAGATTGGAATGCGAAGGGACAGCAAGACCTCCAATACAGTGTTGGGATTGTGGAAGGCCTCACTACGTCAAAAACTGTCTGCAATGAAAGGGAACCGAATAGTTATCACAAACTCATGAAGCATCGACAGTCGATGATGTAGGACGTAGCCTACCGAGGATTAATGCAGCCCTGGACGATCCTCAGGCGGAGTACCAACCGACCATGGTGGAATTCAAAGGTAAAATCTCAGACCTTACTGTAGTTGTTTTAAATGATCGTAGAGCCACATTCAGTTATATTAGTCCTAGGGTGGTAGAACATTGTAAACTACAACCTGTTAAATTCAAGAATATGTGGCTAGTATAGCTGGTTATGGGGGCCAAGAGGCGGGTGCTTGCAAAAGTCAATAACTTCTCTTTAAAAATAGCAGGGCAGCCAGTAATGGCAGATTTAAATGTGCTTCACCTTGGTTCGTATGATTTTCTGATCAGTATGGACTGGTTAGAAAAACACTGGTCATTGGTCAACTGCAAAACAAACACTATTTACTATAGGGATGAACATGGAGCAAGGCAGGAAATGCAAGGAATTAAGTGGCCAATTCAGGTTCGGCTAATAAATGCATCTCAGTTAGCGAAATGAAATAGAAAGGGGTGTCAAATTTATGGAATTCAAGTGGGCTATGCCAACTTGAAAGATAAAATAGCCACCTTGGACAAAATCCCTGTGATACAAGAATTTGCTGATGTGTTTTCGGAAGAGATTCCTGGACTACCGCCTAAGACGGATATAGACTTTACTATCAAATTGGTACCTGGGGAAGCACTGGCATCTCGAGCACCCTATAGAATGAGTATACCTAAGCTAACAAAGTTAAAAATGCAACTACAAGAGCTGTTAGAAAAAAATTATATTCACCCTAGCGTTTCTCCCTAGGGGGCTCCAATATTATTTGTTAAGAAAAAAGATGGGACCCTTCACATGTGTATATATTATCGTCAGTTGAACAAACTGATTATCAAAAATGAGTATCCTCTACCTCGGATTGACGAACTTTTCAACCAAGTGAAAGGTGCAACCGTATTCTCCAAGATCGATCTGCGATTAGGATATCACCAAATCAGGATTAAGGAATAGGACACAGCTAAAATAGCTTTTAGGACAAGGTATGGACATTACAAGTTTGTGGTGCTACCCTTTGAGTTAACTAATAGCCCCGCCACTTTCATGCGCTTGATGAAGAACATATTTCATCAATATTTGGATATATCTATGCTGATATTCATCGATGATATATTGATATATTCCCGCACTATGGAAGAGCACAAGGAGCACCTCAAGTTGGTGTTGCAAAACCTTTAAGAACACCAATTATATGCCAAGTTCAACAAGTGCGACTTCTTCAAGGAAGAAATACAATATCTACGTCATATAATCACAAAGCAAGGGATCGTAGTGGACCCTGAAAAGATAAATACCATAATAGAGTGGCCCGTACTGAAAGATGTAGCAGACATCAGGTCCTTTATGGGGTTAGCCGGTTATTACAGACGATTTGTGGAAGGCTTCTCAAGAGTAGCATGCCCAATCACTTCCTTACAGAAAAAAGGAAGAGCATTCAAATGGACCCTGGAATGTCAAAAGAGTTTTGAGCAGCTTAAGCACCTGCTCACCATCGCACCCATTTTGAGCATAGCTGATCCTAATAAGGACTATGCGGTGTGCACTAACGCTAGCAAGGAATGTGTCAGAGGTGTGTTGACGCAAGAAGGGAAAGTAATTGCTTACGATTCAAGGGAACTAAAAGAGCATGAACAGAAATATTTTTCTTATGACTTAGAGTTGGTAGCCATCATACACGCCTTGAAGATGTGGCAACACTATCTCATCGGAAAGAAATTTTTATTACTGACATACCACCACAGTTTGACCAATTATTTTAGCCAGCCCACTTTAAACGTGAGGCAAGCATAGTGGGTATATTTCCTAAGTGGTTTTGACTTTCACATCAAACACTTGAAGGGGAAAGAAATCCGGGTGGAGGATGCTTTAAGTCGGAAATTACAATGTTTGTATGAAATTTCCCTTAGTGAATGGAAAAGCCCCTTCTAGGAAATGATAAAAAAGGCACTAGAACCAGATACTGTATACCAGCAAATAAAATAGCAAGTACAGTAGCCTACCAGCGAGGAGAATCGGCCAGGCTATGAGGTAGATGATGCTGGAATGTTGTATTACAAAAAGAGGCTATATGTACCCAATCAAAACAGTCTTAAAAATATGATTTTGGATGAATTCCACATCAGTCACTATGCTGGACACCAAGGGTATCAGAAAATGATCACTGCACTTTGGAAAGAGTACTATTGTCTGGGTATGAAGAAGAATGTGGCTGAGTATTTAGCACGGTGTTTGGAGTGCCAACAAATTAAGGAAGAGCATAAACATCCAGCGGGGTATTACAACCCTTACCCATTCTAGAATGGAAGTGGGAAACCATTTCTATGGATTTTATAACAGGGCTTCCTAAGACCAAAAAGAATAACGACTCTATCATGGTGGTGGTGGACAAATTGAGTAAAGTAGCACATTTTATACCTATGCAATCCACCTATAGTGCTATACAGATTGCCCATATATTCATGCAAAATGTGTTTATATTGCATGGACTACAGAAGACGATAATATCAAACCGTGACATGAAATTCACTTCGGTCTTTTGGAAGACATTATTTGCAGAATTAGGGACACAGCTGAACTTCAGTACAGCGTATAACCCCCAGACCGATGGACAAACAGAATGGGTGAACCAGGTGGCAGAAGACATGTTAAGGGCCTATGTAATGCAGCAACCAGCTCAGTGGGAGGAGTATTTGCACTTGGTTGAGTTTACATACAATAACATCTATCGTACTTCCTTACAAATGAGCCCCTTTGAGGTCTTGTACGAGAGGAAATGTCGCACACCCTCAAGCTGGGGTGGACCCAAAGACAAATTAAGGTTAGGGCTGGAAATGCTTAAGGAGATGAAGGAAATGGTCAAAAAGATACGATCCAATTTAAAAGCTGCTCAGGATAGGCAAAAGAACTTTGCTGACTAGAAGAGGAGGTTTAAAGAATAGCAATTCGGTGACCATGTATATGTGAGAATTCAAGCAAGGAGGAGTACACTACAATGGCGCTGGTGTGCCAAGTTGGCGCCCCGATATTGTGGACCATTCCATGTCTTGGCAAGGATTGGGCTAGTGGCTTACTAGCTCGCCCTACCAAGTCACATCCGGGTCCACAATGTCTTCCATGTCTCTGTGTTAAAAAAATACGTTTATGACCCTAAGCATGTGATCAGATGGCAGGATATTCAGGTGAGAATTACTTCCAGTAGACCAGTCTGATTTTTTTTTCTTTTTTAACTGATTTAGAGTATTGCATATTGTAGGTCGAACGAGAAGGAGAAGTCTTGGTCGAGCCACTGAGTATTGTCGACCGTAGAGAAGTACAGTTGCGGAAGCAAGGTATTACCCAAGTTAAAGTGCAATGGCAGCACTTTGGGCCTAATCAGGCCACCTGGGAAGATGATCAGCTCATGAAAAAAGCTTATCCAGAGTTTTTCTTGGTCAACGGACATCAGGACGATGTCCAATTTCAGGAGGGGGAGAAGTAATGCCCCGGGATAAATGTAACTATTTGATTTTACTGTGGTAAATGATGAACTAGATTGACAACATTATGGTTTTGAATTTAAATAATATTAGTTCTTTTCTTTGAAAGAAATTTTTTAAGAAATGTTTTCAAAAGAAATTGGCCACTTCTCAAGGGGGAAGTTAGAAGCAAGATAGTTGCCATGATTCCCAACCCTGACTGTGTTTCCCCTGACTGGAAAGGTTTCTAAAGGAAAATAGGAAGGAAAAAATAAGGGGAATGCTTTGTGCTGTTGCGACAGATAGAAGGAGGAAAAAGATAAATGAAATTGGCTAAGTCTGGTGATGACCAGATAGGCAGGCACTAAGTACGAACATCTTGCTACGGACAGTGGTCCTGTAAGAGAGAAAGGGGGGAGATTCTCGTCCTGGAGGATGAATCTCATGGACGGGTAGCAGATTGGAAGTAGGAGAACATAAATGCGCAGAGGTAATCTTAGCTTTCAAGTAATTACCAAGCAATAGTAACCCAAGTAAGGAATGAACTGTTCTCTGTTTCTTTTTACAAAAAAAAGGAAAAGGAAACTCCAAACATTGAGGAGGGATGTTGTATTAGATGATTGTAATGTTGCAGTTATTTATTTAAAGATGGGGAAAACGGGCTCTTAACCCAGAGTGCCGATAAGAAAATAGATGGTAGCTATTATTGTAGGCTTGGTAGTAAGTGTTGTATTGCTGACTACAAAAGAATGTATAATGTATATTGTACTTATACCCAGAACCCTAGGGGCAGGGTTCTATTTTCCTGAACCCTAGGTGTAAGGTAGTGTTTCTAGAACCTTAGATATAGGGTATTACTTCTAGAATTGCTATAAGAATTAACTGTGTCTGAGAATGAAGCTGAAAACACATTCACAGGGGAAGACCAGTAACGAAATTAGCTTACTGTCTAGTAAAACTATAGGCAGGGTGGCTACGCTACTTCTGTTATTTTATAACCTGGAAACTACTCTTTTAAAACAAATCGAGCATGTTCGGTGGCCATGCGTAAATTAAAACCCAACAGTCATAATTTGTTACCCTCACTTTAGGGGATCTGAGATAGACACATGACTGCATGGAGCATTTATACCACAACAGAGAAATAAACCTCAATTGAGGCATACTGCCAATATGTGCTGCAAGGTAACCGGGACAAATTTATATACACAAAAAATACAATTGAGTGATTGTAGTTATAATTCTCAGGGTGAATCGAGCAAACATCTCTCAGGTGAGAGCGCACAAGCAATTCATTTGTTATCAAATAAAAAAAAAATTCAGTAGGAAATTACAAGAGCAGAAGATGTAGAAATTGTAACTACGAAAATCTTGTCATTGTGCATGAAGCTGGTAATTCAAAGAAAGTAAGGCATCATAGCAAAAATTGTAACGTATAACCAAACACAAAGGAAAGCAAGTATAATCCATAGATGCATTGACCCAGGAGGGGTAGATTCATTATTGATCAAATCCGAACAAACCATTCAATAAACTGAGTACTGGATCATGACATTCTGAATAGTCAGGAAAATCAACAGAACCATACAATATTATAGCCAAATCCATTGATGAAGTCAAGGAACTTGATAAACATATGTATATATTGCACGAGTACCAAAAACCGACTCGTTGGGAAATTGTAAGAGTTTGGCTCTTGGCATGTGTCACTAGGCCGAATACTACCCAAATAGAAGTGTTTCTTTGAATTAAAAAAAACTTTACATTCAACCAGAACAATACAGTAGTTACATTTACAAAAAAGTAGGGGAATCCAACAGAGGTCTCGGTCCCAACGTCTTCATGAAACCTAGCAGGCAGCCAAATAATTGAAAGCATAAATAAAACTGAGCTAGCTAGAGGCATTGAGCTTGAGAGAGGCCTTAATGAGGTTAGCCCCCTGTACAGTACAAATTGTCGGAGAACCTAAGCATCATATAGACAACTTTATACTTAGTTCCAATGTAGAAACCCTCGTGCAACAATTTTCTAGGAGAAAAGAGGGAAACAATTGACGTATTTGACCGGCCTTAGACCTCATACCTAGAACTTTGGAGCTTGAATCCATTTTTGTGGCACTGGGTTCCCAAGCAAAGCCTAATCCGATGGCAAACCTGTGAGAACCCTGCACAGAAGAAACAGTATCATCTAGTGACTGAGCCATAAAACATTCTGCTTCATACAAGGCGAGTAAAACCAAAGAGATTCCTAGCATTTGTAACAGTGGCAAACAATGCCCCATGTAGAAATAGGAATGGCTTACCCATAGTTGAGTTCAAGTGCATAATTCAGGTGGTAGCAACATGAACACCACCTGGTAGCAAACTGGAATCCAAGAGTCGAGCGCACAAACCCATGAATGAGAACAACATTCAAGTAGCAGCCTGGGCAAATGGCGAAGGAATGAGCTTCTGCGAAGATACCATGCAATGTGATAGCCCTGCATTGTCTACCACCGTTGGATTGTCGAGCTGACTCCCAAACCGTTGATTGAGTAAGGATCCCGAGGCGATAGCTGTGTTTGGGTAGCGTTGCACCTGCCACGTATAGCGGTAGTGCAGACATTAATGAAACATACCAAATCAAAAACAGTAAGGGTGTGGAGTCGATGGTCTCATACTCACGACTCATCCTCCCACACCCAATCGATGGCGTATAACAAACCTTTCCATAACCAGAGTAAATGCTGAGGATTTCCGTCTTCGTTGGGAGATGGATCCTTGTACACGTAGGCGGAAGAATTAATTTACTTTGAAATTGCATAAGTTTAATATAACACGCTGAGAAAAGTAATGGCATGAGAATATGTGTAAATGCATAGTATATAACAGTGATGGTTTACATAGGTGGTAAATGCTGGTAATTAAAAAAAAATAAAAATTGTTTAGGGAGTATGACAGTATGAGAGCTACTGATTGTATTTGTGGTAGTGATTATTGTTTAGACTTGAGTTGTATAGTGATGATAAGGTTTTTATGTATTGAGGGTTTATATGTTGAGTATGATGTGTGGTTGTGAGAGTATCTTCCATTTCAATTGTGATTAGCCATAGAGTCATTGTGAACTCATTTTGAAAATTGATGAAAATAGGTTCACGATTGTTTCAATGTTCAGTATGATGGGTCATAGTTTAAAAATACATTTAATGAGGTCCAAGAATGTTTGAAGGTTTGGACCTTTAGTGTTTGAGGTAGAGGCTTGTAGGTGAGTGGTGGCTTTCCAAGGGAGTGGTTCCTTCCAGTCGAGGTTGAAAAACAAGCTTAGGGAGTAAAGGCTTCCTTCCATTGGAGGCTGGAAAAATAGTGACGGTGGTGGACTTCCATAGGTGGTGGCTTGCATGGTTTATGGGACTGGGAGCTTCCAAGTGAGTGGTGTATCACATTGCTTTGCAAGTAGAGGCTTGCACAATGGTGGTGGCCTATGGTTCATATGTAAAATAAGTTCAAGATTTATCAAAGAATGAAGATGAAGCATATCTTCCAATGATATTTTTTACCCTTCTGGTTTCCACCTTACATATAATGTCCTTCTGTGATGTGATTATTGAAGTGCTTTTGTTATATGTCTTAATGATTTATGGTTTATGCATTGTTGATCTCATGGTACATGCTCATTAGTATTGTTTCTCATATGATCATGGTTAATAATATTGTATTTGTTGTTAGTACATTTTGATGTGTTGTTGGTTAATTTATGTATTCTTATGTGGTTATGATAAGAAAATCTTAAAGAAGGAAAAAAATCACCATATGTCTCACTACTAATTGCTCCTGCACCCCAAGACTCCTTCCTCTTTCTCATGTATTTCTACACTCATCTTGGACCCCTTTTAGCCTCATAACATGTAGAAAGCATCGAGCTAGTAGTTATCTATTGGCTAGGACATGTTCTATAATCAAACCATATACCCTTAGCACACCCCTTAAAATCTGTTGTTTGTCATGTATCTGAATTCCCATTTAGAGAATCAGAGTTCTTGGACTTGCCATTTGTCTCACATCTTTCCATCATTCACTTGTCATTTGTCTCTCATAGCTTACCGCAAACTAATCTTCTATAAAATCACTATCTATAGTCATTAATGTAACTCATGGATATATATCTATTAATTCATTATTACTGAAATTGAATTATTTACAATATTTATTACAATGTTTATTACGTATTCAAATGCTTTAATTTCAAATAATAATTTGAAATATTTTTTAATATTAAAATTTTGTAACGTTACATTTCTGAACTGTAATTCACTAGTTTTAATTCACTAGTTTTAAATTTTCATATGCTCAAACTTATGATTCAAGGATAAGTCCACAAAATTGCAATGAAAATTATCAAATATTATATATGCAACTGCCATGAGTGCTTTTAATAACAATAGTGTCATGTTCGTTCATTTGACATTCCTAGAAAAGTTTTTCCCATGATGCCAAATAAGAGCGAGCAAACTCGCCATAAACTTAGTGGAGTGACAAGTAAAGCATAAATTAGACAGAGAAACCATAGATTTGGTGTCTTAAAAAAAATTCAATATATCCTCTTCAATTTCACAAAGATTCTTAATATACTCAAAACATTCCACCACATATTTAGAAATTAAGCGTCAATTTTTGCCACGCATATTGCTTAAAACATTCCTGAGCCACCACTATAACAGTGATAGCGTTTTTTAATTCTGAAACTAAAAGATATTTCAACAAAAGCCTGCAAATATACGTTCTATTGAAATTAGAGAATAATAATAAAAAATTCAAACATCACAATTCCGAACCAGAAATAAATTTTGTTATCAAGAAACTCTGAAAGATTCCATGCATGAGTTTACATAACCACATAATCAAAATTAACAATTTATATCCGGGGTTAAATATAATTTGGACCCCAAAAGGTTGTGATTCTCCACTAATAAAGAAAATAAACCACCGAGTAGTTTATTGTCCTTATCATCCAACATATATAATATCTAAATAAATATTTATATATTTATTTTACATTTACAAATGTAAAATAATAAATATGTCATGCTTGATGTTGGACTAGGTAATAATGAGGGTTGCTTCTGAAACCAGAAATCGCTTTGGTGGATCTAAAGAAATAAAGACACTTTTTCTGTTATGTGAGTTATTTGTTTATTTATGTATTTAAGAAATTAATATTTACAATAAATAATATTATTAAAAATAAATAAAAATCTAATACACTTATTTAAAAAAAAACAATTCCATAGGAAAAAAGCGGTAACCTTTTATTTAAAAAATGAAAAGTTACACAAAGCATATGCATTGAAGCATTTCCATAAGTTGCCCATTGGGCTCGAGTGCTTTCGCACACAATGCAACGTAGCGAGGCTACCGTGCATTTAGAAAGAATGAAAGAAAAGAAAAAAGAAAGGAGGAAAGGACAAAAAAACTGGTTCCCGGTAGTGAGTAGAGGACTCACACCTCATGTTTTTCTCCCCTTCTTCTTTTTGATCTTGCGCTAGTCTCCTTGTGTGGGCTCGATCGAAGCTAGGACTAACTCTGTTTTTTCTTTCTGTGAAGCTGAATCCTTGTTTGAGTCTGAAGTATCTGAGGGGTGATGCCGTTTGATCCCTCCCATACTTAGATCCTCGCTTGTCTTCTCTGCCTGATTTGAATGGAGCTGTGAAACCTTGTTGGCTGATATGTTTTCCTTTTGGGTCTCCTTTCCTTGGGAAGGCTCAAAATTCTCTGTGGGGGTAACTTCCTCCTCTGCTTCTGATTCGTCGTCATCTCAGTCAGGAGGGGGAAATTGCCATCCTTTCCTCTACTTCCCTTTCTGCTTCTTTTTACTATTTGCTTTCTTGGCTTTTGGGCATGTACTTTGCAAGTGTCCTATCAGCCTACAGATCCAGCATCTAAAAGCAGTGTTTTCGTAGTTAGTCCTTGCAGCGAGTTTTGTTATTTGTATACCATCCTTATACTTTCCGGCAGTCCTTTACTTAGATCTACTTCCACGCAAATGCGTGTAAATGTGTAGATCCTCTCATCAGTCCTTTCCAGATCTGTTTTGATATATTTCCATATGTTGTTCCCAATTCCTTCCAAAACTCGTTCACTCCAAAAGTGAAGGGGAAGGTTATATAGGCGGACCCAGACCAACATTTTGGAGACAGTCATTTTGTTTGGATCAAAATCTAGAAACCATGGGGTCATAAAATGACCTGATGTTCCCCAAAACCAAGGCCCAGCACTAATGATTGTATCTCTGACTTCCGTGGACGCGAATTTAACAATGAAAAACCCCTTGGAGCATAAATGTATATCACATTCCATGGTCCAATTGATGAAGATCCAGTGAAATAGATCCATTGGCTTTGGCCAAAAACTGTTAAATCGGCAGATTAGGGCCTCTGTTTCATATGAATTAACAAAATCTTCAAGTCCTGTAGAATCAAATTTGAGGGCTGGGGTTTGCCTTAGCTGATCTACCATGTATGGCCTAGGTGTATATCCACCTTGATCTAGAGGGGACCCTGGATCTCTATTACCCTGTAATATGTTTTTGTAAGAGGAGCCTCCCTTGGGTTGATGCTGAGGTGTTGTCTTTTTCCCCTTGTCTCCTTCTGAGGAGCTTGGATGTCCCTGGGGCAGAGCCCCTCCTCTCAGCCTAAGGTTTAAAGCAATTGTTGTTTCTGGGCTAATATCATAGTTTTTCAGGGTTCGGCTATCCTGAAGGGACCACCTAACACTAACCAAATGTTGGATTTGAACAGGGTATTCCATCAATGCCCATATTTGTTGTTTCAACTACAAAATGGTGCTTTCTGCATGTACCCATACCAGACTGGTTTTCCCCACAGGGGGTTTAATAAAAATCTGAAAACAAGTTGATGTTACCTGTTGCCTGGGTTCTGGCTATTCTAGTTGCCCATGATATTGCACTGCCGAGGCGCTGAGAAGATCAGAAACCCTAGCCATGTTGTTCTCCCGAGCCACAGGGCTACATGTCGGCTCCGATGCAGTTGCTGCTGTAGGCAAAATTTCAATGACTCGATCCTTCTGAATTTCGGAGGCATAGCCGACCCTGTTGGGCCTATCAGGGGTTTATCAGCAGTATTCACCACATTTTGCAACAGATCCGTCCGGGTTCACACTTCCGCATTTCTTTTAAACTTTGACTGCAGCAAATGACATGATACCCTTGCTCTCGGCTGTGCAAAGTTAATCAGTACCCGTCGAACGGATTTAGGCTTCTTACTTGTGGATTCTCCGGAGGTTTGACAGGCGCGGGTAGATCTGAAAGCCATTGCTGTCGCAGAGAACATTCTCTCTTTATTATTAAAAAAATTAAATAAAATAAATTTAATGAATTTTTTTATTATCACAATTTTATAATAATAATAATAATAAAATCATAATTCAATGAAATATCACATTAATATATAAGATATATAATTTAATGTATTTATTTATTAGGAAAATAGAAAATTAAATACAAAATTATATTCATAGTGTGTTTATTTTGGAATAAGGTTTTTATCATTTTAATTTAATTATTGGTAATTATTAGGTTGATGATAGAGATTTAACCTCCACATAATATTCTAGAGCATTTTTGTTAGTATTCACAAATACAAAGTTGAGATTTATTGCTAATGTAATTATGCACTCTTTGTTCATTGAATCTAGAGACTCATCTCATTCTAGAACCCAGTATAAGGGGGTTGGTAAGTTTGTGCATCCATCCATGCCCCTTTAAAATGAAATTAAAAATTATGTTCTACATAAAAAAATAATGTTGGCTATAATTAAACAAAAATGAATATGTGATAAAGTAATTGAAAGAAAAAAATATGTGAATTAGATGTTTAAATCTTATACTTTTCCAAAATATTTCAACAAAAGATTTTATTAAACTATTTTAAGATCTATTTTAACTAATTTATGTCAATATCAACTTCATATATATTTTTATATATAAAAAAAATTATGGTTAAAAATTTTATTTGATCCTATATATACTCTATTTAGCATTCAAAAATACAATTTAAACAATGAAAAATAACACATTGTATTTTGCACTTTAAAAACGTTTGCACTGGAAGAAATTTGATCATTCTCAACTAATCTTGAATCTGTACTTAAGATGTATCTATGTTGGTTCTACAATCTAGTAAGAGGGGACGTGCAAGTTTTTATGTCTGCCATTCCCATTTAAAATAAATAAAAATAAATAAATAAAATAAATAAATAAATAAATTATGTTCTAAATAGAAAAATAATGTCAAACATTTATTTGATCATATATATACTCTATTTAGCATTCGCAAATACAATTTAAACATTGAAAAATAGCATCTTGTGTTTTGCACTCTAAAGAAGTTTGCACATGAAGAAATTTGAATTTCATCCCTCTCGGCTCATAGATCTGTACTTAAGATGGATGTACAATGGTTTAATTAAATTGATTAATGTCCACGTGGCCGTCCATAAATGGTGTTTGGGTGCTTTGTTAAGGCACTCCTGAATGTGAAGTCACTACTTCAATTCCCAGCGGAGATAAAGGCGATGAACAAGGTGAATTTGTACTCCTGCTAACTTTAAAATAAAATAAAAATTAATTAAAATATAGAATACATGTCACATGAAATTAGTTCCTATTTGGAAAAACAAATTACATGTAACATGAAATGAGTTATGGTTTTTTGAATATGTAGTATTGATAATCATTAATATTAAAATACAACTTATCTAATTTTTATTATAAATTAAAAAAATATATATATTTATAATTAAACTTTTGTTATATATATTATAATGATGATGGTTAATGTCCGGTGAGACCAAACTTTCGTCTATCAGACCAAAAAAAAATAATTATTTAGTTTAATTTAAGATTTTATTCCTATGCTCAAAAAGCTGGGACAGAAGCTTCCCGAACTCACTATAATTTTGACAACGTAAAATATTAGGAAGGTCAATATTGCGACAAAGATTATGAAACTGAGATCTAATGTGGTTGTACATAGGGCACTCTAAAAAAAAGTGGTTTTCATCCTCGATATTCCTATTCTCACAAAGATAACCATAATAATAACCATTAAAATTATAATTAAAATTTAATTAATATTTTTTATAATTAATAATAATATAATAATTAAATAATTAAAATTAAAATTATTTTTTAATAATTTGAAGCATTTTTACTGTAGTAGGCGGAAATTTAGATTCTATTATCATTTTCAGGAGTACGTTTCCAGAGAGAATTGTTGTGACCCCGTATTGTTTAGGACAAAATTAAATAGTATAAATAGTTGTTAAATCAACAAACGAACGAATATATATATAAAAAGGTAGGTAGATGAATGCTCTTTATGTGGACGACAATGAAGCCTCTCTACACGCTAACGCACTGCGTTGTATGGAACGTGGACTTTCGGCTCCTGTTATCCACAAGTCAAATGCGTGATTTAGCCGCCTTCGTGTAACGCCCTCGCGACTTGGGCAAGTGCGCGACGGGAAAAACACCTTCACACGACGGTTAGACAACAAAGCGACCCGGGCGGGCGACCCGTCCACGACGGGCAGGCGACCCGGGCGGGCGACCCGTGGGCGACCCGTGCACGATGGGTGGGCAACCCGGGCGGGTGACCCGTGCACGGTGAGTCGACGGACATACACAGCGAGCCGAGCTGTAGGTGCGATCACCAGAGCTGGCGAACAGGCACGGCAAGTCAAGGTTTGGTGCGAGCTGCGGACAGGGCGAGCTGGTGCGGTGGACAAGGCATACAGGCGAGCTGGTGCGGCGGACAGATGGGCGACCCGTGGGCGACCTGCACACGATGGGCAGGCGACCCGTGGGCGACCCGCGCCCGATGGGCAGATGACCCGAGCGACGGACAACGTGGATGGACAATGCGGTTGTGTGGAGCGCGGGTATGACAGCAGCGGGCGCGACTCAACAAAGGCGGGCGCGGTTCAACGGCAGCGAGGGCACGGTGCGAAGAAAGGGCGACCCGGGCACGATGGGTGGGCGCCCCTTCACACGACGGGCGGCAGCAATGCGACGAACGACAGCGACCGGGCATAATGCTACGAAAGGGCGAGCTGTAATGCGACGTTCCAAAGTCCCATATGTAACTTAAGGAAAATATGCGATGGAGTGTGGAAGCTCTATATTGAGCGTAAGGAGGCTTTGCACTTGGGCAAAGGTCGACCTACCAAATAATAAAGCAAGGGCTCCTAACATGTTTTAGGGGGTCGGCTTGAGAGCTTGACACCCCTCCATTGAATGGATAGCCAGCGTATATATTGGTAGCGCAGAGGCTTCATTTCATCATCAAGCACTTCGCTCTCTCTCTACATTCGATTTAGAGGTAAAGAGGACGCAGCAAGAAGTGTGCATCCCTCATGCGCATAAGATAAGTGCGCAGTTTTACCAAGGGACTATTTGTGGGACGACGGTACACGGTAAAAGGCAGTTTGGTGCAGAATCGAATTGGAGGAGTTCTGGTGGCTCCGGTGAGCACGCTCCTTGATGAGCCCCAATTTTGGTACAATTTGGGCTCATTTTGGCCTATTATACCTGCTCAAACCATTCATTTTTTTATTGCTTATGCATGCATTTCTTAGTTTGTTCATGTTGTTTGTAGGAAGAAGGGTAGGCACTCTATCTACATGACTAATGCATTATGATTCCAGGTTTTGGCATTAAAAGGGAGCAAAAGACAACGAAAAAGGAGACAAGGAGACAATGAGGTGGCACTGCTGGTTTTTAGGAGAGGATGTCCACGGTCTTGGGGACATTCCTCGTGATTCCCACCAAGAACTCCGAGCTTCAATCCATCTCCCCTCCGATCTTAGAAGCAGCCAGCTGTTCTACAGGAACAACAGTTACAACTGTTCTACAGGAACATCACTTATGACTGTCCTACAGGATCAACAGTTAAACTCTAGTTGGATAGCCGAGCTCCTAAAATCAAGGACACTTGTTGGATCATTGTTTTGCATAAGTATAGAGGTCGTAGCCTTTGATAGGTTGTTGAAACTTTCGCATTACTATTGTAATTTTGGAGCACAGCTTGGTGTTAGTTCTTGTTGTAAGCCAGTTTTGGCATAACATCAGATTATGAATAAAGAAGGCAGATTTTGATCTAGATCTGAGTTTTCTTAAGGAGACTATAGCTCTCAGGTTAGGGCCCAACCTGAGAGCCATAGATCCCCTCTGCTGTAGTGTTGTTTGCATTTCGTTTCAGCACTCTGAGTTTTCATTTTCACATGCAATTTGAATTACAGGTTGTTGAATTAGTCTTTTTTTCATGAGCATAGATAGGACTAGTTTATGGTTAAATTGCTTTCGGTTGTTTAGTTAGATTAGCAAGGTGATAATACATTGGAGCTCCAGCAAAAAAGGTTGAGGAAGTCTCCACTGCCATCTCCGTTTGGAGATTGGAGTGCAGCCTATACCAGCCACAAAAACACGCAGTTCTTCACTTCATACATGCTGCAACATATTCTCGTTATGATAGATCTTTCCACATGATTCACACCTGCACACACGCCTTCATCACAACTTCATGCACATTCTCCTTCGCGTTTTGGATTGTTGTTCATTGAATTTATACGCACAGGTAGTTTAGGTTGATGCATTTTCGGTTTGGTGACAGTCATAAGCATTTGTTTCACTTACACTGCTCTCTCTCGTTCCAGCACCTCATTCGCCATCTTGATCACACATGCAAACACATCTTTGACCCCTGCTCCGCTCTGTGATCTCCCAAAGTCTTTCACTCCTCACATAGCTTCATTCTCTATCCCTTTTCGTTGACCTAGTCCTCTATCTTCCAACTTGCTCCCTACACTCACTCCCTATCCTATTCTTCCGCTTCTGAGCCATCACCAGCCTTATTCCTACCTTACACATCTCCCCCTACCATTCCATCACTCCTCCATCACTTCAAACACTCACGGTAGGTCATCCTGTAGCAATTTGTAGACATCCTGTAGAAATCTCTGCGTATCCTGTAGGATCCCCTGCAGACATCCTGTAGGAGGCCACTCACTCGGTTGCTGAGCATCGGAATGTGAGGAACCTCTATGGATGGATGCTAAGGATCCCTAGGGACCTCTCCTAGCCTCCCCAACCTGTCCCACGCTTTCCTTCCTTCTCCATCCCATCTGCACAACCAAACCCTAGTTAGCACAAAATCACAATCATTCCATTCACTTAAGGGAAAAATACAAAAAACATGTCTTTTATGATGCAAGTAGCTTAGATCCATGCATTTCCACTTATTAGAGGTAACAGCAGCATTGGTAGAGGTTTCATTCACATTCTTTGCATTATAGAGGTTAGACTAGTTAAATTAGGGTTTCCTAGATTTACATGCTTTGATTTTCTTTCAGTCCATTTTGTCAAGTAGAGTAGTTTTCCTTTGAGAATAGCTTTCGTCCATCAATTAGCAATCTTCTTCTGAGAGCCTATAGAAGTTGGCTTGAGCCCTAACGGACTTGTGCCAGCTGACCAAGTGACAGCTGCGACAAGAGCTAGTACTTGTGCATATAGCACCGTCGCTTCCAAGTTTGTACGAACTACCGGGTTGATAAAATGAGAGACAGGAAGCCCCAGGAGTTGTAGCATTATTGCTACAATACTGGAGCTCACCATATTTTTGGCGTCGTTGCCGGGGAAGCGTCAGAGTATTAGTAATTGTTGCTCTTCTTCTACTTTCGTACTCTTACTTTTGCTCAGTAGTTTATTTCATTTCCATTCTGCAAAAGTAGCTTAGTATTTCTTGCTTTCCTAGCTTAGTATTTCCTGCTTTCATAGATTAGCATTTCCTGCTTTCCTAGATTAATATTTCTTGCTTTCCTAGCTTAGTATTTCCTGCTTTCATAGTTTAGCATTTCCTGCTTTCCTAGATTAATATTTCCTAGTTTCCTAGAATTAGCTTTCCAATTCCGCAAATTTCATTTGAGAAATATAGTTAGTGTAGATCACTCTGTTTCAGTTTTGTAGGTACCAAAGAAAAAGCAAAAGCACAAAAAAAAAAAAAAAGTCCTTTCCATTTCATGGCTCGTAGGAACCGAGATAGATCAGGCAAATTCCTACCAAACACCCCCACCACATCACTGAGTCACCCTTCTCTCTTCTTTGGTGATAGTGACCCAGAGGAACCTATAGGTGAACATCTTGAGATATACCAAGACCCTATAGAAGAAGAAGAGTTAGAGACCACTCCATCTGAAGCCATGGTTGATAATAGAAGAGAAGATGAGAGAATAGAAGGAGCTTTCCCCATCCGAGAGACCAATGGAGAGATGAAAATGAAGAACATTAGCCCCTCCGCCTTGCCTCACTTCCATGGACTGACCACTGAGGATCCTGATACCTTCTTGTTTTAGTTTGCTGTCCTTTGTAGAACCTATGACTATACTGAAGATGAGCAAAAGCTGAAGCTTTTCCCTTCAACCCTTAAGGATGCAGCACTACGCTGGTTCATGGGACTACCTGGGAATAGCATCGCTACTTGGGTTCCAATGCAGCAAGCCTTCAATACCAAGTATAGGGATTACTGTAGGTCTAACGAAACCAAGGGAGAGATCTTTCGGATGACCATGGGGAATGATGAGTCCTTAGAGGATTATGAGGAGAGGTTCCAACTTAGCTATAAGCGGGCCAGGTGCACACTTGACCCTGAATCCCTCAAGTTGGTTCTACTCTGAGGAGTCCCTGAAGATCTCTTAGACACCCTTCACATGTTAGCTGGGGGGACATTTACCAACTGCCTTATGAGGACATCAAGACTGTGTTTAGAAATCATTCCAGGGCAACTAGGAAACGAGGTAGAGGAAATCTCCTCTCCACTGGTGTCCCTTTCTCCAAACATGAGTTTACAAACCAATTAGAAGATCTTAAGAGTGAGGTCAGACAGACCATTGCCATGCAGCTGGACACATTCAGGATCCAGCAGAAGAAAGAAGAAGCTGAGAGAGCCTTGGCTATCTTCTGCCCTAGGTGCACCAGAAGACACCCTAAGAACGAATGCCCATTACATTCAGTTGAAGTGTGTTTCGTTTGTGAGGAGGACCACCCAACAAATCAGTGTCCAACCTTACCTGGGTTTAAAGCCATGTACCAAGGAACCGAAGCCCCCACTGAACCTCTCTACTTCATCAACCAAAGGAGGCCACAAGGATCTAGACCTTATCAACAGGGGATGCAAGGGGCACCACAAGCTTATTATAACCCCAACCAATCGACTCCCATGCCTTCTTGGGGTCCCCCTGCGCATCCTTCTTGGTCCATGCCTCCTCCATGGTCTTATCCACCTCAGTACCCTACTCAACCTACTTCTCATTCCTATCATTCACATGCCCAGTCACAGCCTCAATGGAGTGCACCTCAGTCGGGGTGGAGGCCCCAATACAACACTCCTCCTGCCATTTTGCCTCCACCACCAGTTCAACCTCAGCCTTTACCTCCTGCTCCTCCAAGGCAACCTCAGATGCCTGCTCATCCGAACCCGAACCCCAACAATAGACAGGCTCAGAAGGTATATACTGGGGAGACCTCATGCCCTACCTATTCTGTGGAGATCCAGGAGATCAATCTTAGATCTGGAAAGACTCTTCCAGATCGCCAACCTCCTCCCCCAGAGGATGAGGAAGACCATCAGGAGAGTGAACCAAAGCCTATTCCACCCTTTCCTGAGAGACTAACAGCCACCACACAACCCAACCCAGAGGAGGATGAGCTTTTGGGAGAGCTCAAGCAGTTGTGTGTGAAGATACCCCTTCTCCAAGCTATCAAGGATGTGCCCATTTATAACAAGCTGGTTAAGGAGAAGTGTTTCAAACACCCAGGCAGACGGAAGAAAGATGCCTCAACTATCAATGTCATAGGACAAATGTCTGACCTTATGCTAGGACACGTCATCTGCCCAAAGTACCTAGATCCTGGAAGTCCTGTAGTAGATGTTCACATCAATGGCACCATTATCCCCCACACCTTGATTGATCTAGGGGCGGCCATCAATGTGATGACCAGGGATACCATGCTTAAACTCAATCTTCAGGGTTCCTTGAGGAAGACCTCGACAGTACTGCAATTAGCAGACCGCTCCACCGTGACTCCCGAAGGGATTGTGGAGGATGTCATGGTCTCCATCGATTCTTGGGAATACCCTGCAGACATCCTGGTTCTGCAACCAAAGGCCAAGCTTACTGGATATCCTCTCATCTTGGGAAGGCCTTGGTTAGCTACTGCAGATGCTTACATAAGTTGTCGGGCAGGAAACATGACCATCAAAATTGGTCCCATGTCCAAGCAGCTAGTCCTATACCCTCCTGCCCAACCTTCTTTAGAGCATGATTTACCACTCTGGTTGGAGGAAGGAGAAGAAGACGAGGTGTATTTAGCACCTCTGTGTACCCTAGATACCACTAAAAGAAACCCCCCAACTGAGGATGACTTGATTGAGACTCTGATCCAAAACCCACCTACCAGTGCACTACCTTTAGAAAAAGTGGTGGAGGATGCCCAAGCTAGCACCTTAGTGGATCTTTGTACAACCAACCCTGTCACTCCCAGAGTTAAGAATGTGGAGTTCGGCCCTGAGAGAGCATTGAAAATCAGCTCCTCCCTATCTCCTTCCCAGGAAAAGGAGCTGTGTAGTCTGTTGGCCAACCACCTAGATGCTTTTGCTTGGAGTTATAAAGAGATGAAAGGAGTCCATCCCTCGGTCTGTACCCATCATATATACATCAAAGAGGATTGTAAACCGGTTAGGCAACCTCAGAGGAGAATTAATCCAGCACTTAAAGACATTGTCAAGGAAGAATTGCAGAAACTGTTGGATGTCGGATTCATCTACCCCATCTCACGTGAATGGGTGTCCCCTCTAGTGTTGGTTCCCAAAAAGAATGGGAAGTGGAGAATCTGTGTGGATTACCATGAGCTGAACAAAGCTACCAAGAAAGACCATTTCCCTCTACCTTTCATAGATCAAGTGTTGGATGGACTGGAAGGAAAGAAGTTCTTCTCTTTCCTGGATGGGTTTAGCGGGTACAATCAAATCCAAATCAGCCCGGAAGACCAAGATAAGACCACCTTCACTTGTCCTTGGGGTACCTTTGCCTACCGAGTCCTTCCCTTTGGACTATGCAATGCTCCTGCTACCTTTCAGAGAGCTGTCTTGAGCATCTTCTCAGAGTTGGTCCATGATGCAGTAGAAATCTATATGGATGACTTTACTCCTTACGGAGCTAACTTCCAGGAAGCTTTGTCCAACTAGGGAAAAGTCCTCACCAAGTGCATCGAGATGAACTTGTCCCTTAGCCCTGAAAAATGTGAATTCCTAATGACTGAAGGGACCGTGCTAGGCCATGCCATCTCTTGCCAGGGTTACAGGTGGATCCCAACAAAATTTCTCTAATCAAGAAGGTTCCACCTCCCCAAAAGGTCAGGGATGTCCGGAGTTTCTTGGGATTAGCAGGATACTACCGGAGATTCATTAAAGATTTCAGCAAGCTAGCCTCGCCATTGTTTGTTCTGTTGGCAAAAGATGTGGAGTTTAAGTGGACTGACGATTGTCAGAAGAGTTTGAATGAGTTAAAGGACAAGTTGGTGTCATCACCAATCTTGAGAGGTCCAAACTGGGCCCTACCTTTCCACATCCACACTGATGCCTCGAACAAAGCCATAGGTGCAACTTTAGGACAAGTTGAGCAGAAACTTCCATATGCCATTTACTTTGTTAGCAAAAACTTGTCCAAAGCTGAGCTGAATTACACTGTAACCGAGAAAGAGTTCTTAGCTGTGGTCCATGCATTAAACAAGTTCTGACATTATATTACTGGTTACCAGACCTTTGTACATACTGACCATGTTGCTATTAGATATTTGATGAATAAACCAGATGTGAATGCTCGTATTATTAGATGGTTACTTTTATTGCAGCAGTTTGATTTAACCATTGTTGATAAAACAGCTAGAGAAAATGTTGTTGCTGACTTTTTATCTAGATTGGATTTGCCTGCAGATGAAGATGGGATGGTGGATGACCAGATGCCTGATGAGCATCTGTTTGCTATCTCAGTACTCTCTCCATGGTTTGCTGATATAGCAAACTACCTCGTTTCAGCTCAGTTCCCTCCACACCTCTCTTCAAAAGAGAAGAGCAGAATCATCAGAAAAAGTGCCTCATTTACTTGGATCGGGGGCAACCTGTTCAAGCTTGGCCCCAATCAGATCTTAAGGCATTGTGTAAGGGAAGAGGAAGTCTTTGACATCCTCCTCACCTGTCATGATGGGCCTTGTGGAGGACATTTTGCAGCAAAGAGAACTGCCTTCTAGATCCTGCAAGCATGCTACTATTGGCCCACACTTCATCAAGATGTCAGAAGATATGTCAGTCAGTGTGACCAATGCCAAAGAATGGGGAAACCAACCCAAAGGGATGAGATACCTCTCCAACCTCAAGTGACTCTTGAGCCATTTGAGAAGTGGGGCATGGACTTTGTGGCTCCAATCAATCCCTCTTCGAGGCAAAGATCCTACATCATTGTGTGTACTGACTACTTAACAAAGTGGGCAGAGACCAAAGCAGTCAAGGCAGCAACAGAAGAGAAAGTGGCCGAGTTCCTAAGAGAGAACATCTTCTACAAGTTTGGCTACCCAAGAGAGCTGGTCACCGATCAAGGGAGCCAGTTCACATCCAACTTGGTTGAAGATCTTCTAGCTCATCACAAGATCAAGCATAGGACTTCCACTCCCTATCATCCTGAAGAAAATGGGCAGGTGGAAGTCACCAACAGAGCATTAGAAGGGATCTTGACCAAAGTGGTGAGCAGCAATAGAAAAGATTGGGCAGATTGCCTGGTTGAGGCCACATGGACCTAGAACACCACTTGGAAGACCACCACCGGTTTCACACCATATGAGCTGGTCTATGGGAAGAGAGCTTTGCTGTCCATTGAGTTTGAGTATAACACTTTGAGGATGGCAGCTCAGCTAGACCTAGATCTCAGCCATGCACAACAAGAAAGGTTGCTGCAGCTGAATGGCCTGGATGAGCACCGCATGTAGGCCCTCCTTCACTCAGAAGTGGTTCAACTTCAGAGGAAGGTATGGCATGACCAACATCTCCATGACAAGCAATTTCAACCGGGAGATTGGGCCTTGTTGTATGACTCCAGGTTCAAAGACTTCAAGGGGAAGTTGAGAACCAGATGGCTGTGACCGTATGTAGTGGAACAATGTCATGACAATAGATCTGTCCTCATTCGAACCATTGATGAGGAAGCCATTCCCATGCTTGTCAATGGACATCGATTGAAGATCTACAGGAAGCCTCCCTCAAGACCAGAGTTCATCAAAACAATGGAGAAGGCAGTGTTGGTCATAGAGAAGGGTCCTGCCCCTGCTTTGGGCACACCCTGAAGCATATAAAAAAATATATATAAATAAATAATAAAGATCCTTGGGTGAAAACCTCTCTGAGGTGCCCAAGGCAGGTGGCAGGGGTGGAAACCTCATTGAGGCGCCCCTTCTATCTTCCAAAAAAAAAAAAAAAGAGATAAAGATCCTTGAGTGAAAACCTCTCTGAGGCACTTAAGGCAGGTGGTAGGGGTGAAAAGAAAAAAAAAAAAACAAAACAAAAAAAAAGAAAAAAATACAAGATCAATAAGTCATTATGTGAAATTTGCATGCAGATTGCAGGTGTTCTATGGAGGAGAGGAAGCCTCTTAACTCAAGGCCAAAAGTCCTTATCATGTAGCCAGGACACCTCACCAGCTCCTCCTCCAAGAATGCTTATGTTCTTCAAGGTATGTGCACTTTCATTATAAATTGAGTCTCCTACAGGAAGACACAGATTTTCTACAGGAAGGTGCGAGTTTCTACAGGAAGGTGCAAATTTCTACAGGAAGAGCTGCCTGTCTACAGGAAGCTCTGTATTTCTACAGGAAACTTCCTGTAGAAGCTCAGAACGGCCCAGAATGCGTGTCATGAGTAGATCTGATGACTACGGGTTGGTGTGGACGCATGCAAGCCTCTTTTGGGCCCATGCACGACGCTGTTACCTTGCTCCACCACCCGTGTCGACATGCCGCCAAGTCCCTGCACCCACAAAGAAAATTGATGAGTTCTCGCGGGCAAGCCATTTCCAAAGGTAACAAATGACGAGATCTCATACCATATGCATCAAGAGCGCTGGGATCGTGATCGAGAAGCCAGAACCGCCAGCGTGCAGCATGCACCCAAGGAGAAAGGACTGTGACGAGACCCCTCGCGGGGATCCTGTAACAGTTCAACCTGCTCAAGTGAATACCCTCCACAGCACCGCCATCCGAGATGAAACACGGGCGCATGAAAGAAAAACCATCCACTCCAGCGTCAGCAACCTATAACCATGAGCCTCCGGGTCTGTGTAAGCCGTGTGCAGCAGGTAGATTCATCGTCCAAAAACTAAAAATCGTGTGCAGACGCGCGTAGGTAAGTGTCTCAACCTTCTCTCCATCAAATCGCATGAATATTACTTTGATTTGTTTGCATGGCGTAAGAATGAATGGTTGAGCAGCCATATGGCCAGTTGAGTGGCCACGTCGGCTAGTTATGGTATAGTCGGATGATCGGGTGGCAGCCATGACAAAGAAAACACGCATCACGCATGTGAAGATAGTCCCGTCAACCGAGAAACGAGTTTAACCGAAAAGGGCGGCGGCAGATCTGTGGGAATGAATGCGGCAGCAAGTGAATACGCCAGAGAGTGGTTGATGACGTCGCTCAACGGTCCGGCGGGGGATGAGCTGTCCCCCGCGCCACGGATCGCGCCGATTCAAAATCTAATCGGCTAGATTTTGACATGCATTCAATCAACCACCACTTCGAACTCGAGTGGCTATTCCGATCGGCTCTGCACCTTGATACGCCGAGTTGTTGGTTACCAGAACACCAGTGAAGCGCACCTCAACCGCGGTCCAATTGCAGTCCTCTCGGAAATTTGCACACTGCTCCTACAGGAATACAGTTCTACAGGAACGCAGTCTACAGGAACGCAGTCTTCTACAGGAACGCGGGTGTTCACGTAAAAAAAGGTGGCCGAGTAACGAGGTAACCCTAGACTCCTCATGCAATTGCTCATTTAAGGTGGTAGGATTGTCAGTTACTGTCTGGGTAAATGAGAAAGTAGACAAATTGCTGTCTGTGTGCCCATACTGCAATTCTACAGGATTGTTGCGTGGTTAGACTGTGTTGTAAAATTTTTGTGGGTTATACGCATTGTTCTGCACTCTGTCACCGAAACTAAACTCTCTTCCACCATCACCACCTCCGGTTAAGAAAATTGTGCCATCATGCCGGGTGGATTTATCAGGCGAGAACCCACAGATTCCACCAAATTAAGGAGAAATCCCGCAGTGGTAGAGCTCTTCACCAGAGCACAATGGATGCCTTTTTGTGATAAGCTGCAGGGCTACGATGATGAAGTAGCCGAGGAATTCTTGCAGGCATTGAAGCCTAAATCCCAGACACTGGCCACAGTAAGCTTCAGAGGTCTCAGCCTCCAACTCACCCCAGAGCATATAAGTCGAATCACAGAACTGCCCATGGGTCTGCCGTGGGATAAAGAAGAGCGGAAGCAGAGCCAGCAAGCAAAGAAAGAATTCTTTCCACCTGATGAAGAATTCTTGGAGGATAAAAACGGGGTAAGAAGAACGAGTTTATCACCACCTTGGAATGAAGTCAGTTTGCAAATCATGAAATATATTACTTGTGAAGGCCGGTTCAGCATCATGTATGCATACCACTTTCGGTTACTCACTGAGTTCAGGCACCGAATTGACCTTCCTGTAGAGCAAAAGCTGAGCATCCCTTATTATCTCCTGCAGTCCTTAATGGAGTGTGCTACAAAGCTACGAGAGGGCATACCTGATCAGATAGCCCACCATGGGTTAATAAAATTTCTTGTGGAGGATGCACTACACTCGTATAAAGTTCCCCTCTCCTGGGAGTCATTTAGGAATCTAACACGAGATGGGGACATTAAAATGTTGATCGAAGATAGTGGCTCCTCCAGCAGTGAAGACAAGGAAGCAGTGGTGGAGGAAAAGAATGACAAAGAAAAGGGTGGCACACCTATCCTGTCAGCAAGGGAAAAGGGGATGAAGAGCATAATGGACAAAGCAGAGGTGGCCCACGTCAGCCGAAGTACCTCAACAGCACCTGCAACAAAAGCAAAAAGCAAAACTCCAGCAGGCAAGCAAGCAGAAGTGGAGACACCTGTGTCTACAGGAAAGCAAAAATTGGCTTCTACAGGAAGCTCGAAAACACAAACACAGGCTTCTACAGGAAGCCCGAAAACAAAGAAAAAGGCTTCTACAGGAAGCCCGAAGATCAGTAAGGAGCAGGCTTCTACAGGAAGCCCAAGAGCAAAGACCAAGGCTTCTACAGGAAGCCCGAAAATCGTTGGAGAACAGGCTTCTACAGGAAGCCCAAAAACGGAGACAAAGGCTTCTACAGGAAGCCCGAAAGTGCAACCACAGGCTTCTACAAGAAGCCCGAAGACAGAGACAGGGGCTTCTACAAGAAGCCCGAGATTGGAAAGAGGGGCTTCTACAAGAGGCCCAAAAGTCATTGAGAAACAGCCTCCTACAGAGAGTCCGAAGACAAAGAAAGAATCTTCTACAGGAGGCCCGGAAGCGGGCAAAGCAGGGTCTTCCACAGGAAGCCCGAAATCTGAAAAGGAGGGGCCCTCTACAAGGAGCTCCGAGAGAGCAAAACGCAGGAAAGAGAAGGCTGGCATTCTCGAAAAGGAGGCAGCAACGACACTGGCTGCCCTCAGCACACCTCCAAAACCGAAAGAGAAAAGGGAGAGGGATACCCCTCTACCATCGGAAGCCAGGAGAAGCAAGAGGATGACCACGGGCAAGCCACAGCCTCCACCCAGCAGCCAACCCACTTCAGGGGATGTCCCTACTTCATCCAGTGCAAGGACCCCCTCTAAAACATCAGCCACCCCCGAAAAGGGGAGCCCAAAAATAACTTCCTGGACACGAAAGATAGGCCAGTCACCTTCCGAAGCCCGACTCAAGGAAATAGGAAAGGCGAAGGAAGCATCACCCTCGTCACAACGAGGGGCAGAGAAGGCAGGGCCATCAAAAGCAGAAAAGAAAGAGCCTGTTCCGATCCCGAGTCCTCGGCCAAGGACAAGGAGCAGGAGCAAGGTTGCTCAAGGATGAGCAAATGGTTCAGCTGGGGGGTGATGATGAGCCCCAATTTTGGTAGAATTTGGGCTCATTTTGGCCTATTATACTTCCTCAAACCATTCATTTTTTTATTGCTTATGCATGCATTTCTTAGTTTGTTCATGTTGTTTGTAGGAAGAAGGGTAGGCACTCTATCTACGTGACTAATGCATTATGATTCCAGGTTTTGGCATTAAAAGGGACCAAAAGACAACAAAAAAGGAGACAAGGAGACAACGAGGTGGCACTGCTGGTTTTTAGGAGAGGATGTCCACGGTCTTGGGGACATTCCTTGTGATTCCCACCAAGAACTTCGAGCTCCAATCCATCTCCCCTCCGAGCTTAGAAGCAGCCAGCTGTTCTATAGGAACAACAGTTACAACTGTTCTACAGGAACAACACTTATGACTGTCCTACAGGATCAGCAGTTAAACTCTAGTTGGACAGCCGAGCTCCTAAAATCAAGGACACTTGTTGGATCACTGTTTTGCATAAGTATAGAGGCCGTAGCCTTTGATAGGTTGTTGAAACTTTCGCATTACTATTGTAATTTTGGAGCACAACTCGGTGTTAGTTCTTGTTGTAAGCCAGTTTTGGCATAACATCAGATTATGAATAAAGAAGGCAGATTTTGATCTAGCTCTGAGTTTTCTTAAGGAGACTATAGCTCTCAGGTTAGGGCCCAACCTGAGAGCCATAGATCCCCTCTGTTGTAGTGTTGTTTGCATTTCGTTTCAGCACTCTGAATTTTCATTTTCACATGCAATTTGAATTACAGGTTGTTGAATTAGTCTTTTTTTCATGAGTATAGATAGGACTAGTTTATGGCTGAATTGCTTTCGGTTGTTTAGTTAGATTAGCAGGGTGATAATACATTGGAGCTCCAGCAAAAAAGGTTGAGGAAGTCTCCACTGTCATCTCCGTTTGGAGATTGGAGTGCAGCCTATACCAGCCACAAAAACATGCAGTTCTTCACTTCATACATGCTGCAACATAGTCTCGTTATGATAGATCTTCCCACATGATTCACACCTGCACACACGCCTTCATCACAGCTTCATGCACATTCTCCTTCGCGTTTTGGATTGTTGTTCATTGAATTTATACGCACAGGTAGTTTAGGTTGATGCATTTTCGGTTTGGTGACAGTCATAAGCATTTGTTTCACTTACACTGCTCTCTTTCGTTCCAGTACCTCATTCTCCATCTTGATCACGCATGCAAACACATCTTTGACCCCTGCTCCGCTCTGTTATCTCCCAAAGTCTTTCACTCCTCACATAGCTTCATTCTCTAGCCCTTTTCGTTGACCTAGTCCTCTATCTTCCAACCTGCTCCCTACACTCACTCCCTATCCTATTCTTCTGCTTCTGAGCCATTACCAGCCTTATTCCTACCTTACACATCTCCCCCTACCATTCCATCACTCCTCCATCACTTCAAACACTCACGGTAGGTCATCCTGTAGCAATTTGTAGACATCCTGTAGAAATCTCTGCGTATCCTGTAGGATCCCCTGCAGACATCCTGTAGGAGGCCACTCACTCGGTTGCTGAGCATCTGAATGCGAGGAACCTCTGTGGATGGATGCTAAGGATCCCTAGGGACCTCTCCTAGCCTCCCCAACCTGTCCCACGCTTTCCTTCCTTCTCCATCCCATCTGCATAACCAAACCCTAGTTAGCACAAAATCACAATCATTCCATTCACTTAAGGGAAAAATACAAAAACACGTGTTTTATGATGCAAGTAGCTTAGATCCATGCATTTCTCTTTATTAGAGGTAACAGCAGCATTGGTAGAGGTTTCATTCACATTCTTTGCATTATAGAGGTTAAACTAGTTAAATTAGGGTTTCCTAGATTTACATGCTTTGATTTGCTTTCAGTCGATTTTGTCAAGTAGAGTAGTTTTCCTTTGAGAATAGCTCTCGTCCATCAATTAGCAAGCTTCTTCTGAGAGCCTATAGAAGTTGGCTTGAGCCCTAGTGGACTTGTGCCAGCTGACCAAGTGACAGCTGCGACAAGAGCTAGTACTTGTTCATATAGCACCGTCGCTTCCAAGTTTGTACGAACTACCGGGTTGATAAAATGAGAGACAGGAAGCCCCAGGAGTTGTAGCATTATTGCTACAATACTGGAGCTCACCACTCCTACCAAGAGAGGTTGGCATTGGATTGTAAAAAGGTTGTCTTGCCTTGTTGTAAATAATTCTAAGTGTTGGCCTTGGATATTGCCAGGCACACTTGTATGATTGTATTATTGAAGGATTTCATAATATATTGAGATTGGGCGAACTCGTTCGGGAGTTGCCCCTCCCTTTACACTTGTGTGCAATTGTTAGTATTCTTGGTTAATTGCATATCGGTTAATGAATGTCTATGGGCTTCATTAAGTGTAAATATTAATGCTTTTACTTGGTTGAGAAAAATAAACTAAGTATGTTTATGTGAAAGGCGTAGTCCATGTACACAATTATTGTTAAAAAGAAAGTGTACGGTGGTGCTGCACCTCGCCGGACACGGTTGGAAGACTACTGTAGGCATGGGGGCGTGACAGGTGGTAACGGAGTAGGGTTTCTCGTGGAGACTTGAACAAGGTTCTTACAGGTGACTTGGGGAAGCCAATGAATGGTTGAGACTAGGTCGCAGAAGAAGATGGCAGCTAACTCTCAAGCTGGGTCTAGCCATACAATGAAGGACACCGTGAAGGATACTACTCTTGGGTTCATGGAGAAGGTGATTGAAATAATGGAGACTTTGGAGAATTCCTGGAACCAAGATGTGGACTCGCTTGCTAAAGAGCGAGAAGCCATCTCAAAGGTCAGGGAAGAGCTTGAAGAACTCCGTGCACAGCATGATGAGCTCAAGACACAGTATGAGTACACCGATCTTATGTGTACACAACTTGAAGTGAGGGTCAAGGAGGTCGAAGAATCAAGAGATCAGGGTCTTACAGAGATCGTGAACTTGAAAGGAACTCTTGACAAGGTAAATAAAAATCTTGATCAAGCCAAGGATGAAATTGCGGTATTGAAGAGGGCCATGAGACATAACTCAGGTGGAGGAGTGCCTCATGTGAAGGTCAAAGAACCGGAATCTTATGATGGTACAAGGAGTGCGAAGACTCTTGGCAACTTCTTGTGGGACATGGAGCAATACTTGGAATGGTTGAGTCTACCTGATGGGGAGACACAAGTCAAGGTGGCCGCTCAATTCCTGACAAATGATGCCAAGATGTGGTGGCGAAGGAGGGTAGATCAGATTATCAATAGTAATGCTGATGACATCACTTCGTGGGATGACATGAAGAAAGCTTTGCAGACCCATTTCAGTCCTCAGGATGAAACATGGGAAGCAAGGACGAAGATGAAGTTCATCAAACAAACCGGAAGCCTACAAGCATACCAGCGAGAGTTCTCAAGTGCAGCTCTAGAACTTCCCGACATGGCGGAAAGGGACAAGGTGTTCAACTTTATTATTGGGTTGAAGTCTTGGGCACGAAATGAGATGAGGAGGCAGAAAATTAGAACACTTGAAGAAGCTTTTGTTGCGGTTGACAGGTTGGTGGACCACTACGATGAGACTTCTAATGAGAAAAAGAAGTCCGACAAGCCAAAAGAAAAAAAGAAGGAGGATGCTCTGAAATCAGATGATAGTCTGAAAGCAAAGAAGCCTTTGAAATGTTGGATATGTGCAGGACCACACGTGGTGAAGAATTGCCTCTCTAAACCAAAGTTGGCCGCTGTTACACAACCTGATGAGGATGACAATGCTTCTGTATGGATGATGCAGATACTTGGTGTCGCTGCTACTACGGAAGTGGCTTCTAGAAGAGATCACGAAAGGAACAGGTTGGAGTATGTTCAGATGAAGATTGGTGATGCCGAGGTACTCACTATGGTCGATAGTGGGGCTTCACATAACTTCATGAGTGAAGATACTGCAAGGAGACTTGGGCTGATATTTGTATCAGTGAAGGCACAAATGAAGACAGTGAATTCTCCTCCTATGGAAATCCTTGGTATGGCCGAAAAGATGAACACTACACTTGGTGGATGGACCGGAAAGGTGGACTTCACTATAGTGCGGATTGATGACTATGAGGCATTATTGGGGATGGAGTTCATGAAACAGTTTGAGGCTATGGTTGTGCCACATTTGAGGAAACTCTTCATTTATGATGGAAGGGAAGATGTGCCCATTGGTGTTCCAACCATTGGTTTGACAAAACCTGATCATAAGTTAGGAGGAATGCAAGTGGAGGACAAGGGGAAGGTGGACAAGCAGTTGTCTACGGTGGAGGCAAAGCTTGCAGAGCAATCATTGGTCATCCGATCACTTTCGGAGAGCATCTTGAACTTGTCAAGAAGGCTAGAGCTGGTGGAGGACGACGATGATGATGATGAGATATATGTGAGGCCGAATATCCAGAAGGAAGATTGGGAAGCATATCTACAAAGGATGGAGGTTGACGATCCTGACAGAAGGATTGAGCTGATTAGTGAGGGAGAGCCTTCAGGCTCTTCTCCCTCCACATATTCTCAGATGACATAGAAGATGGGGCCCATTGTTAAGCTGCTCATGGCAGTGAGCCCTCAAACATGGTTGAGCAGGTATGATGATCATAACGTGCTGCAGAAAGATGGGGTTTCCATGGACTTGAGCATGGGATCGTGGAGATGAGTGTTGGCACATGACTAGGATGTGTAGCACTTGTTGATATGCATGGGCAGTTTGCACATGGAGATGACTTGATGAAGACGGGACCTTATATATGTTGCAGTGATGTTTTCCTTATATGGAGGAGTCTACATCATGGTCGATGTCAGTCTTGGTGGATAGCTACCAGGATGATGTGTTGTCGGGACGACAATGTTTTCGGGTGGAGGAGAGTGTAACGCCCTCGCGACTTGGGCAAGTGCACGACGGGAAAAACACCTTCACACGACGGTTAGACAACAAAGCAACCCGGGCGGGCGACCCGTGGGCGACCCGTGCACGACTGGCGGGCGACCCATGCGGGCGACCCGTGGGCGACCCGTGCACGATGGGTGGGCGACCCGGGTAGGCGACCCGTGCACGGTGAGCCGGCGGACATACACAGCGAGCCGAGCTGCGGGTGCGGTCACCCGAGCTGGCGAACAGGCATGGCAAGTCAAGGTTCGGTGCGAGCTGTGGACAGGGCGAGCTGGTGCGGCGGACAAGGCGGACAGGCGAGCTGGTGCGATGGACAGATGGGCGACCCACACACGACGGGTGGGTGACCCGTGGGCGACCCGTGCCCGATGGGCAGATGACCCGAGCGACGGACAACGCGGATGGACAGCGTTGTTGTGTGGAGCGCGGGTATGACAGCAGTGGGCGCGACTCAACAAAGGCGGGCGCGGTTCAACGGCAGCGAGGGCACAGTGCGAAGAAAGAGCGACCCGAGCACGATGGGCGGGCACCCCTTTACACGACGGGCGGCAGCAATGCGACGAACGACAGCGACCGGGCAGAATGCGACGAAAGGGCGAGCTGTAATGCGACGTTCCAAAGTCGCATATGTAACTTAAGGAAAATATGCGATGGAGTGTGGAAGCTTTATATTGAGCGTAGGGAGGCTTTGCACTTGGGCAAAGGCCGACCTACCAAATAATAAAGCAAGGGCTCCTAACATGTTTTAGGGGGTCGGCTTGAGAGCTTGACACCCCTCCATCGAATCGATAGCCAGCATATATATTGGCAACGCAGAGGCTTCATTTCATCATCAAGCACTTCGCTCTCTCTCTACATTCGATCTAGAGGTAAAGAGGACGCAGCAAGAAGTGCACATCCCTCATGCGCATAAGAGAAGTGCACAGTTTTACCAAGGGAATGTTTGTGGGACGACGGTACACGGTAAAAGGTAGTTTGGTGCGGAATCAAATTGGAGGAGTTCTGGTGGCTCGGGTGAGCACGCTCCTACCAAGAGAGGTTGGCATTGGATTGTAAAAAGGCTGTCTTGCCTTGTTGTAAATAATTCTAAGTGTTGGCCTTGGATATTGCCAGGCACACTTGTATGATTGTATTATTGAAGGATTTCATAATATATTGATATTGGGCGAACTCGTTCGGGAGTTGCCCCTCCCTTTACACTTGTGTGCAATTGTTATTATTCTTGGTTAATTGCATAACGGTTAATGAATGTGTATGGGCTTCATTAAGTGTAAAGATTAATGCTTTTGCTTGGTTGAGAAAAATAAACTAAGTATGTTTATGTGAAAGGCGTAGTCCATGTACACAAGTATTGTTAAAAAGAAAGTGTACGGTGGTGCCGCACCTCGCCGGACACGGTTGGAAGACTACCGTAGGCCTGGGGGCGTGACACTTTGATTCCCACTTGACACGCTACTTCGTCCAACTCGTTCGATAGCTATAAACATATTGGCTTCCGGATTTCGGTCCGAAAGGACAATTATAATCGATGGCAGACTAATATAAAGTAGTTATTTTGCCTGGCGTTGTCTACGGGGTGTGTGAATTTATTGACTTTTTAGTATAATTTTGGTAGTTTTTAATTGTAGAAATAGATTCAGTATTATCAAAAAAAATTGTGGTGTGTTTAGAGAACGCGATTTCGGCTTACCACGCTTGATGAAGTTTTATTCTAAGTTTATCGTGCAGAGAAACGTTGCATTATTTCGTTAACTATTCGTCGAACACAGACCCAACTAATTCTTGACGTAGACAAAGGGTTTTCTTAATAGTTAAGCGAAAATTGCAACACATCGATCATTTTTCGTACTGTTTCCGTCGTAACTGCTTATGAACAGGTTATATTTTCCGTGTGAACCTAAGTAATAGCTACTGTAACCATGAGATAAAGCTACAATATCATATACAGAACAACGTATTTTGTTCAGCTAGTCTAACTATTCTTAATTTCTAGTAATATCGCACCCATTTTCGCCTCACACTTGTGGCTAAGCTAGTAAATATTTTTTTTATGGCTTCAGAACATATAACTATATCCGCAAACCGCAAAGTATAAATTAATAAATTAAAAAATAACTGATAAACATAAAAATATAGAAGCTTTCCCTGCCCTAATCGACGGTAGAGGTTCAAGATTAATTCTCAAAACATTATATGGAAAAACGAAAAGCTATACGCCATTCAAGCTATGTTTTAATTCTCTTAATATCTGTTCTACAAAGTGTAGGTTAAGATTTTGAAATATTCATCAAAAGTATGAACGAGCTTAATTTTCTTCCAATGTTATTAATATTCCTCAAAATTGTCTCAGTGATCCAATGAAGTGTATGGTAAAAATGACACGTTCGATTCTTCTGCCCCAGTGACAGAAGAAGAATAGTGATTAAAAGAGGTGGATTTGATTTTACTGTACCGTAGTTTTGATCATTGCCTGTAACGAAATTTCCATAGTTTTCACAATACTATTTCATCTATTTTGGCGGGCTTCATGATATCAGTTCATCTTTGTACAAGTGGATTTTCTGGTTTATCAGGTGCAGTATTGTAATCAGGATATCCTTCCAATTTAGCCAAAAGTTTAATGTTTAGGTTTAGATTTCAAGATTGTAAAAGGTTTAAAATGTAAATATTCATATTCTACAATAAATATCATTTAAAGAGACAAGGCGTCACAAGTAATTGACAAAAACTTGGGATACCCTCGGGCAAGCTTTGGTTAAAACGGTGTAATATTTGTAATTAAAAAGAAAAATCATTAAAATATTATTTGTGTTTAATTGAAAATTAAAATTTATTAAAAATTTATAAAATATATCTTATTCTAGTTTAGATATTTATATCAAATATAATTATATATATATATATATATATATATATATATATATATATAATTTACTATTTCTATCACAGAAATACTAGAAAACATCATCTGGGTCATATAACCATACTTTCATACATACATACAGAACGCTCAAAAGCATAATCACAAATATCTACATAAAAGATCACCGCAGCTGTGAGAATAAAACACGGCTAAGGATGTTTAGTTATGTAGCTATTATATATATATATATATATATAAACTTTTTTAATAAAATTTTATTTATTTAAATTAGATTATATATAATTGTTTATATGTATATAAACAAGACAGAAATTGTTGCAGATTTCATAATTATATCTTAATCTATAACACTACTATTATTAGTTTCTTTTTCGTATTAAAAAACAAATAATATATTTATTGATTTAAAATTTAAATTTAAGCTTTTAAAACTTTATTTTTCATCATCTAAATATTAATTATATTAATATAAACCAGATATATTTAAAATTTTAATTTAAAAAAATATATTACTTTATTTTATATAAATGTTAGAACCTATATATGTCATCTAAATTTATAGTTTATTTTCTTTACTCTATATCCATTTAAAAACTATATTATATTCTAAAAAAATTATAAATATATATAAATGAACTTTTTCATGAATAAAAAGGGTTAAATTATATACCAATATAACTCTCATCTCAACTCCATTAAGATACTTCATCCACTAGTTTTCAATTTATACTTGTGGAAAAGAAAAATTATTACAATATATATAGTTTACAAAAAATAATACCATTATTATAAATAAAAAAAATAAATCATCTCACTTCTACATGAATCTAATGATAGAAAGTAACATACTAGTATCACAATACAACCACCAACCCAAGGAGGATAGTAGCCTAACTTTACATAAAGGTCATGTTGTAGCAGCTACAACAACCTCCAAAATATTGGCTTACATCCAAATTTCAGAGCCTTCCTTGGTTTTTCCTTTGATGGTTGCAAACACTCGAGACCACGCCATGAGCTCTTGTGAAGCCTTTTCACCCTTTGGCTTGTTTGACCAATGGTCGTTTTTTGGCATACTGATTGCTTTGTCATGCTTGCAATCTTGTTCTAATTTTGAAGGTTTGGCTTTCTGTGTTTGGGTGTTCTTCACTATGTAAACATCCCTCGTACTCACACACAAAGTTGTAAGCATTGTCACGCAAGTTTCATCATGGTCGTCCAAAGGTCTATCTCAAAAGTCGTGCTTGTAGCTTTCAACTCTAAGACAGTCTCATCGGGGGCATTTTTTGTCTTATTATTCTGATGGTCTGTTTGTCTCGTCATCGAAGTATGCAAAGTGTATGATCATAATGTCAAGTTTGCACAAGTTCACTTTCTTTCAACACTTAGCCATTTTCTTGAAAATATGTCCGATCGAACAACCCTCTTCCACCAGATCTAGACTGAGCTACACTGCATAGTCTCAGCTCTCAGTGACCTTTCTCTGCTACTCAGAACTGTGTAGTGCTTGAGGCTATCCTCTAGGTTAGTTGCGCTGCAGAATCCCCCGAGGTGAGTAGCTTTCCTACCTCTTAGAATTTCACATAAACTACCTCCATGTCCAAATTGAACTGTTCATTTCTCAAGCATAGACATCAAGCCTCCTTATGGTCTACCGGAACCCTAAACAACACCAAGTGTTGGGTCTGCACTGATCTCCAAAACTGTGAAGACATGTACAGCTAGTCCTCTACTGCCTTGCTCTGCACTGCCTTTAGAAACTGCGCAAACATGTATTGCATGCCCTCTCTTGCCTATTCTGCATTATTCTAAAAACCTGCACATCCATTTATGGCAACCCCTCTGCTACCTGTCCTACATTGTCCTCCAAAACTATGCAGTCATGATCAGCAAGTCCCTTACAACCATGTCATACCTTTGTATTAACAACTGCGCAGAACTTCCCAACAGGTCCTCTATAGCCCTGTCTTGCCTTCCCTCCAGGAAATGCACAAAATTTCTCCTCAAGGTCCCACCTTGCAATTTCCGTTAGTGTCCTTCACTGTGTAATTCTGCCTCCTAGTGGTCACTGCCCAATTTTTCTCGATAGTGCAGGTTTTCCTCCTGGAGTTCAACATTCTAGCTTGAGCTACATTTTGTGTTGTCATAGTGAGTTGTCCTCCGTCCCTGTCACCCAGAACATGATAACAATGCATCATGCTAGACTAGGAGGTTTTGGATTTGATGTCATCCCATCATGAGTGAATTATAGGAACAGGTACATTGATAGATCATGGCGAGAGGACGAATGAGATGAAGAAGGAGTTCACATGCTATAAGACTTGCTTGCAGTTGGAAGTGCGTACCAAGCACATCAATCAACAAGTGAAAGGAACATATGCATTGAACCATCATGCAAGACAAAGACCATTGAAGACCCCATATCACTATTCCATCCTTGTGGATTGCTGCATGGGATACTCGACAGACCATCTTTAATTTATTGTTATAACTACTATCACAGTCTTGTGGACTACTCCATTGGGTGGTGTGAGTGTTTCCCCTTCACCTCAGTTTTAATGACTGTCACATCCGTTGTGGACTATTCTGCTAGATGTTGGATAAACCCTTTCTTGTTCATGTGTGTCTCTTTGTGGCTGGTACTGCTAGCTCTCATTTAGAGGCTCACTTTACTCTCCCCCTTTGCAGTAAGAGAGCATCGAAAAAGTTATATTATGAACTCACCAGGCACACATACCTTGCTATTTAAAGGTACTAGCATAACACTCTCATTTGGTGACACCTAAAGCCAAGGAAAATTTATAAGTATATGGAAATTGAGCCCTCATAATTAATGGGACTCCTACAACAAACGATGTGAGGTCTAGTTGGGACTTCACATTAGGGAGATCCCCTTTGTTGGCAGGTCCAGCACCGTCAAGAAAATGGTGCTAGGAGGGCCAGATGATAGGATATGCTAATAGAGTCTCGTTTGAATATCTTATGTTAAAAATGGCTCTTCCTAGAATAATAATCCTGGGATGTTTTTATAAAGAGCTTGACTGTACCATCCATGCGGAACTCGTTCGTGGCTTATCTGAAAATAAGTTTGATGGTGAGGGTCAATCAATTTTTCACGAACATTTCTTTCAAGTTATCATTCTCATATTGTGTAACAAAGTAGAGTCTGGAGATGTCATGGCTAGATTACTCGCCCTCACATTTGAAGGTCTCATTAATAAATGGTGCCATACATTACCCATTGCTTCTATTCATTCGATCGCTCACCTATCCTGGATTCTCCGTAAAGATTTGGATAAGTAAAACCACAAAGATATCTGTGAAAGAATATTTTATTTAAGAATTAAGCCTAATGAATGAGTTGAGGACTTTGTTGATTAGTTCCTTCACCACTGTTTCTAAATTCCCAAAAAAAATTGAACTTAGATTTCTTGGGGCAATAGTTTAAATGCATGGTTCATGTTTCCCAATATAATGAACCTCTTGATTTCCCTTCTTCCCAAACACTTGTCAACCATGACGCACCTCACATTACAGAAGGGGAGCCCAACACCCTTTTTCGTTCCTTATCCACACCCCTATACTACTAGTGTAGGGGCGTAACATCCTCCTCCTTTTCAAGTCCCGATTTTGGTGCCCCCTTATGGTGATTACAAAGATGAGAAATTTGCGCAACATGTCCCCAACCTATCTTCTCATCTATATCCCACTTCTATCGGGGATGTTTTGGAATGTCTCAGGAAACCTATAACGAAGACTCACTCCTTGATTCCGCAAGAGGACGTCATCATTCATAATTAAAGTCTTGAATTTGATCTACATCTCTGCCATCTTCCATCATCTACAAGAAACGACTTTGTGTACCATGGCTATCTTGATCAACCCACTTCACCAGTCAATTGTTTGCATCCTCTTGATTCTCAACATGCTAGCTCAAATTGCGATCAAGCACAAGGAAGTCACATTACATAGGCAGAGAAGCATAAAGTTAAGGACACTATCAGTCTTCCCTCTATGTTTCAAAATTGTGCACATCAAAACAATGGACTTCCATTCTTGAACAATTTTTAATATGCTAATCTCAGTGGAACATCATGTACAATTAATTATTTCGATTAACCCCCTGTCTTGCGAAATCATCACTCCCATACTTCCATATGTCATGACAAACACCCAAGCACATCATGTCATTTTTTGTTTTCTCATGAAGACTCTGACTCAAATCTAGAATGTGCTCTGGTTAAAGAAGAAATCCATATCAAAACTTCCTCTTCACTTAACTTTCTCCTGTGTCCTACCATTCACAACACATCCACGTGCATTGGAGATACTCCATGTTCTCTTGTTTCTTCATCTGAATAGTTATCTCCTCAATTGACACAAGATGGTGAGGAGTTTCATGATAATGTTTAAAACAATATAATCATAGAGTTTCCTTAACATCCCCCATTATCTCTTCTCTTGCATGAAGAAAAATCTTCAAGTCAGCTTGCTCAAGCTGAAAATTATGGTGAAATATGTGACACAGATGGCTGTCGTCCTCAAAGCAATTTTGAAATCAGCAACAACAACCATCCTCAAGCCATGCATGATCTGGTTAAAGCTTCAAATTACAATTTTTCAATTCTAGAAGGTTTTGGGATGTATCAGGGAGTCAAGGAACTTCAACATTCATTGATGGATATTTCAAGACCTCGCGACTCTAGTAAGCCCCCGGAACCACATCAAAGCTGGTTTCAAACTTTAAAAATTTCTCGTATGACTAAATCCATAGATCTGTCACAATGCGTCCATCTTCATGAAAATATCTTATGTCAAACTCGGGTTGGGAATGTTCATCTATCATGAAATCATGGGATTATGAGATTTATCAACTCAAAGACTCTCTTTCCCTACTATCATACTTATCAAATTTCCCTCTTCATGATCAGCTACTCAACCTTATGCAAAACCTTTACCTGCAAATTGTTCATCATATCTAGCTCACAGTGAACTTGGTTCCATTATTCAAAGTGTTCACAAGGTTTTTCACATGGATTTTTCTTTGTTCATTACAAACTGGGAATCTGATGTCTCAATTAATTCATCTAATCATCACTCTACCCTGGGTGATTGTCATTTGGCTTATAATTTTCTCGTCAGCACGTCCGATGACAATTTCTTCGTGCACTCTGATCTTCATTGTTTATCATACTTTTCCTCATATTTATGTGAAGCAGGTGAGGCACTTCAACCTACACTAATGATAGGTGGTCACTGTCTTGGCATGACTACCGAGAATGATCAGATTTATTTTTCCTTACAATATCCCCATCATGATGCTATCTATCAAATAAAGAATTCATCCTCTCAAAAATCATGAGTCTTTCCAAACAACCATCATGAATTTTATGATCTAATCACTGAATGTCTTGAAAAATCTTACTTGGAAAGCCATGTTACAGGGAAAAAGCTTCAATCCTTTCTCACACTTGCTGAGAAGCTCGGTGCAGAAGAGGATGCACCCAAAAGACATTTTTGAAGTTTATTTAAAAAGGGTATCCATAAAAAAGAAAAGAACATCTATTGGTTGGTTTTGATACATATTTATGCCCACATGTAAGACCTTCCATTCTGTGTGCATCTTGTTCAAGTTTTTGTATTTTATATTGCACACTCTTTTTATCTGTTTTAATATCGTGTATCTTTGTGGATGCAGGTCAGGAGAGACTACGATGTCTTCACTAGAAATTTCAATTCATGTAACCCTGACTATTTAGATGTTAGAATAGAAATATGATTAGTTGCATCTCAGTTTTCCCTTCCTTGCACTCATGTTGCAGTCGTAGTCTGTCATGGTTTTCCTATTTTATATCTTGTAGCTTTAATCATCTTTCTTCTTGTTTTCTAGTTTTGTTTCCTTGTTATGTATGCCTTTCCTCTCATCTTATTTTTCCTTTCATGTTTAGTTTTCCATTTATTTCCATTACGTGAATAAGTGTTGTGCCTACATTATGTTTTGGCTTCTGATGGGTATGTGGTTGAAGTCGAAAGAGTCTTGTGACACTACAACACTTGGCCAGTCATGTGTTTGTCTTCTTTGTACTTCGTTATAAGTTATGGCCGATGAAGTTTTGATGCAAAATATGATCTGTTTGTAAGAAAAAATTTGGTCCATCATGAATGCAGCTCCAATGTAGAAAACCGCATGCTTGTACTCATTTTTCTTCGCTGGTGTGTTCAAGATTATCCAACTAGTAGAAATGGAGAAGGGTAAAATCTAAATGAGCAAACCTGAGTTAGAAGTCTTTATATGATTCTCTGAATGAAAAACATCTCCCGCTCTTAATAAGTTGGGATCCCTCTTCCGACCCAAAAATAAATAAGTGCCCATGCACGGTTCTTTTACAAAAAAAAAGGTGAAAGCAGAGAAATGCTTCCTGCACAGAGGGGTTAAGAAGGCAACTCCACCAGGGCACTGTTTAGGCATGTTAGTAGTGCAAAAATGCCTATGTTCCTACGTGACTCCATCAGGGTACTGTCCAGGTCTGCTGTCAACAGAGCAACACCAAAGATGAAAATATATTCTCCGAAATTCTAAAGCTTGTGAGCCAAATTACCCTTCCCGATTTGAAACACTGTGATCTGGCTAAATTTTGTGTTGTGTTCAACTGAGTCAGAGCAAGGTGAGCTATGCTTGTCCACAGCGTAAGTGGGGAAGCCCAAGTGATCCGTAGAATGAATCAATACTCCCTAGAAAGCCCAAGGCCATTCACTATAAATGGACCAGAACACAAAAGTTGATATTCAACCAATGTGTTGCCAAGTTTTGTAGTGGCTGCAAAATCCTCCAAACAATTTTATTACATCAAAATTCCAGAGCCTTGGTTTTTCCTTTGATGGCTACAAAAACTGGAGCTCACCCAATGAGCTCTTGTCAAGTATTTTCACCCTTTTCCTTGTTTGACCAACAATCATATTTTGGCATATTAATTTGCTTTCATTGTTGCGATCTTGTTCTTTTGAGTTTGAAGGTTTGTATTTCTGTGTTTGGGTTGTCTTCACAATGTAAACATCTATCCTACTTGCATAGAAAGTTATAAGTACTGTCGCATAAGTGTCATCACAATCGTCCGAAGGTCTATCTCAAGTGTCATGCTTGTCACTTTTAGCTCCAAGACAGTCTCACTGAGGGCATGTTATGTCCTGTTGTACTGGTGGTCTATGTTGTGTCGTTGTCAAAGTATTCTAAGTGTATGATCACAATATCAAGTATGCACAAGTTCACTTGATTTCAACACTTAGCCATTTTCTTAAAAATCTATCAGAGACAACCCTCTTCCACTGGATCTCGGCTGAGTCGCACTACACCGTCTCAACCCTCAATGACCTTGCTCTTCTTGTGGAAACGATGCAATGCTTGAGGTTGTCCTCTAGGTGAGTTGCATTGCACAATATTGGAGGTGAGCAACATTTCTGCCTCCTAGAAATGCACAAATAGTACCTCTATGTTGAAACTAAACTACCCATTTCTCAAGCATAGTTATGAAGCCTCCTCTTTGTCTACTGGAACCCTGCACTACACCAAGACCTAGGTCTGGATTGATCTCCAAAACTGTGGAGACATGTCCATGTTGTCCTCTTCTGCCTTTCTTTGCACTATCTTCTAAAACTACGCAAACATGTCTAGCAGGCCCTCTACTGCTTCTCCTACATTGTTATCCAAAACTACGCAATCATGCTTAGTAGTTCCCTTTCATCCCTATCATGCCTTGTTCCTTCAAACTATGTAGAACTACATAGAAAGTCCCCTACAACCCTATCTTGCTTTCCCTCTAGGAACTGCGCAAAAGTGCCCCTCAGGGTCCCACCTTGGAGTAGCCATGCATATCCTTCATTGCACAATTCTACCTCCTAGCAATCACTCTCCAGTTTTTCTCGATAGTGCAGGTTGTCCTCCCGAAGGTCCTCATTCGAGCCTAAGCTGCGCTTTGTGCTTTCCTAGTGAGTTGTCCCCCCTCGCTGTCACCTAGAACACGATAACAATGCATCATGGTAGACTAGGAGGTTTTGGATTTGATGTCTTCCAATCGTGAGTGAAATGCAGGAACATGTATGATGATATATCATTTCAAGACGACAAACGAGATTAAGAAGTAGTGCACATGCTAGAAGACTTACTTGTAGTTGGATGTACATACCAAGAACATCAAGCAGCAATCGAAAGGAAAATATGCATTGAACCATCATGCAAGACAAAGACTATCAAAGACCCTGTAGCACTATGTCATCCAGAGGAGAAGACAAATCAGACCAACAGTACATCCATCACTTAGTAGTGCAATAGCTGGACACAAACACCACAGTCAGCATGTACATGTCAGCAGTGTCATGTCGAGTTGTGTCATGAGTTGTCTGTCCCACATCACCACTATGGGCCATATTCATTGTAACTTAGTGTAATTTAAAGTGAAGTCCAATGGATGAAAACAAGAAGTTGAAGAGTCATGTTAGTTAAAATGTCATTGGAAGTTGAACGGTCGTATGGGTAGTCCAAGAGTCATAAGATTCTAGCATCGTCCCTGGCTATATATACCCCTCCCATTGTATGAGCAAGGACTTTTAACCTTGGCTCCTCCCATATATCCTTAAGAATATGTAGAATGTTCTTTGAGGAGCGAGGAGCAGCTCTAATGTCCCACTACTGGGACTAGTCATGTATGGTGTATAGATGTGTTTTGGGACCTTTTTCCTAATTCAGAAGCCTTTTAAGGCCAACACATTTTCACACATGTTTTATAGATTTTTGTAAGGGTACTCTTTAAAAAATTGTAATACATTTTTACTTAACCTATACTAAGATAGTTGGTCTACTTTGGTTATTTTAGTACTTACATTATTGAAGATGTCTTCTATTTCTTATCATTGTTATCTCATCCTTATGGACTACTCCATGGGATAATATAGAAACCACCTTTGTTTATTAAGCTATCAATGTTGTCACATCCTTGTGGAATACTTCGGAGGTACTCAACAGACCATCTTCATTTTCTAGTTATAACGAGCATCACATCCGTGTAGACTACTCCATTGGGTGGTGTAAGTGTTATCCCCTTCATCCCGGTTTTAACGACTTCCAGGTCCTCTTTAGACTATTCAAATGGACATTGGAGAGACCCTTCCGTGGTACTAATACCTCTCATTCAGAGGCTCACTTTACTCTCCCCCTTTGTAGTAAGAGAACCTTAAGATGGTTACATTACACACTCACCAAGCACACATACCTTGTTGTTTGAAGATACCAACCTAATACTCTCATGTGCTGATAGTTGCAGCCAAGGGAGATATCTATGCATATGGCAACTGGGCCTTCATACTGGGTGGGACTCATACACCAATTGATGTGAGGTCTAGTTGTGACTTCACATCGAGGAGATTCCCTTTGTTGGCGGGTCTAACACCATTAACGAAATGGTGCTAGGAGGAGGGCTAGATGACCGAATGTGCCCGTAGAGTCTGATTTGAATATCTTATGTTAAAAATGGCTCTTCCAAAAATCATAGTCCCGACATGTTTTTCTAGGGAGCTTAATTATACCATCCCTACATAATCTATTCATGACTAGTCCAAACATAAGTTCAATGGTGAGGGTGAATCAAATTTTCATGAATATATCTTTCAAGTTATCTATCTTTGTTTGTGTAACAAATTAGAGTCTGAATATATCATGTATAGATTACTCGCCATCACATTCGACGGTCATGTTAAGAAAATGTGTCATACATTACCCATTGCTTCTATTAATTAAATCACTTAGCTTTGTAGGATGTTGTGTAAATATTTTGATAAGTAAAACCACCAAGATTTCTGTAAACGAATCCATAATTTAAGAATGAAGCCTGATGGATATTTTTAGGACTTTTTTGATTGGTTCCTTCACCTCTATTGTGAAATTCCTAAAAAATCTGACCTCATATTTCATGGGACAAGAGTTTAAACAGTTGGTTCATGTTTCCCAATACGGCAAACCTCTTGATTTCCCTTCTTCCCCAACTCTTGAAAACCATGAGGAACCTCATATTGCAGAGGGGAAGCCCAGCACCAAGTTTGTTCCTTTTCCTACTACTTTTCTGGTGCCACTGTGGGTGCCCGCTTGCGGTGATTATGAAGCTGAGAAATCTGCGGAGCATGTCCCTAGTCTATCTTCTCATCTATCTCCTACTTCTATGGAGGATGTTTAAGGAATGGCATACGAAGCCCATAGTGAAGACTAAATCCTCCATTTTGAAAGAATATGTCACTGTTCATAACTAAAGTGTCGAATCTGATCTGCATCTCTTCCATCCTACATCATCTACAAGACATGAATCCTTGTACAATGACTAGCTTGATAAACTCACTTCACCAACCAACTGTTTGTATCCTCTTGATTCTCAAGTTGCTAGCTCAAATTGCAATCAGGCGCAAGAGAGTCACATTACACAAGCATAGCAGAAGAAAGGCAAGGACACTATCGATCTTCCATGTCTGTTTACTAATTGTGCACACCAAAACAATGAGCTTCCTTTCTCAAATGATTCCAAATATGTTAATCTCGGTAGAGTATCCTATACAGCTAGTTCTTATGATCAAACCCCAGTCTTGGGTAGTCATCACTCCCATGCTTCCATATTCCATGAAAAATTCCCAAGAACATTATGTGATCTTCCATTTTCTCAAGAAGACCCTAAATCAAATCTAGAATGTGCTCCAATCAAAGAAGATGTCAATATCGAAACCTCCTCTTGACCTAACTTTCTTGTGTGTCCTACCATTCATAATACATCCACATGTGTCAAAGATACTCCATGTTCTCTTGTTTCTTCATATGGTAAGGTATCTCCTCAATTAACAAATGATGGTGAGGTGTTCCATGACAAACTTGAAAATAGTCTAATCACAAAGTTTCCTTCCCCTCCCCTGTCATCTCTTCTCTTGCATGAAGGAAGCTCTTCAAGTCAGCCTATTAAAGTTGAAAATTATGGCGAATCCTATGACAAATATGCCTCCATCCTAAGATAAATTTTGAAATCAACAACAATAGTCATCCTCAATTCAGGAATTTCGAAATTCTAGAAATTTCCAGCACATACAAAGGATTTGAGGCACTACAACATCCATTGATGGTTATGTCAGGACCTCACGACTCTGGTAAGCCCCTAGAACCACATCAGATTTGGTTTCTCATGCACAATCTGTCTATCTGGAATTTTTCACCCAATATGGATTCTCATGTGAAAAAGGTTTGGTATTCAGGGTGTCATCATTCAAACTTTCAAAATTTCACGTATGAGTGAATCTAGGAATCTGTCACAGTGCGTACCTCTTCATGAAAATATCTCATGTAACACTCGGGTTGAGAATGTTCATCTATCATGAAATTATGGGATTGTGAATTTGATCATCTCAAATACTCTCTTCTCCCGCTATCATACTTATTGAATTTCCCTCTTCATGATCAGCTCCTCAGCCTTCTTTCAAACTTTGCACTACAAATTTGTCCATCATATCTAGCTCATAGGTAACTTGGTTCCATTATTCACAATGTTCACAAGATTTTTCACATGGATATTTCTTTGTTCATTGCAAATTGGGAATATGATGTCTCAATTAATTCATCTAATCATTACTCTGTCTTACGTGACTGTCATTTAGGTTATCATTTTCCCATCAACATGTCCGATGGCAATTTTTTCATGCACTCTGATCTTAATCTTTTAGCATCTTTCTTCTCATATTTTTGTAAAGCAGGTGAGGCACTTCAACCTGCCTTGATGGTAGGTCTTGACTATCATGGCATGACCCCAAAGAATGATCAAATTTATTTTTCCTTACAATATACCCATTTTTATCCCATCTATCAAATCAAAAATTCATCCTCTCAAAAATCATGAGGCTTTCCAAACAACCATCATGAATTTTATGATCCAATCACTGAATGGTTGGAAAAATATTACTTGTCAAGCCATGTTGCAGGAAATAAGTTTTAATCCTTCCTCGCGCTTGCTGAGAAGCTCGATGGAGAAGACGATGCACCTGCAAGAAATTTTCGAGTTTTGCTTAAAGAGGGTATCCATAAAAAAGGTAAGCACATGTATTGGGTGGTTGTGACACCTCTTTCTTCCCACATGCAAGACCTTCCTTTCCGTGAGCAACTTGTTCAAGTTGTTGTATTTTCTGTTACACACTACTTTTTATCTATTTTAATCACTTGTATCTTTGAGAATGTAGGTCGGAAGCAATTATGGTGACTTCAGTGGAAATTTCATTTCATGTAACCCCAACCATTTAGTTGTTAGGATAGGAATATGATTAGTTGCATCTCAGCTTTCCATTCATTGCACTCATCTTGTAGTCGTAGTTCATCATGGTTTTCTTATTTTATATCCTATTTATTTAGTCATTTTTCTTTCTTATCTTCTAGTTTTGTTTCCTTTTTATGTATGCCATTCCTCTCATCTTGATTTTCCATTCTTGTTGAGTTTTCCATTTTCTTTCACTGCGTGAATAAGTGTTGTCCTTACGGTATGTTATGGTTTCTGAATGGGTATGTGGTTGAAGTTCAAAGAGTCTTGTAAACACTGCAATGCTTGGCCAATTGTGTGTCTATCTTCTTTGTGATTGGTTGTAACTTTTGGTTGATGAACTCTTTACGAAAAATATGTTCCATTTGTAAGGAAATTTTTGTTCGAACCATGAACCCGTGTATAGTCTGGGAAACTTCATGCTTGTACTATGTTTTATGCTTTGGTGTGTTCAAGCTTATCCAATTACTAGAAACAAAGAAGGGGAAAATCTAAATGAGCAAACCTGAAGAACACGTATTTATATGCTTCTATGAAGGAAAAAACTCTCCTACTCTCAATAAGTCAAGATGCCTCTTCCACCCCAAAAATAAATAAGTTCATATGCATGGCTCTCTTTCAAAAAAATAACAAAGGTGAGAGAAGAGAAAGGTTTCCTGCACAAAGAGGTGAAGCAGACAACTGCACCGGGGTACTGTAGAGTCTCATTGGCATTGCGGAAAGGATTGTGTTCCTGCGTGACTCCACCAAGGTACTATCTAGTCCTAGTGGCATCATAGCAACACCAGAGATGAAAAAATATACTCTAAAAATCTTAAGCTCGCAAGCCAAATTACCCTTCCTCATTTGAAACACTACAATCTCGCTAAATTTTATGTTGTGTTTAACTAATTCGGTACAAGATGAAGCGTGTTTGTGCATGGGGTAAGTCGGGAAGACAAAGTGATCCACATAATGAATCAATACTCCCAAAAAAGGCCAAGGCCCTAGACTATAAACAAACCAAAATAGAGAAGCTGATATTCAACCTGTGTGTCGGTAAGCATAGTAGCAGCTACAACACCCTCCAACATTTTAGCTTACATCCAAATTTCGTAGCCTTCCTTGGCTTTTCCTTTGATGGTTGCAAACACTCAAGCTCACTCCATGACCTCTTGTGATGTATTTTCACCCTTTTTCCTGTTTGACCAACGCACATATTTTGGGAGATTGATTTCTTTTTCATGCTTGCGATCTTATTCTGGTGAGTTTTAGGTCTTTTATTGGAGTGTTTGGGTTTTCTTTGCTATGTAAACATCCTTTTTACTCACACACAAGGTTGTAAGCATTGTCATGCAAGTGTCGTCACAGTCGTCTGAAGGTCTATCTCAAGTGTCGCATTTATCATTTTCAACTCTAAGATAGTCTTAGTGAGGGAATGTTTTGTCTTTTTTGTACTAGTGGTCTGTTTTGTGTCATCGTTAGAGTACGATAAGTGTATGATCACAATGTCAAGTCTGCACAAGTTCACTTGCTTTCTCCACTTAGCTATTTTCCTGAAAATTTGTCCGACCGGACAACCGACTTCCACTAGATCCTGATTGAGCTACATTGCATAGTCTCAGCCCTCAACGACCTTTTTCTACTACCCAGAACTGCACATTTCTTCAGGCTATCCTCCAGGTCACTTTCATTGCACAATCCCAGATGTGGGTAGCCTATTTACCTACCAGAACTGCACAGAAAATACCTCCATATCCAAATTGAAATGCACATTTTTCAACCACATTCATCAAACCTCCTTCTAGTTTTCCAGAAGCCTACACTTCACCAGGATCTAGGTCTACACTAATCTCCAAAACTACACAGAGGTAACTGGATAGTCTTATGCTACCTTGGTCTGCACTGCCTTTAGAAACTATGAAGACATGTCTAATAGGCCCTCTCCTATCTATTCTGTAATATTATGAAAAATTGCATAGTTATGTCTAGCAATCCTTTTGTTTCTTGTCCTAGATTGTTCTCCAAAACTACGCAATCATGCTCAATAGGTCCCTTGCAACCCTTTCATGCCATGCTTTTGAAAACTACACAGAACTGCCAAGCAGGTCCCCTATAGTCCTATCTTGCCTACCCTCCAGGAAGCGCGTAGAAGTGTTGCTCAGGGTCCCACTTTACAACTACTATTGTTGTCCTTCACTACGTAATTATGTCTCCTAGTGGTCACTGCGTAGTTTTTCTTGAAAGTGCAGGTTGTCCTCCCAGAGTTCCTCATTCCAACCTGAGCTACGCTTTGCCTTGTCTCATTGAGCTTTCCTCCCTCCCTCTCACCCGAAACACGATAACAGTGCATCATGCTAAACTAGGAGGTTTTGGATTTGATGTCGTCCCATCATGAGTGATTGAAAAAAAAGTTACACTGATAGATCATGGCAAGATGACGAACAAGATGAAGAACAAGCGCATGTGATGGAATACTTGCTTGCATCTAGATGGACATACCAAGCACATCAAGAAATAAGCAAATGGAACATATGAATTGAACCATCATGTAAGACCCAGAGCATCAAAGACCCCAGAGCACTATGCCATGCGTATGACAAGACAAATCACACCAATTATGTCCATTACTCAACAACTTGACATAGGCACCACAGTCAATCAATACATGTCAGTAGTGTCATGTTGAATTGTGTCATGAGATGTCTTGGCCACATCACCACTATGGGCCATATCCATTGTAACTCAATGTAATGTAAAGTGAATTCCAATGGACACACACAACAAGTTGAAGAGTCATGTTAGTTGAAAATTCATTGGAAGTTGAGCGGTCATGAGGGTCTTCCAAGAGTCACAAGGGTCAAGTATCACCCTTGGCAACATACCCCTCTCATTGTATGAGCAAGGAATTTTCACCTTCGCTCCTCCCACATAACCTTGAGATTTTGTAGTGTGTTCTTTGAGGAGCGAGGAGTGATTCCAATGTCCCATTACTGAGATTGAGAAGTTTGTTAAGGCCAACACATTTTTAGGCATGTTTTATCGATGTTTGTAACACTGCTCTTTAAATATTTCTAATGCATATTTGTTGAACCTGTACTAAGATAGTTGAACTACTTTGGTTGTTTTAGCACTTACATTGTTGAGGATTTGTTTTATTTCTTATCACCCCTGTCTCATCCCTGTAGACTACTCTGCGGGATACTAAATAGAGCACCTTCATGTATTGGCTCTCACCACTGTCACATCCTTATGGAATACTCCACAAGATACTTGACAAACCATCTTTGTTTTCTGGTTATAATAACCGTCACATCTATGTGGAGTACTCCATTGGTTGGTGTACGTGTTGTCCCCTTCAATTCAGTTTTAACGATTGTTGCGTCTGTTGTGGACTATTCCGCTGGATGCTAGACATACCCTTTCTAGTTCGCGTGTGTCTCTGTATGGGTGGTACTAATACCTCTCATTTAGAGGCTCACTTTACTCTCCCCCTTTGTAGTAAGAGAACCTTGACACAGATACATTTCACACTCAGCAGGGACACATTCCTTGTTGTATGAAGATACTAGCATAATACTCTCATGTGCTGATAGCTAGAGCCAAGGGAGGTCTCTTAGTATATGGAAATGGGGCCTTCACACTAGATGGGACTCTTACACCAACTGGTGTGAGGTCTAGTTGGGACTTCACGTCGGGGAGAACCCCTTTGTTGGTAGATTAAGCACCATCAAGAGGATAATAATTAATGTGACAACATATTATCCACGCGTCGATGAGAAGAATCCTCTACTAGGTGGGCACTGGTAAAGATGAGCCGAAATGTCTCCACAGATTTTGGAAATGCAGCTTATGCTTGAGAAAATACAATTTGAAGATATATTCTTCATTTTCATTAAACAGCAAACCTCTAACTCAAGATTATAAAATTCTATAACCGAACGCATCCACCATTTGTATTAATATGCATTTTGTGCGTTTGATGGCATCTTAACATCTGCATAGGTTGGACTGGATACCAAGTTTTTCTCACATATGGCTTAATTTAACCATTCTACGAGCATGTGAGGTTAGTCATCACAAGATAATTGCAATCAATTTATCAATGTCGTGGTTGTCAATATGAAAAATGGCAAGATGTCTTGAAGGTTTCATTTGTTCAAAAAATATATGTAATTAACGTATCCCGAATGGAAATACGGTAGTGTTGTATATGTGGAATAAAAAGCGTTTTTGGATTTGCTAATTTAGATGTGTGCTTTTTTTTTTGTCTAGAAGATCTCTTGTGGGCACATGAAACAAAGTTTAGAGTTTATGGAACAAATGAAATGATGAAGAAAATGAACATTGAAGTGTAGATGAAATATTTCTATGTACAATTACATCTATGTAACGTCTTCCCAAAAGAAAAAATGTGGAGGATTGGAGCGTGTGCCGGGAGTCTACATTGAGCTACCTCATATGTAAATGACATAATCCTCTAGAGGCATAACCACGAACACATTTTTCTGTTTGAATGGACTTAATGTTGGAGAATTTAATCCCAACCACTTGTTAGGTGTCAAAATCATCCCACCAACTGTCCTAGTTCAGTTTCACTTAGTCCAGTTTAAGTCGAGTTTGAATCTAGTCAATTATTACTAATGTTTCCAATGTAATCGTTTTTAAGTGATTTGTAATACTAAGAAGAGTAAGTCCTCTGCTCCATGTTTTGTTCTTTTAAATTTTTGTCATTGTATGAGAGCTTAACCTGCGCGAGACTCCTTGAGAGCAACAAAAGAGAAGCAAAGCTAGTTTGCGTAAGTCTCCTTGGGAGATAAACAACATGAAAAAAGAGAGAAGAAAAAAGAATAGGCGAGCCAGCATAAAACTTTTTGACAAAGCAACGAAAGTTTGAAAAAGCCTATTGTAAAGAAGAAGTAGAGAAAAAGCCCATTGAAGAGGGTCGAGATGTAAAAGAAACTGAGGGTCGAGATGTAAAAGAAACTGGAGTTGTATCCACAGTAATGCAACTTAGAAATTAATCCACTACGTTGTTAACGTAGTCCAAAGATTCAAAGAAAGCGTTAGTGCTACTCATGCTTGACTCCACTGCAAGAGATCGCGCTAATCAATGCTAACAACGTTTTTCAACTCACGCACCCTCCAAATGGCTAACAATGTGTTACAGTAATTCTTAAAAAAAGGAAACGTGCCTGCAAAGTCTATGGACTCAATGGTGAACATCGCCTTCGAATTTTTAGCCGACTCTTCATACGGAAGGAGAATTCCAATGGGGAGCACAAATAAAAAAATGTCAATGGAGTATAATGGTATTATTTTAAGTGGGCTTATCTCAAATTCTTTAATGTTGTTTTTGAATTCGAATGTGAGATAAGATTCATATTATTTATAAAGGTCACATGTAATATTTTAAATAGGCTCCACGCGATTTGGAAAAGGGATTAATATAAAGGAGGTGCATGTAATGATTGTAAAAGGGCAATATAATGTTTAAGAGAGGTTTTTTAAAAGAGGAAATTCGAAACAAGGGCGCTGCATTCTTTTTTCGTTAAAAAAAGAGATTTTAAAAAATGTATTGTTTCCCTTCATTTTAGAAATTGTGATTTTTTCTAAATGTTTTTGTGAAAGTATTTTTCTTTTGAAAATTTGAAGACTTGTTTGTTTGTGGAAACCAAGAGCCAATGACGTTTTTATCGCAGTTAGATGCGATGTCTACCGTTTATTTTGTTTTTTGAGCTGTAGTGAATCAACACTCAACAAATGGGAAGAACTAAGAGGCTTCCCTTGATTTCAGATTCCAAGGCAGCCAAGGAGGCTTGGGATAGCCTTGGGAGGAGTTTTGGTGTAAGGGGGAGCACTAAAGTTGAAGTTGAAGGTGGATCTACAGTAACAGATTTACAACAAGATGAAAATTTTGTTGAATCCCAATGTGCTCAGCCACAAGTGGATGATATCTGTAATGAAGTCGAAGAAGCAAGAGTGAGAGAGAGAACATAGATTCTCACGAATCCCACTGTGAACAACCACAAGTGGACGAAAATTTGGTGATTCTAGCAATAGAGCTTGCTGATGAAGATTTAGTAAATCCATCAATAGAGCTTGTTGATGAAGGTTTGGTGAATCCAACAACAAAGTTTGTTGGGGACAATGAAACTATCATTGGAACAGTCTATGTGAAGGTGAATACAACAATTAATATTGCTAATGTAAAATTTGATAAGGAATTGTAGGCTAATGATGAATGGTTTCAATTGATGCAAAAAAAACATCATATAGACATGATGCTATTCAGTGAGAAAAGCCCACTTGAATCAGTGGAAGACAACCAGTTCGTAGCAGCACAGGTTAGTAAAGAAGTCGAATAGACAGAGACAAAAACAGAGGAAGAGGCAAAGAATGAAGCCCACAGAGAGAAAATAGAGACAAAGGCAAAAGCAGAGTTGGAAGTGCAATAGAAAGAAGATCTCATTATAGAGCAAAAGGAATAGAACCGATGTGGTTTTACAAATATTTTAAATTCCAACATTGATTTCCAGTGTGCAGGTTCACAAAATGACTATGAAGAAGAGTTAAATTTCCTTGAAGCATGGCCTGGAAAACCATGTCTAGATGAGGTTTGTATAAAAGCTGCAAAAATGAATGTTGAAGACAACATGTATGATGAAGATATTAATGAAATTTTCAGATATTGGAGTCTGGAAGAAATATTTTTTTATTATAATCTTATGTTGCAATAGATGAGTGATGAAAATCACACTACAGAAGATAATATGTGGCAGCAGCCCACATACAATCCAATTTTTGAAGAAGTATGGGATATGCTTAGGGAACTTGGAAAAATGGAAGATCTGAATGAACAAATGAATAAACTGAGGTTTGAAGGATACAACAAAGATAAAAAGTTAAAACAATTTAGAGGCTACCAAATCTGGAAAAAGAGGAGAGGAAAAGTAATGTCTTTATTTTTAAATTGTAAGTGTAGCTAAGACATAGACCAGCAGGTACCTTAATTGAAATTTATGTGGTTGTAGTTAAGGGGGGGTGTTGTAGAATCTAATCCCAACCACCTGTTAGGTGTCAAAACCATCCCTCCATGTGTCCTAGTTTAGTTTCACTTAATCGAGTTTAAGTCGAATTTGACTTTAGTCATTTATTACTAATGTTTCCAATATAATCTGTGATTTATAATCCTAAAAAAAAAATCTTTTTCTCCATATTTTGTTCTCTTCAACTTTTATCACTTTTCCAAAAATTAAAAATTAAAAGCTTAGCCCACTAAAAAAAAGTGGATAAAAAAGACCTCATATTTATCTTATCTTAACATTTTCATCCACCGGTATTTTCATCTTCATTTCTTACTCGTAAATGCAATATATAATTATGGAAGGGAATTACAAGTTCTATATATTATCTACACATAGTGAGAGAAGCCACATATATAGCTGACTTATTTTTACTTAAATATTCTGACGGCCATTCTAATGAATAAATTTCATCAACTGGTATCTTCGTCTTTATTTCTAAGTTGTAAATATTCCATGAATAATATAGAAGAGGGTAACGGATCCTATATAAACAGAATCACATATATATCTGGTTTACTTTTAGTTATTCTGATGAATATAGTTGTGGTTGGGGTGTTTAAGTTGTGGGTGGGGTGTTTAAGTTTATTTTATTATTATTTTTATTTAAAATATTGAAAGAATAATTTAATATTAAAAAATATAGTTTTTCAAATTTTTGAAATAATTAATTTATATTCACATATATTATTGAAATAATAGGATACATTTATTTGAAATAGGATTTATTGTAAGTGAAGAGAAATTAAATTTCTTGAAATGTAAAAACAATAATTATAGTTTAATTTTCTCAAAATATTTCATTTTTTTTTATGTACATAATAAATATGAAGTTCAGATGAATTTACGTTGATTATATATATATATGATTGTGTTAAATCTTTAAAGTATACAAAAATACACAGAAATAATATTATATACACAAATATTGAAAATAGAAAGATATATAGATCTCTCTTAGATTGAGCAACATAAAATTGAAAAATTAGATTTTTTCTTTTTTTATTTTCAAAATATCATTAATTTAAAAGGGCAATGAAAACATTATATTTACATATTTGTTAACATTTTTTTTAAATGTCATGCATTCACTTCTACATCAGCTTCATATAAATTTTATACTTCAAATTGCTCTTTTAATAATTTAATGCACATTAAAATATTTTATTGTGATTGTACTTAAATATTTTTATTATTAATATGTTTTTCAAATTTGAAATAATCAAATTTTATATTATATATGAAGTTCACTCATGAAATTCGTGATACGGAAATATTATTTTGTTATTGAGATATTCTCAGAATGTTACCTATCATCATCATGTTAAACATAAAAAAAATAACTCATGTCTGACAGTGAACTAGCTAGTGTTCAGAACCACTCTTAGGCGGGCCACATGCAAGGCATGCAATGAATTTAGACACAATGCTAAACACCATTTTTGAAGGAAAACAAAGAGAACCAAATGAATGGTCGACAATCTTGCCACGACCGTTTTTCAATTTTCGGTTGAATATAAATTGTAAAACCGAATTAAAAAACCCTCGGGCTTCACGTTTCCATCAACAATCCTTACTGTTAGAAGTACATATGCTGCTTTGAGCCGAGGTATTCAAAGACACAACAACGCATAGTTACCAAATACGTCTGAATCGGTGAAAAATATGCGGAAATTCGTGAGTTCGATTAGTATTCGGAATAGTTCGATAAAAATCAGATCCGTTTCTTATGAGCTGCATGATGTGAGAGTGTGCATTCCTAATTAGGCTCCTCCTATTATTTCTGGGCCTATTTTTTGCACAGTAGTATTGCTTACTATTTCTTGTTGGTAAGCTTGCGGGTTTATGATATGATTTATTAATTTGCGTGTTTGAATGTTAAATGTAATTACTCCCTAATAGGAGAAATATAAAATGGAAACTGATATTAATATAATATAAAATGGAAACTGATATCAATGGAGGCAGGATAGCATGTAAAATGGAAAGTGAAGGTAAAATGGAAACTAATGTATAATGTAGAATGGAAATTAATGGCGAGGGAAATTTTTCCAGACTTTAAAATTTACACAAAATAAATGTCAATGGAGACAGGATAACAGGGACAATGGAAACTAATGGCAAGCTCAAATTTTCCCAGATTTGAGAATTTTAATGTTTCCTTTAATGGTTTAAAAACTGAGATAATAAATAAAAAATTAAGATAATAAGTAAAGAAAATTTTGAAGTTGACTAAGAAATAATTAATTTTTTATTATATTTATGTTAACAATTGATTTTTTTTATATATATTTATGTGAAAAGAAATTTTATAAAAATAAGTTTTAAATATTTACTTTTTAAATGTCTTAACTACAGAAAAGATCTTAAAATAAAATCTTTGTATATTATATTAATTAAAATTATTTCGATTTCAAAATAAATGAGAAAAAAACAAAGACAAAGTATTTAATTTATATATATATATATATATATGATGTATAATGTCCCATTCTTTCCTAATTAAAATTTTTTTATTCGAATTTGAATTCAAACTTGATAACTATGCAATAACGAACACCAAAGAACACCAAAACTGACAGAACTGCTCACGATCAACAGAGAAACTTGAGTCAATGCATATTTTCTCACTTCTTTCACTTCAACTAGGCTATGCGTTTCTAAAGGTTAGGCTGAAACAACAATTTTCAATGTATGATGCATTCAATGAAAGACACATCGTCAGCGAAAGCTAGGGTCACAAACCCTGCAGAGGTTATTATTAAAGGAAAATATACCGTCGTCAACTGTGAAACCAAGTGTGTGCTTGCCAAAATGAAGCTCGAATTATTTATTCCAGAAATACCATGCTGGTCACCAACAAGTAGCTCATATGCAACCAAAGAGATAAACGGAGTGATCGACTTCTGACATCTGCAATGTCTCCAAGGGTTTCCCCACAACACATTGCTCCAGCCAAAAAGGTTCAATGCCAAATCTTCCTGCAACGAAGAGTGCTTCTTCATGTGACTGCTTTAACATTTCAGTTAAATATCCTAGCGAATCGCATTGCTATGGCTGGAAACCTTGTAACAGGTCCGCAGAGAGGCAGCCACACAGTCATAAGGGTTTCTGCAAATGCACAGATTTAGACACGAAGAAAGTATGGTCATGTTTCCAAAACGCCCACAGACATGTTTTGGAAGGGCACAAAATTGGCTCAACTTAAACTTAATCAACAGGGTGGATAAATTACTATTCAATAAATTCGACAATATATTAATATTATGAATGATGTAAATTGCACATGTATAAATACAACAATGAAACGGTCGAATTGAATTTCCGGGTTTCTTCAGCATACACTAACGGCCTACCAAAACTTTAATAAATTCATTAAAATAATATAACATTTAAATATGATGTTATGGAATTAATAAATAATAGAATTTAATTATATAATTTTTGGTTTTTAAATATTTTAAAAAATTATATATATAACATCTCGCAACACTCTATATTTTTAAAACGTATACAAAAGACCACAGATAAATTTAGATGTGCTTCTAAAAGAACTTGTGGGTATTCTTCCCACTCCTAAAGTCATCGATGGAGTGTCATTTTTAGTTTAAATTTCTTAGTAGCCTACCGAAACTTTAATAAATTCAATAGTTAAAATAATACAACATTTAAATATGATGATATGGAATTAATAAATAATAGAATTTAATTGTTTAAATTTTTGGTTAGTAAATATTTTAAAAATATATATAGGTATAGTTATAAATATAACATCTCTCCTATTTTTAGAATGTATACAAAAGACCAAAGATAAATTTAGATGTGCTTCTAAAAGAACATGTGGGTATTCTTTCCACTCCTAAAGCCAGGGAGCGAGTGTCATTTTTAGTTTAAATTTTTTAGTAAAAAATTTAATACAAAGGATTTTCAGTTTTTTATCTAGATCTCTCATACACAGTGAAAAAAGTCCAAATTTAAAAATACAAAGTATAATAGAACCATGAAAATATTTATACTTATTTTTATTAATCTTCTATGAAAATATGTAATTTTTTAAAGAAAATAATATATAACCATATAAACTCTTTTCCTATTATATAATGTCATACTAATTTGGTGAGTTACCTTAAATGGGAAAGTATATAATGTCATACTAAGTTGGTGAGTTACCTTAAATGGGAAAGTATTTTAATTTCATATATAAAGTAGGTCTATTTCATAACGTCTAAGTTTTAGATCAATGTTTAGGACTATCTATAGCATCTATATATTGCTATACTTTTATATGTGTTTTAGGTTTTTTTTATTTTTTAATCAATGGAATGTGTAATTAATGTGTATCAATGACTCTTCCTATCTCATTAAGATAGATATGGTTTTACTAAAATCGTTAAATTAAAAAAGTATATTATTAGATATGGTTTTACTAAAATGGTTAAATTAACAAAGTTATAATATTTTATATTTTTAAATTAATTAATTTGATAAAAAATTATCAATATTTTATAATAATTAATATATTATTATTTTGAAGGTTTTGTTTATATTAGAATTAGGTTTGAAGAATTTACATTTTCAATAAAATAAATGGTTAAGATGGTCAATTAAAAAAATTCCTCATTTAATAAAAATATTCATGATCCAATGTATAATATGAAAATTTTCTCAATAGTTTTTTAGTTTCTCAAATCTAATACTCTTGTTAACTAATTAATTAAAAAATTATTTGTAAAAAGTTGCTATCTTGGCATGTCTCTTCCTTTGGGATATTGGATTGTTCCTTTGGTCAGGATTATGTGCATTAAGTTTTGTGGATAATTGTATGCCATTTTGTTTGATGTTTGTGTTGTCTAACATCTTGAGAGGTGGAGATAACATTCTCTAGAGGCATGTACCTGGTTTTCTTGGATATATGTGTTGTGTAACATGTGAGAGGTGGAGGATAATTGTATGCCATTTTGTTCGATGTTTGTGTTGTGTAACATCTTGATAGGTGGAGATAACATTCTCTAGAGGCATGTACCTGATTTTCTTAGATATATGTGTTGTGTAACATGTGAGAGGTGGAGGTGAAATTCTCCATAAGCACAGAAATGTTCCGCGTTGGATATATTCATCTTCATCTTCTAATCATGGTGGTAATTATTTGTAATCACTGCTCATGTAAGTATTTTTTCCCTTTACCTTCAAGGATTAAACCACACTAATGGAGATAGTTAAGAAATTTTATGTTAAATTTACTGTGTATATATTTTTGTTAATATACACTGTGCTAGAGTGGCTAGATATATATATAATGAGGAAGGCACAAGAATAGCCAAATGCAAGTACGAAAGAGTCTGTATACATGTAATTAAGGTACACATATTTCTTGAAATTGTACTTAATTTTTTCAATCTTTGGATGGTAAAAATTACAAACTTTAGGATTTTTTTTGGTACCTTCCACATGTATGACTAGGACTATAGTAATAGAAATGGTAGGGTTAGCATTAGTTAAGCTACTTGTTGTCACAAACGGTCATGAATAAGCAAATTTTTTCTATATCCATCTTATTTTGCCTGTTACCGAGGCGGGGAGGTAAAACCATATATTATACTTATCCATTTGCTTTGCATTTTCAAACTATTGAAACTAATGGTAGCATTACTAGAAGGAAATAAACGGTAATTCGTGGACAACCGCTAGTGGGGGATAAATGTTTTCATTTCATAAGAAAGCTTATACTTTATTTGAAAAGTCACCTTAGCCTGCCACGTATTTGAAAAGTCAACTCAATGTGCCACCTATATAGCCATCCATAAGTCCATGCAAATGTCGGTTATGCAGACTCCTCTCCTTTTCCTTCTCTTCCTGGAGGTAAAATCCTCTATAGTATGGTATATCAATATGAATAAATGATATCCCCTTTGGTAGACACCAACGCCACTCTGTATGCTCTAACTTCTCTAACATAGGTAGAGAACATTAGCAGAACCTACTCCTTCTAGAATGATTCTGAAGAAGCGCTTTACGAGTGGAAATACCCAAATATACTAGCTCTCTTCTTGCAGATGCATCTCCCAGGATGTAACCTACACTAGATCCACTTCCAATTGCAACAATAGTCCAGAGTTGGAAACCACGAAAAACACCAGTTATATTTGCTAATATATCTTTGTGGGTTTGGCGACCTAATGAAATTTGGTAGGTGTACTCCCCTACAAATAGAAATATCAATACATAGTTCCTCTTCACAAGGCAATGGAGAAACATACAATAACTATTGCAAAAGAATGCATTACAACTATTCCCAACTCTTGTACCTTTCTTCTTTGATACGAGTTCATTTACTATGAATCTCTAGACAACAAAAGATAGCATTGATTTGTAGACAATGATTCTTTCTTGATTTGATATGATTTTAATCGTATCCATCATATTATCAAAGTCCATGCAAATGCACGAGCCATGTCTAAATATTCAGATCCTAGAGATAGAGAAATTGGCTTAAAAGGTGAACACAAAATGGTTTTGAAAAGCTATCATTTTTATGATATAATCATATTGTTTCAAGTACTTACATATAGAAATTTAGAAGTCATATTTTGGTTAAAAAATAAACAAAAAAATGTTTTATAAAGCTCTCATTGATTATGAGCATGTTCTGTAATAATACGTATAATGAATACTTCCAACGACATTACAAGTGATGTTTCTGCTGAATTGTTACAAAATAACTATGTTAGGATTAGACAGGTACTCTCATTTGTTTGTGGGTTTTTTTCCCTCGATAGGAAATAATTATTTTCTTCCAAAAATGAATTACTTTCTATCATTTTTTATATTTATTTTGGACACATTGGTGTTATGTCTAGAATTTTCAGCACATGCTCCAACAAGCCCAGGAAAGAGGAGAATATCCTGAGATACCTATAACGTCAAGGAAATAAGAACCTATTATTCTATTGAGGGAGTCCAATGAAAAGATGTAATTATGAGTAACCCCAACATTATTATGTAATTTTCGATGTATGCATTATTTTTAATCAAAGTCAATCGATTTCCTTTATCAAATTTCATCTGAAAAATTGAAAATATTGTATTTAATGTAGATCATCTATAAAAATAAAGGAACATGTCATAGGACAAGAATATAGAAACTATCTATGAAGCACTACCAAATCTACCAATTGAATCAACTTATCAGAGAAATAACAAGTAGATAAACCATGCATGCGTCATAATAGAAGAGTTCTAGCATTTATTTGAAGGTAAAGTGTCGATTTCTATCTCTGTCCCACATTACTAATAATTAGTAACTCCAAACTCAAAGGAAGTTATGGAGGCATTGATCCTGCAGATCTCCAACCATCTCACTTGGTCTTTAATGGTCAAAAACTGTCTTTATTGGCATGACATATAAAATGGTAAAATTTGTTTCTCAGTGAACATGGCTATGGTAAATCTGTATCTATTAAGCTTCCATCTGATATGTGGAAAATATCTAGCTATTATCAAATTATATGGTCAATTTTCCTGCTTGAAGTTGGCGTATGTATCTTACAGTTATACCCTATAGAAAGGCGTAAGGGAGGGGAAAGATTACTTTTGTAACTTGTGAGCAAAAGATATCCAATTCGGTGAGGTTGTTGTATGAGGCTTTTGATGATAACCTGACTTAGATACTATCATAGGTTTCTGGTAAATTCACTTTTGACCATGGCATATAGAAATGGAAGATTCTCCTATGTTCAGGTGTACGGGATGGGAGATTATACTTTTGCATGGGCTTCATTAGTATTCGTTCAATGATAAAACAATTGGTGGTGATTTTTTCAATGATCAAGCAAGTTGGTTGCTTGCATATGAACAAAATTTTGGTTATTTTTTTAACTCTTATTTCAAATTCTGATTTTATTATTTTTTAATTTATCACAAATTCATATAAAATAAATAATATATCATATAATAATTATAATAAAAAGTATAAAGTTCAAGGTGTGAACACGACCTCCTGCATGGAACCTACATGTTTTCATCTAGCAAGAATTGGTTTGCGATGTTGGCATTGAATTCTCGTTGAAATCCATATCCATCAGGTTGGTCTCTCCTCTCCAAGTGTCTCTCCCATTTGTAGTTTGTCGATGCTACCCTCACCTTCTTCAGTCAATGTTGGTCACTCTAATCTTCTTCTAGTTAGTGGAAAATAAATTAATAATGAGGAAATTGAACCTATAACTCTACATAATAGAGGCAAGTGGAATATAGGCAAGTGGAATCACCTCCCTTTTCTAGTCCAATCAATCTAGTCCTGGTCCGAGTTCCTAGTCCTAGTCTAATCAATATATCCCATATTCCCAAGAATTATCAGATTATTTAAATCCTATCCATTAATCCCAAGCCTTATGATTTAGTTTACCAAGAGCTAAGTCAAGTTTCCCAAGCCTAGTTGACGAGTGTACAAAAGGAGATAGTTAATGAGCCTAGGCATTAATCCCAAGCCTTATGATTTAGTTTACCAAGAGCTAAGTCAAGTTTCCCAAGCCTAGTTGACGAGTGTACAAAAGGAGATAATTAATGAGCCTAGGTATTGTAGCAAGAATGCTCCAACTCCTGGGGATACCAGCTTTACTTATCAACCTGGGGTTCATACAAACTTGGAGGTGACTATGATATATACACAAGTAGAAGTGAAGGTACTTCCTATTTTCACTACTCATCTGGCAAGAGACCACGGGGGTTCTAAGCCAGACTTCTATGGGGTCAGAAGAAGCCTGATTTTGATGGAAGGAGAGCAAACCTATTATAGGGGAGAGTTATTCTACTCTAGAAATCAATAAAGCAATCATGTAATGCTAAACTCACACCAGACCCTAGCTAACCAGTTAAATAACTATACTAAGCAGAATTACTAGGTCAATCACTAATCTAATGCTAATTATCTAAGTTGCAGGAGTAAGAGCATCAAAACTAGATTAAGGGGTAAAAAATGGAAACTAAGCTCAGTATGTAATGCTAAACGCACACCAGACCCTAGCTAACCAGTTTAAAAACTATGCTAAATATAAGTACTAGGTGAACCACTAGTCTAATGCTAATTATCTAAGTTGCAGGAGTAAAAGCATGAAAACTAGATTAAGGGGTAAACAATGGAAACTAAACTCAGTCTGCATCTAAGCAGAAGAAGCAGTCAGAGGTCAAATTTGTGAAAAGAGGATATGAGGGAGCAATAGCTCCTAACAACCATTGGATCAGGCAGGTGAAATGAAAATGAACAACTAAGATTGGATCGCAGGAGGGTACATAGGTAGACGACTGAACAGGGTGAACTAATAGGATGAGTGACTGAGATTATATCGTGTGGGTGGAGTTAGGAAATGGATAGACATTATTAATCGACAGATGGATGGCAAATATTAGATTGGGGGAAAAATAAACGTGCGGAAATGGCATCGAGTGATGTGATGGTCATCAGATCAGGAGATAGATCAACGGTGGAGACATAAGCGCTTAAAGGAACATGAAAAAATTAGGGAGCAGGTTTAGAGAGTGATAAGCAGTATATCGCACGCCCTCAAAGTTGTAAATGGTTTCCTAAGATTTTATGCAATTAGCCTCCTTGATCGACATGTAGCACGGGGAAGCCGCCCATTTCGCATGCCCTCAGGTAGATAACAATCAGACAGAAATAAAAGTGATATCGTGTGATGGCCATTGGATCTGGTGAGGTAGATCAACGGTGAAGATATGACCAAGTTGCTTGGTGAGTGGATGCGCGATAGCCGTCGGATGTGACAAGGAAAATCGATGGTTGGGATTTAAAGTGCACAAAGTCAAATGCAAAATGTCAATTTGAGCAATGATTGTTTAGTTTTGCTGTGTGAGGCGATCTATAGTTAAAAACCATTTGGACATTAATTAACAGCTTCTGCTCAACTTTTCATGCTGAAGGAGAATGAAAGGGATGCGAGGGAGATCAAGTGATTAGAATAGAGTGAAGGATCAGATGACCATTAAAGGAATACAGTGATATGAAACAAGCTCAGTGAATATGTTAAACAACAAATTCTTTGTGAAAACCAAAACCCTGTTTTTTTGGAGTTGCTGTAGGGGGTTTTTCTCACGTCATGGTCCTAGAGGGAGGAAGTGAGATCGACACACCTGTGGGTAACCTCGTGGATCTTTCCTTTGCTACCATGCTAATTGAATGAAAGCATAAATGAAGCGAAAAGGAACACAACTAATCTATTCTACCGTGCTGTAATGGAAATGTAGCTAGTTAAACAAATAAAAAAAAACCTAGAAACTACTTAAGTAAATGAACATAACCAGAAATCTATGATATTATGTTGTAATGGGAATGAACTTAGTGAAGCAAATGAACAATCAAACCATGCATCTATGCTACTCCTATAATGCAAATGAACTACTTCAACACATGAACATAAAGCTATTGTACTTAAAAATACAATAAAGAGGAGCATTGACTGCTAGGGTCGGGCCCTAACCCAAGAGCTTCAGCCCTTTTAGTTAACTCAGTGTTGGCTCAGAAGAAAACTCAACTTCATTATGAAAAGACTGTATTACATCAAGAATTGTTAGAGGTCTAGTTCTACAATCAAAAGTTTGAATTCTTGCTAAATCTTAGTAACTGACTACTAGTGACTAACTAAAAGAACTAAGGTCCTAAGCCTCTCTACTTATACATCTGAAGTCTCCAATGACATCCCTCAAAATTAGGGAGGTACAGCTCCCAATTTAATGATAAACTTGTGCTTTCACTTTCACTAGCTCAACTGCCTTCTAATAACGAGGCTTAGCTCCCAACTCATGATTTGGTTGTGTGTACTTTCAGCTGATGGGGGGATATTTGAATAGAGGGGAAGTAAATGAGGAGGATTTACCTCTTGTAAGGTCTTTTATCATAGTTCCTTGCTTTTACCTTTTATCCCTGCATTACATGCACATTAGACCACAAAGAAAAATATCCAACTCTAACTCATCTCATAAGAAAAATATAATCAAATGTATACAATAAGTTGTGAGAATAGTTGGTTTGACTAAGATAGGAGGTGAATTAAGGTCAATTAAGGCCCATATAATTACTCAATGATGAACCTCATCATCACCCCCCTACTGAAAGTGTTTCTCATCCTCTGAGCAACTTAGTGGCTCTAGTAGCCTCTTTGACATCTTATGCTTTTGTTATGGTTATTTCTTCTTGTTTATAGGAGCCTGCTTTCCTTTCTCCTTCTTCCCACTACTATTCTATGATCTTCAAGCTATGTGGTAGTGTTTTCCATCTCCTTTAGTAGGCCTATATATTTTCATTTCTTAGCAGCCTAAACATATCCTCAAAATGTGTACTTGCTTGCCCTTGGCTAGCAAGATATGTATGTGTCAGCTAAGGATCATTTGAAATTAGATTATGGGTGTTGATTAGGGCCATGGGATTTTATTGTTTAATTTCTTCTCTATCCCTAAAGCCACTTAGTTCTTTTGTTTCTTGTTGCTCTTTCTTTTCTGTTTCAATGCCTTCTCCCTCTTCTATTTCAACATCATGTTTCTTTGTATTAGTGTCCTGTTTAACCATTTCATCCCCATCTAGCTCTGTATCTTCTTCTTATTGTTTTTCCTCCTCCTCACCGACAAAAGCACTAACACCATAGAAAAAAGTTTTGATGTCATCCTCTTTTGGTAAGTCATTGAAGACTTTCCATTTATAGGGATCCTGATGTTTTGGAGGGAATCATCAATGAGGATTGTGATCAACCCATGGTGAACTAATTATTGGGAATTTCCTTTATTTCCTTTGCTGCTAGAGTCCATGAATGATTGCATCAAAAAATATGGTATGCTGAGGCTTTGATGAATTGGTGTTTCTAGCCCAAATATTAACTCTTCAAGCATTCTAAAGTGGTAGTAATAAACACATTGTATCTACCCTCACATGAGATCTACTTGATGAGCATCTTGCTTCTGAGGCTTGAAAACGAAATGGAAAAATTCTTGAGAAGACAAAGTTTCCTTTGTATGTAATCAACTATCCCCTTTTTTAGAGGAAACTAGCCACCTTTTTACTTACAAACCAACTACCCCTTAACCTTTACAACTTTTGATCAAATGATACATATGAGTGAGTGAGAAGGATACTTACCTATAGATTTAATGCCACACTGCAGTTGTCAAATATCAGACGTCTTGCTGATGGTCATTATTCTTTCTCCTTTGCTATCTACTGATGGTTTGTTGTCTGCAAATCTGTTGTTGCTACTACTGGTGTATGGTCATCTTTCTTCCTCTTCTACTATCTAGTGATGGTGTCTGTGACTGAAGATGTAAGTGTGCTCAATGGATAAAGGGAGTAGGAGTGTTTTTGAAGGCAGGGATGATGGTAATGGATAAGGTGAGGGGTCCTAGTAAAAAATAAAATTTTCACCTGAATTAGAGCAATGAAATGAAAAACAATGGAATTCATGGAGGGATGCACGGTAAGGAGTGGAGAAGATTAACATATGTGAGGCAGGGCCACCTTTGGATCTTTTCTCTTCTCCCTAATTGACTTTCTCATCCCCCTGCAAATAACAATCATGATTTTTTCCTATTTCTCTTATTATATTTTAAAAAAAAACACCTAGGATGCCTCAGAGAGGTTTTCACCCTAGATATTTGCCCTGAGCGCCTTAAGGAAGGGTTTCACCCAAGGATCTTCTTTTTCTTTCCATTTTTCTCATCCTTGGGCTGCCTCTTGGAGGTTTTCAACCAAATGATGGGACTCAAGTGCCTCATGGAGGTTTGCACCTAAATCCTTATTCTTTTTTTTCCTTTTTAGTGACCTGGTGAGGGAGGTGCTAGAACTTGCTCCATCATCGTCACTGTATTATTTATACTATCAATGAACTCTTGTTTACATAAAGGCCTTTTGTACATTTTTAGTCTGTGTCCATTAACTAGTAATGAAATGGCTTCTTCATCTATACTTCTGATCTGCACTGAACTGTTTTCATGGAATCTTTCCACCACATAAGGTACTAGCCATATTTTCCTTAGCTTTCCCTTGAAGTGTTTATACATGGTGTCATATAACAATGCCCAGTCTCCTTGGAATTTCTTTGCCTTAATGCACTTATCATGGGAGATTTTCCTCTGAAGTTGAAATATCTCTATATGGAGGAGGGTCTGCATTCCGAATTCATCCAAGCAATTCAATTGGAACAATTTTTCTTGTTGTGCATGACTGAGATCCGGATCTAGGTGGGTTGCCATTCTAAATGTATTATATTCAAATTTAATGGACAGAAAATCCTTCTTCCCATAGACCAGCTCATAGGGTGTAAATATAGTGGTGGTCTTCCATGTTGTATTATAGGCCCAGGTGGCCTCAACTAGTCTTTTTGCCCAATCCTTTCTGTTGTTGTTCACTATCTTGGTTAAGATGTTCTCTAGTGCTCTTTGAGTCAGCTCCACTTTCCCATTACCTTGTGGATGATAAGGAGTGGAGGTCATATGCTTGATTTTGTCATGCTTGAGCATTTCTTCAATAATGATGGATGTAAACAGGTTGCCTTGGTCTGTGACTAGCTCTCTAGGGTACCTAAATTTATAGAATATATTCTCCCTTAGGAACTCAGCCACATTTTCTTTTGTTGTTGCCTTGATTGTTTTGGTTTCATCCCATTTAGTCATATAATTAGTGCACACAATGACGTGTTGTTTTTTCTTTGATGGAGGGTTTCTAGGCCTAATTAAGGCCACTCACTGCTTATCAAATGTCCCGAAAGTCACTTGAGGTTGTAGGGGGATTTCATCTCTTCGAGTCATCTTTACCATCCACTAACACCGATCACAGTGACTAACATACTTCTTCACATCCTGATGAAGAGTAGGCCAATAATAGCCTTCTTGCATCACTTTGAATGTTCTCCTCTTTGCAGCAAAGTGACCTTCACAAGGCCCATCATGACAGGTCAGAAGGATGTCAAAGAATTCCTCTTCCCTTACACACCTTCTCAAGATTTTATCTGGGCCAAGTTTGAATAGATTTCCCCCAATCTAGGTGAAGGTCACACTTTTACTGATTATCTTTCTATTTTCTTTGGAGGGGAGGTATTTTGGGAACTATTCTGATACGAGATAGTTTTATATATCAGCAAACCATGGGGAGAGAACTGAAATAGCAAACATATTCTCATCTGGTAGCTAATCATCACCATTCCTTCTTCACCTGCAGGAAAATTCATTCTAGATTGAAAGTCAGCAACAACATTTTTTTTACTGGGCTTATCAACGATAGTTAGATCAAACTACTGTAATGAAAGTAACCATCTTATGATTCTATCGTTTACATCTGGTTTTTTCATTAAATATTTAATTGGAGCGTGATCAATATGCACAAATGTTTGATATCTTTTATTGTAATGCCTAAATTTGTTCAACAAATGCACAACAGCCAGGAGTTTTTTTTCAGTCAAAGTATAATTTAGCTCAGCATTTGACAGGTTTTGACTAGTAAAATAGATGGCATAAGGAAACTTCTCCTCTACATGACCTGAGGCTACTCCTATGGCTTTATGTGAGGCATCAGCATGGATATGAAAAGAGAGGGCCCAGTTTGGGCCTCTAAGGGTTGGTGTACTAGCTAATTTACCCTTTCGAATGTCTAGGGCCTCTTGACAACTCTTTGACCATATAAATTCAAAATCTTTGGCCAACAATCCAAACAAAGGAGAGGCTAACTTGTTGATGTCCTTTATGAGACTTCTATAGTATCTACCTAACCCCAAGAAAATCCTAAAATATCTTTACTTTTGTGGAGGTGGGACCCTTTGGATGATGGCTATTTTGTTTGGGTGCACCTATAGTCCTTGTTGAGATATGGAATGACCTAGCACAGTCCCTTCAGTCATTAAGAATTCAAATTTTTTTGGACTGAGAGACGGGTTCATTTCACTGCATTTGCGTAATACTTTGCCTAGGTTAGTCAGGGATTCTTGGAAATCACAACCGTAGGGTGTAAAATCATCCATATATTTTTCCAAAGTGTCATGCACTAGTTCAACAAAAATACTCAAGACTGCTCTTTGGAAAGTGGTAGGAGCATTGCATAAGCCAAATGGAAGGACCCTATAGGAAAAAGTACCCCAAGTATAGGTGAATTTAGTTTTATCCTGGTCTTCTAGAAAAATTTGGATTTGGTTGTACTCACTAAATCCATCTAGGAAAGAAAAGAACTTCTTCCCTGCCAGGCCATCTAACACTTGGTCAATGACAGGTAGGGGAAAATGATCCTTCTTTGTGGATTTGTTCAACTCCCTATAATTGACAAAAATCCTCCATTTACCATTCTTCTTGGGAACTAGCACTATAGGAAAGAGCCACTCATTGTTAGAGATATGGTAAATGAACCCTGCATCTAATAGTTTTTGGAGTCCTACTTTGATGATGCCTTTAAGGGTTGGATTCATTCTCTTTTTTAGTTTATGGACTGGTTTGCAACCTCCCTTGATGTGTATGTGGTTAGTACACACTGAGGGGTGTACTCCATTCATTTCCCTATAGCTCTAAGTGAAGGCTTCTAGGTTCTCTTTCAACAATTTACATAATTGTTCCTCTTCTAAAGTAGAAAGAGATGGATTAATCTTCAAGTTTTTCTCTCGACCAAATTATATCGTTTTGACTCAGAGTGGGTTGGAGTCGGCCAAGCATAAGTCAATTTGATGATTGTTTAGTGTTTCCTTTACTTCTTCTTCTAAGGATAATGAACTAGGATTTGGATTTTGGAGAAGGTGTTCAATTAAGTTATCCTCATCTTGTTGTCCTCCTCCTATGATTGGTTCCATAACATAAAGTTGGGCAAAATAAAGCTCATCTTCTTCCTCCTCCTCCACCAATAAAGCTAAATCATGATCTAAGGAGGGTTGAGCAGCAGGGTATAAGACTAATGGTTTAGACATATGCCCATTCTTGATGGTCATATTCCCAGCTTTGTAGCTAATGTAGGCATCAACTCTGACCAACCTTGGCCTCACAAGGATGAGAGAATAACCAGTATTTTTAGCCTTAGGCTAGAGAACTAGGAAATCTACAGGGTACTCCTAGGAATCAATGGATACCATCACATCCTCCACAATTCCCTAAGGGGTGACTGTGGAATTGTCTGCAAGCTGCAACACTATTGTGGTCTTCCTTAATGACCCCTGGAGGTTAAGCTTGAGCATGGTTTCCTTGGTCATCACATTAATGGAAGCTCCAAGATCAATCAGAGTGTGTGGGACAATGGTGCCATTGATGTGCACATCAACTACAGGGCTTCCAGGGTCTAAGTATTTTGGACATATTAGCTGCCCCAACATTATGTCAGATAACTGCCCAATGAAATTAATGGTAGGGGCATCCCTTTCTCTTCTTCGTAGATGCTTAAATCATTTATTCTTAATCAATTTATTGTAAATAGGAACATCTTTGATTTCCTAGAGAAGGGGGGTCTTTACAGATAGGTTTTTCAATTCTCCCAAAGGTTCAATTTCTTCTAGGGTAGGCTGGAGTAGTTGGGCTAATATTTTAGGAAAGGGTGGATTTTCTTTAAGTTTTCTTTCCTCTCTTCCTTTCTCAACCTCCCTACGTGGGGAGGGAGGTTGGTTATTTGGGAGAATTCTCCTGGATCTTAGTTTGATCTCTTGGATTTCTACAGCATAAGGTGGGTATGATGTCTCTCCACCATATCCTTGTTGAGCCTACCTATTGCTTGGCTTTGGATTTGGCTAGGCAGGCATGTAGGGTTGCCTAGGTGGAGTAGAGCGCAGGAGTTGTAGTTGGGTAGGTAGTGGAGGCAATAAGGCTGGAACATTGTTGACCTGGGGATTCCACCCCTAGGGTGGGGTATTCCACTGATGTTGTGGTTGAATGTAAGGTTGAAATGACTAGCTGGCTGGCTAGTAATGATACTGAGGTGCATAGGACCAACGAGGGTGTGTAGACCAAGAAGGTTGGAAAGGGGGTCCCTAAGAAGGTATAGTTGTGGTTTGGTTGGGTCTGTAATATGCATGGGATGATCCTTGCATACGATGCTAGTATGGTCTAGGCCCAAGAGATCTCCTTTGGTTGTTGTACCAAAGCTACTTAGTGACCCCTTTAACTCCTTGATATATAGCTTTAAGTCTAGGTAAAGAAGGGCACTTATTTGTGTAGTGGTTTTCTTCACGGACTGAGAAAATCTTAATATAGTTCAGTGGGCATTCCTTCCTAGGATGCCTTCAGTTGCATCTAGGACAAAATATGGCCAAGGCTCTCTCTACTTTCTGTTGCTTCCTTTTGATATTCATGGAATCCAATTGCAAGGCAAGGGTTTGCAACATCTCAATTTTGAATTCTTCTAGCATATTTCCAATTTCACTCTTGATGGATGAGTTGGAAGATGATGTACTGGCCATAGGTTGACTACTCCTACCCTTTTTCCTGGTTTCACTAGAATGGTTTCTATAGACAGTCTCGATATCCTCATAGGGTAGTTGGTAGATATCTCCTCCTGCTAACAAATGCAAGGTATATAGGATATCCTCCCTTACTCCTCTAAGTAGGACCAACTTCAATGACATAGGGTCAAGTGTGCACCTGGCTCTTTTGTAACTGAGCTAGAATATTTCTTCATATTCTTCCAAGGATTCATCCTGGCCTATGGTCATCCTAAATATCTCTTCTTTAGTGTCTTTTGACCTATGGTAGTCCCTATATTTTTTGTTAAAGGTCTGCTGCATCTAAGCCCAAGTTATGATGCTATCTCTAGGTAAACCCATGACTGGCACAATGTTGCATCCTTGAGGGTTGATGGAAACAATTTTAACTTTTTCTCATCCTCTATATATTCATAGGTTCAGTATATAACAACAAAGTCAAACAATAAAGTGTCAGGATCCTCTGTGGTCAAAAAATAGAAATGAGGTAGAGCAGAGGGGCTTATATTCTTCATTTTTGTGTCCAGATTGGTTTCCCTAATGGGGAAGGCACTCTCAATTCTCTCGTTGTTTCCTCTGTCATTTTGGTTTTCAACCATTGGTTCAGTGGGAATGAGTTATTCCTCTTCTTCTTCCCCTATAGGTTCTTCAAATATGTTAGGTTTCTCACCTGAAGTTTCTTCCAATTCACAACCACTGAAGAAGAGAGAAGGTTGACTGTTGGATGTAGTGGGGGTATTTGGAAAGAATTTTAGTGAATTATCCCTATTGCTACGAGGCATGAAAGGAAATTTTTTTGGTTTTTTTTGTAAGATTTTTCTTTAAAGCTGGAAAGTACCTTGTAGGAAGGAAGTTACTAATTGAATGAAAATCACTAATGAAAAGGAAAATACCTGTTGAATTGAAATTGCTGAATGAAAGACTACTAATGGAAAGAAACTCCTTGCAGAATGAAATTTCTAAATTGAATGAAAAACTACTAACAAAAAGAAACTACTTGATGAATTGAAATTCTTCTTACAGAATGGAAAGGAAAGGAGATAAATGACAAATGAAAGAAAAAAAATAGATTAATTTTGCAGAAATAAACTAGTGGAAGAAAATTTAAGACTAGAAGTAGAAGAAAGGAAAGTTAGATATTGGAAATAGAGGAAAATAGTAATTCACATCCTTCTCTAACACCTCCCTGACAACAGTGCCAAAAAGTGATGAGCCTAGGTATTGCAGCAAGAATGCTGCAACTCCCAAGGCTACCAACATTACTTATCAACCCAGGGTTCCTAGAAACTTGGAGGTGACTGTGCTATATACACAAGTAGAAGTGAAGGTACTACACGTTGTCACTACTCATCTGGCAAGAAACCTCAAGGGTTCCAAGCCAGACTTCTATAGGGCCAAAAGAAGCTTGATTTTGATGGAAGGAGAGAAAACCTATTCTAGGGGAGAGCTATTCTACTGCATAAATGAAGAAAGCAATCATGTAATGCTAAACTCACACCAGACCCTAGCTAACCAGTTAAACAACTATGCAAAGAAAAATTACTAGGTCAATCAATAATCTAATGCTAATTATCTAAGTTGCAAGAGTAAGAGCATCAAAACTAGACTAAGGGGTAAAAAATGGAAACTAAGTAGAGCTTGTGTCTAAGAAGAAGAGGTACTCATAGGTCACATTGGTGAAAAGAGGACGCGAGGGAGAGAAAATGCCTAAGAACCATTGGATCAAGTGGGTGAAAGGCAAACAAACGGTTGAGATCGGATAGCATGAGGGTACTTAGGTAGATGGATGAACAGGGTGAGCTAACATGATGAACAACTGAGATTATATTGCATGGGTGGAATCAGGAAATGGATAGACATGATTAATCCGTAGATGGATGGTAGAGATTAGATCACGGGAAAAAGAAATGTGTAGAAATGGCATCAGGTGATGCGATGGCCATTAGATCAAGAGACAGATCGATGGTGGAGATTGGAGCGCTTAAAGGAATGTGCAGAAATGAGGGAGCGGGTTTAGAGAGTGGTAAGTAGTCTATCGCACGCCCTCAAAGCTGTAAGTGGTTTCCTAAAATTTTATTTGATTAGTCTCCCCCACTGGCACATAGCATGGGGAAACTACACATTTTGCGTGCCCTCGAGCGGATAACAATCAGACAGAAATCCACATGATATCATGTGATGACCATTAGATCTAGCGAGGCAAATCCATGGTGAAGCTTTGATTGAGCTAGTTGGTGAGCGAATGCATGATATCCATTGGATCTAACAAGACAGACTCATGGTTAGAATTTAAAGTGCACAAAGTCAAACGCTAAAAGTTAATTCGGGTGGTGATTGGTCAGTTTTTCTATGTGAGGTGATCTACGGTTAAAAAATACTTTTGGACGTGGATTGAAAACTTTCAGTCATCTTTTCATATTGAAGGAGAATGAAAGGGATGTGAGGGAGATCAAATTACAGGAAGAGAGCGAAGTAGCAGCTGACCAGTAAAGGAACATAGTGATAGGAAACAAGCTCAGTGACTGTGTCAAACAACAAACTCCCTGTGAATACCAAAAACTTGTGTTTTGGGGGCCACTACAACGTTTCTTCATCATGTCATGGTCCCAGAGGGAGGACGTGAGGCGAAGACACCTATGTGCAACCTTGTGTATCTTTCCTTTGCTACCATGCTAATTGAATGAAAGCATAAATGAAGAAAACTAAAACACAGCTAATTTGTTCTACCCTGTTGTAGTGGAAATGCAACTACTTAAAAAAATAAACAGAAAAGAGGGAAACTACTTAAGTAAATGAACAGAGCCAAAAATCTATGCTATTATGTTGTAATGGTAATGAACTTACTGAAGCAAATGAACAATCAAACCATGCATCTATGTTACTATTGTAATGGAAATGAACTACTTCAACATATGAACAAAAAGCTATGCTACTTAATAATACAATAAAGAGGAGACTTGGCTGCTAGGGTCGGGCCCTAACCCAAAAGCTTCAACCCTCTAAGCTAACTCAGTGCTGGCTTAGAACAAAACTCATATTCATTATACAAACATTGTATTACATCAAGAACTATTACAAGTCTAGTTCTACAGTCAAAAATTTGAATTCTTGGTAACTCTTGGTAACTAACTAGTGGTGATTAACTAAAAAAACTAAGGTCCTAAGCCTCTCTACTTATACATATGAAGTCTCCAATGACTTCCCTCAAAATTAGGGAGGTACAACTCCCACCTTAATGATAAAATTGTCCTTTCACTTTCACTAGCTCGACTGACTTCTAGTAGGGAGGCTTGGCTCCGAAATCACTATTTGGTTGTGTGTACTTTCAGCTCATGGATGGATATTCAAACGGAGGGGTAGTAAATTAGGAGGATTTGCCTTTTGTAATTCCTCTACCTTGTCCCATCCAAGTTTTTACCAAGGTATTTTACCATATTTCCTTGCTTTTACCTTTAATCCCTACGTTACATCCACATTAGACCACAAATCAAAATATCTAACTCTAACTCATCTCATAAGAAAAAAATAATAAGAATTATGCAATAAGCTGTGAGAATAGTTGGTTTGACTAAGCTAGGAGGTGAATTGAGGTCAATTAAAGTCCTTATAATTACTCAATGATGAACCTCATCAATAACAAGCCCCAAACCTATGATATCTATATCTTAAGCCAATCATTCGAGAAAACAAGAAGCTAAGTCTTTACGATATAGAAGTCTTAAGCCAGGCCTTCAGGAGCCTTTGATAAGGAAGCAAAGCCTTTGAACTAGTAGTCTCAACTATGTCTCCTCTACTAGTCCAATTCAAATAAATAATATTAGAGTACGATGACTAATACGTTTACAAGTTGTCGAGTATGGTGACTCATACATCAACAAGTCTTCGGTTAGGGTGACTGGTTCATGTAGGAATGATTTAGATCCATGCTCTAATATCTCAATGGACCTAGTTATCAGTTACTTGAATGTATCACTGTCTATAGGCGAGAACATCTAGGGGCTACTTGAAGGGTGGCTCCAGCTTGAGGGCTCCAAACAATGTTGAAAAGGGCCATCCATGTCTGGGGTTCTTCAACTAGATCTAGAACACTACAATTTTTAATGTGTATGAATCTTCATGATGCAATAATGAGCTTAAGTCAAACATGTGAGAAATGGTCGAGTCAGAGAGAAATAATGAAACTCCCTCCTTGATCGGAAATATTTTTTGGCTGGTTGGAAGCACCTACAATATATTTACTAGTTTTTATTCTGGACAATCCTTTTCTGGGGTTATTTTCAGCCCCTTTTCAAGGATATTGAAGTGTGTTTCTTCTCTCTGGAAGGCTTCCTATTTAGGGATGTTATCTGCCCATTTTTTCCTAACTATTTAAATTTTGGTGCTCACCACTAGGGATTTATGTGTTGGTTGTTGATGCTCGTCTTCTTTTTAAACTCTCTCTTTCCAGCCTCTATTCTAGATCCAATATGAAGTTCTTGGTAGGTATTATTTCCCTAAGTGTTTTTATATACCTTAGATCTGAAAATGAAATCACACAAGACATACAATAATATGATAGAAAATACCCTTCACTTAATATTGAATAAAGTATTTAACATTTTTTATATATTGTTTTTGATTCAATTTAAAGGGTTAAGGATCATAATATTTGTACCCTTGTCATTATCGTTATAACTTTAGAGAGCTACAAAGTTACCTATGGGTTCAATTCTGGCCACATTTAACCAATCCATAACGAATTTTGTCAAAATTTTGGCACATTACATAGTACCACCTTTGAAACCCTCAAGAATCTATCTTGAATCAACTATGAGAGAGGATTCAACGACATGAGTCAATAAATATCTGCAGCAATGTGCACAAAATGATGGTCTCTTTCTTTTCTCTCAACCAATGATAACCATTATATTGAAGAGAAAGCAAATGGATATTTAAAATTTAGAATTGTATTGAGATTGTGAATACGTAGATTGTTGTATTAGTAGGGTTAAGGGATAACTACCACCTACCCTTCCCTCACCACCAATCACTCTCATTCTCATTTTAGCTGGTAGAGCTTTGAAACAAACCATAAGACTTCTCCAAGTTAAAGGCTTATGATAGTCCCGAACAATTATGATGGAAAGGCTGCATACACTTGTTTCCATTTTTCTTATCTTCTGGTTTACAGAGATAAGTGGTGAACTCTCTTGCTGTATTTTCCTTAGCTTTAATGAAAAGGGTGGCATGGAACAAATTTTAATCGACTGTTGAGTTTCAGAGCTTTTCCTATCCAGGTAATGGTAAGAGAATTATTTTTTTCCCCTTTTAATTCTATCGGTATCCATGTGAGGTTTTTTCAATCATAATTCCCTTTGTTTCAAGCAGGCGTCTAGAGGATTATTAAGGAATTCAATTCCAAGTAACAAATCCTTCCTCCATCATTACCTTATTCTATTTTTTGAACCCTAGGTCCTTATATTAATCTGGAATGTATTTGGTTGATGCAAGTTAGTGTTTGTCTCCTTTATTCAATAATTTGGTCATCTTCATTTTGGTGTTTTTCTGAAGCTCCTGTTATTTTCAAACCATTATCTGATATGAGTTTCACATTTTGCCAGGTTTTGTTGGCATCATTTTGTTTGGTTGAGGCTTTCTTTTAATGCTTGAAAAGTAAATTTGTAGTTTTAGAGTTAGAATCTCTCATAGTGTTTAGGGAACTGGATATGGATGACTCAAAAGTCACAACCTATTTATAATTTGTTTTTATTCCTACAGTTTAATCTAATTTATATTTTCTGAAATATATTTTCTCATATCGGGATTCAATTGTCGTTAAGGATTACAATTTCTATATATATTTCCTGGCGTTCCAAATATATATATCCTTATCCTGCACGTGTTAATTTGTTAAACCTAAACTGGTGCTCTTCTTACTACCAAATTTGAATCGTGTTATTAGGAAGTGAACCTTGCATGGCTACCAACTGTTCTTTTTTTTAATTACAATTATGAACGGTTTTCGTTCAGCTATACAGAATCATTATTGTTCGTTTCCTTATTCTGTATGTTTTATATTAGTGCCTATCCATCAACAACTGTATATTTATTTCCGGTCTCTATCTAATAATCACCTTCTTACAAAGATATTACTATCAACACTTCAATGGGTAACCCTGATGTGTTCTCCTATTGGGACCTATCATTCACGCTTCTAGAATGCTTAGGTATAATTATTTATAGAGATAAGGAATATTCATAATTTAGACTTTTTTCTACTAGTGGGAACTAACCTGTTTCTATAGTGTGTACTAATAATAATATCATACATACATACTTGAATTGTAGAAAAAAAAAAAAAAATCTTTCTTCACATTCCCTTCTGCACATATCCTTGAATATAAATTTTACCATAATTATATCAGAGAATTTTCACATATTTACATTCTGTTAATTTACTGAGAAGTTAAGAAATACTTTACATTAAGTCAGTACTTGTAGTTAAAGATTTCATATTATATTATCATTCACAGTAATAGTTTTGTTCTGAGAGAAGCATAAATAACATAAAACACTTATTTGTTAGGCTTAGGCTGCTAAGGAATTCACAAAGGAGAAGTAACACTCCTCCCAACCAATGAGAACGACAACCACCAGTTCTCTACTGGAGCTAGCTTTTCACTCTTAGAATAGTTTTTCAATATGACCTAGCAAGGTCTATCTAAAGGCATCCCGACCAACTCAAGGATATCATAATTGGCAACATATTGTCTTTCCTCAACACCATCCTATTCAATCTACTAATTTATTTTTCTAACATTTTTTAATTGCTTCCTCCCATTGTCCTTTCGATTGTTTTCCCAATTGAAATGGTCTATCTACAGGGAAAGGATGTAAAACCCATTCAGGGGATAAATCAAGAAGGACGCAGGAAATATGTTCAGCACGTGCGTCCCCGCAGGTATACCATACAGAACCCGCGTCCAGGGACGCAGGCCAGCCGTTCAGGAGGTGCGTCCGCCCAGTGCACACATTTCAAGGCAGAGAAATGCACGTGGGGGTTTCTTGTGTGGTATCTAGCCGACGGTTTTGTGTTTCTATGATGTCGGCTCGTGGTATTGTTCCATGTTTTGGGGAGAAGCTTGCCTATATAAAGCAGAGGAATTCATTTGGATTAGGCATGATCTTGGTTGATCATCTCTTGGTGTGATCTAGTCCATATCTTTAAGGGTAAATCTTCTAAAGGACTACGATCTATATGGCGCATGATCAGATCTGTGGATCTGAGTGTTTGGGTTGGTTCTGAAGTCCTCTTATCTTCTATATCTAAAGGGACGCAGATTCAGTGAAGGGAAAGTGCGCCGGGACGCAGTACAGTAAAGGATCAGGTGCGTCTCTGAAGCGAAGGACGCGGCTCGACTGTGGGATCAGGTGCGTCTCTGAAGCGAAGGACGCGGCTCGAATGTGGTATTGGGTGCGTCCCTGAAGCAAAAGACGCGGCGCGATAGTGTTGATGTGTGCGTCGGTCGCAGACAAGCAAAAGTAACAGTGCGTCTGCACGCAGAACAGCATAAGGTATACTGCGTCCAGTCGCAGGCCACAGAAAGAAAATATGCGTCCCTGTCTCAAGATGATCTGTTAACTGTATATTTCTGTTCATAAGGTGTTCTGGGTTGTTTCAGTAATTACTGATCTGATATCTGTAGTAGACTGTATCTGTTGTATACTTGTTGATCATTTTGAAAAAGAAGTAGGGGGTTGTAGCTCCCTTCCAGGAGAAGTCTGGAAAACGAGAAAGAGTTGTAGCTCTTTGCAGGTTGCAGCCTGCGTGCTGGTAAAGGACTGCACCAGTACAAAATCATTGTAAAAAGAATTTCTTGAAAGAAGATAGAGACATTATTGCAGCAGGTGGTTTTTCTCCCGCATTGGGTTTCCACCTTACATCTTGTGTTCTTTGGTGTGACTGTCTATTTTCTTTATTCATGCTCATTGTTTTATGGCACTGATATGCAAGAATATTTCAAAAGATCAAATAAGGAAGATTTGGTAAATTGCTAGATAATACTGATTCCCCCCCCCCTCAGTATTATTTCCAACAATTGGTATCAGAGCAGGTCCTTCAAAACAGCTTGATCGCTTGAAGGTAGATCGTTCATCATGAGCAACTACGAGAGAGAAGCATCAATCAGGCCACCCGTCTTCGATGGGACAAACTTCAATTATTGGAAGGTAAGGGTTACTGCATATCTTCAATCTCTTGGTACAGAAGTTTGGAACATTGTAGAATCAGGCTATGCCTTTCCTTCAGTTACTCCTACAGATCCAGCTGAGAAAAAGCAGTATGAAACAAATGCAAAAGCAGTCAGTACTCTATTAGGAAGTATATCTCAAACAGAGTTCATGAAGGTCATGCACTTCAAATCAGCAAAAGAGATATGGGACAAAATGATCACTAGCTATGAAGGAGATGAACAGGTAAAAGAAGCTAAACTTCAAACTCTCAGGACTCAATATGAGACTCTCAAGATGTATAATGATGAAAGTGTGGCTAATTATTTTCTTCGAGTAGATGAGATTGTTAATTGTATGAAAAATTTGGGTGAAGAAATAAAAGAGACTATAGTAGTTCAAAAGATTCTAAGATCTTTATCTCCCAAATTTGAATCTAAAGTATCTGCAGTAGAAGAAAAGGAAAATCTCCGTGTTCTCACTATGTCTCAGCTGCATGGAATTCTAACTGCTTATGAAATGAGAAAGGGAGGTCCATCAGACAGAAGGGAAGCTGCTTTTAAAGCATCAGGCAAAGAAGATCACTATGAAGCATGTCATGTTCCAGAAGAAGAGGAAGAAGAATCAAACTTTGTCAGAAATCTTCAAAGGGGTTCTGGAAGGTTCAGAGGTAAGCTACCTTTCAAATGTTTTGCTTGTGGAAGAGTAGGTCATTATGCTGCAAAATGCTCTTATAAGGATAAAGGAAAGGAACCAGTTAGATGGAACAAGAAACAGGGTACAAATAAGAAAAGCTACTACACCCATGAAGATAGCGATGGTTTATCAAACAGTGATGAAGATGAACAAGGTAACAAATATAGATTGTTAATGGCATTTGAAGATGATAATTATGAGGATGCTATAGATGTGGATAACCTTTATGATGAAATTACTAGACTCAAGAGATGTATAGAAGAAAAGAACATGATTATTGATACTCTACAATTTCAGATTGATGAAAAGGAAAAACATCTTGAAAAATTAGAAGGTGAAATTGTTGGTCTTAGAAAAGAAATTGAGAAAACAAAAACTATTAATCTCAAGTTTATTAAAGGATCTGAAACATTGAATGAGATTATCAGTGTGCAGCGATCTCCTCTAAATAAGACAGGTCTGGGCTACAATGGAGAAACTTCTCAAGCTTCCACTTCAAAAAGTTATCTTGATGCAGCAAGAAGAAATGAGCAAGAACACAAGGAAGATCATCAGGTAAAGCAGGGACGAACTTCAAACTATCAGGGGCAATCCAGCTTAAGGGTGAACAAAAGCCACAACCAGCCACAGGTAAAACCTTCTCAATTTGGTTCAAGAATAGATGAAAATAGAAATTACAATCAGTCGGCTGGTAGATTCAATAATCGCAGAAACTTCTTCAATGGACAATGCTTTTCTTGCCATAACTTTGGTCACAAAGCAGCCCAATGTGTTGCGTATAAAACAATCATGACTAGGGAAGCTCAAAAACAAAGAAGCATGACAGGGAATACAAAAAGGACCTATAACAATTTTTCAGCTCTTGAAAATGAAGTTGAATGCTCTATTTGCAATAATTTTGGACATGAAGATGTTGAATGTAGAAACAGGTTTCCGGAAAGAAAGGTACAAGAACAAAAAAGGGAACAAACCTCAGGCACCAAAACATGGAAAATAAAGGAACCTCAAACAGAAAGATGTGGGATAGCATTCTATGCAGAAGGACAAGAAAATCTATGGTACATTGACAGCGGATGTTCAAAGCACATGACAGGTGATAAAGAAAAACTTGAATCTTATTCTAATTTAGAAAAGGGAAAGAAAGTCTCTTTTGGAAATGATACTCCTGCAACTATAAAAGGAAAAGGTATTGCTCCTTTAAAAGAAGATGTTAAGGCTGGAAATGTTTTGTTTGTTGATGGACTAAAGCATAATCTTCTAAGTGTAAGCCAGATGTGTGATCAAAGAACCGAGGTTATATTCAGATCAAATGGATGTCTTGTTCGTGATCTTGATACAGGTAAAACAGTTCTCAAAGGAAAAAGAACTTCAAATAATCTATACATTTTTGATGAAGAACAACAACAATGCTATTTAAGCAAGGATGAAGAGCACTGGTTATGGCATCGAAGATTGGGACATCTAAGCTTCTCACAAATAAGGAAAGCTTGCAAATATCAGGCAGTTCGCGATCTTCCAGATATCAAAATTCCTGACAACACCATGTGCAGATCATGTCAGTTTGGAAAACAGACTAGAACTAACCTTCCAGAGAAAGAAGGATCAGCCAGTATGCCTCTTGAGCTAGTACATACAGATGTATGTGGACCATTCAGAAAAAGAACACCTAGAGGAGAGGAATACTTGATATTATTTATTGACGATTTCTCCAGGTTTGTTTGGTTAGGACTTATGAAGCACAAAGATGAAGCTTTCGAAAAATTCAAATCCTTCAAAGCCTTGGCTGAAAATGAATCAGGTCACAAGATTAAGTGCCTCAGATCCGACAGAGGTGGAGAATTTACTTCAAATGAATTTTTCGATTTCTGTGATGAACATGGAATAAGGAGAGAATTTTCTACAGCTAGAACTCCTCAGCAAAATGGAGTAGTGGAAAGAATGAACAGAACAGTCCAGCAAATGGCTCGTGCTATGCTTGATGAATCAGGAACTCCTGCAACCTTCTGGGGTGAAGCTGCACATGCGGCAGTTATTATTCTCAACAAGACAAATGTCCGAGTGAACAGCACTCAAACTCCTCATGAGCTCTGGAGTGGTAAAACTCCTTCAGTAAAGCACTTCAAAATCTTTGGGAGCAAATGCTATATCAAAAATACTGAGGAGCAGCTTGGCAAACTTGATCCTAGAGCAGATGAAGGAATTCTTCTTGGCTACTCTCCACATAGCAAAGCATACAAATGCTACAATAAAAGACTTGGCAGAATTGTTGAAAGCATTGATGTAGTGGTTGATGAAAAAGGATACATTCCTAGGCAAATACATCGTGAAGACATTGAAGAAGATGAAAGCTACCCTCAAAGACAGAATGATGAAGAAGAAGAACCGCAAGAACAATTTCAAGACGGACCTCACGAAGAAGCAGTAGAAAGAACAAGAATAGAAGAAAAGACTCCATCCAGATATGTTCAAAAGAACCATCCAGAATCTCAGATCATGGGACAAAAGGAAGCAGGTATACAAACTAGAAGAACAGTTGCAGAAGCTTCAAGTTATTTGGCATTACTCTCCTCTACTGAACCACAAAATGTGAAAGAAGCATGCAAAGATGAATGTTGGGTGAAAGCAATGGATGAAGAACTTGAGCAAATCGAAAAGAACAATACTTGGGAGCTGGTTCCTAGACCAAAGGATAAGAATGTTATCGGAACAAAATGGGTTTCAAAAATAAATTGAATGAAAATGGAGAAGTAATTAGAAACAAAGCCAGACTTGTTTGTAAAGGGTATGCACAGCAAGAAGGGATAGACTTTGAAGAAACTTTTGCTCCTGTTGCAAGACTTGAGGCCATCCGAATGTTTCTTGCTCTCTCAAGTTGTCAAAACTTCAAAGTATTTCAAATGGATGTGAAATCAGCTTTTCTGAATGGAGACTTGGATGAAGAAGTGTACATTGAACAGCCAGATGGTTTCATTCTTGGAAACGATCCAAATCTTGTATGCCGATTAAAAAAGGCTCTCTATGGTCTCAAACAAGCTCCAAGGGCTTGGTACTACCGGTTGGACAAATATCTTCATCAACAAGGTTTTCAAAAGGTTCAGCAGATAGCAATCTTTATATAAAAGTTGAAAATGACAAATTACTAATACTTGTTGTGTACGTAGATGACATTATTTTTGGCAGTAATGAAGAAGCTATGAGTCAAAGCTTTGCCTCAGTCATGCAGAAAGAATTTGAGATGTCCTTGCTAGGAGAACTGACATACTTTCTTGGTTTGCAAATCCAACAAAAGAAAGGAGGAATCCTTTTATCTCAAACCAAGTATCTCAAGCAGATTTTGAAGAAATATGGCATGGAAGATGCAAAACCAGTATGTACACCCATGGTTACAGGATGTAGTCTCAGTGCAAATGACGAATCTGCAGCAGTTCATCAACCAACCTACAGATCTATGATTGGAAGTTTACTATATTTGACAGGTACCCGACCAGACATCATGCATGCAGTTGGAATAGTTGGAAGGTTTCAGCAAATCCAAAGGAGACTCATCTTCAAGCAGTAAAGAGAATCTTCAAATATCTTCAAGGGACTCAAAATTATGGCCTATGGTATCCTAGAGATACAGATCTCACTCTTCATGCTTATACAGATGCAGATTGGGCCGGAAGCGTGGATGACAGGAAAAGCACAAGTGGTGGTGCATTCTTTATGGGTTCTAGACTGGTATCTTGGTTCAGCAAGAAACAAAGTTCAATTGCCTTGTCTACAGCTGAAGCGGAATATGTTGCGGCTGCATCTTGTTGCACCCAACTTCTTTGGATGATGCAGACTTTGCAGGATTATCAAATCACTTGTACACCTCCTATTCCTATCTTATGTGACAACACAAGTGCAATCAGCATCTCAAAGAATCCGGTTATGCATTCAAAAACCAAGCACATACCAATCAAGTACCATTTTCTCCGGGAACAAGTACTTGAACAGAAGGTCAAGTTGGAGTATGTTCCTTCTAAGGAACAAGTTGCTGATATTTTCACCAAACCGTTGCCCAGGGACACCTTTGAATACCTCAGGCAAAAGCTGGGGGTTGTTGATGCATCATCTTACTGTTGATCATCTTCCTATTGGTGGTATAGGCTCAGGGGGAGCACATAATGCATTGTTGGCATTATGGAGAAGGAGATCTTGGAAATAGCTGCAATATGTCTCTATCTCCTTCATGATGGATTTCTGGTTACAAATCTGGAGATGCATGAGCATAGGGGGAGCATACCCTTTGCCCTTGATGTCAAAGGGGGAGAATGAAGCTGAAGATTATGTGGTTGCCATCAAGTCCAAAGGGGGAGATTGTTGGCATTATGATTCAGGTGTTGTCCTTGATGGCAAACCCATTCAGGGGATAAATCAAGAAGGACGCAGGAAATATGTTCAGCACGTGCGTCCCCGCAGGTATACCATACAGAACCAGCGTCCAGGGACGCAGGCCAGCCGTTCAGGAGGTGCGTCCGCCCAGTGCACACATTTCAAGGCAGAGAAATGCACGTGGGGGTTTCTTGTGTGGTATCTAGCCGACGGTTTTGTGTTTCTATGATGTCGGCTCGTGGTATTGTTCCATGTTTTGGGGAGAAGCTTGCCTATATAAAGCAGAGGAATTCATTTGGATTATGCATGATCTTGGTTGATCATCTCTTGGTGTGATCTAGTCCATATCTTTAAGGGTAAATCTTCTAAAGGACTACGATCTATATGGCGCATGATCAGATCTGTGGATCTGAGTGTTTGGGTTGGTTCTGAAGTCCTCTTATCTTCTATATCTAAAGGGACGCAGATTCAGTGAAGGGAAAGTGCGCCGGGACGCAGTACAGTAAAGGATCAGGTGCGTCTCTGAAGCGAAGGACGCGGCTCGACTGTGGGATCAGGTGCGTCTCTGAAGCGAAGGACGCGGCTCGACTGTGGTATTGGGTGCGTCCCTGAAGCAAAAGACGCGGCGCGATAGTGTTGATGTGTGCGTCGGTCGCAGACAAGCAAAAGTAACAGTGCGTCTGCACGCAGAACAGCATAAGGTATACTGCGTCCAGTCGCAGGCCACAGAAAGAAAATATGCGTCCCTGTCTCAAGATGATCTGTTAACTGTATATTTCTGTTCATAAGGTGTTCTGGGTTGTTTCAGTAATTACTGATCTGATATCTGTAGTAGACTGTATCTGTTGTATACTTGTTGATCATTTTGAAAAAGAAGTAGGGGGTTGTAGCTCCCTTCCAGGAGAAGTCTGGAAAACGAGAAAGAGTTGTAGCTCTTTGCAGGTTGCAGCCTGCGTGCTGGTAAAGGACTGCACCAGTACAAAATCATTGTAAAAAGAATTTCTTGAAAGAAGATAGAGACATTATTGCAGCAGGTGGTTTTTCTCCCGCATTGGGTTTCCACCTTACATCTTGTGTTCTTTGGTGTGACTGTCTATTTTCTTTATTCATGCTCATTGTTTTATGGCACTGATATGCAAGAATATTTCAAAAGATCAAATAAGGAAGATTTGGTAAATTGCTAGATAATACTGATTCCCCCCCCCCTCAGTATTATTTCCAACACACCATCCTATTCAATCTACTAATTTATTTTTCTAACATTTTTTAATTGCTTCCTCCCATTGTCCTTTCGATTGTTTTCCCAATTGAAATGGTCTATCTACAGGGAAAGGATGTAATTATCCTCTAACTATATAGTAAGTGAAAACTTTTTAATCTAGTGTCTTTTCACCTTGAATTCCACGACTTGTCATAGCCTCTTTTATAGAAAGTAAAAATAAACATTAAGCATTAATGTTTTCCACTAGGCTTTCTACATAGCCCATGGTGTATAAACAAGTATAACTTAGGAATTCCACTAGCCCCAAAATTCAAGGATACCATAATTGGAAACATCGTGTCTTTCATTAACAATGTCATATTCAAGGTATTAATTACGCTGTAAGGCGTTCCCTTTTGAAAAGAAATCCCTCCTATGCCATATGTAGTATTGTGAGTCCTTGATTTTTATGTTAGACAATTGAAACAACGTCAACCATCCGATTGAAACCATTATTTTTAGTTACAATTTGGTTAATTGATAGATCCAGTATTGTTAGTTACAATTACTTACCATGATAAGCCACCGTTGTGGAGAGGATGAGGCCATTGCTACACATAAGCTTAGTATTGTGAGTCCTTGATTTTCATGTTAGATGATTGGAATAATGTCAAGCATCCGATTGAAACCATTATTTTTAGTTACAATTCGGTTAAGTGATAGATCCAGTATTGTTAGTTATAATTACTTACCATGATAAGCCACCGCTGCGGAGAGGATGAGGCCACTGCTACACATAAGCTCTTGGTCAAACGTTGTGAGGCTATTTCTCGCCACATTGGTTTTCTTGGGAGCACTGGTCGATGAACCCTCTCCGGGAACTCCATTCTCCCCAAATGACTCATGTTCTCAATTCTCCCGAAACGACTGAGGTTTTGTTACCGCTCTCTTCCGAGGTCATGATAGTGGCTTCTCTAGATTTTATGCCAAAACTCCATTCTCCCATTCTCCCCAAACGAGTCAGGTTTTGCTGCCGCTCTCTACCGGGGTCATGACAGTGGCTTCTTTGGTTTTTATCTCGTCTCAAGGAGTGTCTCAGGGAGTCGACCATGCCACCGATGTATTACAGATTTTAGTTGATAAGTTTACCTCTACTATACGGTGATTATTTATTACTATAATATAATGGTTCTTTGTTAAATTTTCTTTTTGGGAATTTCTTATTTTTGAATATTCTTCAATAACGCGTAATATTTGATTCATAGTAGGATCTCCAGATTGCTTATTATAATTGTTTTTTTTTGTTAGAACCGCTCCTATTTCAATCTTATATGGACAGTAAGAGTGTTGAATTTTACCCTGGATGCGGGTGTTAGCACGTCTGGCAGGGAAAGGCCACATGCCAAGCATGTGACGCCTCGTGTTCAATTAAGGTATTCATCGCCTCCTGCCGCCGAGGAATGAAGAACAGATACGCGAGCTCAGTGCATTCAATGAAACATAAGGTGAAGTGCTGTGGTCGCAGAGAGCTGTTATGGAGGGCAGTTATCGAGAGAATTTTGAAAGGATTAAGATGGGCGAAGGATTATTGCAGGCCCATTCGCAAGGTAAGGTTCAAGCAGTGCAGGCTCTTGAGGGCAATCTTCTTGTGGGCAATCTTCTCCTTCAGACTTCAACTTCTACTGTCACAGATAGCCATCAAGAAGCCGAGGGACATCTCGAGTTCGAATTCCCTGTTGGTTGTTGTTTATGTGCTATTAAGCTTTGTCCCAGATCTATTGGGATGGGTCTCAATTACGTGGGGGGGCGACTCAAGCAGGGTAAATCTTCATCTGACGTTCTGCTCCACGCCACCAGCATCACGGCAAATATGGTCAGACCAAGGCAAAGGCTGCTCAGTCGGCGAGGCTCCGTTCGTGGAGGCTCTTCGCGCCACCCTGCTGCGGAATCCCACCACCACTGTCGCTGTTGTTATTGCCACAGAAGGGCAGGGGCCACTCCCATACAGGTTAGTCAATTTATGGATTCGGGCAGTCCCAGTGCTGGACCGCCCCCGCTGCCAGCGTTTGGAACTGCCATTTTCACCCTCGGCAGCTCGAGGAATAATGCCCGCATCAATGCACACATCTCAGTCCTATTCATTGAGGACTCTCAGGAAGATGAAGGCGGTTCGGGCAGCAAGGAGGCGCTCCCAGATGAACAACCGGAAACTGTTGAGGAAGAGCCAGAGGGAGTACCTGAGCAGATTCCCATCCAACCTCAGGAGAAGTAGGCATCGACCTCCAAAAAGGCCGAAGTGGAAGAGTGGGAAGGCCGCCCTGAAGGATACGGGTGGTATAGAATTCTCGAGGAGGAGCCAGAGGAATATCATCCAGCGGCACGCTCCATCATCCTCCTCTTTTGTTCAGGTCCGGTATAAGTCTTCAGTCTCCGTCTGCGTCGGGTATAGGCCAAGTGTCTCTGTCTGGGTCTCTCTAGTTCTTAAATATGTTTATGTATGCCATAGTCCTGCTAGCAGGACTCGTAATCATGCTGTCACAGGTCCTCTGTCGCCCCTGCGAGGGAAAAATCTTTGTTTTTGTTCCGAAGCCCCTGCGTGGGATGCATTTACATCGTATGATTACAATTTTGTGTTTTGTCATGGGTTGGAAGAGGTTATGTCTGGTAACGCTGCCCCAGCGAGGGCTAATACTGAGTTGTGAACTGCTACCCAAAGAGCCACAGTCGGCCTTAGGCAACCTGTCTTTCTGATTGTAATGTTTTCCTGTACATAATATAATAGAATAGTATAGCTTTAACGAGAAAAAAGAGTGTCGAATTTTACATTATAGCATAGTGTATATTGATTTTACAGGAGTTGTAAACACTGTTGTTAATAAGAAAGAACCTTATTTCTATTTCTGCTATAGTAGTCTTTGTATAATAGAAAACTGTTTTATTTTTCGTTTACCACTACTTGGAAGGTGTAGCTCAGACATGTGGGAACTGTTTGAACTAATTCCAGTGCCACTACAGAATTTTTCCTTGGTTAAAAAATCTAACTTAATCCTTTCTTGTGAACATAAATGTCTCCTCATTTTAATGATTCATAGAATCTACAAAGAATTATTTCAACTAGCATCGATTGATTTCTCATTTTGATGTCAAAAGGTGCGTAGCCAGAAGATTTGCATAAACTCACATTAGTTTGTGGTTAATGCGTACCATTAAAGGTAAATGATGCACAAGCAAATCAAGAGGTAAACGCTGTGTAGTTAAATTTATACATGTGAAGTGACTTTTAATGAATCAAATTGAGGATGACGTGGCTGTACTATTCTAAGGTTACTGGACGACCGGGAATATCCGAGTGAAAATAAATGTATGACCTATAAATATTATATTTAGAATTATATATATATAATACGTTTCCGTTAATATAGATTAACTAAAAAAATATTAATATATCTTGTATTCTTTAGGTTGTATTCTATAGTATAAAGTGTATTATATTTATATGGTATTATATTTATATAAAGCATATAAGGAAGACCTAATATACGAAAGTATAATTTATAAGTGTGAAATGATATTTACTATTTAATATTATTTTTAGCATTCTGTTAAAAATTTAACATCTTGTTATTCTTTTTAAATATTTTTTTTTATGTTTTTTTAGAATTATGTTTGAATCAATTTTTTTTTGAGCATTTTTCTTTAGTTTTCATATGATATATTTCATATGCTATATTAGGATTTTATTTTAAGATTTTATATTTTAATGTTTTGTTCATATATATATTAATTGATTATTGGTTTGGTGAATGTAAGTGTAAGCGTAAGTGTGACCAGTATTTTATATGAGCGATATCTCTAATCATTTTAAATGAGTCTAATATTTAAAATCATTTTCAAATAAGTGTAATATTTAAAAATAAGTTGATTCATAAATTTAGGTACTTCTTTAACTAAAATTTGAGTTTAGTTATTGAGCATGTGAAATGTCTAATATGAGACATTAGATGTTAAATGTGACATAAATGTGAGATGTTAGATATTCTATAAATTGATTTTTTTATTATAATTTTGTTTTTATTAATGGAATTACTAACAATTTTTTAGGTGAAAGAAAATATAATGTACATATCACATTAAAATATATAACATATAAATAGTACTTATAAATTAACATCCATTTTACCATATAAATTAAAATAATGATTCCATAACCATAAGTAGATAAAAACTAAATATTTACAATATGGAGATTTTTAATCGCAAATATTTACCATGCATACTATTAACTTCTAAATGGCTTTTTTAACAATAGCATGGGCCATACCTAGAAGAGAAAGATGGGTCATACCTAGAAGAGAAAGATAGACAAAGGGGGAGAGAGGGAGAGAGAGGAGGGAAAAAAATTATAATACCATGGGCTAATACAATAGGCCATCTAGGATTTTGATTATTATGTTATGGATCTAGGATTTTAATTATTCTATTACAATACCATGGGCCAATACCATGACTTATCAACACCACATGCCCAAAAACCATAACTTATTTCTAAATCAAAATATTTTAGAAATACTTTATTTTAATTTAATTTTATAACATTTTTAATTAAATCTAAAAGAAAAAAGGTTATAATTACTTTTGAAGTATATCTAAACCCTCTATCGTCACTACTAAAAATAGAGTCGTAGGAGCATAATTGTATGGAAGAATGTTCAGTAATGTGTTATATGCCCTCCTTCCTAATGCAGATAATTTACCACATACCTTTCTTCAAATTGGGGGGAATATTACATTGGTCCATTTGATGTAGTGGCAAAGAATCATAAATAGCCCCATGAGGCACCCTTTCATGAAGAGCTTCCTAGGAAATAATGGTAAATGCTTTCCTTACTAATGTAGATAATTTACCACATATCTTTCTTCAAATTGGGGGGAATATTACATTGGTCCATTTGAGGCAGTTGCAAAGAATCATAAAGAGCCCCATGAAGCACCCTTTCATGAAGAGCTTCCTAGGAAAGAATCGTAGATATCAGCCCCATGAGGCACCCTTTCATGAAGAGCTTCCTAGGCTAACTAAAATTTGAGTTAAACTGGGGGAATATTACATTGGTCCATTTGATGCAGTGGCAAAGAATCATAAATATGTCCCATGAGGCACCCTTTCATGAAGAGCTTCCAAGGAAAGAATTGTAAATATGCCCCATGATGCACCCATTCATGAAGAGCTTCCTAGGAAAGAATTGTAAATATCAGCCCCATGAGGCACCCTTTCATGAAAACCTTCCTAGGAGAGAATAGTAAATATCAGCCCCATGAGGCACCCTTTCATGAAGTGAGGCACCCTTTCATGAAGAGCTTCCTAGGCTAACTAAAATTTTGAGTTTAGTTATTGAGCATGTGAGATGTTACATATTAGATGTTAAATGTGAGATGAATGTGAGATGTTAGATATTTTATAAATTCAATTTTTTTTATTGTAATTTTGTTTTTTATTAATAGAATTACTAACAATTTTTTAGATAAAAGAAAATATAATATACATATCACATTAAAATATTTAACATATAAATAGTACTTATAAATTAACATCCATTTTACCATATAAATTAAAATAATGATTCCATAACCATAAGTAGATAAAAACTTAATATTTACAATATGACAAGATTTTTAATCGAGAATATTTACCATGCATATTATTAACTTCTAAATAGTTTTTTTTACAATATCATGGGCCATACCTAGAAGAGAAAGTACATATCACATTAAAATATATAACATATAAATAGTACTTATAAATTAACATCCATTTTTCCATAGAAATTAAAATAATGATTCCATAACCATAAGTAGATAAAAACTTAATATTTACAATATGACAAGATTTTTAATCGAGAATATTTACCATGCATACTATGAACTTCTAAATAGGTTTTTTTTAAATATCATTGGCCATACCTAGAAGAGAAAGATAGAGAGAGGGGGAGAGAGGGAGAGGAGGGAAAAAATCATAATACCATGGGCTAATACCATGGGCCATCTAGGCTTTTGATTATTATGTTATGGATCTAGGATTTTAATTATTCTATTACAATACCATGGCTTATCAACACCACATCCCCAAAAACCATAACTTATTTCCAAACCAAAATATTTTAGAAATACTTTATTTTAATTTAATTTTATAACATTTTTAATTAAATCTAAAAGAAAAAAGGTTATAATTACTTTTGAAGTATATCTAAACCCTCTATCCCCACAACTACTAAAAATAAAGTGTCATAAGAGCATAACTGTGTAGACAATGGAAGAAAAATGTGTTATATGCCCTCCCACTTATCCCAAAAAACCATAACTTATTTCTAAATCAAAATATTTTAGAAATACTTTATTTTAATTTAATTTTATAACAATTTTAATTAAATCTTAAAAAAAAAGGTTATAATTACTTTTGAAGTATATCTAAACCCTCTATCCTCACAACTACTAAAAATAGAGAGTCATAAAAGCATAATTGTGTAGACAATGGAAGAATGTTCAGTAATGTGTTATATGCCCTCCCACATATCTTTCTTCAAATTGGGGGAAATATTACATTGGTACATTTGATGTAGTGGCAAAGAATAGTAAATATCAGCCCCATGAAGCACCCTTCATGGAGAGCTTCCTAGGAAAGAATCGTAAATATCAGTCCCATGAGGCGCCCTTTCATGAAGAGCTATCAGCCCCATGAGGGACCCAAGCACCCTTTCATGGAGAGCACCCCTTCATGGAGAGCTTCCTAGGAAAGAATCGTAAATATCAGTCCCATGAGGAACCCTTTCATGAAGAGCTTTCATGAAGAGCTATCAGCCTCATGAGGGACCCAAGCACCCTTTCATGGAGAGCTTCCTAGGCTACCTGTGCCCAACTTTTACTACACACTTGAGTATATTGTATTTGAGGCTGCTAAAAGAAAGAAGGATTAACTTGGTCCATAAACCATCTAACACACATATTTGACTTCTCTGGTTGTAGCTTGATGAATGTTTTAGGCACATTGTGTGTTTAAACTGTCATTCACAAACATGAGGGGTTCCCTTTCAAGTGCCCAGGGAACAATATTTTGTGGGAAACTTTTATGGATGCATTTGATGCAGAATTAGTTGCAAAACATGAAACTGAGGCTTCCATGTATCCTTATGCAAAGGATGAGGCCTTTACTTATGCTATATTTAGATCACATAAAATATCACATCATTTTTCATCTATACTCTTCCTCCATATGATCTACTAACTTAGGGCGTTTATTTTACAACATTTGGTGCAAATGCTGGTTTATTTATCTCTCATTTCTTAGTTGCCTCAGGCTTCCCCTCATTCCCCCTTGAATTCTTTTCCCAATCGAAATGGTTTATCTATAAGGAAATGATGTAAGTATCCTCTAACTATCTAGTAAATGAAAACATTTTAATTTAGTGTCTTTTCACCTTGAATTCCATGACTGGTCATAACCTCTTTTATATAAAATAAAAATAAACATTAAGAATTAATGTTTTTCACTAGGCTTTCTTCATAGCCCATGGTTTAGCAAGTGTCTTTGTAGTAAAAGTAAGTAAAGTAAGTAAAACAAAATATTTACAATAATTTAAGGGCATTACAACCTCTTTGACACCACATTATTGATGATTCAAAGGTCGTCTTTTTGTTACTTTCTCCCAATCTTCCTATATATATATTCAAAGTTTTAGTAAAATAAAAAATAAGAATATTTCTATATATAGTGATGTGAAATATATGTAAACATAAATAATACTATTTTTTTCTGAACAAGACAATCTATTAAAGATAAAAAAATAGTGATACATGGAGGCACCAACCTTTGCAGAACCTGTCTCAGAACTTTTCCCAAGTATTAACAAATAATAACTGAAAAGAAGACTGCCCTTAAGGGGAAACTAGTCCAAAAGTCATGGTGTGAGCTGGCCACGCAGGGGAACCAGCCTGTAAGGCCCATGTTTGAGAGTTTTTTGAGCAAAACAAAAATAAAAAATGACCCCCAAAAGCAGCACTTACAACAGAAAACTACAAAATGACCCCATAGATGTTGACCGGGTGTCTAAGAACCTGAAAATGAACCGAAGCCTATTAGGTGTCAATAGGCAACAGATGTTCCTCCACAATGAGGCACTCGTAAGCATACAAATTTTTGGCGTCTTGTTGTTGTTCGCCTGTCATGGCTCCCATCTGTGCTTTGCCACCTGGAGTGCTCGTCTCGACTCCCATCTTCTTATCACCACCTAGAGTGTTGTTCGTCTTGTTCAGAGCTTCCGGATCAAAGAGAGCAGTGTCTGTCCTGTTTAGAGTGTCACCCTAAGAGCTGCTATCATGAGTATTCAACTTGCTAGCACTAGTCCTGTCCGGAGTGATGTAATCCAGGATGTTAGTGCGATGTGGCTCCTCTCTGAAGGCAACCGAAATGGTGGCGATAACGAAGGGTCGTTCCAAATTGCATCTGAACTGGAATTGGATGGAATGACCAGGATTCATCATTGGCATAGAGTCATCAAGGGGGTGTCGGGCTTCCGTACCATGCTGAGGGCCAGCCCTCTGCCACTGCCGGTGTTGGCACACCGATCCGTGCCTTGAGCAGCAATCAATGGCGAGGAGAAATCCACCAAAGTGGAGTCAGACGGGGTCAATGAGGGAGGGCGAATTGCTCTCCCTCAGCTACTACCCTTGCGACATCTCATTCTGTGCCTCAAGCAGGGCATATTTGCTTGGTGAATTTCATTATGTTGGGTGCTTGGAGGAGTAGGAGAGGTGATGGAAGGGCTCATGGAGGTAGGAGAGTGAGGAATTTGATTACCAAAGGTGAAATTGAGGGCCGAAGTGACAATTCTATAGCAGAAAAGCAGGTTGTGTGACAAGTGGGCACCTTTGATCATCTCTATGCAATAGAGGAGCTGGCATCTTGTCCCTATGGTTGTTCGAGAGCTCGGCTAGTGGGGAGGCAGTTACAGGCCAAAGGAGGCAGAATAAGGGGAAGGCAATCCGCATTCTCCATCTTATGGATTAGAAGTAGGTAGCCTCGGCTCTCTCCCATCATTAAAGTATTTCGGCTTTTAGGCAGCATTAAAACACCATAAATAATGGCGGTGATCGTCTTGGTAGCAGCGCGGGTGGCCATGTGGCCACACCACTTCCCTGCCCAGATGAGCATTGTTGTACCAGCGCCATTAATCACTCCATTAATCACCTGCATCCAGGGAACATAAATAATATTATTAAGTAACAATATCAATCTATTTTAACTCTAGATCTATAACTATCTAGAAGAACCAAATTTCTAAAAATTTAAATTGGTCTTCAAATTTTGCAAGGAAAAAGAAATTGTATTTTCAAAAATTTAATCTCTTTAAAATTTTAGTAAATTCAAAATTAAAATAAATCTCTACTCGTTAATATTATTTGTATTTTAATATATATTTAATTAAATTATAATTTTGTAATTTATATTATTTCTAACCTTAAAAACTAATATTAAATAATATATATATATATATATATATATATATATTTATTATATATTAAAAAATAAAAACATAATTAAAGATTTATTATTTAATTTGAAAAGAGATTTAAAGAAAAGAATATAGACAACCGGAGGAAAAGTTAGAAACATAAGTAAAGAGATGAATGTTGCCAAACCGTACAAAAACAAGAGTCAACACTCTATCTTAAAATTTTTATGAACAAAATAAATTTGTAAGGGATCCAAAGATATTTTAATGAGCATAGTTATCTTAGTTATCAAATATTAATTTGAATAATAAGAATTTGAATTCGATTTGATATATAGAGAAATTTGATTACTCCAAATTTAATAGGTAAAAAATTGAGAAATATATATCTTATTAATATATATTTTTTTAAATTGTAAAATATTTTCTATATTTTTATAAATTAAAGTAATTAAAAATACTGCAAGTATATTTAATATTATATAATTTTATTTAAAAAATATAAAACAATATAATTATAGAAAAGAGTAAGAACTTCCGATCATAAATTTTAGTATAGTTTTTAAAAATGAAAAATAACAATATTATATAATAACAAAAATAATTAAATCTTTTTTACCGAGTTGAAGGTTGTATGTACATTCTACTCAATCCAAAATAGACATCAAGAGAGACACACCAAAATTTTAGTTCATGACTTTTTATTTTGTTAAGGGCGGGGAAGAGTGGCAAAATATTTACCAAATTTGAAAAAGAATACTACTATATAAAATTCAATAGAGAAAAAAGTGTATGAAATTCAATATGGAAAAATTACATATTACAAATATTTATAACAAACATACTTTTCAATTTTGGAAAAACATATTCCTATATAAAATTCAAATTAAAAATTTTATATTTTACAAATATTTATAAATGAAAGTATTTTTTGTTATAAGAGTTTATGATATTTAGCAACTACAAACTTACTATATTTAATATAAAATTTACTATTTACCAAAATTCCAATATTTTTAATATGTAATTTATATTTACTGTATTTTTTTAATATAGAAATTTCTATTTTTTTATCTTTTAAATATTATAATTTTTATTAAAAAATATTATTTCCAAATTAAATCATAATTGTATTTCTTTTAATATAAAACTTCCTTATTTAATTTTTTAAATATTAAAATTTTTATTAACAAAATATCTTTTCCAAATTGTAATTTTTTAATATAAAAATTTTTGTGTTTTAACTTTTTAAATATTAGATTTTTATATTAACTAAAAATTTTACCAAATTACATCACAACTGTTTTTAATATACCATTAATGATTTTTAATATACCATTTATAATTTATTTTAACATTTTTTAATATTAAAAAATATATATTTTTTTATTTTTTTAAATATTAAATTTACCAAATTATATAACAATTGTTTTTAATATACAATCAATGTTTTTTAATATTCCATTTATAATTTATTATATCATTTAAAAATAAATAAATATTAAATTTTATATAAAGTAGGGCGATTTTTCTGCCGGACCAATCGAACGGGCGTATTTTCCAATTTTTATGGCAATTACGGCCGAACTTGTGACTAAGTTAAAGAGTGAGTACCGTGATTAAAGAATCCAAGGACAGGGAGGTTTTGCAAATAAGAATTTACAGCACAACAATAACTAAAGAGCAATGTTATAGTAGAATTATAGATTATTAAGAAGAGCGTTGGTATTTTTCTTTTCCTCTGAAATATGATAGTGTTTTTGATCGAGTGAATTTTAATGTTGACACTGAAGAACTATTTATCCATGAGTTATTGTAACTAAAATTATAGCAAATTCAATAACCTAAGAAATCTATACGAAAATAAATTTATTTTGCCAAAACTAACCCCTACCTAAACTCCGATAAAGGCACATAATTAGACAAAATAGTATAATTAAGGAAAAGGCAGTACAATGAAATTAAAATACCGGTAAAAAGAGGCCATTCGCTGCCCATCGTATGATTTTTGTCCGGATTAAATTAGCAAAAGTATGGTTTAAATGGTGAATAAAAGACGATAAGATCTTTTGTAATTTTGTAATAATGAATTGGCGCTTTTAGACGAATGAGATTGTCACCACCAAAATCAATGGCAGGTAGGGAACGATGTTCGGCCCCCTCGACCTCCCTATGGTTAATGAGGAGGGGCGGTGCGAAAAATGTTTTGTTTGAAACCACCATCGACCATGTGGTTCCAGTTATGTTGTGTTTGCTGTTGAAGAGAATTTTTCAAAGAGGAGCTGTAATAGAAAATGTTAAGAGCTAGGAGTAAAGGAATTTTAAAAAAAAAGTACTTTGAACTACCAAAAGCAAAAATTGGAGATGTTGGTGTACAATTTATATATACATTGACAAGAGTGAAGTCCATAAGCATTGGAAAATGAAAAGTGGCTACAAGGTGAAGTAATGAAGAGAGGGAAGAAGATAATTCACAAGCACACTTTGGATTTACACTTATGTTAAAAGAAAGAGTAGAGAGGTAGATGTTTGTGTGTTGTTATATTGATGGAATTTATTTTCATATTACTTATATTTTTTTTACCATATAGGCGTATGAGTAACGTTTCCACAAAGCATATATGTGATGACTCTAGAGATTTAAACCGCGAGTGATTACTGAAATTAAAAGTTCAAAAACCCTTAAAAATATTTCATCTAATCAATTTGAATGCTTCGCGGCAACGAAAAGACGACAACATCTTTCATTTATGATTTTTGGTACTTTCCCCTGTATAAACGAAAGTTAGCACCAATACACTGGTTAAAAAAGTTGATCTCCTATCTCACGCAGGGGCATTCATTTATTCATACTTTTATTATTATTATTTACCACGTTCAGTTTTGGTAGATTTGTTTATTGGATATAAAAGAGAACCAAACTATGTACAACATAATAGGATATTATTAATGATGATTATGGAATACTCCTAGAACCTAGAAATTACTTCAATCCCCCACCACACCGTACTAAAATCATATTATTACCTCTAAAATATGATCATGCCGCGAAGATCGTTGCACCGCCGCAATGTCAATATCGGTGCGCCCGTGAATATGGTTATACCTTGAGGTAATGTGCCTAACTTTTAAAACAATAATTATTGTGGTCAAGTCTCAAGATTATAAGAGTATTAAGAGAGTATTAAGAGATTTTGATGATGCTGAATCAACACTTTAAAATAATAAAAAAAATAATCAATCACCACTTTAAATTAATTTAAAAAAAATTAATCAATCACCCGTTTAAATCAATTTAGTCAGTGGGTAGACAACTTCGGAGTGATATGGTAATATTGATGGGACTGTCTGCTCACCGATTATGCTTCGGCGCCGTTGATCCCATAACTCTTGTTTCTGTCATTTACCTTCAAATCATTCTTTTCCGTACAAGCCGGTGCCGTAATCAGACCCTACAAGCTGCGGTAATAGCATGATATTACTACAGAGAGCTGCATTAATCTAGATGTATATTTATAGTCTGCTTATCAATTTGCCTTTTCGCACAGCTTTTCTTCAAAGAGAAATCTCTATTAACACGGGAAACGTAAGCTTTATCCCAACCGAGATTTCATAGGGCAATGGAAGACTTTGATAAATATTTAATAGCTAAAATAGGACAATTTGGTCGGCAAATTCCAGTACTGGGTCCCTTCATTTCTTATAATACTCGCTAAAGTAATATACACACCAACGAGTAGTAGGTGAACCAGTGAACTCCAAAAAAACTCACCAGTATGTGGAAAACGGGGGCCTTATCATCATCACGATCTTTAGGAGAAGGTTAGACCTCAAAGGTGGGGTGTTGTTGCGACCACGCTCCCTTGAAAACTGACTATTAAAATATTTAAGCAAGTCAAATTAGATATTGATAATAACGAATAGGGCGCTGTCCATTCGGATGATAATAAAATCTAACTACCTCAACAGTTGACGGTTTGGAAGGTGGAGTTTCGGCTGCGCTGAGACCCTCTAACAACAAGTCAAATGCATGCGCGCTTTACTGGCCCTTCGATTTCAACCTAACTACCCATATGTACATATTGTATTTCACCTAATACTTTTTTTATAGCTATAAATATACTTCTATTCGCATTTACTCAGGGTTTCGGTCCAGAAACCATGTTCAGGTACAGCGAGCGAGCATGCAAGGAGACAATTGCCAGGAAAGCTAACAAAGAAGCAGAAGCGTGGTGTCCCAGGTATGTTTACATGTTCCAGAAAATTTAATTATATTCCTTCTGAGCTTAAATTCATGATTACTGCAAAGTTTGTACAAAATAAAAAATGTTTTTCTGTTGCAGACAATTGATTTATGGAAACGGAGACAACGCTTTATCAAGTCATATTATAAGTCTCTGGTGCAAATAAACATTGCAGTTATTCGTTAATTCGTTGTCTGTTCGACCTTGAATATAACCCTGAATTAGTTGACGAGTTGGATAAATATTTTCCCTCATAGCATGAAAGAAAATATGAAAACATCCTTATCTCAGCCTGATGTTTTAGACTGTAGTCCTAGCTTATTAGAGGCGTTTATGTGGTGGGTGGGATCAAATATCGAGCTGATGTAACGGGTGGTTGAATCTACAAATTACATAAACCTACCCAGTTTGTTCATATAGTGATAATATGATACTGGGATTAGTTTGAAACCTGCGGTGATTTATTTACTTTTAGCTCCAGAACATATTACAGCAGTGGTTTTCACTTTGGTCTGGACGTTCTAGCATATGTCTTAAACATTAGATTTTTCGGTTGCCTGCGTTTCGATTTTGAAATCACTTCCTGTTATAAGATAGAACATGTGATGGTTCGATTAGTTCCCCAAAGAGATACCCACTCATTGACTTATATATGCGGACAGCTAAATGGCTAATTATCATAATGAGAAGGCATTTGTTCAGCAGTGACAATGTTTTAGGATTAAGAATAGAAATCTCCCTGAAGGTTAACAACTACAAGAGAATCAATTTAGTCACCATAGTCATTACGGGAATCAATTTAATGACCATAGTCAGTACACCCATTGTCGTGGAGTTTAAATTGGACCTGAGCTTCGGAATATACGCATTTTCTGGTTTCCCATATATATATATTTGATAATTAGTTATTTGTATATAGTATGGATCTTGCAACCCTTATATCGGTTCGTCAAATATCCCTTCTAAAACAAACACACGAGATAGGCCACAACTTCCAACTCACTTTAAAGAGAACTACCTATGTCCGCCCATACGCTGTTTAAGGATGTTGACTACTGTCTATAGACATTTTTAATGCGCTGTTCTAGACAGAGACTCGAGAGAAATTCAAGTAAAGAATGCGTGAGCAGAAACGGCATTTTCTAGCTACAATATTCCATCTTCCGAAGGAATTTGGAATTAGTAAGGATGATGTCTTGGTTTAGACATCCATGGATTCGCTTCTTTGAAACAAAGACATTGAAATATTTTTCACGGACATATCTCATTCCAAATCTGTAATTCTTCTGAGCCGCAAATGCTCTAATTTTTGTAATTTTCGAGGATAAATCCTCTATTTTGGCTTTCTTCCAAGAAGTCGGTCCTGGGTACCGAAAATCTCTCTTCAACCTATCTCTTTTATGGCTTTTGATGGGATTTTCCCCTTTTGTCTTTTGAGGGGGCTGTCACAGGTGGAGATTGTGGTTGTGGAGTTTCTCTTCACATTGATTCTGCAATTCATTATCAGGTATGGTGTCACGGGAGATAATTTCAGGAAAGTTGTTAGTGATCGGGGTGCTCTTCTTGGCTTGATTCAGATAAAAAAAAATTATCATTGGACATTCTCTCACTATGATCAACTCCGTGCAAGGTCGTTTCTCTCTTGAAGTTCCTGCCCTCTGTAATTGGATGTTGTTGATCAGGAACATCATCCCCACTCTCCCTAAGGTTTCTTTAGGACATTCGGGAGCGAAATTTGGAGGTTGATGCTCTCTCTAAGCTCGGCCTCCTCCTCTGTCCATGCAATATGTTATTTGAAGAGCTCTCTGATGGGTAGAGTAGTGATGGGTACACTAGTGGTGTGTAGAGTAGTGGTGTGGGAATTTTTGAGCTATAAATCCCCCTGTTCAGCTGCTGGCTTTTGGCTCCTATGTCGGCATGTTTCATGATGCTATTGTTTTGTGTAGAACTGCGCGGTATCTTTTTTATTCATCCCTGTTTTCTTGCAGATGAATGGACTTTGGTTTCATAGCTCTTTTGTAATTAGAAGTGCTGACATCTATGAATACTTAGGTCAAGTAGTATAAGCTGATATAGACATCATTATGTAAAATTTTGTCAGTTTGAATGAAAATTCTGTTTGTTTAGTTTGAAAAGATAAGGTAGGTGAAGAAAATTTGGGACAAGTAAGAAGGTTAGTTTAGTTGGTCTCCTTGTGATATTAGGTCATAGGTTCAACTTTTTATTATTATTGAAAAGTAATAGGTTCGGTACGCCACCCACTCTTAACCTGCCAATCTTCAAACAATCTTGAGAGTGATAAATAGCCTTCACTCTTAACCTCCCAATCTTCTATCTTGAAAGTGATAAATAGCCTTTGATGACGCTTATCAGTTGCCTTGATATCTAACACAGATTTCACATTATTTGGAACTATTATTTGTCTTTGTGGTAGTTTTTTTCTCTTAAAATATATATCAAATTAAAATTTATTTTAATATATGGTACTTTATTTTTTAATTTAATTTATATATATATATATAATATATGGTACTTTATTTTTAATTTAATTTATATATATATATATAATTCAATTAATTTTTATGATTTTTTAATATTAATGATATAAAATTAATTATAAAATAAATATCTGATGACTATAATATTAGAGAATCATCGCACTGATAATTAACCTAAAACATTCTTCCTATATATTGTTTAATACAATTTTCACATTATTTGGTATCTTCACGACGTATCTTTCAAATTGGTTGTCGACTTTGGTAATCATCATTTTCTCGGTAGTTGCGATTAAACGCAATATGTTGTTCGATGCAATATGTTATAAATGATACCTTCATCCATCAGAGATGATGTGAGGCATTTAAAATGGGAAAACATATTTTTTCAAATTTATTCGATCAACGCTCACGTTCATGCTTGAACATCTTCAAAAATCAGGAAGGACAATACGCTGCAATTGATTGACAACATTATTGATCATATAATATTCGAATTCTCCTGATAGATTACCATTGGCCCCATTTAACTATCAATCTAAGGCTTCTGAAGTTGAGCATTAGTATTGTTCTAGACATGGTTGTCTATAATTTCCAAGCCTCGTGAGTTTCCGCGATATTACAATGCTAATTAATTTAGAAATTTAACGATGTCACGATATTATAAATCTAATTAATTTGGAAATTTCATAAATAAAAATTGGTACACCAAAGAGGTAGAATCTGGCTGTACGATAACCCCACCCAACTAAGATTTTTCTGACCAACATTACATTCTTCAAAATAAACATTAAAATGTAGCAATGGTATAATTTAAAGCTATCAACATTTTTTTCTCCTTAATAAAGATCATATGCAAGCAAATGTATAATTTAATAGGTTATGTGTTCTATATGTAAACTTTTAAAATGGGTTGGTGAGCGAATGAGGGAGTTTTAAACATCTAAATATGTGTAATTTAAACATTGGAGTTAGCAAAGAAAATTGATAGAAGGAGCAATGTGAATGAAAAGGTTTATTGTTACATCAAAAATTTGTGTGTTAGTAAAATTTCTAAACCGATAATTAAGATTTTTATGATAGGGTGATAATTATAGATTCCAGAGGCGGGGTGATTCTTCCATTACTTTTTTTCTGATTTAGTTAGGGGAAATCAAACTTAGGTCCAAATTCTGATACTTTGAAGATGTTTAAACTTTATAGTTACACCAAAACTAGGAATTATTATTAAATTTTTCAAACCGGTAACTAGTATCCTCGGAATGACAATTAAGGGAAATCAAACATAGGTCCAAGCTCTGATACCTTGAAGAGGTTTATAGTTACACCAAAACCAACAAGTATTAGTAAAAAGGGGAAATTTAACTTAGGTCCAAGCTCTGATACCTTAAAGAGGTTTATAGTTACACGAAAACTTGTAAGTATTAGTAAATTTTCCAAACCCATAACTAAGGTCCCTAGAATGGAAATTATAGGTTCCATAGAGGTGTCATTCTTCCAACACTGAAGATGGTCAAGCTCTTGAATAAGATTTTGTAAATTATATTTGGTGTTCCAATCTTCTGTTAATAAGAGTGATCAAATTACATTAGCAATTTCAAGTTAAATTCTATAATAGAAAGTTAATTTTATCCACAAAGATTGGGTTTGATTTTCATTATATAGTTATGCTTTTCATTTATATAATTTTAAATAGAATATGCACTTTGTAAATAATATTATGGAACTCAACTTTATTGATAAAGATTGAGTTTTTATTTTCATAATATAATTTTAAATAGATTATGATATCTTTTCAACAATAAATGGAAGATGAGATTACTCGAGTAAGTTGCTAATTTTGTAAGCAATATTCTAACTAATAAACATGACAAAGTAATATTCTCAGGTTTTAGTTATTGGTTTTCTATTTTAAAATTGAATTTTGATTTTCATTATATAATTTTAAAAGAATATAATCTCTTTTAAAAAATATTATGAAAAATGAGATTAGCATAATTGTCAATGTTCTAATCGGTAAACTCTACAAGATAATATTGTCTTAAACTCCACAAACTAATATTCTCTCAAATTTAATCACTGATCAATCCTAGTTATCAAAGAATTTAAAATTATGCACTAAACATAATCTAAGCTACCAAGGAATTTAAAATTATGTGCTAAACATAATGTAAAAGCATAATACTTTGGTCTAATCAATTTTTTTAATAATATATTCAATAGTCTTGTGTCCATTCTCAACAAGTTGCTATCAACAACTTAATAACTCAATATTCACGATCATCTGTTCCAAACAATATTTTTAGTTTTAAATTAAAATCCACTTACATAGCCATCCCTATATCACACTCAAGAGTAACTTCATATCCTTAATACATAAACTATCCCCTTATGATATTCACATTCCCTAGTTTATTGAATTCATGGATTATATTTTGGAAAATTATGGTATATAAATTGATGTAATTTCCAAATTATTTTTATATCTCTATTTATTTTTAGATGATTATTATTTATTTTTAATCCAAAAAATTTATGAAGAATTGGTAATTTCTAAATATATAGATTGGCACTATTACACTAGATATAACTATATTTTAAATGTCACAAACAAACCAATTATAACATGTATTTAACATATTTTAACTCAATTAAAAAAACTTATTCACCAAATCATTTAAATTAAAATTCTTTAACTAATCTTCAATTAAAATTTATTAACTTTTAATTAATACAAATTTTATTTTATTCTTTATTAATAATTATATTAACATTATACATTTCAAAATAAACAATATATTTTTTATATTTTTTATTTACTAAAAACTAATATGTTATCTAAATATATACTATATCAAAATAAACCAATTATAATATGTATTTAACATATTTTAACTCAATTAAAAAAACTTCATCACCAAATCATTTAAATTAAAATTCTTTAACTAATCTTGAATTAAAATTTACTAACTTTTAATTAATACAAATTTTATTTTATTCTTTATTAATAATTATATTAACATTTTACATTTCAAAATAAACAATATATTTTTTTATATTTTTTTTTACTAAAAACTAATATGTTATCTAAATATATACTATATCAAAATTAAAAATTTACAATCAAATAATTACTATACTATCCAACCGTTATCCAAAATATATATTATATCAAAATTAAAAATTTACAACAACAACAACAACAACAACAACAACAACAACAACAACAACAACAACAACAACAACAACAACAACAAGTCATCGTCTATATATTATACTTCTTATAATATAAAATCTCTATATAAATGATCCACCAATTGCAATTCATTAACTAACTATCTCAAAGGGATTTATATTAGTTGATAAAAGATTAATGAATGTGTAGTATTTTATTCCTAATTCACGATACAAGATTAATGAAGGGGAACAACTACTCCAACTCGTCATCGTCTATATATTATACTTATTATAGTATAAAATCTCTCTATATATAAATGATCCACCGATTGCAATTCATTACCTAAGTATCTCAAAGGGATTTATATTAGTTGATACAAGATTAATGAATGTGTAGTATTTTGTTCCTAATTCACGATACAAGATTAATGAAGGGGTATCATTTTATTCCTAAATCATGTATAAAGTTACTTTGAATAGATTTGTGAAAACACAGTTTATTATTTATCATATACACGATTATTTTATCCAAATTATATCTCATATCCCAAACAAATCTTTTTATCTGCTCTTTATATTTATGAATTTACTTATCTCTAATAACCATACTAGACCAAATAACCATGATGAACGAAATTACATTTTATAATTGTAACATCATTTACACATCAATAAAAATTATTAAAGCTGTATCATTTAATATTAATTTAAATTTTCAATGTAGGAAATAAAAAAAATGATTATTATAATTTTAAAATTAGTTTCGTCAAAATTACAAAATCTTATGTTCAATCTATGAAAACAAATAATTGATATTATAATTTTAAAATTAGTTTTATCAAAATTACAAAACCTTATGCATCCCTTCCTATTAAAAAAAATATTTACTTCAAAACTAATTAATAGCTGCTTAGATGGGATTGAATCACTTGCGTCTGAGCGTGGGCAATGGTCTGAGGGAGCTTGAAAATGTTCTGAGGGTGATTGCCAATAGAATAGCTAAAAAAATATTTACTTCAAAACTAATTAATAGCTGCTTAGATGGGATTGAATCACTTGCGTCTGAGCGTGGGCAATGGTCTGAGGGAGCTTGAAAATGTTCTGAGGGTGTTTTCCAATAGAATAGCTAATAGGTTGATTCTATTGATGAGAAAAAGTCTGATTATGGTAAATAATCGCTTTTGTTCCGAAGGGAAACAGGGAGGGAAGAGTGGAATCCGGAATGAAGTCAAATAGAAAAGGAATTTTTCAAAACGATGTCTATGTATATTATATAGACAGATATATAGGATGATGATGGTTAACGTACCAAATAATGGTTTATCAGACTTAAAGAAACAAATTATCTATTTTGATTTAAGATTTTATTCCTATGCTCAAAAAGCTTGGAGAGAAGCCTCACGAGCTCACTATAATTTTGGCATTGTAAAAGGCTAGGAAGGTCAGTATTGTAACAAAGATTGTGAAACTGAGATCTAATGTGGTTATACGCGGGGCACTCTAAGAGAAAGTGGTTTTCATCTTCGATGTTCCTATTCTGACATATATGGCAGATCATTTCCATCCATGGCGTTGTAGGAACTGCCCAACGACCTGTTTCACTATGGATCTCATGAGAATTCGTTCTAATCTTTCCTATATTAATTTTCTTCTTTGAGCTAGTTAAAATAGAGAGATACTTTTGATCTTCTAGGGTGGGCCTGATGACCTTCTTATAATAACTTAATTTTCTTTTAGCCGCTAAGTCTTTCTCACACCACATTTTTTCTTTGAAGTTAGAAGTAACAATATCTTTAATGTTATTTATGTTTTTCAATGCATCATTTTCGTTGATCTCCCAATAGTTTAACGAGGCTCTTGTGTCTTTATGCCACCCTCGATTGAGCCTTACGTGGTTTTGGCTAGAATTTAAAGCTAGCTTAGGAAGTCTATGATCGTCTATGTTATTGATTTTGTGCTTGTACAACCGAAACCTAAGCATAGCTAGGCTCTCAATAGGGGAAAGACCTACTTCTATAAGAAGAATAGGACAGGGTGTATTACTTTTAATTTTCAGGTTATAAGTTATAAAACGCTTCTGGATTCGCTCAATCTTTCTCCATGATTCTCTGGAGATACTGCAACCCAAAACCTCACAGTCATAAAAGATAATAGGAGTGACTAAAGTTTCAAAGAGGAACTTCTTTTTATCCCACATTAAAAGGTTTGCTATTTTACAATTATTTTCAAGACCAAAGTAAGCTTTCCACCCCCCATTAATCATTTTCTCAATTCTATGTTCCAGTTGAGCTTGTGATGAATATCAATTCCTAGGTACTTGTAAGAATACACTTCCTCCAAGTTATTATTGTCATACATAAAATTAGCGTAAGTGTCCTTCTTGGATTTGATAATCAAAACTTTTGTTTTGTCAGTGTTAACAGTCATACCCATGGTAGAGCAGAAATCCTTAAGAAGCCTGAGTTGCCTATTAAGATCAGATGGGCACCTTGCCAAAAGAACAATATCGTCAGCATAAAGAAGAAGGATGACGACTATCCCAGCTAAGATCGTGCCATCACATCCTGCTTCCTCTAAATAGCCTTCGAGCTTATCGATGTAAATGCCAAATATGGTAGGGGAGAGGGGCAACCTTGTTTAAACTCCGATGTTACACTTAATATATTTCGACCACCCTTCATTGCTCTTTAGCTTGGCAATTACATTCTTGTATAACCTATAAACAAAATAAATGTTGTGTTTTTTTATTTATTTCTTAGTTTAAATATAATTTTGTTAAATAAAAAAATAATAAACATGTATTACAAAAATAAAACAATTAATAAAATATTATATTGTTAAATGTGATTAAAAAGAATAAGAAATATGATATATATATATATATATATATATATATATAATTTAATATGTGTATGTGTTTTTTAATTCTTTATTAATATATATAATTTTTTATAATTAGATTTATAAAATATATTTTTAATATAATAGTTTATGGAGAAAATTTATAAATCAAAACAGAAATAATTAAAAAGGGAAAAAAATCAAAATAAAAAGAAAATAAAGTTAAAAACATAAAATAAAATAGTAATTAACATAAATGGAGGTTACTAAACAATCTATAATAAATCCTCAATCAATAACCTTTCAAATAATAATAATAATAAATAACAAAAATTAAATTTCCAATATTAAATAATAAATAAATGACATAAATTTTTAGTAAAAATAAACTAATAAATAATTAAAAATAAAACTGAATTCTTAAAACACATGCCACTTTATAGTAAAAAAATAAAAAATATCACTGAATTCTTAAAACACATGCCACTTTATAGTAAAAAAATAAAAAACATCTTTAATCTGTAGCATCCCGATAATTACGTAAAACGGTTGTTGAGACTTGTAATTTAAACACAGTTTATCTATTGGGAGGCAGATAAATACAGTTATTAAATAGAATAGTCGTATATTTAATGGTTGGTGGTTGCTAAGAAGTTGAACGACAAATGTTTAATATAAAAGGTGCATTTTAGCATTTATATGCGACAAACATTACCTATATAGAGTAGAATAAGGGGTTAAGTTTTATGTGGGACAATATAAGGGTTTTAAAAGTTTTTAATTTAGATGAGGTTTCCGTGTCTCGACTATTGCTCTATGCAGACTAAGCCGAGTTAGTAAAATAAATTATATCATGCTAAGTAGTCTAATATCATTTTGTTGATAAATTTGTAATATAAGGAGGAATTTTACCATGGATTTTTAATATAAAAAATATAATTTTAATTATATTCATGTAATTTTTTTAAATATCGTGATATAAAAATTTTAAAATAAATTATAACAGATCAAATTATATCCTCATCATTTTCATTGTTACCCTGCAATACAAAAAGGTTATTTTAATTTTTTAATTTTTATTTTTCCAAAGGGCACCATGAGAAATGAGAGTTAAGCTTTGAAAGTGCATTGATGATGGAAATCTACGTATAACTATTTGAAAAAATGTAATATTAACAGTTGAGCCTGCTTACGCATCTTTATTAGTCGAGCTGGTGGCGGCTTTATTAGTAGAGCATGACCTCCTTCATCCTTATTAGTCGAGCATGACCTCCTTCATCCCACCTTCCTTCGGACCTCCTGTCTCTTCGAGCCACAGAATGGGTCCTTGCCCCAGAGGGAAAGCTGCTTCGCACCTTACCTTACCTTAACGACATATATAATGAGATATCTCTTTGTATACGATAGTCCGGTTCAAACTAAACTTAAAAGCACATCGAATAAGTAAGGATGAAGTTGTGAAACTAATTTTACCCGAGGGCTTTGAATTAGCCCCTCCGGATCATATTTCCCCTGAGAGATTAGACAAAAGACACGTAATCTTTATTTTCATATTTGTTTTTAGTTTACTGAATATATTTATTTCCTATAGTTTTGTTTGTTATTTTATTTTGTTATATCTGTTTAATAATGTTTTGTTTGTTTTTCTATTTTGTTTGTGCTAAATTTATTTTACAATTTAAATTAATAGGTTTAAAATATTTAGAAAATGAATTAATTTATTATGAATATAGATTTTTTTAAATATAGATTTAAAATGAATCGAGAAGGATCTAATTTTTTTAGGCACAAATTTTTCTATGAGAAAAAGTTCAAATTTGATGATGGACGAACATGGTTACGGATCTCATTGGGCTCTAGAATGAGTTCTTGACTCAATAAATAAAAATAAGTATATAAATATTTAGATTTATTTATTTATTTTGGAGGAGAGTTTTTATATAAAATATTTAGTAGTATTAGAATTTTTATGATTAGTGTATATATTGCTTTTATATTTTGTTAAAAAAATCTATAAATCACAAGTAATTAAAATTAAAATTTCTTACATCCATTTTGATTTCTATAATCTTTGTCACACTACCAACTTTATTCATTTGTTAAAGTCAAAAAAATTATGGATAAAGAATCTTTCCTTTCTATTTGATCATACAAATAATCTGATCAAGAATCTCAAGTAATCTCTTACTCTTTTAATGTCCAATAAACCATATTGATCTTAGTGAACATCAATCATCATCATCATCATATAAAAAAGTCTTAAAAAATAAATTATTAGATACATAATTTTATAATTTTCAAAAATCAAGTTTGATTTTATTAACTAAATTGCAAATAACATAAAATAAATATTTATTTTTAACATTACAACCAACACATAATTAAGAAATAAAAAAATATTATAAAAAAATGAAAAATAAAAAAATAAATAATTGATTTATTTTATTTTGAAATCTATATACTAAAAATGATTGAATATTTAAAATTTAAATATTATAGTAAATATTTTAATAAAAACACTATTTATTTATAAATGCTTTATTATTAATATTTTCTAACATTACACTATATTATATTATATTACATTAAATAAATGCTTTATTATTAATATTTTCTAACATTACACTATATTATATTATATTATATTATATTATATTACATTACATTACATTACATTACATTACATTACATTACATTACATTACATTATATATATAAAATTTCCAAGCATTCTTTCTCTTTATAATTTTTATATTATTGAACTAATTAAAATATTTATTTTTGCATGTTATAGTGTTTGAATACTAGAAAGATTTAATCTCTGTTGATAATGTGATGAAGTAACTATACATATTTTATTTTGCTTGAATCAGCTTATTGTTTCTATACAAACTTAATAACTTAATGATAATGCCAAAGACAGAGTTACTTATCCAATTCACTATTTTTTCAATTTGGTAATTCAAATCTATCTCGTCGTTTGTTTCTAAGCATATTACAGGGTCGAAATCTTATTTTGTTTAAAAAAAATATTTTATTTGCTTTTTCTTTCGATATTTATTGTTGACGCGGCCGGATAAATTTCCAATCGTGGATCACGAGTTCACTTTTTTTTTTCGATTACCTAATTCAGAACATTAATACTACTCTATTGGTTTTCAAATTGAAGTTTGTTTCTTGTGACAAGAATATATTTATATTTTTTAAATCTGTAAAATTTATAATTGGATAGAAAGTAATCTATTTTTATTTTTAATTAAGATATATTTTTAATTAATATACTTGATAATTTAGATAAGAGATTGATCTTTTAATTCTTACTAATAAGTTTACAAAAAAATGTGGAGATTGATCTTTTAATTCTTACTAATAAGTTTACAAAAAAATATTACATTTTTTTGGGTAACTTTTTATTATTATAGAATAGTGTATAAATCATAAGATTTAAGAATCAATTTTTTTCAATCAAAACAATAAAAAAAATTACTATAAAATTTTGAAAATAAATTTAAATATATTTTTATTTAAATAATTTAGTTTAAAAACTATTTATTTTTCTTACTATTTAAATAAAATTAATTTGTTTTTTTATTATTTTAATTTCAATTTTATTTATTAATTAAATTTTATAATAAAAATAATCATATATATAATTATATATATAATTAACTTCTTTTATTCTTATTCTTATGTTATTACAGGAATAATCTATTTATTAACCGATAAATTATATATATATATATATATATATATATATATATATATATATATATATATATATATATATATATATATATATATATATATCTATATATATATCTATATATATATCTATATATATATATATATATATATATATATATATATATAATTAAGAATTAATAAACTCTTACTTTTCTCTCATGACATGATTCTAATTAATATTAATCACATTTATTTTCTGACATAATAACGGTTTTCTTAATTTATTATAAATTGTTGATGATGTTTAAAATCATATATCACTTGCAAATAATGTTGTATTTATTTCAATGAATTTATAGAGTAAACATAATATTTGGTCTTGTTTTATTTAATATCTATTTTTATTCATATTTGGAAATAATTTATTGAGTATTGGGAAATAATTTATCTCAATGGTAACACTATTGAAACAATTGCAATTTTCATGTTCTAGATAGATTATAACAACATTGAATTATTTATAGATAAGATTAATGATTTTTATTAATTTAATTTTTTCAATTAATAAAAAATAGTTTTAATAATCATAATTTGTATATCATTTGAAATTGAATAATCATTATTTCAAAGTAACTAATGAACTTTTAGTTATGTTTTAACTAAATTTGAACATAAAATAATACACAAATAAGTTTGATGGTTTTTTTTTTTAAATTAATAGGTTTTCAATTAAGGAAAACTATTCTTAATAATCATGATCTATCTTTCATTTAAATTTAAATTATCACTATTTCAAAGTATCAGATGATATCTTTCTATGATAATTTACACTCACTATGTTGAACATATTGTACAACATATTATCTAATATTCTTATAACAACTAATTTTTAACTGTTAGTTTAAAATATTGCTAAATTTTAAACTTACTTTTCAATTTAACTATTTTAAAAATTAATTCAAATTTATATTTTAAAATTATTAATATAATTTAATACTACAAAAGTCTATAACATAATATTTTTTTGGTGAATAATGAACAGTTATATAACTATATCAAAAAAATATTATAACAAGATCATTAAGTATCTAACATAATGTTACATCAAAAGGATCCACTTGTCTAAAATTAGACAATTAAACATTGTTTTCTTTAAAAAAATCCCCAATACACCATATATACAACAAGAAGATGTACTGTGACAAGCGAACATTGACAATAAGAGTAATGACTTGAGAACAACTAAGAACATAAACACTACCATATGCCAGTTGTTCACTAACAATGATAGAAATGACCAATTGCAACAAAGAACCTGAAAATGTTGTAGATGGAAATGCACGCAAAGAAACTTATAAAAACAAACTTGTGCTCCATGTATCGACATAAGAAATAAACCACAAAAGCCCAAAGATTCCTTCAGAACCATTAAAAAGGTAAATGAGAAATAACAAAAAGTGTGGATGACATATACCAACATGACCATCGTTAACCCGATAGTGCACCACCTAACCAAATCTTTGAAACCATAGGATAAACATGTCAACCGACAAACACTCTGAAGAAATATGCCCATGAAGAAAAGAAACCCAATCAAACATAGAATAACACATGTAGTAGTGTTCAATTAGAGCCACGATATAACACACTTGTACCAATGATCTCCAAAAACAAGAAGGGCCAAGAACATGGTTACCCAGTTAGAATTGACAAATTCGTTGTAAACCACGGGAAACAAAAAAAATGCACTGTTTTATTATTAAAAAAAAAAAAAAAACCAAAACCAAATTTTTTTTCGTGAAGCTTTCATTTTAGATTAGAAGAATCAATGGGAGAGAAAGATCGATAGGGGTTCGTCAAATCTCCCCAAGTAGAATTTGAAATAAAGAAATATATATAACATAATATTTAAAAGTGAATAATCAAATTTATCCACCAACCACAGCCATATAATATAAAATGAAAAGTTGGTATAAAATATTATTCCTTTCTAAGTCCTTGCCTTTATTTTTTATTGTATAATAGTTTAAGATTGATATATTTTTAATTTTAATCCTTTAATCTTCGACATGTTTTGGAACCCCCTTAAAATTGGTGATCACACCAGGAAATATCATTTAGAGGCAATGTTTCTTTATGAATATAAAAAGAAATCTGGAGGAAATTTCCTGTCAGCATGGATTACCTAGGGTGGGTAATTAGGAGCATGGGAAACTTCACAGGTAATTTCTACGATTACTAGATGATATTTATATTAATAAGAAATGGATCTCATCTAAAAAATTTCTTCAACATGTTTTCCATTTAAAATATATTTCTTTATTTATTTATTTATAATTTTAATATACTGATTGTAATATGATTAAATAATAATTTTTAGTGTAAAGTAAATATAATTTTTTTTTGATGTGACTGTAATAAGATTGTGTGAAATTAAAAATATGTATAACAAAAACACTTTTAGTTGTTATTATCACTAAAAACCAAGATATAATATACTTATAATTGTTTGGGATTCAACTCCCTTCAAATTTGAGATGGAGATTGAAATAATATCTCTAACAATTTCTAGCCAACTCTAAGGAAAACACTAATAATCTCTATTAATGCTTACATTAGAAATAGTAATATTGAAATCACATAAAACTATTTTTAGACTCTTATGTCTATATGATTTTCTCTTCATCAAAATTTCCGTCCAATATGACTCTCATAGACTACACTCCTTCTAAACCATTCATTATGAGCTATCACTTTGTCTATTGAAGATACAAATTATTTTGAATTTCAATGATATATTTGTAGTGACTGGTGATTCTTAAAATACTTCAAAAAAATTGTTTCTACACTAAATCATTTTACCGACATACTTCCATTTGTCGACATACATAACTTGATGGGTAATTAGATGGATGGGGAAACTGCACAAGTAATGTCTAGGATTAGCAGATGTCCCTTCTATTAATAAGAAATGGATCTCATGTAACAAAATTTCTTCAACACATTTTCCATTTAAAATATATTTCTTTTCTTATTTATTTATTTATGATTTTAATATACTGATTGTAATATGATTAAATAATAATTTTTGAGTGTGAAGTAGATATAATTTTTTTAAATGTGATTGTAATAATATTGTGTGAAATTAGAAAAAAATATGTATAAAGAAAACACTTTTAGTTGTTATTCTCACTAAATACCAAGATATAATACACTTATAATTGTGTAGGATTCAACTTACTTCAAACTTGAGATGGAGGTTGAAATAATATCTCAACAATATCCAATAATTTCTAGCCAACTCTAAAGAAAACATTAATTCTAATAATTTCTCTTAATGCTTTCATTAGAAATAATAATATTGAAATCACATAAAAGTATTTTTTGAGGCTTATGTCTGTATGATTTTCTCTTCATCAACATTTCTATCCAATATGACTCTCATAGACTACGCGCCTCTAAACCATTCATTATGAGCTATCACTTCATCCATTGAAGATACAATTTATTTTGAATTTCAATGATATATTTGTAGTGACTGATGATTCTTAAAATAGTTCAAAAAATAGTTTCAACACTTAATCATTTTATTGACATACTTCCATTTGTTGACATACATAACTTGATATGTTATCCAATTATATAGGAAAGCAGCCTAGATATTAAAGGTATCCAATAGGAAATCATACAACCTAAATTTTTTCACATACAAAAGCTCACAAACTCAAAAAGATAACTAGTAACCATTATCTTTTGGAGCAATGAAGTACATCAAGAAATACAAGCTTATAATAAATTGTACACAATCTAATTAGCGAATGTGTTCTAGTCGAACTTAAGTACGTCATGAACCACTATCTTAAATTATGTTACTTTATTTTATGATTGTTTCTTCATCATACAAGTTCCACAAAATATATATAGCTATATATATAGCTATATATATATATACATATATATATATATATATATATATATATATATATATATATATATAACGTACATAACATACATAATTCATTTCACAAACCAACACCATTATTCTTTCTTTTGGGGTTGGTCTTCTCGTTCTTAGTGTCAAAAAATGGAATAGTAGAAAGGGTTGACACCCAACAATGTGTGTAATGTATTGGATTTCTATAGCATAAAAATGGTGCTTTGTAGACAACATCTCAATTGAAAATTATGCAACATGTTTACTTGAACCACATACATGATATTAAAAAAACTAATTATGTATAAAAACATTTTTGCAAAGGTTTAGGTTATGATAGAGATTTTTTCGCGTAACCACATGGCCTTTGTATGAAGGGGGAAGGGAAGTCATATATGACTTTCTAGTGAGAAATCGGTTCTGAATAGAGTCAATTTTAAGCAACTACAACATTTATCTTGCATCTATATGGAGCACTTTGTTTCAGTCGAGCAAGCCTTGGGTGTAAATAAATTGACGATTTTTGAATCAGGTTGTCTCTGTGGCACTTGTGATAACTTGATTTCCTAGATGATCGACATAGATTAATTAACTCATCATGAGTGGACAATGTGAGAGTATTGATTTCATGCACCACTCTACAGGTTGAAGGTCTCTTTACAACATAAACTTAGTCAATAAGCCAAAACTTTCAGCTACACATGTTATTTAGATAGTCATCATTTGCTTATCCGACTTTAATCTACATTCATTTTTCCATACACTCAGGCAAATCCATATGCTACACCACACCCAACTAACATCGATAAAACAATATTCTCTCAATACACCAATATATCTACTCTAGCATATTTCTATGGTAAAGTATTCTCACATATCACATTTCATAGGCCCTCTCATAAGGGAGTTAAACCTAGATCTACATACTCTAATGCTAAATTGGAAAAAGGTGTACACAAGGAAAACATTTTAAATTATTATTCCGAGTAAAAATCTAGATAGAATACACTTATATAAGCATTTTTAGATCTAACTTATGCAAAATTGGAGATAGAGGTCGATATAAGATCTCAACAATCTCCAACAAACCCCAAAAAAATCTAAAGCAATAGTTTCAACACATATTCCTATAGATGATGATATACTCTCCTAGAAAGACATTGAGTTTAATGTTAAGCAATCCACTAATGGGAAATCTAAGGAGATAAGGATATTGATGAATAAAAATATTAAAATATTAAAATAGGATAATCTATCCTCATTCCACGCATACATAATATCTTGAATTTAGTAGCGAATTAAGGCTTCCCCAAGCCTTGGATGTGGATCCTTATTATTCCTATCTTTAAGACTAGGGTTACAAAATTCCCCTTTGATTATAGGAAAATTACGATCAACCACATTTTAGCCTAGATGTAAAAGATTACTATGAAAATGAAGATTAGCCTTCAACATGAGAGCCATTGTAAAAGAGATAATGTGCAATCTATGTTTAGGAGATATCATTCAAACATGCACCATCCTGTTATACTTAGGATTATTTCTTAGGAATGCCACAATAATAATACTGATAAATGTTTTTTCTTTTTTGACGTCACGAAAGCTTTTGATATCATTCCTATAGTAAAGGTATGGAATAGGTTAGAAGAGATAATTGTTCCTCTCAACTTGAGGGCTGATGTGACAAGGCTATATGAGAATGTTAATTTGAAGCAGAGACCCAGTGAGGTTTGGATAAAAAATAATAAATGCAATATTTGAGTCAAGAAAGGGTATCGCTTATCCCTTACCCCTTTTGGCATATATTTGATAAGATAGAAGACTGTTTGGAAGATACAGTATGTGTTTGACCCACACTCATTTCTATTGTCATAAATCTTGGCCCCAAGCTCATTGGCATGGTCATAACTCTTCTCATTTATCTTGATGATATTGTTATTTTAAAAGGGAGTCATTACAGTCATATAGTTTTGAGGCTTCTGTGATCTGAGTTTTGTTGAGAATTTGTTTATCAATCCATCACATGAGATTTTTGGATTATCAATGTTTCAAACTTACTAATAAGACTCATCATAAGAATAAAAATGTTGAATAAATATGATCATGCAAAGTAGTAATAAGTAATGAATAAATTGAAGTTAGGTAAAAAAATTAATGTATAAAAAACTTTAAATTATATATAAATATTTCTAATTTTATGAGACTTTATTATATTATTAATAAATATAAATGTAAGTACTATTTGCATTGATATTATTGATAATAATTAATATTGATATTAATATTAATAGAGATAATATATTAACCTATATATTATATGATAATATGTATTAGATAATGTTTAAATGAATTAATAATATTAATATTAATATTAATATTTATTGTTCTATTATATATGTTATAGGATATAATCACAAACTTATTATTAATATTTGATATTGATTATGAAATAATAAGTTCAAAATATACTATATATTATTAATTATAATATTGGTACATTATTATAATCAAAATAAATAATTATATATATTAAATATTTAAGTAATTGTATTATGATGAGGATGATGTATGGAATAAGAACAAACAAAAGATTTTGAGAATAAAAGTGAGAGGGAAAAGGATTATATCGACAGATTTTTAGTAGAGAGTGAGAATCTAGTTTTCTTTAATTGTTTCTTTGAATTTTCTCAAGGGATACTGACCAATTCTGGACAAGATACTCACATGCTCAATACAAATGTGATGTTTCATTTTTATTAAGTGTTTTACCAAATGTGAGGAATGGGAGCGATTGTGTTTTTTCTCAACATAATGTTGTTGTATTATAATTTTTACATAACGACAAATTTCTCCAGCATAAGTTTATTCTCAAGATCAACATAATATTTGATGGATATAAGGTCGCTATGAAAGGTGTTAATAGGTTTAAAGGTTGTTCTAATGCTTTTCTTTCTAAAGATATGGGAGATCTTGTCGATAGTTCTTTAAATGTAAGGGAGATACATTTTGTAGACTACATTGCTTATATCATATTTTGATCTAGGTATTTCATTGGTATTATTGAAAGCTTCAATACCTTGGTTGGTAGTGTAACAATCTTAGCAAGAAACTCAAAATACACTAGGATTTATTCTCCAAGATGGATATGACTATAAATATAGACAAAACTAGAATCATGATAATTAAATCTAAAAGGATCACCTATGGTACTTTTACTTATGTTACAATTCCATGGAGGAAGATCCTTTAAAAATATCCAAGAATCAAAATCCATAATAATATCTTTTGAAATTATAACATTAAGAAAACAATGAGGTTGCAAAGATTGCTATAAGATTGAAAACAATTATGAGTAGACATATATTTGGATTTGAGATAATAAAAAAAAGGCTCGTACTTGAGTGTTTTCATTTCTTTTATTTTATATTGTTGCAAGGTTTGACATTGTAGTATATCTAGAACTTCATAAAGGAATATTGGATAGATTCCAAAGGAGTTTATAACCTACAACCTCAAAATTAAGGGAAATACTCCCTACCTCATCCAACTGATTGGAGAAAATAATTTTCCCATTAAAAGAGCCACTATGATTAGCTACTTTATGTATAAGAAGAAGTTATACAACATGGATCCTAACAATTTTCTTAAAATTTATTCTAACTTCGGTAAAATTCCCCACCTTCAGCTCAAGCGAGTGTAGCATAAGGATGTTTTTTTCTTGGCTTCAATGTTAGAATCAATATAATACGAAAACTATTATTACATTAAATTTTAAAAATAAATTATCAAAAGAGGTTGCATATCATAAGAAATTATGCGAGTGAATCATTAATGACTAAATAATCCTGCACAAGACACAACCTAAAAATAAGATATGTTGATTTGGTTTATGAGGCTAAAATAAGTTATCATACAAGTTTAAAAATAAATCATTAGTATTCTAGAAATTTTAGATTTTTGAAAGGACTATTTAACTTATTTGTTGAAGATTCAATGTCTAAGGAGATGATGTTTTTTATTTATTTATTTAATTGTTTTAATTTTAATTTTAAGTAAGATTGTTTATGACTGTAATGTATAGATATTTTAACTTTTAATTTTTTAATTGAAAATCAATTATATAATTTTTAGTGAAGTAATGATTTCTATTATTTAAAATGTATAAATGAATTTAGTTGAAAATTCTTGAGATAATTAATTTTATAAAATCAACAATATAACTTTATAAATCTAACACATTTTTTAGAAAAAAAAAAATTAAATAAAATTAGATAAAAAATGTAATGCAAAAAATATAAAAAATCATGCTTTTCTTTATTGACATTGATTAATAAATTGTATTAGAAAAAAATGTGTAAACACACATAAAGAGTACATAGTAGAGTATATTTGGAAAAAAAATCTACTCATCACTACACTACACGTGACCCATTATTAGCCCTTTTTCTTAACAAATTGAAAAATTAGATATCTTTGGAGTTTTAAATGAGTAAAATATATAAAATACATGTCCAATTTAATAAAAATTAACAATCAAAAGAATTTAGCTTATTTTTGAAATAGACATAGCTTCCTCTATGTCTAGAATCATTAGGGGGTGTTCAACTCAATTTAAACATAGATTCACAAGACAAACTAACTGAGGATGAGGAGATGGCCACTAATGAAGATGATTGAGCTTGTTTCAAATGCAAATCTTTTGATTTACTTTGCATATTATCAATACTTCCATTCCATCTATGTATCAATGTTCTTAGCTCTACCCCAATTTCGATTGTAGAGGATAGGCAGACTACTAGTTGATCCATTCATAAACTAAGGGCTATGCATGTTTCTTGGAGCTCCCAAAGCTCTGCTTCACTTGAGAATATTAATCTTGTTCATCCTTTCCTATTACCCTTTTCGACCACCATATTTTCCCCTCTATTCCGACACACTCCTGATATCACTAGAATATACCATATTTTGAATTTGAATGGAAGTATCACCATCCATGGCTTCCTAGGTCTAGAATTAATAGGGGGTGTTCAACTCAACTTAAACATAGATTTAAAAGACAAATAAACTGAGCATGAGGAGATGGAAACTAATGAATATGATTGAGATTGTTTCAAATGCAAATCTTCTGGTTTCCTTTGCATATTATCAATATTTCCGTTCCATCTGTGTATCAATGTTCTTAGCTCTACCCTAATTTCCATTGTGGAGGAGAGGGAGGCCACTAGTTGATCCATTCATGAACTAAGGGATATGCATGTTTCCTAGAGCTCCCAAAGCTCTGCTTCAGTTGCAAATATTCATCTTGTTCATCCTTTCCTATTACCCTTTTGAGCCACCATATTTTCCCCTCTATTCTGAAAAACTCCTGATATCACTAGAATCTACCATATTTTGAATTAGAATGGAAGTATCACGATTAAAACTATTCTATGGACCTCAATTTCTACTAGACATTAGCATCTAAAGGAAAAATAATAAAAAGGCATAGTTGTACACTTTGATCTATGAATATATTAAATTTTCCATCAAACAATGTAAGTGAAGACGAAGTGGATGTGATATTGCATGAATAAGATGCAACCTCCAAATTTCAATCACCATTTCTAAATTTAAAAACATAGTTCCACAATTACTATAGCTCCACAATTCCCATGATAAAATTAATTGACCTACAAAACTGATGCATTGCACATACAAAATATGGTGGAATGAATTGTGTTTTAACGCACAAATATGAGAATGTGGTCACTCCACATTGTGAAGCCAACCTTCCAACTACCATTAGACGAAAATCCTATGGGATTTCCCTCCACCATGTCTCACCATTTTGTTATCAATAGTTGCCAATGCTATGGCATACTTTCTTTTTTTCTCATGGTTGCAAAGGGTATTCAAGGAATATAATGGGGGAGGCATGTTTGCTTAACCCAAAGGGTTTTGAACAGATCTTGTTACACTTAAATTTCAAGAGTTTATATCATGGTATATAGTTTTCCTAGGACATGAAAAGAAATAAAATACAAGAATGAATGCAAGCAATGAATTATTCTTTTATGAATGAGGATAAGTGTTAGGTTTATTAAAATAGTACTCATGTTAAAATGACAACTGATGTTGTTGTATTTCCATATGATAATTATTTTTTTGAGAAAGAGATATTATTTTTAATACATTCTACAAGGCATATCGTTCTTCTTGGTTACTTGAATATTTTCCTAACTTCTATCTGTAATACTTTTTAAGTGATCCTCTAAGGAAATACATCACTATCCTTTCACCACCCCCTTGAGAGAGGCCATTTCTTATTATTCTATAATATATACACAAATAAATAGATTAATTACATATGAAAATAATGGACTTACCTACTACCAACAGGAAAGGGGATTCAATGTGCACATATTAGGTGAGATTAAATTACATTTCCAAATAATGGAACGACAAGACAATGTTCATTCATATTTTTATAGCTCTAATTAATTATTTTGGTTTACATAATTTATTCTAAAATATGAAGGTTGGATCCAATTATAATAATCAAAGAAATTGTGAGAAGCATTCTCAAAGATGATATAATGTCACGAAGTGTATTTGTTAAATGAAAGAAAAATAAGAATGCCTGAAGGTTGATGTTAATTAGAATTTACAGAAAATATCTTGAAAATATATTGAAGTGTCATTTAAAATGGAAGAATACCCACACGCTAGAATATGGAATTTGAATGATCATGCTACAATATTTATTTCCCTTATATGTCATAAACTAGGTGGGTATAAGAGAAATATTAAGATAAGTAATAACTAAAAAAAATTAGTGTATTAAGAAAAATGAAAAGGACAACCTTAAAGACCTTCACATAACTATTAAAGATAATGCTTCAATGTAGATATAATAAGTTTTGATAGATATTTTTATCAACCAAGCTTAAGCTTCATACTACAATGACTAAAATAATATGATTAGATTAACCGGTTAACTTGAAAATATTTAAAGAGCTCTGTAAAATTGATAAAATATTTATAAAAATATATTAATAAGAGTGACCTATATAATCATTGAAATTTTCAATGATAAAATAAAAATATTAACAATGTAAAAATTGTGAGTTAATGAAAAGAAAAGAAAATTGTAAACCCAATATAATAAATAGCATTGAAAATAATGGAGAGAAAATAAATATAAATATCAACATCAATCTAATATTATAATGTTAAAAATATTAATATCAGAAAAAGTGTGAGCCAATAAAAAAACTACAAACCCAATATAATAGATAATATTGAAAATAATGAAGGGAAATTAACTATAATTATCAACATCAATCTAATATTATGATGTTGAGTAACAGAATGAATGATGTCATTGTGATGTTGAGCAACTGAATGAATAGATTTTCAAAAGGAAAAATTATTTATCCAAATCTGAAATGAAATAAACATTATATATAATGATATAATCCAAAGATTTGGGTGAAATGATGAACCCATCAAAGGCAAGTGTACGAAGGGATAATGATTCAGAATATAGTGGGAAATCAAAACATTAACCTTGTAATGGTTGTGAGGAAATTAAGAAGAAAATTATAAGTCGAACATATTAGGTAACATTCAGAATAATGTAGGGAAAATAACTATAAATATGAACAACATAATATATATCAACGTCAACCTAAAATAATATATATCAACATCAGCCTAATATTAGGCGGTTGAGTAAGGGAATGTATACATTCTTAAAAGAAAAAAATATTTAATAAAAAATGAAATGTAATAAACTAAATATATAAGGATATAATAAAAAAATTTGGGCCAAGTGATCAACCCATAAAAGGAAAAACAAATAATGATTAAGAAGATAATGGGAAATCACGGTCATTGAGAATGATAAGATGAGGAGCCGTTATCATTTTGTAACCGTCTCGTTCAATAGGTCTGAGAAACATATAATATTCTTTACTTTTGGTTCTAGTAGAGTTCTTGAAGTAATTTTAATAGTTATAATAATCTAATTTTATAAAATTTTAGATTATATTATTTCGAATTTTGTCCAAATTTTTTCATTATCCATACGCTAGTTAATTAATAAGTGTTATGATATATTTTGTTTAGTATTATGACCAATATGGACACATTTTAATTTCTATAAATGTATCTAGTACTGTTTATCTATAGTTTAAGAACTAAGGTTAAAAAATAATAATGGGTAGATGATTTGAAATAGTTTTTTGGTTGATATAATATTTTTACTAATTCATCAAAATATTACAGAGTACATAGCTATGTAATGGGTAGATGATTTGAAATAGTTTTTTTTTGTCGATATAATATTTCTGCTAATTTATCAAAATATTACAGAGTATATAGCTATGTTTTTTTCTTCCAACGTTACTCTGCTGGAATCTGACAAGTAACTGTAAATATGAGTAAAATAGTATTTACTGCCAAGTTGGTTTTATAACGAAAATTGTTATGTAACGGAAGAGCCTCCTATAAAATGATGAATGCTCGAACTATTTTAATAAGAGACAATCATTATTGGTTTAATAGAAAATCCAATCCCTTGCCTCCTGGATGTTTCGTTGACACCCTGTCAAGGTTTTACCACGTAAACATTGTGTTTTACTTGTGTAATTATTGTTCGTTTCTATTCAGTTTTTCATCTCTTTCTTTCTTTATCGACTTCTCCAACTAGTAATTGTATCAGAGCGAGTTGGGTGAGTTGATTGGCTGAGGAAGTTTGATTGAAGGAGACAAGGTTCATTTGAATGAGCCCATATGAATTTGTCATTTTGTTCAAAGCCATTAGTCGAAGTCGAGGATGCCCGTCGAGAAAGAAAGATAACTTGTCACTGAAGGAAAGAGCTTGACTCGTGTATCCAATGTTTTTGTCAAGAATTTGCTACCATGCCCAACTGGTGAATTATTTGTTGTGAGGTTCATCTGGCAGTCTGTTAGAGTTGAAAAGGAAGAATGGTCTGTCTGCCTAGTGGAATTTAAAAAAAAAGTGTGAATTCTGTCGGAGAGAGCGAGTTTTGAGAGCCCCAGAGGCATCCACTGAAGTTTGAGGGCCAGGAATAACTGAAGTTTGAGGGCCAACAAAGGTAGAGAGTCAGTTTTTTTAAGAGACTTAGTTTTTTTCCCGTATTTGGAGGCCGAGCTACAAAAAAAAAGGAGAATCCATGAAATGAAAGTCGGGTATCTGCTGTCTAAGAAAGAAACGACACATCCTGCAAATCTGCTGACAACTTTTCAGAAGCCGCCTATTTGGGGGATTGAAATGAAAGCCGGGTATTTCTATTTTTATTTTTTTTATTTCTTAAGAGAAGATTTTTTTATTTTTTTTTATGCTTAAAGAATCATCAACCAGCCAATTTATTTGAAGTGGTTTTTAAAGTTTTATGGAAATAGGGTTTAGAGTTTCTCAGCAACTTCAAGAATTTTTTTTTGTTTTTTAAAGGAATCTGTGGAGGATGTGTTGTAAAGAAATTCTAGAAATTAAATAAGAGAATTGTGGAAATTTTGTAAGAGTTAAAAATAAAAAGGGCAACATAATTAGATTTTGTGTTGAAAATCAAATCAGAAAGGATTTTTTGATTTGATTTGTGTAGAAAATCAAAACCAGAAAGATTTTTTTTGAAAACCCTAGCTGAAGAAGGAAAATCAGAATATTTTAGTGTAAAGGCTAAAACCCTAGGAGGAAAGAAATGGCCGAAATGATGAATGCAAAGTTCTAGGTGGAGAAATTCATTGGCAAGAACAACTTTGCTATATGGAAACTAAAAGTTCGGGATTTGCTGGTGAAACAAGGGTTGCACAAAGCTCTGGATGGGGCAAATAAGAAACCTGCTAGCATGACAGATTCACATTGGGAGGACATGGATGCCCAAGCTCTCAGTACCATCAGTTTATGCCTGGCAGATGAAGTTCTCTTCAACACTGTTGAAGAGAGTACAACTGCAGGTTTATGGGAAAAACTGGAAAAGCTATATATGACAAAATCGTTAACGAATAGAATTTATTTAAAAAGAAAATTATACAGTCTTTGGATGACTGAGGCTACAACGTTGTAGAACATCTAAATGTTTTTAATACACTTATATGTCAATTATCAGATATGGAAGTTAAGATTCAGGAAGAAGACAAAGATATAACCTTGTTGTGTTCTATGTCCGAGTCATGGGACACCTTTGTAACTTCAATTAGTTTGAGCACTGCTAATTCTTTGAAATTTGAATCAGTTATGCGAGCTCTCTTATCTGAATAAGTACAAAGGAAATCTAGTAATGAGATAATTGCACCAAAAGCCATCATAAGCAGAGGTCGGTCAAAGGAGAGAGGAGAAAAAAAAAGGGGGTCTTCCATATCAAAATCAAAAGGAAATAAGTGTAAGGTAAAATGTTGGCACTACAATAAAATTGGACACCTCAAGAAAGACTATTGGAAATGAAAAGAGTCTAATAACCCAAAGAGAGAAACAAATCAGGTTGATTTAGGTATCAAAGATAAAGTTTTATCTGCTGAAGAATTAAGTATGATAGATGAAACTTTACCTTTATGTAATGTCTCTCAGGAGTTTGGAAGTTGGTTGTTAGACTCTGGTGCTTCTCATCACATGTGTCCACAGAGAAATTGGTTTACTTCATATGAAGATGTAAATGGTAGTTCTTTGTTTATGGGTAATAATGTATCATGTCAAACTGTTACGATGTGAAATATCAGGATTAAAAAGTATGAAAACACAGTTAGAACATTAACTAGTGTTAGACATGTACTTGAATTGAAGAAAAAATTTGATTTCTTTGGGAGTGTTGGATTCAGATGGTTATAAGTTTATAGGTCAGAATGAAGTGCTGAAAGTCTCTAAAGGTGACCTAGTTGTTATGAAAGTGGAGGTGGCTGGAAATCTATATAGACTCAAAGGAAGTACTCAAGTCAATGAAGCAGTGATTGTGTCAGAGGAAGAAGAAGAAGGTAATTTCCTATGGCATTAGCGATTGGGTCACATGAGCGAGAAAGGTCTTCAGGTACTAATGAAATGTAAATCACTTCCTGATTTGAAATCCTTGAAGTTGGATTTCTGTAAACATTGTGTGTATGGAAAATAGTGTAAAGAGAGATTTAAAACTGGAAGTCATAGTAGTAAAGAAATTTTAGACTATATTCATTCTCATCTGTGGGGACCATCTCCTGTCATACCATATGGAAGTGCTTTAAATTTTTTGACATTTATTAATTATTTCTCTCTTAAAGTTTGGGTCTTTATGCTAAAAATGAAAGCTGATGTACTCAATGGCTTTAAACAATTTAAAGAAATGGTAGAAAAAAGAACAGGGAAATCAGTTCAATGTTTAAGAACTAACAATGGTGGTGAATTTACTTCTCTAGAATTTGAACGATACTTTAAGGATGAAGGAATTGTTAGTCACAAAATAGTTGTTTATACCGCTTAGCAAAATGGTATTGTTGAATGTATGAATCAGACTCTTATGGAAAGAGCTAGAAGCATGATCAATAATGCTAACCTGCAAAAGGAGTTGTGGGTAGAAGCAATATCCACTGCTTGTTATTTAGTTAATAGATCACCTTCAGTAGCAATTAATTGTAAAATTCCTGAAGAAGCTTGGTCAGGTCAGTCTTGTGATTATTCACATTTAAGGATATTTGGTTGTGATTCTTATGCTCTTATTCCTAAAAATAACTGTTCAAAATTAGATCCAAAATAGAAGTATTATGTCTTTGTTGGGTATGACTATGCGGTGAATGAGTACAGGTTGTGGGATCCTACATCACAGAATATATTCATTAGCAGAGATGTAACATTTGATGAATCTTCTCTTTTAAAATCAAATGTTGAAAGAGTTGAACAGGAACATGTATCGCCAAATCAACAAATTCAGTTGGAGGCTAGACCTTTCTTTGAAATTCAAAAGGAGGAGAAGAATTCTGGAGGAAAAGGTGTTGAAGATAGAAAGGAAGTTGTTGAAGTTTCTCAACAGTTCAGTAACCAATCACTCTAAGAAGGTCTACAAAGGAAATAAAAACTCCCAAAAGGTATGAAGATTCTGCTTCATCCTTTTCTTCGATTATTGAAAATGAGGAACCTTCTTATTATCAGGAAGTAGTAGGTGATACAGATAGTGAAAAATGGAAAAAGGCCATGGAAGAAGAAATGGATTCTTTAGCCAAGAATAATATCTAGGATCTTATAGAAATTCCTGAAGGGAGAAGTGTTGTTAGATGCAAATGGGTTTCCAAATTCAAATGAAAAGTTGATGGAAGTATCGAAAGGTATAAGGCGATACTGGTAGCAAAAGGGTATTCTTAGGTTGAAGGTATCAACTTTCCTGAGATTTTTTTACCAGTTGTAAAACTTGTTTATATTTTTATTGTGTTGGCACTAATTGCATTACCTAACCTTGAGTTAGAACAATTAGATGTTAAAACAACTTTTCTACATCGTGATTTGGATGAAGAGTTATATACGGAACAACCAAAAGGTTTTGTAAAGGTCTTAGCAAAAGATTGGTTTTCAAGCTCACGAAATCATTGTATGGTTCGAGGCAGTCTCCCAGACAACGGAACAAAAAATGCGACTCCATGGTTAGCTAAAACTTTATTAGAAGTGAGTATGATCATTTTGCATACTTCAAGAGTTTTAGTGGAATAATCATTATCATACTTTTTTATGTTGACGATATGCTTATTGCAAGCAAAAACATGGAAGAGATCAACAGGTTAAAGGCTCAACTCTCTAGGACGTTTGATATGAAGGATCTTGAAGCAGCAATACATATCGTGGGCATCGAGATACATAGAGACATGAAAAATGGTAAGCTTTGGTTATCACAATAGAAGTATGTGGAGACAGTACTTAAAAATTTATGTATGAACAATGTGAAATGTGTTAATGTTCCATTAGCTTCCCATTTTAATCTTTATTCGGTTTTGAGTCCTAGAATTGATGAAGAAAAGTAGTATATGTCTCATGTACCATATCAATGTTGTAGGAAACTTAATGTATGTGATGGTATCTACAAGACCTCACATTTCACATGCAGTTGGAGTTGTCAACAAGTTCATGGAAAATCCAACTGAAGAACATTGGCGAGCAGTGAAATAGGTGCTTCGATATCTAAGAGGCACAAGTGACCATTGCATCATCTTTAATGGTAGTGAAGAATCAGTCTGTGTATATCTAGATGATGATTATGTCATTACTCTTGTAGGTGGATAAATTAGTTGGATGTCAAAGCTTCAAGAAATAGTTGCATTGTCCACTACCAAAGCAGAATATATAGCTGCTTCAGATGCCCGTAAAGAAGAAATATGGTTAAAAGGTCTACTTGACGAGATTGGAAGGATGCAGGAGAAAGTGAATGTACTCTGTGATAGTCAAGTGCTATTCACTTGGCTACAAATCCAACTTATCACAACAAGACCAAGAACATTGATGTGAGGTATCATTTTCTAGACATGTGATCGATGACGAAAAAGTAGCTCTCAAGAAGGTCCATACTCAGGAGAATTGTGCAGACATATTCATGAAGCGAGTTACAGTAGAGAAGCTACGATGGTGTTCAAATTCTCTTAGCTTGCAGAAGAGATGATAAATGGGTATGGGAAAGGGATTAGGAAAATTTTTTGTGAAGGTGGAGTTTGTTGGAATTTGAAAACTAATTGTAAATATGAGTAAAATAGTATTTACTGCCAAGTTGGTCTTATAATGAGAATTGTTATGTAACGGAAGAGCCTCCTGTAAAATGATGAATGCCCAAACTATTGTAATAAGGAAGAATCATTATTGGTTTAATAGAAAATCTAATCCCTTGCCCCATGGATGTTTCCTTAACACCCTGTCAAGGTTTTTCCACACAAACATTGTGTATTACTTGTGTAATTATTTTTGGTTTCCATTCAGTTTTTCATTTCTTTCTTTCTTTATCAACTGCTCCAACTAACAAAATCCTAATGGATTTGTTGGCTAGAAGAATATAATTAAAATATTTGACAAAATGTCAAACCATTAATAGGACTGAAAACTAGAAAGAGAAATACAAACAAAAGATTCCTAAGATGAGTACAAAACCCACATGCATGAATGAAAAGGTGGATGGTCTAGGCCTATACAGGAAGAGTTGGGTGCCAAGCTCTAAGGGAGCGTGGAATTAAACCTATGTTATATGCCCCTCATATTTCTCTAAGCTCCCAATAATTCTTATTTGTCCAGGTCATAGTGACGCTAAGTTGTCCATCATATCCAATTAGTTCCATTGTAAGTCATTCATGAATTTATATGTTAATTTTGGCTTCCACGCCTATTGTGATGCAAATCTTCTAGGAGCATTGTAACTTGTTGTAATTGTGATTCCAAGTTGTCCAAAGAGGCATGTAAAACAACACTTCTAGGTGACTATTTAGGGTGAGGGGCTACCACCTCCTAAATCTCAACTTTCTGGTCCATTCCCATCTAGCTACGACATCATCTCCACCATGCATCACACCATGGCCTCATCACCCTACCTCCCTTCTCTCTTTTCCCCTTTGTTTAAACATCTTCCTCTGTGCTTCTATTTTCATACCCCAATTCTCGACGAGATGCATGATTTTATCAGTTGAAAGGTCTAGTGGCCTCCAACACCCAACAAAAAAAAACCATGGTTGTGAGCTACAAACCCACTCCCCCACACACCATCGTGACTTTTCATTGATGATGTAACCACAGGTCCCAACCACTTGAATTCCACAATAGAGGACAGGTCTAGGGACCAACACATTAATATGCCAGTCATCCACCTAGACTGGTGTATGCTTGCCACCAAAAACCATTGTAACACAAATATTCTCCTCCAAAAGACTAAAGATAACCTGAGGCCATGTCTTCCACCCCTCTCTCAAGCTGGTTCTAGCAAATATTTGACACAAGTTTTTGGCTTCCTCCCACACCCCACTCACTAATATCAACTCGAGTATTATAGCATCTAATTCAACAACAAAAAATAATATTCTATGTTAAATTGAAATTCTAGGACAATTTCAACATAGAAAGACAACAACCATATGTCCAACTACCATATAGCTACCTTCTCCTAGAAATAATTAAACAAAAACTACATATATAGACGAAGTCATTAATTTATCTTACTATGATAATTGGGTCTAGGAACTTGTTCCATGACTCAATCCCCCACAAACAACTTAGAAACCTCCTTCCTAATTTCTTCCAGTTCACCTCACACTAAAGTCCCCAACTATGTAGATCTCCCGCGTACTAAACCTAGTGCTATACTCTTTCATCAGTATACCCATGAAGTTTGATAATGTAAGTAAAATACAAATCCACTAAGTGATAGAGCCAAAGAAGTTTTCATAGCATCATATCCTACAAAAATGAGTCTTCTCCTCTGCCACCTTCATTATCGCCCATATCCAAGACCGATAACAAAAACCTTTTGATGTACCTAGTGCATATAATAAGACAACCAACCATCTCAAAGCTTCCATGGTGGAAGTTCATGTGCCACACATTCCACCTATTCATGGTTTCAAATTGCATCAAGGAGGAGACTCACCTCACCAATCTGCCCATTATTGCATTCAAGCACCCCTATTGGCATCAATTACTTCAAATAGTTATAAGAGCGGCGTTACTTAGTATGCTTGAAACCTTGGTTAAATGGTAGTTTATTTAACTTAATTATTCAGAGCCACTTCATCACTATTTATACTATGTTTTGTTATCAATGCGCCAACGAAGCCATATATTCAAATTAGATCTCCGTGTTCCTAGTTTGTTATCCTAATTTACTAATTAATCATTCATTTGATAATTTAAAAATAAATTGGACCATAAAACATTCATATGCTTGCATTAGGAAATTTCACATACTAATACGGGTTTTATAGTTCTATCATATAAATATCAATCATTCCAAATCTTCACCATAAATGGTGTATTATTGTTAGGAAAAATATCATTATTACTTAAAAATAGATAGAGAAGAGGATATATTCCTTGAGAAATAGAGAAAACAATGAAGGATATGCCTCTTCAAGTGGGAAAGCTCCTTCTGGAATAGAACACATGTATATCTAAGGAGATAACGTAATTCTATACTAGATCTCATTTGTATATACATAGGAGAAAAATGATACAATCACAACTAAAGGGTCTAGACAACAATATTAATTATCTTTAAATATAACTTACCATCTATTAATTTACATGGGGATTTATGCTTAACATGATACATTCTCTATTACTTAACAATTTTAGATTAACATTTGAATTAAATTGAGGTTGTACATGCTTCCACTTTTTAGATGAAATGATTCTTTCAAATTGATTTTCACTATCGAGAGTAGTGACACTACCATTCACTAAGCATACATTCTATCATTTATAATATTCAATAGATATATATATATAGATATATATATATATAGATATATATATATATATATATATATATATATATATATATATATATAAGTGCTTAGATATATATATTTAGAATATAGAGAGGACAATATTAAAATGGCATGTAGATATATATATATATATATATATATATATATATATATATATATATATATATATATATATATCTATATCTACATGCCATTTTAATATTGTCCTCTCTATATTCTAAATATATATATCTAAGTACTTAACTCAAAATTATGAACTTGTAATTGCTCATGAAACTTCTATTTATAAAAAATTATTGCATTCATTACAAGTTAAGATAAATGTTATCTGATTTAAAGAATTCTTTAAAATTCAACCTATAAATTGTCTTCAAAAAAATAAATTTTCAAATGGGATTATCTTATTAAAATCTTAGGCCCCTCTCATTTCTCCACATTGATTTTAGGTTTTAAACTTGAATGTGTAACCCATCATAAATTTCTCACGAGGAACCTAAAATTTTAGTTTCTAATGTAGAATTATATGCATGTACCCATTTTTGCAGTATTCAACCATGATTTCTATTTATATGAAAAAAAGAAAAATTACATAAGATATTTCGAATAACCCAATATTTTCCTAGTCACAAGACCAACATATTTATAAGTACATAACAAAAGCCTACTACTAAAGAGTAAACCATTAAGATGTTAACTAACCAATCAGACAAAAAATGCAAGAGATACCAACAGTTGATCATTTTATTCATTAACATGCATCGCCATGCAAAAACGAGGATGATAAAAACAAAATAGGAACCACTAACTATGAAACCATGAGATAGAAATCAAAAAAGAGATGGACTTATTCATCCAAGATAATCACCAAGTGATATGGAGAAGAGACTACAATGGTGATATTTATTGGTTGAGCATTTATAACTGCTTCACCATATGGAGGGGCATTTGAATCAGTAGCAGAGTATTAGATTACATAACTTTCTAGATTTCTCAATCACACCATAGTTTTAGGCAAATCATAGCGAATATCCTAGAGAATCTACTTAAAATCCTCCTCACCCACAAAGAGCTTATAATTATGAACTTTCTCAACTCAGAACACCATGTGAAGAAAAGTATCCATGTACCTATGTGTAGATATGGAATTCATGAAATATAGCCTCACCTTCCGAAGTTTACTAGAGTCTAGCACACATTTGGTGTCACCACTGCAAACCTCAAAATATGAGAAATACATGTAGTCTTCAAACTCTTTAGCTTCTGAGGTGCGGATTTCCTTTCAGACCTCCAAGGGGACTACATCAAAAAAGTTAGCAATATGATCCAATTTCAAGAGTATATGTTGTCGCAAAGGGGACTCTCCATATGAGCCTCCTCTACGACTGAGTAGTCATTGACAAGGGGCCATGAAAGACTAGTACCTCCAAGAAAGTAGAGCCCGAGAAAATTGGGACAACTAGGTAAAGTGACTTGGACTAAAGAGTGGGAAGGATAACCCAGTTAGAACTTGAAGGACTATGTAAACATTATCATGAGGCTTATTCTTATGAATGTGAAATCCAATATGTATATCATCGAGAAACATATAGAAGGAGGACCCCTAACCCAATCTAATGTTGAACCCTTTATAGATAAGAACTTGAGAGTACTTAATAAAAGAATTCTTGGAAGCTAAATAGAGGACAAGATAGAAAAAAAATTGAAAAAGACCCACTATACCAAATGCTTGTGACCAGAACCACGGAATTGAATGAAATTTTGGATGGCTCTAAGGATTGAAGTTTAGCAGAGGGAAGAAAAACAACAAGCTAAAATGAAGGCATACACAAGGTATTATGAAGAACGCACACAAAGAAAATTTGCCCTCTTATTGTAACTCGTTACCCTTGACTGTAAAGCACCTTAGGAGACTACAGTAGAACAAATACTTACTAAAATATTGCAGATAGGCTTAACAATGAAATTGCAAGACATATGAAACCAAAATCAGTGAATAGTAGTGATACATAACCTAATGTATACCTAAAATAACATATGAAAACAACCAACAACAACATTTAGGTTGACCTAAAGATTCTAGTTAAGGACAAAATCCCATAATTGAAATACATATTTTAAAAAAGATGATATTAGCTACGTGTGTGTAATGACCAAAATTCCTCTATGCAGCAGAAATATTTAAATACATTGTAAACAAAGACATGCATCGTAGGACAGTAATTGTAATTGTATATTGAATAAAATAATTGATGTAGGATGACTACAAATGAGAATGAGGGTCTGATATATATAGCGAGGTAAGTACCTTTTCACAAACAGGATGTCTCTAAGACATGCCTTTTCATTATTAACTAACTAACCATTAGTTAAATTTATTTTATTTATTATTATATTTATATTATTACCATTATTATTTATTATCTATTTTTATTTATTTTTACATAATTTATGTTCATAACATTGCGTTCTCCTTCAAAAAGTTTGGTCCTCAAAGCTTACTAATGAAGAATTAGATCTCTTCTATTATTCACAATATCTTCTTGTTCTTATATTTTATCTTTTTTGATACAAGAGGATATGATTTTTTGGGCGATAAACATAATTGTCGTATTGAAAACAGATTAGACCATCCTAGATTAATCTCCTAGGGAATATTTTGATCCTTGGAGATGTGTGGTGAATAGTTATCATATGATGAGATTGAGCTCACTTCAATATTCTTCGAAACATAAGTTTGTTTAAGTTCTGCATGATGTAGATTTGTATATTGATGAAGGTGTCTACTCCTATGATTCAGATGTAGATTAGGATTTTTCTTTTTTGAACTTCCTTAAACGTTTTTATGGTAGCCTCTTGATTTCCATCAGGCATTGTTGCTATTGACTTAACTATTGAATCTTTATTTGGTGTCTCCTCTATTTGAACGACAACCTCTAAATACATTTTTACTTCAATAGGATTTGGATTTTCTGAAACTACGAGACTAGTGTTATTAATGTTCGTTTCTTTAGTTTGGACTATGACATTTGGATATTTTGATGCTTCCTTTGCAACAAGTTATTTGAACCTATTCGTCAATGATTTATTTTGATCCTTAAGCTTTTTAATATGTTTGAATATATTTTGATTATGATTTTTGAGACGTAATCATTCCTCATTCTGTGAGTCAACTTTATTTTGGCTTTCACGCTTCTCATCTTTTAAACACATGAATTTTTCTACTAATGTTTGGATATGGTTCTTTAAATGTAAATTTTATTCTTGTTGTTCTTATAAATTCTCCTTAAGTTCCTTCTTTGATGCTTGAGCTTTCTTGACTTGTTCCAGTAGTTTTTCTTGGTGAACTTTAAGGCACAAAATTTCTTTGGCTTTGCTGCAAATGATTCTTCAAGCTCTTTTTGCTTCTTTGATATCGTTTTGTTGTTATATTGAATCATCAAGTCTGAGATATCCTTAAGGTATTATAATGAAGATTTTATTGATTTTGATTTACTTATTATGTCTTGAAACATGACCATCTTCCCTTTATAAGGAAACATGGAAACTTATTTCTTTATGTTTAACATGAATGTACCCTAATCCTTAAACCAGGGTTGACCAAGTATGAATTCAATGTTTTTATCCATCCTTACAAAATGAAATTGGGGTTTGTAGTCAAAATGACATATTGTAACCTGTACATTAATAATTTTATACTTGTTTTGGTCAAAAAGATATTTCTTTACGCCAATGCTTAGTTCTGGAATTAATAGTTGATTTGCCAAGTTGATGTTGATATAATTGTTATCATTGCTTGGGTTGAAGGTGACATTAACTTCACTTCCTTGGATACTCCATTTTAATGTAATTACTCTGTGATCTGTAACTGAAAGACCATTATAGGAAAACCTTTCTTCCTTCATCATTTTTGAATTGAGCTCTATCATTTTTTTGAATGATTGATCCCATTTGTTTTGTCGAGATGACTCAAGGTATTATATTTAAAGTTCCTTTTGACTTTGTACTTCAAACCTCCTTTAGAAGTTCCTTTCTAATATATCTATATATATATATATATATATATATATATATATAATTCTTCAAAACTGTTTTAATCCAAATTCCTGTTATCCTTAATATTTCAAAACTCCATTATTTTCCTTTTATATAATTCTACTTACGCTTTTTTTCCTTTTGTATTTTAAAAAGAATATTTAAATATTGTTTCAATTGGCTTCTTTTAAATATCTTATTTTCCTTTGTATTTATATTTTAAATTTAATATAGCTTGTTAAACTTTAGTTGAACTTCACTTTAACGTAAACTCTTAACTGATATTTTCTCTTTATGTAACCTTTTATAATAATACTCGCTTTGTACTTACATATATTTTCAATAATTTTATGACTTGAACTTTTCTTTAAATACCCCTTTATAATATAATACTTCTCCTTATATATTTTTATTTATAATATCATTTTTCTTTTCAAAAATTACAATCCTAGTGAAATTGTGTTATTCCGCTTTGGCATATATTATAAAATATATGTTCACTTATGTACTTTTGACTCAGCTAATGTTCTCCACGTAAAAAGTAAAACTTACCATTCAAGTAAAGATATTTTGTATTCCTTTTGTTTTTCTTTTACCTTTTAAAATACCACAGGAAATTACCATTGGTTTCTAAAACCATGGGCTTGTAAACCACTTAATGAAGGATCAAAATAATATCATCTACTCTTCACGTAAAAAGTATAACTTACCATTCACGTAATGAGATTTTGTATTCCTTTTGTTTTTCTTTTACTTTTAAAATACCATGGGAAATTACCACATGTTTCTAAAACCACGGGCTTCTCCACGTAAAAAGTAAAACTTATCATTCACATAAAGAGATTTTGTATTCCTTTTGTTTTTCTTTTACTTTTAAAATACCATGGGAAATTAATATGGGTTTCTATAACCACGGGCTTGTAAACCACTTAATGAATAATCGATATAATATTATATACTCTTCCTTCTCTTACTTCTCTTACGTATAGTTTTAAATATATTTGGAAAGATTCCCTCTTATCTTTATTATGCACTTTTTATCAATAATGTAGAACCTTTTTTATATATATTAATGTTTTCCTTCAAAATTTAGATCGAACTATCTTTATTTATTTATTTTAAAATATTTTTCTTTAATCTTTATATGCAATTTTTTTTCTTTTTTCCTTTTTTTCGAATTTGATTTTTTTTCTATATTTTTTTTTAATCTTTTTTTCTTTTACGTTTATTTTCTCTCCATATAACTTAATTTTTTTATTTTTTTTTTAATGATCAAATGCTTGAGAGTGAAATGGAGAAACTCCAAATTCTAGTGAAACGCTTCAACAACAACAAGGTTGATGAATTTGACGGCCAAAGACCTGGATCATAGAACACGTCTCTATGCAACGGTTGAGCGACTAGAGGATCGAACAACTCTGGTACCAATCTAATGACCAAAAGTTGTATAAACAGTAAAATACTTTGTAAACAAAGACATGCATCATAGGAGAGTAATTGTAATTATCTATTTTATAAAAGAATTGTTGTAGGATGAGGACAAATGAGAATGAGGGTCCTGTATATATAGCCAGGTAAGTACCCTTTCACAAACATGTCTTTTCTTTATTAACTATCTAACCATTAGTTAATTCACTTTTATTTATTATTATATTTATACTATACGATTATTATTTGTTATCTATTTTTACGTAATTTATCTTCATAACGTTGAGTAATGCTGAGAGGAATGCGAGGAACCAGAATGAGCCATATATAAAAGAAAATAAAGGTTCTCCACCTTAATGTCATTTGAAGGGTTCACCACCCTGCTTCATGAAACAAATTGTTATATACCACAATAGGAGCAATGCAACGTTTATTAGGTGTAAGCCCAAGTTGAATCAAAATGCCCACTAAGTGCCATGTGTGATACTTCTCCCATGAAGCTATCATCCCAAGAAGTTTTTGAGTGGTGAGGTAATAATAGGCCTTGGTCTCTTATGAGGGTGATGCACTACCATATGTATTCCCATGTATGAGCTCTCAACCTTACTTGATCCGAATAACTAGATCATATTTCAATAACCCTCCTATACACACATTCCTCATCCCCCATCCTTTTGAATTTAAAGTGACAATGCCTCTGCCATATGAAGTCTCTACAAAAGCCAATATATGCCCACATGTGATGTGATACCTACCAAATGGACACTAGGGAACGATCACAAAATCTTGCCTCCAACTTGGCCAAATGGACTACTTTCATGTTAATTATGGGTGGCAGGATATGCCATTCACACAAAAAAGGGAATCTGATGACCTATAATCAACGAAACACCCCCATCTGGGATCATCATCTTTGTCGATTGTTTTTCCTATTCCATCAACTATTTCAACTCTGAGATAATATTGTGCTCCAACCAATCATTCCATTCTTTGTCCACTACGACATCTCTTCCACTACTCCCCTATTTAGCTAAAAAATTTATGGCCTTATTACATTCCCTCTTAGTATTCAAAGGGATGACATAATCGAAAGTTACCAATAAATCCTTAATGTTATGTGAAACTTCTTGAAGGTACCAACTATTGATGATGATGATGATGGTGGTGGTGGTGATTAATTTACATTGAGAGAGAATTGGCCTATTGGACCTATAAATTTCTTAGTTCTTAATTGTCTTGCTTCTCAACTTTCTTTGCAAGATTGGTGTTGTAGCTTTATTTTTCTTCTCTACAATCTTCCAACTTCCTTTATCTTGCATCTCCTTCAAATATTCTGGTTCTTGGGACATTGGTGTCTGAGCTTCACGATCTGTTGTCTTTGTCGTTTTGAAGATAGTCGGAGAAGAATTTTTGTCTCGGAGATCTATTTTTTTTTTAAATGAAGATTTATTTTGTGTGGTATTCGAATCCTAATAACTATTGTTGCTTCAGGGGTTGTCAATTTCACTTTTTTGCTATTGGACGGGGTTTTCCCCCTGCTTGTCTTGAGAGTTGTTTCTTTATTGCCCGATTTCTTGTGATTCATAGTTTTCTGGAGAGTATTCTTCCTTGATGATAGTGTAATGTTATTTTTGTGCTCCTTCCCACCATGTAGATTTGTGGTGATTCTTTCTAGCAAAATTTTTCTAGGATGCTTTTGGGCAATTTTTGGCTAGATGGCCTATCTCAAGGCAGGATCAGCATCTAAAGAGGACACTTTCATAATCGAGTTTCTAGTTCCACACATAATCTTTACTTGTTAGATTTATTTCAGATGGGAGTCTGGTCCTGAAGTCCATTTCCACATAGACGCATGCATAGGTGGTTCTAGCATATTCCTCTATTTTTCGGCACCTGCATAAAATTTCCCAATTTCATTTCTAATGGCTTTTAGTGAGGAGAAATCCCAGAGATGTAAGGGTAGGTTTTGAAATATCACCCAAACTGGTGTTGTGGTTATGACTGTTGTTGAAGGATCGAGTGATGGGTTCCATGGCTTCATGAATAGGCCTGATTTTTCCCAAAACCAATGGTCGGAATCTAGAATACATTGTCTGCTTTCAGGGTTTTCAAAATATACTATAAAGAAACCCCGAGCATAGGGGTAGATATTAATTTTATCAGAAATGATAGCCTTCCATACCTCTGAGATCCAACTGTGGAGAGCTGTCAGCTACAACCAAAAACCACTGAACCGACAAATTAGGGCACTTTCAGAAAACTTCAAAGCCTCATCAAATGAGCCTTGGACCCCCTAGATAATTGAAGCTGGGGCTTCACTGATCATATGGGCAGGATCTTGCCCCCTAGAGGCGGATGGAACTGAGCCAATAGTTATCTTAGCGAAGTTGGGAGCCCTCTGGATCAAGGTCGATCGATGATTCCCAAGCTTATGTATGCCCCTGTGGAAGAATGAAAATGCCGCATGGGAGAATGCAAACCTGGAAGATAACCATGCAGAAGATAACCCTACAGAAGATAACCCTTTTTCCTAGCAAGGGATGAAATGAGTTGTTCCACCTATAAGAAAAGAGACTCCAACGAAACCTTAAACAAAAAATAAGACAAGAAACCCATACAAAACCCCTTCTTTGATAGGCCACTGGTTCTATGATTGGCTGCATATATATTTGAGCATATTTCATTTTAGAAAAAGCTTCGCTAAATATTTACGGAAGAATTGCAAAACCCTCTTGTCACTGCCAAGCGCCCATCAATTTAATTGAAACTCATTTTTGAATTGATTTCTTACCCAAGTGTACACAACTCACCCTGCAAACAATCTTCCAAATACATTACTATAATCTGAGAATGGAACTCTCAACAAGAAGAGCAGAGGCCCCAAAAACTTCTTCTCTTCAGAGCAAGAGTAGGATCGAGGATGCATGTTTAATTGTCGTAACTTAACTAGATTTGGACATATTTCCTATATTGCATTCATGTTTAGTTATTATGAAAATTTAACCATATTAAATAAACTAATTATTTGAAAAATGAGTAATCATGTTCATAATAATTTGGGAAAAATATTTGCTCAAATATATGTAGGTCATTTGATAATTAGAAAAGAATAATTCAACCTTGAATGTAAATGAACCAATTATTTGAAAATGAGTAACTGCATTCATAATAATTTGGGAAAAATATTTGCTCAAATCTATGTAGGCCATTTGAAACTTAAAAAAAAAAATTCAACCTTGAATCATGAGGTTGGATTTTGGTGATTAGAATTTTTTGATTCCATATTTAGAAAATTTCATTTCTTATGTTATATAAATTGATCAAATGCATGTTTGCATATGAGGTTCCATGGTTTCTATAAGAAATAAAGTTGTATAATAATATCCAAGAGTAAAGTAGCTTGGTGAAGGGAATTTGGAATAGGTAAGTATATCAATAAAGAAAAAACAAAGAAGGATAATTACATCTACATGGAAATAATAGCTAAATAATTTGGGATTCCTATCTACTCATATAATAATGTTAACTAAGGATTAAATATTACATTCATAAGGTGAAGTAATATTTTTTATTAAGGATAAAAAATGAATATCTAACACTTTCAAGCTAGATCAATAAATATGGGAGGAAACTTATGGAGTATAAAATTAGGAAAATTAGATATCAATAATGATTCTTTAATATGAGAAGTATTTCCATGTGTAAAAGTTATTACATGGAGAGAAGATCAGAATGATGTATATATATATATATATATATATATATATATATATATATATATATATATATATATGGAAATTCTATATTAACTTTCTGATCTGATAAAGAAAGTTAATTTTCATGTACTAAAATTCATTTTCAGATTATATTAAATATGCTTGAGGATTTGTGAGATAGTTTGCAAGTTTAAACATGAGTTTTTGAGTGTTTTTATGTAATTTGTATGTGCAAATTTACATAAAAAAATAACTGAATAACAACATATAATAGACATAAACATCGTCATAAACGGTATCACATCAACACATGATGAAGGAGCTCACACCTCCTGAGCTACGTCTCTTTGGTCTGGGTTCCAATGGCTTAACCCTCTCTATTATGCTCAAAAGTGTGAATACATCACTTCGCAATGCTTAAAAAGCTCTGAAACCTATTCCAATGGCTCCAAAATTCCCAAAAATTCTTGTGTAGCCTCCTTATACTCTTGATTTGGTAGAAAAATAAAGAAGATATGGCCCTTCCTAATATTCTACTAATCACAACGCACATTCCCCAAAATCTAACACCATCATACAATTTCTCCCAAAACACGCTAACGAAGTGATAATTTCAGTGAAAATCATGTGAAATTCTCAGATACTTTAAATGTCCACTAACACCTATGTTCCAAAAAGTGTCGCCACGTGGGGGGCAATGTTCTTGAGGTTAAGGCTAATGGCCTACCCCAATCGGTCTAGCCCCCACTCCTCTTTCGCCTATAGTCATGTGCATGGCAATGTAACCAAGGTCAAGCCCCATTGGTTAGCCCTACTCCCAAACAAAGTGGCACTAAACTTCAAAAAGAACCCACAAATAATAAGGGTAACCAAAACCTCAATGGCCTATTGGTAGATACTTTGGAAAATTTTTGGGATATCGCAGGTTTGACCCACGATGCCTCTGCCTAGACTTTGAACATAATTTTGGTGGCCTCCTGGGCCACGATGTGGCAGCTTCCGGTAAGGCCACGTGTTAGGCCATGGTTTGCCACCCCTCCAACCAATAAAAACCACCAAAATTCAAACAATAACAAGAAGACACTTGTCGCATTGTGATTCATGAAGAAAACCCATTCATCAAGTGAAACTTCCACATACACATGCCTAGTCAGCACCAAGTCAACAGTGCGGACTGCTGACTCGGTTGTCAATTTTCTTTGGAAAAATTCTCCTGTTTGGGAAAGTTAACATAACTCATTTTTGGGAGCATATAGAGTTTGTTTCATGTGAAACAAGTTGCATCAGATTCAAAATGATGAGAACTACGTGGTCATGGAGGTTACACACTAGTCCGACAATTTTTAATTTTCAACTTTTTTTTAGCACCTGATCATTCCTCCCCACTGGAAGCCTTTTGGACCCCAAAAGATCCCTTTCAGTTGTCCAATAGGTGAGGGTAAATTTCCCTCACCTTTCTAATCTCGATCCATTTAGCTTTTCAAGGATTTCTTGCCTTAAGAACCACTCGAAGGTAATCCACATTCTCTTGTTTTGAAGACCTTTTTCTTCTATTAAGAATGGTGTCTTGTTGTAGTTCATCAAGGTATCTAGGATAAAGACCCTCAATGGAAGGAATTTGGACATTTTCTCCTTGATCTTCAATAAAAAGTGGTTCATACAAGCTTAAGTTCTAAACATTAACAACAACATAAATTTTCATCTATGAAGGCGAATCCAACCTAAAGCATGGTAAATTTTAGGGGTGAATTTTAGCCCAAGGGAAAAATTTAAGGGGTTTTTCATTTTATAGGGGTGAAATTCTTATAAAACACCCATTTCATATATTTAGCCCAAGTTTTATCTAAAAAATAATTATTTTTTGCATTTTAGCCCAAAAAAAGGGTGGATAAACTGAAAAGACCCATTTGACCTGATTCACCTGGTTTGGGAGGTTATATTCCATTACAATTGCCTGATTTTCTGCTTTGCTTAAATTCATTTGCAATCACCCATTTTTTGGTTTGGGAGGTTGTATTTGGTTCCAATAAATAAAGATATAAATAAAGTGGAGGTATGGTAAATAAATAAAACCTTTTTTAATACTTACTCCAAAGGTATGGTAAATAAATAAAAATATAAATAAACTAGAGGTATGGTTAATAAATAAAAACTCTTTTTATATTTATTACATAACCCTCTTTCTATTTAAGTGAATCCTATGGGCCAAATACCACATTTATAAAATAGGTACCGCAATTTAATAAAAATATCAATAAATGAGAGGTATGGTAAATAAATAATTCATTTTTTTATATTTACTCAATAAGTCACCTTATATTTACGAACATTCAAGGGTGTAAATAAATAAAAATTTAAATAAAATGGAGGTATGGTAAATAAATAAAACCTCTTTTTATACTTACTCCAAAGATTTGGTAAATAAATAAAAATATAAATAAACTAGAGGTATGGTAAATAAAAAAAAACCTCTTTTTATATTTAGTCCACAACCCTCTTTCTATTTAAGAAGACTCAAAAAAGAGGTTTTATTTAAGTGAATCATATGGGCCAAATACCATATTTATAAAAGAGCTATGGTAAATTAATAAAAAATACAAATAACCGAGAGGTATGGTAAATAAATAAAACATTTTTTCATATTTACTCCATAAGTCACCTTATATTTACGAACACTCAAAAAATGTGTTATATTTAGGTGAAGCTTATGGGCAGATTATTATTAATACCATGCAAAAAAAAATTTATTAACCCTAATATTAGTATTAATAAAGATAAAGATGGCACATGGTATTGACCCATGGTATTCATGTGGAATGTAGCCTGTTTAGAGAGGGGAATTAAACCAACATAGATTCATCTTTACTCTGGATCTACTAAGCGCCAAGAGGGATAAAATATCGTGATATGAAAACTAGCATAAAAATGGATCCCTCTCAGGCCTTGGTAGATCAATAGTAAAGATGGATCTTATAATTTAATGTCACTAAAACATTTTAACTTGGTTAAAATAAAAAATAAAATAAAAATCAATTATTAATTTTATTAATTTTTATAAATTACTAATAGTAGTTTTTAAGCTCCAGGTTTATGATACCCCATAGTATTCACCCATGGTAATACCATGGTATTCATGTGAGAATAGACCATTTAAAGTGGAAATTCTATCAGCCTAGATCCATCTTAATTACGGGTCTACAAGTGTCGAAAGGGATAAATAGATTTCATCATTCTAAGAGTGGTAGATGCGGAGTTATGATGGATATAGGTTGGTTTTTATGATAATGAAGATATTAAATAAACTTAGGAAATTATATTGTAAAAAACATCTTAAGGTGAATGGTTAATGATACATTTAGTCACTTCACAAAATCTAGTAAAAAATACCAATATCTCCATTAATACTGTTTTTTTTATTTAACAAAAAAAAATTCAAAACAGTGAAATCTTATCAGTCTTTCCACATCACCCTCGCAAAAGAGAGATAGTGGTTGCCCATATTTCCCACCATTTTTCAAACATTCTCAATATGATATCTTCATTAAAATGTTAAGGTACCAATGTTGGATTATTTTTTTTAAAAATAAGATGACTCGTATAACCTTTCATCTTCTTCATTATTCTTAGTTTGTCATAATGATCCGTAGGTGTTGGGCCACTGCACCACATTGTCCTAAAAAGTTCTTATTTTATCGTAATGATCTATAGGTGTTGGGCCACTGCACCACATTTTCCTAAAATTTGGATATTGTGGACCAAAAAGGAAATTAATCCACATGTTACAACGCTATTAAAAAATGAAAGACGTATGAAGGTAGTGAGTTATGCCAATAAGCAATTTAGCTTGGAAGATACATAATTAAATTTCATAATTTAATTGAAGATTTCCAATTAAAATAATAATAAATATACATTTGTATATTTATATATTTATATATTGATTGGAAGGCTTGTGAAAACAGTCACTTCTTTCCATTAGATCCCCTTCAGGCCTTTGGGATACCTACTACTTTCTTATATTATATAGTTGGGGCTTGGTACTTGTTGGTGTTTTTTTTTTTATCTTGCAGTTGGAGTCTATGGAATAAGAAAGAAATTTTATAGCTTGACAAAAGGGTTAGAGAAAAGATTAATCTCTCCTACCTTGACAGAATGGTGGTCAAGATCAACACCTACAAGAATTTTGTTGTGGAATATTATCAAAATTAGTAGAAGGATATGAAAGAGTGTACAGTAAGAACCTTGAAAAACACCTACAAGAACCTTTTTGTGAAATTTTATAAAAACTAATAGAAGGATATGAAAGAGTGTATAGTAAGAACCTTTACAAACATAGCCACTGAAACTTGCAATATTGTTTGTAGGAAGAGAACATTATGTTTCTTTTTTCCAAACATGTATGCTAGTATATTACACTTTAATGAATATGTTTTCCTATTATTATATATGGTTTCATACTTTAACAAAACATTTGCCAAGACTTCAAAATGTTCTATTATGTAGTGAAAGATTTGCTAAGATCTTACAAGATTTTATAATTTAGTGAATGATTCGCCATGACTTTACAAGATAATATAATCTGGTGAGAGATTCGCCAAAAATATTATATATGCATATTATCATAATGATAAAATCGCCTCCCATTTTTCTTATGTATCATGGGGATTCACTCATTTATTGTACATATAAATTTACTGTGGTTATTAAAATTTTGCCTAACCTGAAGCCATTGTTACCAATATTTTCCAAAATTATGAATCGACCATATGTATTTGGTTTTAGATTTTTAGCTTCTCCTTGGAGCCTCTCTTTGCTAATTTAAAGCCAAACTTCATCACTAACTTGGAAATTGTGATCTACATGATGCTTGTCATGCCTTGCTTTGTACCTACCTTGGCTCTTTTCAAGTTGTTCTTGAAGTCTTTGGTATACCAATTAGATTTTTTCAATGGACCTTCTTTCATTATCTATGTTACTATGACCATCAATAGCAATGTATTTTCAAAAAATAAAATCCAAAGGAGACTTAGGCAAGTATCCCAAACATGTCTCAAATGGTGATTTTTGAGTTGAGGAGTGCTTGACCGAGTTGTAAGAATGTTGCATATAGTCCTGTTGATGCCCCGAAAATCGTTGTATCAACGTTGGGGGATAACCACCCGGTCCGAACCTTAATATAGCTCCTTTTCCGTTCGGGATGGTGGCTCCGACTGGATATAATGGGACCAGTTTCCCAATAATGAATAAAAGGGGATGGATGAGTGATTGGTTTATAATAAATGATAATGAATGGATGACTTAATCTAACAGTGAAAACATAAATGACTATTCTATCCCAGGAGACTGCTAGTCTTTTAAGTGCAACACTTTATGATCTTTGTTCATTGATAGGCATATAGATGACTCTACACAATAAACATAGACAATCATTCGTTTAATGATTTCTTTGTTCAAATAGTTGAACGAAGTGATTAACAAAACATTGTTACACTTATCCTTTTATATTACCGATACATGTATGATAAAAGAAAAGTATGCTATAAACATCCAATAGTGGAAATTATAAAGAATGATGTTAAAAACACACGCATATATCCGAGAATAGCAAGAGCGATCAAACAACAATTCACATAAACAAAATGAACTCAGACATAGATAGTAGTACCATATGAGTTGCAAATCATTCCCAACATCAATCGATATTTTAATTCCTTCTTCTGACTCAGAAATACTTTTAAACAAAGGCAGTAGTGCACATCCACATAAAAGCTTCGTTATCAAAATTGGAATAATTGGCCCAGTCTTTATAAAAAAAAATATGCCTGAAGTACAGTAGTGCAACTTCAGGTTTAAGTCATATACAAAAAGTTACGACCCTTTCTAATGTATTGAAAGGGTCTATAAATACATGATTAAAACTAACTAACTATGAAATTAAAATCCTACTTAATTGGTACAACTTGATTTGGAGTATCTTCCCCATAGCAATCTGGTAGTTGGCAGCATGATTCATCACTTAGGCTGTTTGCATTTTGACCTGAGTTGGCATATTGCAAGCATTGGTTCCACTTCTAGAGGTCATTTGAGACGAGAATTGAGTTGAGCAGCATAGGTGGCATCTTGTATATCGGGAATGATACACCCGATTGCATCTGTCAGGCACTTGACGACAGTTCTCTGGCTGTATGGTTTGACTAGGAACAACTAATAGGTTTCCAAAGTCAAAATTTTAATACCTGCGATCAATCTCCCATTCTTCTCCAGCTCTTGATAACATGACTGCTCCAATGTTTTAGCCGATAGTAATTTACCTGGGGTACATTGAGAGATCATGTTAGATAAGTAGAGAGTATCATTAATCAATTCAACCAAATTACTTGTGGTTAACTTGCATCTAGAAACTGCTCTCTCTGCCTTCATTAACTGGGACTACCATTCCATAAATAGGATCTCTTTATGGGGTTCTAAGATTTTTGGCAAATTAGCTACCTGTCCCTCATCAGTGTCTTGCCACTCAAGAAAATTGGTTAAGGTCTCATCAGCCTGCTCCAAGTCTCTTATAGCATCAACTAATTTATCAATTATTGATGTTGTTATGTCACATAAGGGTTCTTCTTGAGTGATTTGTTGACATAACAACCTTATCTGTGTTACCAATGCTTTGTTAAGCTGTAATGCTTCGGCTCTGAACTCAGTAGGATGTGGAAGATTCTTGGACTTTTCTATTTGGGCTAATAATTGAGCAATTTGCTCATCTTTAGATTTCCAAATCTGTTCATGCATTGCTTTCAATTTTTCCAGCGCTTCCGACAGCTCTTTCTGCTTTTGAATTGCACTTGAATCAATTCTTTGTTTCTCTTCCTGCAATTGTTTATTCAATTGATTGTTTATTTGTTGCTGTGTAGACAGCTGTTGTTCAAGTTTCTCTGCTTTCTGCCGTGCCTCCGATAACTGTACTTGTAGCGAGGCGATTGATTGGTCCTTTTCTCTTAGGAGATGAGTCACTTCTGATGCCTTGTCCATGGTGGCCACCGAACAGGCTCCAGAATATTGGCACAATTTAGTAAGGTCATTAGAAGGATCAAACTCCTCTTTCCAGACCACATTGGCTGTGACTGTTTGTTCAGGGAATAGGGAAGGCTGATCAGTCCTTCTCCTTTTCCGTTGTCATTTTACTACAACCCTATGCTTTGGGCTGTAAAATATATCCAATGGAGGTATCTCCTCCACTTGCAAAATGATCTGATCCGAAGGATCCTTGGGAATTATCTCTATTCCTATAGAAAGGGGTAGGCTGCTAGTTCCACTTGGAACCTTTTTAGATGTTGTATCATGCGTGTCAGCCGCTTTTGATGTACCAGCTTCCTTTGAGCTCTCAAGATTGCTTATGATTGAGTCAAATTGCTGCCATTCCTAGAGCAATTTCGGGTCAATCTGGGCATCTACATTCATGTCTGTGCTGCTCCGCTCCTGCTCTTCATCTCTGCACTTCGGATGTAATCTGATATGCTACCTCTCGAGCTAACAGTTTGCCAGGTATATACAAAGGTAGGACATGATGCTTGGCCTAGTTGTCGAAAAATCTTACATAGGTGAATTTTTCTTCTCCGAACCATCTCCCTATGGCTGTCAAGTCAATCCCCGCTTATCAGGAAATCTTCGGAGCAGGTTTTTAAAAAATGGCATAGTGAATGGGTAACATAAAACCATTGCAAACTTGATATAAATGGTGTTTATAGTGGGCTTTCCTTAACTTCTGGTGGTATATATGAATGGATCTTGTGGAGTCCATCTCCACCCAAGCACAGGAAATTTGAAATTAAAACATAGGGTGTCCAAGATGTAGGCACTATAGTAAAATGGGGGAATGAACCTTTCAGTAATGCGGGATTTGTTTCTAAATTCAAGAACTGCGGTTGCTAACCTATCAGGCAATATATTTCCCCAATCCATTATTTCACTATTGCATGATGCCTACATTAAAGGCACAATCTCTATAGTGAAGTTTGCGGAATCATGTAACCCCACAATCTACACATCATTACTCTGGCATAACAATAAGGAGAACACAACGAATCGACGGAGTACTTACCCAAAGACTCATGCTTGTGTTTTGCTGGGTTTTTCCTCCAATCCCGTATGGGTTCTGATTCAATGTCGTTTTCATTTCTGAATTTCTCCAGGAATTCTTTGTTTTACTTCTTCTCCGGTGAAGGAAAATGGTACATTTGCCTCAAATCATCAGGTTGAAACGAGCCAAACACTCTCCCGTCCATGGTGCAAAATGTCCTGTTTGTGATTGTGATTTCTTCAATTGCCCATCTCACCACATCTGTATATGGGAGAATTTGTTCTCGGGCTGTTATCCGATGAAGGTAACAGTCGGCTAAATCCTTTAGAGTAGCATCAGACTTCCAATTAGGGTCTGTTGTGGCTTGCACTGTTGTTACCTCAGGCTCTTCAGCCTCAATTAGATTGTAGATGCTCAGGCAAGTAGTCTTACCGAGTCCTAGACATATGGTGTCGGATATCAGTCCCTTTTTGCTTGCTCCTGGATCGACAATGTGTTTTCCTGTAACTGCCGAAGTGGAAGTTGTTGCAGTTTTCTTAGATTTCTTCCCCATTTGGCTTGAATTTGCTGCTTCGGAAGAGCTTTGCACAGGAGAGAAAATGAACGTAATCCGGAGAATTGGTAGCGCAAACCAAGTATGAACGAGATATATTAATCAATGAATAATGGAGAATTTAACTTAAGGTGGTCACGGATACAATCTATGAAGAGATTTTAGCCTTACTGTTTCATTAAATGGCCATTTAAACCTATCAATCCTTTAAATTCTCATCATATCGTTTATTGGCTGAATGATTCATTTAACTGTGGCTTTGATGTTTTGGCGGTTGAGCATAAGTGAATCACTATCGGGAAGAGAAAGGCCTTTAATACTAAATAACCATAATATATCTCACTTTATCAATCTTTTTTGAAATCTACGCTTAGCTTTATCGCAATCGGCAATCGGGAGAATGCTTAAGTTGTTATATTGGTGTCCTTTTGGAATCCCCTATCACCGATAGTGATATCGCCAATTTGCATCGGGAGTTTTAAACGAGTGCTTTAGATGAATGCACGCTACACTCCCTGATCGTTGATAACAATATCGCATCAAAGTGAAGAGGGGCATTTTGTTATGTTCGCTTGCCTTCCCAATATCCGATAGCCATTTGTGCATTGTCACATCGGGGAAAATCAATGGGTCTTTTAAGTCATTCATCCTTTTTTATTGTGGTATGCGATCTTGCGATCACTTTATCACAATAATGAAAGATTATTCATTCTTTATTATAAGACCGATTAAGTGATTTATCAAAAAGGTTTATAATGTTTTATTTCTTTTCGGACCTTTTGAATAATGATAAGTTGATACCAATTTATATGAAAAGGGACCCATTTCATATTATAGTTTTGAAAAATAAAAATTGTATGAAATGGGGGGTTGTTGTAGAGCACAACAAGTCCAAATGTTCATCCCACAACTTAGGATTCTTGTTGCAATACCCACAAAGAAGATGTATCACTGTCCTATCCATCACCTCTGTTTGACTATCTGTTTATAGATGAAATGATGTACTCTTTTTCAATTTGGTGTCCATGAATCCCCACAAGTTGGACGAAAAATTCCCAACAAAGCGAGAATCTTAATCACCAAAAATAGATGCGGGCAATCCAAAATGCACCCATACATTCTAAGAGAATAACTGAGACATTTGTTCAGTTGTAACTTTCTGTTTACATGGAATCAAAATAAAAATTTGCTGAACCTATCCACAACTACATACAAATAATCATGACCTATTTTTGACAATGGAATAACTCCTACAAAATCCATAGCAACACTCTCCCATGGTCGTGAAGGAATTGTAAGTGGTGTGTACAATCCTAACATCCTATTGGTAGGCTTACTTACTGCACGTAATGAAAATCCTTTAATAATACATGACACACTTCCAGAAATATGAGGCAAATAACAATACTTCTGTAGATGTGCCATCATCTTACTTACACCTAAATGACTAGCAATAAAAGAAGTATGTGCCTCTCTTACGATGTTGACTCTTTCTCCCTATGGAATACAAAGCTTGCTAAGATGGTAGAACAATTTATCATGCAAATGATAATACAATTCCTCTACTTGGTTACCTTGACTCAAGCTTTCATAAACATCCTGAATGTCATTGTCTAATGCATATTTCTCAATATAAATTTCATGCAAAAAAATTATGCTTTATTAAAGTAGTTGCACTAATAATAGGCCTAGAAAGCATATCGACAAATTTATTGTAGATACCTTTCTTATAACTTATTAACAAGTGGACTCGTTGAAGAAAACCCATCCATTAGAAGTGCCTTGATTTATCCAACCTAGATTGAGATTGCAAGTATTGCAATGGATGATGATCAATGTGAATGATTGTTTCCTTACCCATCAAGTAGTGTTTCCACTTTTTTACACTTTCCACCATTGCATACAATTCCTTGTCATATTTAGGATAATTAATCACTGCACCGTTGAAAGTTTCCGAATGAAAACAGATAGGCTTACCATGTTGAATTAGGACTACACCCATGGTGTAGTCACTAGCATCATTCTGAATCTCAAATGACTATCTCAAGTCTAGAAGTGAAAGTACTAGAGTTGAACTTATATTTTCCTTCAATGCACCAAAGACCTTTTGTAGTTTCCCTCCCCATTGAAAAACCTTTTTTGCGCTTGCCAATGCATGCAAAGGAACTTTTATATAAGAAAAGTTAGCAATGAATTTCCTCCAATATTGTGCTACTACCAAAAAGTTCTTACCTCAGTAACTGTCTTGGGACTTTGCCAAAAAATGACATCAACCTTGGAGTGATATATTTTCAACTCACCTCCTCCAACACTATGACCCAAGTAAGCCAAACACTTTTTTCTAAACTCACACTCTGACATCTTTAAATACAATTGTTCTTTCTTTAAGACATAAAGTACTTGTCTCACATGCATGACATGTTCATCATGAGATTTACAAAAAATTAAGATTTCATCTAAGTAGACTATAAAAAACTCATCAAGAAATGGCCTCAACACATCATTCATCACACAAATGAAGGTACGAGGAGCATTACATAAACCAAAAGGCATAACTAGACATTCAAACAAACCTTGTTTAGTTTTGAATATTGTCTTCCAAATGTCTCCTTCAACAATTCTAATTTGACTGTAGCCACTCCTTAAGTCCAACTTAGTAAAATACTTCGCATCTTTCAATTGATCAATTAAATCATCTATTTTAGGTAGTGGGTAATAGTTCTTTATCATAATCTTGCTCAATGCACGGAACTCCACACACATGTGCCATGCTCCATCCTTCTTTAAAACAAAAATAATAGATGAACTAAATGGCGAAGAAGATGACCTGATGATCCTTTTATCCAACAAATCCTCAATTTGTTTTTTAATTTCTTCACCTTCCATCACTAACGTCCTGTACACGCCAATGTTAGGAATAGGATTGTGTTGTTGCAACTGTATCTTATTTTGGATTCCTCTCTTGGGAGGCAATCCTTTTGGCCCCTGAAACATCTCATCATATTGGTTAAAAACATCAATCAATTCATATCTAAATCTTGAATCACGACCTTCAAAAGCTTCATTATCAACATCATTCTTGGGTTTGACCATTAGAAGCACAAAATTCTTACTTGAATTCACTAGTCCTTTCACCTGGCCCACATTAACAAGTGAAAGATTTAGTTTAGTGTCAGCGCATGGTTGGCTACCCCTCCAGCCAATCAAAATTGTCAAAATTCAACCAATAACAAGAAGCCACTTGTCGAATCGTGATTTGTCAGGGAAAACTTGTTGAACAAGTTGAACTGCCACATATAGATACCTATTTAGCACCAAATCAACCATACAGACTCTTGACTGGGTTGCCAATGTATTTTCAAAAATTCATCTATTTGGGAAGTGAACATAACTCGTTTCTACGAGCATACAGAGTCTGTTTCGCGCAAAATGAGTCAGTCGGATTCAAGATGATGAGCACTACGGGGTCGTCCAAGTTCCACACCAGTCCAAAAACTTTTAATTTTGAGTTATTCTTTTAGCAACTGATCACTTTCCTTCCTATTAAGTTGGAAGCATATACACTCTTATGAAGGTTGAAGCATACTTGGCAACTAAATGTATCTGAAAACTTACTTAGGCCTATAATTGTTGCAACATTCTTACTACATGCTATGATGAAGATAATATTTTCAAATTTAGAGACACTGCAACTTTTCCCACCACTAATTTTAGGGGTATATATATGATTTATATTCAATTGATAAGTATGTTCTATAGGGATAATTCATCTTCTCATTTGAAGATAGCCTTTGTTCCACTGGTTTAAGAAATCACTAAAAATTGTGTAATATTAAAGTAGAAGAACTACATTTTGTAATTAATTAGCATGATATATAAGGATACATAGGCCTCATTAATCTCCTCATCCTTCAAAAATGTTCATTTCATCTGATGTTGTGCAAGAATATGGAGTTCTAACTCATTCACAACCATGATATAGTCTTGGTCACTACAGTCTCCTCCTGTTCATGTGTATACAAATATGTTTGGCAACATAAATACATGTATCAATGTTCTAAAGTCAATGACCACTTTGTTGTGCCACTAAGTAATATAATATTCTTTATACCATTCCAATAATCTCTCTAAAAGAAAATCAGAAGATAAAAATGACTATTTCATTAATACATTGATTAACTGTCAAAGTATATAAGAATATATGGAACAACCAAGCGTAGTCATTTCTTGATATTATATTTACTAATAAGCCTCTAATTCAAAAAGGTGTATATCAAATTGAACTTCATAGAATTATAACTTATCATAAAAATAATTATAAGAAAAAATGTCCCACATATGCCTTATTTGTAGGATTATATGGATTGATTAATTCCTCATAAGATAGAATGGAATGAGAGAAAATGCAACTTATCACTTTCCACTGAAGAGATATCAAGCTCATAATCCTCTAAGTAATTTTAAAAAACATAAGATTGAATTTAATAATGTTTTCCTTATTAGAATTAGGAGAATGAAATTCAGAAACCAAAATAATATCCCTCACTTTTTATGGAGTAGGAGGGAAAATTCAACCAATAGACATATAATAGAAATAAAAAAGTAGAAGGGAAGAATCAAGAATGACATCGACATAGCATAAATATTTGTAGACAGATAAAATACGGTATTGGAGGCTATATATCAAGCCATAGTTCCTAGTAATGATATGAAAATCCAAGAAACATATGGTGAAGGAGGCTCAATAACTAAAACAAGGAAAAGTAGAAAACATAATAAGAGAAAAAGAATTGAGATGATATGTTGAGACTAATGTTGAGGTTGATAAATAATAACAACAATAGAATTAAAAGGAATAAGTAAAATTGAAGTAAATTACTATTGCTAAAATAGATAAATAACCAATAGAAAAAGTATACAACACTTGAAGTTTTGCTGCTACAATTGCTCTCACAATTGTTATTGTAGGATAACGACATCTTCCTATACCTTATGAATTATCCACCTAAAAATTTTCACCTTTCCAAGGAAGAAAACAGGTGATGAGAAAAAGAAAAAAACACAAAAAAGAATACTGTTAATTAAACGTTTGTCTTATCATATAGCCTTTTGTAATAAATACCAACAAAAACAACTTTACATGAATTTCTTTAGTTGAAATTGGACTAGCACTAGCAAATGTACGTGAAGAAATTGACGTGCAAAAGAAAATTATGAGATATGGAAAAAAAAATTATTGTTGTAGAATCAAATAGATTATTAAAAATCCAATCAATATAATGTTTATGTTTAAACATTCATTGTATATTCTTTTAATATTTTGAATGAATTAAATGGTATTAATGCTATTTTTTTTATTGAAATATTAATATATTAATATTACAATGCTAAAATTATAAGATATAAGAAAAAACAATCATTACTATAAAATCAAATAGATTATTACAAATGCAATCAATATAAAATATTCACTATATATTATTTTAATATGATGAATGAATTAAATGGTAGAAATGACATGAAATGACATATATAAAATTTACTATTACAATGCCAATAAATTTCAAATATGTACACTCATTCAACTGTGAAATATTTTATATGACTGGGTTGAATTCTAGTTTGACACTCATATGGAGAGCATACCTTGGGGAATTTTCTCCAAAATACATTAAATATTATTTTAGATATTAAGAGAAATATTAGATTATTTTTAATATGTAGTATAAAATAACAAAAATAGTTGAACAATGTTATCTCCCATACGTTCACCTTAAAGATGATTTCTTCCCTTCATAACGTGTAGTTATTGTTCTTCCTAGGAGTATTTGGAATATAAGGAAAATTATTTAGTCATAACCATTGATACACTAATTGATGAAGAGATGCGTTGAAGGTCCGAGCTATATGACATCACTTTAATTAAGGTACCCGAAGCTATACAAGTTGACGAAAATATTGATTGAAATTTTATATTATTATCAAGCTCTTTTGAGGTACGGAAAATTTATATTAAAAAAACAAAAATTTAATAAATACAAAGAAAAACCTCCCGTAGCTATTTGGAAAATGTTAGTAATAAAAAAAGTTGAAATGGTATACTCCCATACCCTTTCATATACAAAAGGTGGACAGCATAATGAACGGTCATTTTTCTGGGTACTATAAACGATTTCAATGTTAATTGAGAATCCAAATATAGCGACTTTTGGAGACCAACTTTTCTAGTTTCCGTTTTATGAGATTCCTCCTTTTCTCGTTAATGTTGTAATGGGTGTAAAAATGTTTTACTCCGTTGTATATTTTTATTGCATTTTTTTTGGGTTGTTTCTCATTAAGTTATTAGCTAGTGAATCTGTTTTTCCTTTAATTAAAATATTGGATTACCTTACTTCATTATTTGTAATTGACTTATAAGATAACTTTGCTGTATTGTTGGTTATTTAGATATTTATATTATTAATATGGAGTAGATTGTATTATGTGTTAAAGTTGGACTAATGGTTGAATATGCCACTATTTTCTCTTAAAGGTGTATCCAGATATTAATTTTAAGTTTGCATTCTCTTTTATATTTTGAATTTGATGTAATATTTTGATTCTAATAATTCAATATAAATATATTTTATTTTATTTTTTTATTAGACTAGAGTATTTTAGTAAAATTACAAAAAAAAATGAGATTTAGATTTACATAAGATCCCTTAATTTGATAATGGAAAATGCTTTTCTACTTTTGAAATCATAGTATTTTTTTTTTCTTATTTTCCTTTTTTCCTTTCTAGTAGCATGTACTCATTACAATTTGTCTTTCTCTTCATCATTAAAAATAATCATGAAATCTCCAAAAAAAATATGGTAAACTCATCTTCTCTAGTTTCTTCTACTACTTTCTTTTCTCTCTTTAGAGCACTACAATTTAAGCATACACTTTCATTAATATATACATCAATCATGTTGGCCTAATTTAAATTATCAGGATAATGCATTTAGATAAAATGATACACACTATATTGGCATTAAAAAATGACTATTATAGAATTTCCAACATTTCCTATTTAAGTTCAACCCCACATAAATATGCAAACCCTAAATATATTAACATTTTATATTTCTAAAATGTTTTTCCTATTGTTTTCTTTCATTTAATCCATAATAGTGGAATAAGAAAAGACTCCAAATATTTTTGAGCGAGTCTTCTCTCTTCATAATCATTTTTAAAATCCATAATATATATCAAGCTCTTATGTTCTTAAAAAAAAAATCTTATAATTTTTTTTATTATTTTTTCTATAACAATGGATTGAGAAAATGTTTGAAATACATTTCAAATCCATAATATAATTCAGTGCTTTTTTAACAATTGTTTCTAAATATTGCTGATAATATCATACTTATGTTCATATTTAGAATCCACCCTGAATAATGTTGAATACTTCTTTATGATATATATATGATTTCCATATTAAACAATAGTATTCCCCTTTTAAGTTCATATTATTATTTTACATGTTTTGGACTTCTCAAGGATGCTTTCCAAAGTGTCTTCATATGTTCTCCTCATAAACATGGAAATGTGTAATGTTATTATAGTGGCATGAAATTTTATTTCTACATAGTTACCATGGATAGATTTTGGTTGGAATTTTCTTAAATTGAGCTAAATATTTAATTATCCTTTTTTCCATTCTTTTTTATCATCATAGGAACCAAAGATGTAAGAGTTATCTTATCACCAAATTTAGTGGAAAATGATATTTCAAATTCATTTCAAATAATTTTGATTTTAACTTGTAAAATAAAATATTAGGAATGTGTGTTATTTTTTAAATTGTATTGGAATGAGAGAATGAAAACATCTTCATCCACTAATAGAAACATCTTGATTTCTTGAGGATAAATTTTGGTATACACTAGAATACATCATTGGTAAAGTTATGAAGCTAACAAAACATGATTAAAGCTTTCCATGATATCTTAGGTTAGCTCTAATTTCTATACATGTGAAAATAGAAAAATATTTTTGTGTATTATATCATAGATTCAATAGTAAATTTGAAGTATAAAGAGTGGGTGAAAGGAGTAGGGATGGGGTAGGAGGGATTTTGTTTTATGTCTTATAGATTTTCTTAAGAGTGTGTATTACCAAATCAAAGGGTTTCATATGGGTGAATTCATAAATATGTGTCCGACTTTCTATTAAAATGTAGTGTTGAAAATTTGAGTGTTTAAAGTTGAAAAACTTGAAACTCATATACCCATCATGAATTTTGACATGTAGATAAAACGAGAAAGGAATTATATAGTGTTTCTAACCCTACTTTTTCAAAAAATAGTAATAACATATGATGTGTGAAATTTACATTTAAATAAAATAATAACATTAAAAATTTAATTGAAATATAGTAAGTAACTTTTATTCCCAACTTTTAAAATAATGTATAATTTAAAAAAAAACAAAATTATAAGACGATTAAAATAAAATGTGGTAACATGTGACTTTTTATTTTTCTTTAAAACAATTTTATGGTTTTAAAGTTAACCATTAATGTTTATTGTTTTAAATCTAACCGTTTAATATTTAGATGTCATTTTGTTACCGATTATTATTTTCAATTTTTCTCTAAAATGAAAAAATTAGAGAGCCTTTTGAGGAGGAAAAATCAATGGAGTGACCATAGACACATATTCTTTGGTTGTGCAACTGTTAAGATACCTATTATTACATGGGGTCTTCAATAATGTGGAAAATGTTTGCATTACTTTTAGAAATAAAATTAATTTGGGTTTTACGGGACCGGTATTTTCTAGTTCTCCATCTCTCAAAAAGCGCTACTTGCTGTTTGAATGTGCCGTCATGGAATCCAGTTGTTTGAAGGCTTGAACGTGCCACCATGGTATTCTGCTATCGTTGGACTTCAGTCACCAGTCAATTACCAAATATTGGTTTATTGTCTAAAGGTTAAGCTGTTTTAGCTCTGCCGCAAGCCTTTTAACTGTGCTGTGAAGGACTCCATTCACTACTCAATTGCCAGCTATTCGTTTCTTGTCTGATCGTTAAGTCATCTTAGCGCTGTCGTAAGTCTTTCTTCTGTGGTGTGACGGATGCGATGGACCCACACGCTGAGATGGGAACGGAATGGAACATTATGTCAATGGTAACCGCAAGAGGAGGTTTTAACCATTATGTGGATGGTGATACTGAAGGCAAACTTTTACTCCACACTCGCAATTTGTGCAGATAATAATTTCTGTCTCGTTCTTCTTCTTCTATGCATTTTTGTTCACAGCCTGTCCATGAAAATCTATGCTTTTTGATGTGAAACCTGAGAATCCATAGTCATAGGGCCTTTTCTTTGAAACATGAGAGTCACGCGGCTGTATGTTTGGATGATAATGATCTGCATATAATCTTAAGCAATAAGCCAATTACTTTATGAAAAGTAATAGTAGTGTTTTCGTCCAACCCAAAATGTTTTGTATAAATAACCTTCATGTGCATACCTAATTTTTAATATATTCCTTCGCGAACATATGGTAACGACTTGAGGTATGAGTAGAGTTAGAAGGTTTATATATGGGTTTCAGAAATGTCTTACGCATAAGATAACTTGTAGGAGTCGAAAGGACTTCAACGTCTAGATCACAAAACATGTTAGAGATCATAGTATACCAGTACAAAAATTAGTCATATTCAAGGTTGATAAGACAATGAATTATGGGAAAACTGCAATGGTTATTTGTGCCATAAACTTGAAAGAGAATCATCACCATATGCCGAGCATATGTAGAGTATAATGGGAGATGCAAGAGATGCTACAAATTGGACCTCTTGCTCTACTATTCAACATAAAATGGTATGTGGAAATGTAGTTGATGTTTTCCCCTAAACATCTTTCTTATTTATTTAGATTTCTCTTTATAGTTATCCATGAATATTACATAATGTTATCGTAGATTACAATTTTCCTTTATCGTGTGAATAGTATTATAAAACATTTCTAAAGCATCTTTTCTTTTTCTTTCATTGGAATGATGTACTTGTTAAAAGAAAATCGTTATAAGACGCCAATATCGGACATCTTTGAATGCTATCATAGATCATAATTTTCTTTTATGAAGGGGAATCGTATTATAAAATCTTTCTGAAGAGCTGCTTTTTTTTTACTGCTGGACCATTATAAAATCGTATTATTTGGCGAATCTTTTACTGCTTCACCATTTAAAGAAATGGTTATAATATCTTACAGCTTAAATAATTTTTATTAAAAATATTTGATATATATATATATATATATATATATATATATAATTTTTTAACAAATTAACAAAAATAAAAAAAATAAAATTAATTAATGTATGTAATATTTTATAGACTTAATAATTTGAAGGTTAAAAATTAATAGAGATAATATACTATTTTTAATATTCATTCTTATATATAACATTAAATATTTTATAATAGAATATTCATATTAATTTTAATTATGTTTTTTTTTCTATTTAGTTATATAATATATAGAGAATTATTACGTAATGACCAATTATTTATTAATCTTTAACCATCATATTTTGGTTCAATTTCTTTATACTTTTACATTATTCCTTTCCAATATAAGTGGATAATGTTCTCATTGTCCTCTTGATTTATCAGAGATGTTAGATTGATCTTAAAATTAGTATTTACCTAAGAAAATATAAAAGAGTGCATATGTGTTATCAATTTTTTTGCTACATTTAGGAAAGGTATTGCAAAGATTATATATATATATATATATATATTTTAAAGACGAACATTTGCAGATCTTAGTCTTTGAGATTCATCCTTCATTGTATATTTTTCCCTTGAAGTCTGTACGAGTCCTTTAGTCTTTTGACTTATTCCTCATTGATTCCTCTAACCTTAAAACTAGGTTTTAAATGAGTAATTAGATTGTATATATTTTAACCTATGATGGTTAACACAAAAATAAAGGAGATTGGGCATGGATTGAGAGGCTTAAGCTTGTCTATGGTGAATGTAAAGGTGCAAGAAATTATGGAGAGCCACCTATGTGAAAATCCTTTACAAGAAATTATGGAGAGCCACCTATGTGAAAATATAATTAATCAAAAGGATTGGAGAGCTAAAATGTAGTTGAGGAGTGAAGTGATATGCACATCCATCCTTAGCGACTTTGTAATAGTTAGCGTGACAATTATAGTTTCGAGAGTCATGCAAACATAAGAGGAATATCCAAAAACATGGAAACACAATTGATAAAGGTTATGTTGCATAAAATCATTTCATAAAAAATATGTCTAATACAAAAGGTGACAAACATTACTATGATTAAAAAAGGATTTACCATCTTCTTTTACCCCACCAATATAGTATGGGTAGGGATCACGATTTTTGAAGTGAACTATTTCCCTATGAGACAAATTCATTTAAATATAGACTTCCATAATAGGATAAACAACATAATTTTAAATTTTGTAATTGTGAGTAAGGATCATTACACATGATGACGAATATGAAGGAAGAGTTATACTCCACATTAATATTTTCCTCATAAGACTCAATAAATGTCGTTAGCTCGTCTTATAATGTTATATTGGAATTTATAAGGTGAAGTGCACATCAATATGTTTTATTTTAGTGGGAGAAGAACTTTTGAGAAAACAATTTTTTTTTGTAATAATTAGTGTCTAAGGTGAGGTAACATGGTAGCCGTTGGATATAAATATACTTAAGACTAATAGTTAAAATTAGTAGCAAACTTCCCCATTTTCCTCTAGGTTTCAAGTGTATTTATGAAATTAAAGGACATAAATGTAGTATGGAATAAGGTGGATTCATGACATAAATAAGGTTACGAATTAGAGTTAAAATTCATAAGTAGTACATGTTTGAGATTTGAAATGGACAATTTCAACTAGATTGTGTAGAAGAATTTAATGTATTAAAAATGATATCTATCTATCTATATATATATATATATATATATATATATATATATATATATATATATATAAGCTCACATATATCATTCATCTACAAGATTGCATATATGAACTCAATTAGAGAACAATGATCAGTAATAAATACATATAAAATCACCACCATAAGTCATCTTTAAGAAATGATGGATGACCAAAATTGGTTGGTTTCCCTCCAAATCCTCCCATATGTGTCATTTTCTTTGAACTAGCATAAGATCATCCTTAGAAAACTTATCCTACATCTCATTTCATTCCTTATAATAATGATGAAAATAAGTTTCATCCAATCTATGTTTGATATTTTGTACTTCCTCATATATCTGTATTGATATAAAAAAATTACAAAGAATTTATTGCCTCAAGTTTATCAAAATAGTGGAGTCAGTACACAATTGGATACAACTAATTTTCACCATTGTGATCATATTTCATGTTATCTTATAAAAAAATATTCATTAATTGAAATTGCATTAAAAGTTATTCATGTAAATTTTATAGGGTAGAATTATTTTACTAAAAAAACCACTATATTTTTCTAGAAACTATAGGGAATCATTAATCTTTTGGATATTTTAACCAAAATATAAATAACCATTTATATTTTGCGTTTAAGAATTATAATATTTTCCTAGGTTTCTATACTTCAAATAGTTATAAATCCTTAAACATTTCCCTATTGGAAATGGATCATTATACTACAAGCATAAATATTAATTATAAAGGCCCTTAGGGTGATGAAATGATTTCCCTCCTTTCCTAAACATGTTTAAAATATTAAGATATGAGTACCCTATATGTATAATATTTATTATACCTCACTAAGATAAGAATCCTCACTGAAATATGCCCATGTACAAGATTTTCCAATTTATTATACAATGATTTACAATGGAGGTTTGTCATTTTATTATTATTTAAAATTGATGAGAATATTCATTCCTTATGAAGCACTTTGGATATGAGGAACAAAATTATCATTGAGCAAAATAGTATTTCATTTAGGCCAAAATAATATTTAGAAATGTTTACTTCTCTTGAAAGTTAAATCGTGATGCAAATTCCTCAAGCTACTAAAAAAATCCCATCATCCCCATGCCCAACCCACCCACCCTCGCCTACAATCATTGATAAGCATCTCTCAAACCAAGTAGATTCTCTACTTCCTTCGATAGTTGACCAACATATGGACATGATAATAGAAAATTCTATACGATGTCGTCATTTCCCTTGAACATTAAAAATTTGATAGAGCCATGCCAAATCAGTTTTTTTTTTATAGATTATCCCATGTTTACACCATATATTTTAAGGACCATCCATTTAAAAATCCTTGATATTAGAGAAGATTTAAATTTACAAACAATTTTATACAATCACTTTAAATTTTCCATAAAATTCCCTTCATAAAGAAACCTTAAAGGAAACCTTAGGAGTGTAAAACAATTTAGCTACATTATTAGACCAAATCATTTCATCATCAAACTCCTGAATTGTAACATGAATAATAGACCTTAAGCTTGTATTGTATCCTTCCAAAACTACATCAAACTTATCATTTAACCCGATGATATTTTTCAATTTACAATACTATCTCCAAACCATATTAAGCTCTTGAAATGCTACATAACTTGTATTTTAATATCCCTTTTCACATATAATATTTATTATATTTTATGGGAATATATGTTCCTGACATGAATCTCTTCCCCCAATATAAATCTATCCCCTTTACTTAACATCCATAGAAGGAAACTTTGAATTAATGGAAATTCTAATACTACAAATGTAGATATTATTGAAACATCATGGCATAACAATATAAGGTTCCTAATATAATATTCTACTTTATTATGGTAAATATGTTTTTGTGTGATTTATTTGCCTAAGATCCCTTACATAGGAATGGACAATTTTAAGGATAGAAATCTATCATAAAGGTTAAAGGCATTGGTAAATATTTTTAGTACTTAGTATTCAAATTATAAAATGTTTACTGATATTTTGTTATAATATTCAAATTTCTAAGGACTTTATGTAGATTTTGTAAATTTTTATACATTTTAAGGGAAAAATAATTTTTTCCTATAAAATTTATTTGAATAACTTGGAAACATAGAAATTAACATTTTTTTAGGTGGAGGGAGCGGGTGTGGTAGCATCATGAAAAGATATCCCATGGGAAAAAAATTTCTTCTAAATTTTCCTTGTACATAAGATAATCATCCAAACACAATTTATAACAAATGCCATAATGATTTTGTGAGTTCTACATCATACCTAGCCACCACATTCTTTTGTATTTGTGGTTTTTTACAGATTTATTAAAAAAATACACAATATTTCTTTATCACTCAACCAAAGTAATCCAAATCTAGTACCTTTAATATTTTTTTGAAAACCTTTCGAAACAAATGATATCAACATCTACCAGCCAATAATCTTTTGTACCAATGAATTGGATAATATAGGCCTTCGCCATTGATAAGAAAATATTTTTCTAAACAAAAGTCTTGTCTCAACTTTAGCAACAAGTTAGTCCAATTCATTTTAACAAAGTCATTAAATTTTACATAATATTCTCAATACCTAAAACCATTATGATACTATATTATATCATAGAGGAACATCTACAAAACATTCCTTATGCCATCCTTACCAACATCCATAAAAGGATATTCATGACCAACCATTATTAATATTCATTACTTTTATGGTGTAGTAAACCCTAAAATTTCATCACTTTTTATGCATCTCTTATAAACTACCATAAAATAATGAAATATCATCCATAAATTGGACATGTGACAAGTATAACTATAATAAAAAATTTAATAACTTTGAAAGAAATAGGTTGTTAATCTAATGTAGAGATCTAAACCAGGACATGACTTTTATATGAATCCAATGTTTGTAAACTTTGAAGCACCCTACAACATGTAATGAGTTAAGTTAGATTAGTTGTCACTTCTAAATCAAAACTCCTAACTAAGTTTAAGGAATTACGAAACAAATGTGTATTCTAATCAAATAAGATTGAAATGGAAATCACACAGCCTTGAATCAAGAATATTTTAGATTGGGCATATACTAACATTTCTCACATAAATCCAAGTTCTCTACAAAATCATATTCAAAATGCAAAGCTTTCAATCAAATTATAGGAAATAAAAATTTCAATTAGGTTTTCAATAAATGAGGTTGATTAATACACTAGGGTCTTTCTTAACAATGGAGAAAAGTGACACTCTAGTAGTATTTTTGTCAACTCAATCAATTTTTACCGAATACTGATTAAGAGGATGAGAATGCAGTACGACCTTCCCCATATTTGAGAGTGAGAATGTAGTGTTTGGAATAATAGTGAGAGGGGTGTTGAATCAGTATTTACAAATCAATAAATTTTTCTTTTTATACTTAGATTTATATATGCTACTTCAATGAACGGAACTGTCGTGTGCACGCAATTGTCTTTAAGGAAACCAACATATATCCAGTGAACTTATGATTTCTTTAATTCATCATATGTTTATCTTTAACTAATGCATGAATACTTCATTAACCATTTAAATAGTAAACATGTGCAATAATACCAATATAAACTATCGTACATAAGAAACACACATGAACACCAAGATTTAATGTGGAAACCCAATGCAGGGAGAAAAACAACCTGTTGTTGTCGTCTCTGTCTTATTTAAATATAAGAAAAACCTGTTTATAATCTTGTACTAGTGAAGACTCATACTAGTATGCAGGCACCCACCTGTAGAAGGCTACAACATTCTCTCATTCTCCAACTTCTACTAGAAGGGTGCTGCAACCCCCTAACTCTTGTACTAACCGATATGTTTACTAGTACATAGGCGTCGGCCTATAGAAGGCTTTGACCTTCACTCATTTTCCAATTGCTACTGAAAGGGAGCTCCAACCCCCTAGCTCTTGTACTGGCCTATATGTTTACTAGTACTTAGCCGCTGGCCTATAGAAGGCTACGACCTTCTCTCTTCCTCTAGGGACCACGTTTAATACGTTTTCAGAGTAGATACTCCTGGTAAACAACACCACAATATGAATGCCATGTTTCATTCAATTTTCATACTGGACCCATCAGCAACATTGAAGCTCAAAATCAATCGCAACTGCAATACAACCAATCACTAAAAACCAATCATCAATGAAGAAAATCACAGTCAATCAATCTGAAGATTCAGAACACTGTCAAAAAAACACAGAGCAAAACCTAGAACTTTGCATCAAGAACCAGAACGAACTGAAACTTCAAACATCACATCTCATAATATATATGCTACTTTTAAGTACCAAAACATCATGTATACACGCCTTGACCAAGGCAAACCAACGTAGACATCTGTAAATACTAATTAAAAACTTCACAACTATTTGAGACGTCAGTCATGCCTAGATCATAAAATTTACATAATAAAACATGTGTTAGCATCTAGATCTCGATTATCCACGATCAGACCACATAATGATAATACATTTTAGTTCGTATGATCCTGATCCACTTTCAGATCTCATCCATCATCCACCGCTTAGGTTCATCCTTAGTTCAGATCAAGAAAAGCACCAAAAACGCATAACATGCATATTTTCTCTTCATAATATATTGATTCCTTACACACTTTAACCCTTTGATATTGTCCTCTTTATATACTTATATCCTTTGTTAATACCTCAAACCAAAACCTTGGACCATATACCTCGGACCAAAACCCTCGAACCAAAACCTCTAACAAATGCCCCAGACCAAAACCTTGATTTTCCATCTAATACATGCCTTTCCTTTTGTGAAAGTGCGTGCATATGTATATGCTCCTTTTGATCCATGAGCCCATGTGTGTATGCTACTTAGAAAAACTGAGCTAGTGTATACTTCTTAAACCAAAAACCTCAGATTAATACCTCTTACCAAAACCTTGATTTTCCATCCCATATATGCTTTTCCTTTTGTGAAAATGTGTGCATATGTATGCACTCCTTCTGTTCCATGAGCTTGCATGTGTACCCTCCATGGAAAAAGTGAGCCAATGTATACTTCTTAAACCATTCTCTTTCTTCAATCTTTGGAGTTTGATCTGTAATGCATTGTTTTTAACCTGTTGCACTATGAATTGCCACCTATGTGAGTTTCCATCAAGGACACCACTTGTATCATAAAGTCAAAAATCTCCTCCTTTGTACGTGATGGCAACCACAACTCCAAGATATTCTCCCTATTTGAGATACAATATGATGTCCATGCTCCCCTTGAGTACATGCAGAGTATGTAGAGATATGTTTCAAAAGAATAGCATGACTCTATAACTCAACTAAGTGATTATTACCTCCCTAAGACCAAAGACTCCTAAATACATCAATCACCCAACCAAGTGGGGATATACCAAATTTGACTCATCCACCCAACCATGTGGGGTTATACCAAGTGTTTATACACGACTGAAATAACAATTATTACATCATCCTTCCCATGCAAATTGGGGTTACAAATTAGCTCTTTACATGAACTTTACATCAAATGATATACATGACATTTATAACAAGGACCAACGATCTAAACAAGACCATGATAGCCATCAACAACTATCGTACACCATATATAATCTATACCATAAGCATCTATCGACATCATTAAGATCAACAACCTGTATATCTACATCACCATAAGAGTCACCTGAATCAAAAAACTATGTGGATCAAGCAATATAAGTATCATCATGTGCCAAGGTAGTCTAATATAATGCCAACAATGCATTATTAGAAACATATGCTCCCCCTGAGCATGTGGCAAATGTTCACTGTCAGATCTAATCATTGCAAATATCAGTAATAATCATCAAGGCATCATCATCAAAAATATATACATGAAGTCATCAACAACTTATGAGGATCAAAAGAATTTCTAAATAGCATCCACGGAATATAGTCATTAATCGTCTAGACAAAAAATATAATTGATAATTGTCTAAACCATATCAGATCACTTTTATGAGTCTTTCCCACTGCTTCTTCAACCAAGCAACGTATACGTGACTGTGCAGATTCTAACTTGCATATATACGTGACTTGTCTTCATGATAACTGTTTATGAGAATTAGAATTATCAAGCTTCACACTTTCATCTCCACCTGAGTCTATTATGTATGTATACTTTTCTATGCCACATCTTTCTGACTGTACTTCCTTCTTCTTCCATATCTTTGAGTGTGATGATGTTTTCTTCTTTTGGTATGTTGGTCATAATTTGCACCTTCATTCTTTTTCTATATGCCCAAACTTGTTACAAGCATAAAATATTATATGTTTCATATTCCCTCTATAGTATTCAATGACTTTGTGACCAAACATATTTAAAGAAAAAAAATATACATTAAAGTAACTGGAAGCTCAAGATCCTTCTGTGTGACAATTATCTGCTTGAACCATTCTGATTATCCATCTTCTTGTAACATGAACAAAATTATGACATATAAAACATTCAACATTATTCATCAGAGGAAAGAACCAATTATCACTTCCATATTTAGGAGTAAATTATTTTCTTTGAAGTATTTCTTTCCTTGGTTGTTGATGGGGTTGACCTCTTATCTCAATGTTTGGAATTTCCGATTTTGCATTAGAGTTCCTTGCCTCATCTTGTGAGCTAGATTAAACTTCAACAATTTCATGAAAGCCAAGACCAGATTTGATGGTAGGAGACCTTTGACTGCTAAGAATATTATCCAAAATCTTAGTACTATCTTGAAATCGTAACAATTTATCATTTTCTTCTAATTTACCTATTAAGATATTTACCTCAACCTGATATTACTCTTCCTTTGCCAAATATTTCTTCTTCATGATTTCTTGAGTCTTTCTTCCTTCTTCCACTTTTTTCCTGAATTTAAGAATCTCATTTTCTTTTTCTTCATCTGATTGAGGTAGTTATTCATTCTGCTTATTTGAATTTTCAGGATCTTCCTTTATAGATATGATTTTAGCTTCAAGTCTTTCATAGTAACGGGATCTATCTTTAAGTCTCCTTATTGTTGTACTCTTTTAATTTAATTCATTTCTTAATGATGTCACTTCATCCTACAAATTTTGACATTTATCTTCCTTTTCCTTGTATTTCTTCTTTACTTTGTTTTTTCCTCCAACTGAGCTTTTAATCTGGTAACTTCTTCTCTGAAGGAACACTCCCTTTTGTTAAAGATATCTTGTTTATATTTAATTTAATCTATGAGTCTTTCAAATTCTGCCTCTATGTTTCTTTCACTATCAGTTTCGATTTCTTCAACATTGCAGGAACAAAGAAAGCATCACCAGAAGACCAAAAAATTGTACGTGATACTTCTTTTTCTTGTTCATCTTCAATCTGAAGTGCTTCTAGATCTGACTAGTTGCTTCCACCTAACGGCTAATTCTCTCTCATGCTATCATTATTCCTTTGAGATGTCTTCATCTTCTTAGGTTCTTTCTTCTTTAGCTTCTTTCCCATTGTTTCTATGGATATCCTTCAAGCGATCAAGCTTATTTTGAAGGACCTGCTTTGATACCAATTGTTGGGAATAATACTGAGAGGGGTTGACGAATCATTATTTACAAACCATTAAATTTTTCTTTTTATACTCAGATTTATATACGTTACTTCAATGAATGGAACTCATATGTGCATGCAGTTGTCTTTAAGGCAACCATTGTATATCTAGTGAACTTATGATTCAATTAATTCATCATATTTTGATCTTTAATCAGTGCATTAGTACTTTGTTAACGATTTAAATAGTAACTGTGTGTAGTAATAATAGAATAAACCATCACACATAAGAAACACACATGAACACCAAGATTTATGTTGGAAACCCAATGCGGGAGAAAAACCACTTGTTGATGTTGTTTCCGTCTTATTTAAATATAAGGAAAAACTATTTACAATATTGTACTAGTGCAGGCTCATAACAGTAAGCAGGCACCCACCTCTAGAACATTACATCCTTCTCTCATTCTCTAGCTTCTAGTCGAAGGGATGTACAATCCCCTAGCTCTTGTACTAGCCGATATGTTTATTAGTATGTAGGGGTCGGCTTATAGAAGGCTCCAACTTTCACTCATTTTCCAGCTACTACTGGAAGGGAGCTCCAACCCCCTAGCTCTTGTACTACCTGATAGGTTTACTAGTATGTATCTGCTGGCATACAGAAGGCTATGGCCTTCTCTCTTCCTCTAGGTACCACGTTTCATAAATTTTCAGACTAGATACTCCTGCTACACAACAAAAGAATATGAAGGCCACGTTTCATCCAATTTTCATAATGGACCCATCAACAACATTTTAGCTCAAAATCAATCACCACTCCAATACAAAAAATCACTAAAAACCCATCATCACTCAAGAAAATCACATTCAATGAATCTGAAGATTCAGAACATTGTCACCAGAACATGGTCACCAAAACAAAAAGTAGAATCCAGAACTCTGCATCAACAACCATAACCAACTACAACTTAAAACATCATATCTCATAATGTATACACTACTTTTAAGTATCGAATCAACATGTATACATGCCTTCACCAAGGCTAGCCAGTGTATACATATGCAATTACTAACCAAAAGCTTCACAGCTATTCCAGACTTCAGTCATACCTAGATCATAAAATTTGAAAAATAAAACATGTGTTAGCACCCAGATTTAGATTATCCATTATTAGACCACATAATGATAATACATTTCAGGTATTATAATCATAATCCATCATCATATCTCATCCATCATCCACCACTTAGGTTCATCCTTAGTTCAGATCAAGCAAAGCAATAGAAACCCATAACATGCATATTTTCTCTTCATGAGATATTCATTCCTTGCACACTTTAGCCCTTTGATCTTCTGATCCTTAGATAATTTGTCAATACTTCAAACCAAAACCTTGAACCAAATACCTTGAACCAAAACCTTAGAACAATACCTCGTGAAAAAACCTTGATTTTCCATCCCATATGCACTTTTCCTTCTATGAAAGTGCATGCATACATATATGCTCCTTCTGTTCCATGAGCCCGCGTGTGTATGCTTCTTGGACAAAGTCAACCAGTGTAAAATTCTTAAACTAAAAACCTCAGACAAAAACCTCAGGAAAATACCTCAGACCAAAACCTTTATTTTCCATCCCATATGCACTTTTCCTTCTGTGAAAGTGAGTGCATACATATAATTTCCTTTTGTTTGATGAGCCTGCGTGTGTATGCTGCTAGGAAAAGGTGACCCAATGTATACTTCTTAAACCATTCGCTTTCTTCAACCTATAGAGTCTGATCTGTAATCCTTCGTTGCTAACTTGTTGCACTGTGAACTGTCACCTATGTGAGTTTCCATCAAGGACAAAGTTTGTATCATAATGCAAACACGTAGAGTCACTCACAGGATTCTACTTGAATCCATTTAGCTAGAATATTCTTGAACTATCATCTTATTCTAGGAAAGCAGTAAATAAAAGTAGGGAACTATGATGTTTGAATAGTAGAGGAAAAAAGGAAAAGTTCTCAAGAGGTTGGGGCCTTCTTCTCCTAGTAAGATGGTGAATGCCACTCTTTGAATCCTTAAAAAACACTAATTTGTTACAAATAATCCTTGTAAACACACCTTAAACATATAACAAGAAATCTATTTTACTAATTCAATAATAAATGAGAATGGATGTTATGAAATGCAGTAGAATGTGGAATATAGTGAATATTTAACTTATGCTAATAGTCGACTGATATAACGACACAAAAACAATGTTAAAAGATTCAGAGAATAGCTAATCTAAAAATAAAATATTTATAGAGGAATACTTATGAACACGGGTTCCAAAACTAGCTTTCAAAGATTACCCACATTGATAAGGAAACTAGTTTCATAACCATTGTTAAAGATAATTTTACAATATGCAAATAGATTATATAAACATGAAAATGTGATAATAATTAGCATGAGAAAGAAAATATTTACCAGGTGAATCTACAACAATGGAAAGAGTGTATTTACTTGAGGGGTGGGGGGCCTTGCACTTCTTGGTAAGTACACTTTAGATTCAAAATAGAAATTTTGAAATCACTTCATAAGTTGATCAAAGTATATAATAAAAGGCCTCTACTGAAAATTCAAGCCATTCAATCAAACTATAAGTTCTCACAGTAATAACATACATTTTCAAGCCATGTTTACATTCTTTTATCGGAAAAAAATCAACAAAATATCCAAAAATCTTGCTCTAAATTAAATACAAGTTATTATAAGAGTGATATTGTTATGAAACCAGCTCACATAAAGATAGAAAATATAGATCAACGTCTTAGAAATAAGCCTCTTCAAGGGGGAAACCTCCTTTACAATACATAAATGAACAATTCTTCAATGATACAAATGACAAGGCCTCATTTCTATATATAGGACTCTAAGGGGTCATTATATAATCAGAGTCGCACATAACATTAATAATGTAAGGGGCACAATAATAACAATAGTGGGCTTCTATGGGGCAGAATAACAACAATATGGGGACTACATGGGCACAAAGATATAATAAAGGGGTTGTATTAATAACAATAAGGGGTTACACTAGTAATATAGGATCCTAACATGCCCCACTCCTCCAAAAAGAGTTGTCCTCAATGATTGAGTAGTTCTTGATGCTTTTGTATAAAATTCTTGTCCTCCCATGTGTAATCTTTAGTAGGTAAGTTCTTCCACTTGATGAGATACTCTAAAATTGATCAATTTTTTAGTTGTCATGTTCTTGTTTCTATGATTGCTCCAGGCTCCAATATGATTTTTCCTTCCTCGTCAAGTTGTGCAAATATTGTTTGAACTAGGATATTCTACAACTTTTGAATGAGTGGCCACAATTCTTCATCCTTCTTCCATTCATCCCTTGGTTTGTTTATCCAATCTGGTTAGATAATATAAATAGCATAAAACAATTCCTCCACATCCTCATCCTTTCTTGAGATTGCATCTGCAACAAAATTTTGATTCAATTTTCTATATATGATTTTAAAGTCATAACGCAACATGTTTGTGACCAATTTTTTCTATTCTTCTAAAGATAATCTTTGTTCTAAAAAGTATTTAAGACGATCATGATCCATTTTTACCTTAATGTGGCTTCCCATTAGGTAAGGTTTTCATTTCTTATGTTCATGTAGTATTTCCAACATTTCCTTCTCATAAATATCTTACTTGATATGTAGCGATAAAAATAACCAATCACCTACATCAAAACTTCTTTCACTGTGATGTTGATATGCCTGTTGTTTCATTCAATTCTACACCAATGTGGCGTTATCCTTTAAAATTTGGAGAAGTTGTTGTTGATGCTCGATGTGATCTTTCACTGCTTGAAATTTTTTTTCTTGAAATGCCTTCTATCTTGAGAGTTTGAGGAATGGTAATTTCTTCCAATGCATTACAAGATATAGCCAGATTCATTTCTTGATGCTCGATGTGATGTTTCAATTCTTCAACATTTTTCTTCTTGATATGTCCTTCTATCTTGAGAGTTTTAGGAGTGGTAATTTCTTCGAATGCATTACAAGATATGGTCGGATTCATTTCTTGATTCTTGATGTGATCTTTCACTTCTTGAACATTTTTCTTCTTCATATGATTTCTATATTTATAGTTTGAGGACTGGTAATCCCGACCAATGCACTACAAGATATGGTCAGATTCATTTCTTCTTTCTCGATGTCATCTTTCACTTCTTGAACCATTTTTTTCTTCATATGTCCTTTTGTCTTGAGAGTTTGAGGAGTGGGAATTCTTGCCAATTCCTTACAAGATATGATTAGTTTCATTTCTTCTTTCTCTGGGGTTGGTTCCTGCTGTATATCCTCTTATTTTGATGTTTCTTGATCCTTTTCTTCTTCCTGTTCACAATCAATGTAAAATAATTTCTTCTCAGCACAGTTATGATCTTTAATGTATTTGTTATCACAATTGTAACAAATCCCTTTTTCTTCCAATGGTTGTGGTGTCATCCTTGTAGGTTCTAGAAGGCTAGAAGAAGCAACACTTCCATCTTTATAGTTGCGAGTGGTAGACTTCCTTGTTGCCATAATTTTTCTTTCCAGTTTTCCTTCCAACTTGAATGCATTCTCCAATGTATTAGGTTCCCAAAGACGAACCTCATGTTGAATGTTATCCTTTAAAGTCCCTATGGAGACATCAATCCTCTACTTCTCTAGAATATCATTTCCCCTTATATTCAATTTTTGAAAGTCCTCAATGTGCTCTACCCTTGAACACTTTTGTTTCAGATTTATCAATTGGCTAAAGAAGGTGTTTCTCTTTGTATCCTCATAATGTGTTATCATTTCCTCTGTGAAAATTGACCATGTAACAAGTGGTTTATGACAACAAAGCCCTTTATACCATTAAAAATGATTCAGTTCTAAATATGAAGATGCAATACATACCTTTCGTAACAGTTGCACCTCATGTAGATTAAAATATTTCTCCATCTGTAGTATCCAATTTACCGGATCCTTGCCATCAAACTTCCTCATCTCGCTTTCTCTTGATTTTAGGAGCTCGATATTGATATGACTGTAACTTTGCAACTTCAAATTTGTATGTTTTGAACTTACAACCTACAATAGCCCTCTATGTCCTCTTTCCAATGCCACCCATCTGATCGAAATTGGATTCTCCAAGAAATATTTATGCACAAGCTTGATAACCTGATTTTATACCTTCTTAGAAGAAAAAACTTGTACAAAGTGCCACGTGTCACTATTTCAACCTACGGGCCTTAAATTGATGTACATAAATCTACAGGTTGTCCTCTTTCTATAACTTCTTACAAAACTACGGTCTGGTGCTTAGACAGAAGGTGATGATGATTTTACCAAGGTCACCTATTTGGGATTTAATTTGGGAGCCTGCAAAAACCCTAAATGTCATGGACTGTATCTCCGCAAATATAGCGAAACAAGATCTGAAATTCTGGCCCAAGCTTCAACAACTTTTCGGCTGAAATGGGTTTTAATTCCAGAGTATGAAACTTTGTAGAACAATAATTATAGCGAAAAATCCACAATGACCTATTTGAGATGGAATTCTGGATCTTGCAAAAACCCTAACTTCCTCAGAACATATCGCCGAAAATATAGCGAGAAAAGATCTAAAATGGGTTATTTTTTAGCTTTTGAAATGTCACAAAAAAATGTTATAGCGAAAAATGCCACGATGACCTATTTGGAGCAGTGGAAACCCTAGAATCCAAAGCTCTGATACCAAATGTTTTAAAACCAGCTTACAAAAAGATAGAAAAGATAGATCAGCACCTTAAAATTAAGCCTCTTCGATGGGGCAACCTCCTTTACATTACATAAATAAAGAATTCCTCAATGATACAAATGACAAGACATACTTTCTATATACAGGAGTCTAAGGGGTCATAATATAATCAGAGACGACATAACAATAATAATGTAAGGGTAAAATAATAACAATAGTGGGCTTCTATGGGGCACAGTAATAACATTATGGGGACTACATGGGCACAAAAATATAATAAAGCGGTTGTAATAATAACAATAAGGGGTTACACTAGTAGTATAGGGACCTAACAGATATATAATCCAGTTGACCTTTCTAGTCACTCAAATCATGGATATAATCTCTAAAACTCATATTTGTGTGTTTTTGACAATTCTTGCTATGTTTTAGCTGCCATAGTACGTGCGTTGATCCATGTTCTGAGAATTGTTTAAGGACAATGAGTAGGAGACAAAACATATTAAAAAACTCATGATCAAATCCCATGTTCCATATTTCACCTAGACCATTTGCAAATGTAACAATGGAGGATGATTTATGAATTCTAATAAAATTTGCAATCTTCTTTTGCAATGATGAAATGAGTTATTTTAAAGGTAAATAAGTAAAAAACCATAGAAACTTTTATTAACATAAAAAATAGGAGTAACATAGATCTCAATGTCTCTAATAATTCCTTAACTAAATTCCCCATGTAAGGTGCACAATAGTGGGTATGCCCCCCTCGGCCTTGACTTGATTCCATATCACATGAAATGGCAGTGCAACTCACACTTTACTTGGTGCATTGCATGCACTCCAATCACTTCGTCAATCATTGCACAAATCAATCACAAGGTTAAATGTCATTTAGATATTGCAAGTTTCATAAGGAGGCATAAGAGGAACCAATAGTAGAATGCTATTATATTGAGAAAGTTAGAGGAAAATATTTATAGCATAGACTACAATCCAACCATTTTAGATAGGAGATAAACCATGACTTCCTTCTCCTCGGATGTGGATAGTGACCATTTAACGTGGATGCCTGGAAATTCCTCCCAATAGTTGTTATGAATCACATGCTTTTTCTTGCAACACTATTGATATTTTGTGCATTATCATGTCAATGTATGTCAAGGTCTAGCACAACCAACCTATTTTTATAATTTTCTTTTACAAGAGGGTCTAGTTAAACATGGTCTTCACAACCTGAAGGGTATAAACTTATTTACTAGTCTAGTTTCCCTTTGGACAAACCAGTAGAAAAAAAAATTGGTCTCAGTAGTCTTCATTTGATGTATTGCAAAGAGGCTAACCTAAAAAAAATAGTAATTAGAATTTCTTCTATAATGAAAAGTAATGGAGGAGATAAAGGATACCATTGTCTCAATCCCATAATAAGACTTTGCAATTACGAGGCACATCAATTTATCCTAATAGAGGACACAAAAAAGAAAAAATAACTCATAAACCAACTTACAAAATGAAGATTCATTCCTACTTGAGCCATTACCAATCGTAGGGATAACCAACTAGATCTATGACAAGTCTGTGATAAATCCTATTTAATAATCACATATTTTTACTTATTAGTTTTTCTAGATTGAGGTTTTCCCTAGAGAGAAACAACTATCACTTCATGATTTTTTCTACCCAAGAGGAAAGCAAAATATTCATTAGAAATGATACCGTATAATGTCATTTTAATTCATAGATATGATCCTTACTATAAACTTATATATTTAATTAGATAATTAAATGGGTCAAAAATTTTCAAATGAGTACAGATTATGAAATTTAGGAATGAGAGTAATGGAAGTAGCATTAAAGGTGGCAAGAAATGATGACTTAGATTTTTCTATATCTCTCAATAGTTACTCCTTGATGATCTCTTAGAATCCTAATATTACTTACATAGGCCATCCCTAAAGAACTTTGATTTAGTTCTTATGAAATTCAATTAACACTATTTTTAGTTCATTCTTTCACAATTTCAACATTGTCTCACATTATATTCACCCGTGAATAAAATAAGAAAAAATGTCATTTTAACTATCTCAACTATATAAATCCTAGCTTCATTGTTATCATTTTCATTAAAATTTTCGACCAATGTCATTGAAATTTCCTAAGTGACATATATCATATTCCCTTCACTCCTTAAAACTTTCCAAATGGTGTCAAATTATTCCTATGATTTTTAATCATGAAATATTTTTTTCTTCCATTACTCTTTAGAAGCAAAGGGTATCTATTATTAAAACCACAAATTCCTTATTTATTTAAGAACGACTTTGTTTCTTAGGTTCCAACTAATTAACCCTATTTTTAATGTCCTCCTTTTAAAAATCATCCATATGTTCATGATCTAAAAATGGGGCACTTAAGGCTTTTTGTCTAACTTACAATAACCTCTCCCACTTCTGAAGCTTTAAATTTTCCCAAGTCTTATTGGTTAACCAATGCAGAATTAAGAAATGCTTGAAAATATGGGTGTATGCTTGTATTTGTTTTCAACATATTACCTGCTTTAATTTCTATTGTTGTGTTATAGATTAGTGTATTGACACTAATGTATAAATACGTATAACAATAGATAAAATAGTAGAGATACTGCACCAACAAAACACACACATAAATGGCAATTTAATCAGGAGTTCACCTACACTTCTTGGGCTACATCTCCGCGAGCTCTAATAAACCAAACTAGGCTCTATGGGATTATGGTATAAGTATTTTTACAAGCTCTTGGGATCAAATCCTGCTATTTCACACATAAGAAGTGGGTTCAGACACCATTTTATCCCTTGGATCTTGAAGCTTTGGCTCTTGGCTTTGGCTCTTGGCTCTGGCTCTTGGCTATTGGTTTTGGCTCTTGCCTCTGACTCTGGCTCTTTGGCTCCAACTCTTGGCTCTTGGTTCTTGCTCTTGGCTATGAATCTGGCTCTTTGGCTCTTAGTTCTAGCTCCTGGCTCTGACTCTTCGCTCTTTGGCTCTGGCTCTTGGCTTTGGGTTCTAGCTCTTGGCTCTGACTCTAACTCTTTAGCTCTTGGTTCTGGCTCTTAACTCTGACTCTTCACTCTTTGGCTATAGCTCTCGGCACTTTTCTCTTTGCTTTGGCTTCTTTTTATCTTCTATCATGTTACAACTCTCTCTGGGCTTTTCACTTGAACTCCAAGTGACTCCCTTGGCTACCTTTTGCTTCTACGCTGCCTCTTTGGCTTCTATGTTGCCTCCTTCACCTTGGCCTCCTACCTTGGCTTCACTTTTAGCAACAAAAGCCCCCAACAATAAACAACAATAGCCAAAAGTCTACTCAGCCACCCTCTGTCTTTGACATTCATTGCTTTTAAGCCAGGTCAGCATTGCCTGTTCATTTTCCCTTTCGGGCTCTAGAACTTCCGTATTTGGTCTGCTCAATCCCTCTTCTAGTGTCCAATAGTCATTGCATAATGCCTCTAGGGTAGGCAGCCACCTGTTTCGTAACAGAATGGAACCATCGGTGCTTGAAATCCTTCAGAAACAATCATTCTCTATTTACATAGCGAGCGCTATAAAACATGGAAACATCCGCAGAGAATATTGTTCCCAGGCTTCAATTTTTTCATAAATGTGCCTTGAACTCCCATCCGGTCCACCCAAAAGTCACTGTCACAATTCACAAATGGCCTATCCAAGGCTTTTCATCATATTTTAAAAATACGTTAAACTGTGAAAATAACATAGAAATGGCTCCCTCCGAAGTTGACACAATATATATTTCCATTCACAAATCCTTTTAGGTCCAGTTTATTACATCGCACACACACACACACACACACACACGCACACAAACACACACACACACACACACACACACACACAGATATATATATATATATATATATATATATATATATATATATATATAACATATGGCCACTCCTCTATAAGGCTCTGATTGTGATCCACCAATTGTGATCCGCCCATTTCGGCAATTGTGGTATCACATCGGCCCAGTCCCATCACATGTTATGCTTCTGACCGCCTACCGACTGCCACCGCCAATTGTGATTGCTGATCGGATCTGCACCATTGATCAGCGAGATCTGACGGTTCCTGTTCACTACCTCTTTAACCTCCAATAGGCTCGCTTTTTGTTGTTTTCTCATGTTTTTAGCCTCTTTCCCAAAGAAGAAAAGGGAAACTTCTATTTATGATAACTCCTTCATCTAAAGTCCATTTTCGCCCACTCAAGTTTCAATGGATTCGGAATGAGGAGATCTTTACAATGAGACTATTTCAGAGAGTAGCCTGCAACTTTCATTTTCCTCTAATTTACAAATTATTTGTGCCATTTGACACCTTTTCCGCTTATATGAAGTCTTTTAGACTTAGAGATTTATCCAGGATCCATTTTTGGATCACGCCTTCCCACTAAAAGAAATTTTGGTCCCCAAAAGACTGATATATTGATTTGAACAGTAAATGAGAGTGACTCACCCTCTTCTTTCAGCCGCCCTAAACTTGCCTTTGCATAGTGCCTCTAAACCAATAGTTTCTGACCACTTCCCTTTTTGGATGGGTTGGTCTTCCTCGAAAGAACTGTCTTCCTCGCCTTCCTATAGAAATTCTGCTGAACCAGACATAGAAGGTGGTTTGAACTTATTTTCCTTGGTCATTCGTCTAAGGTGGCTCAGACAAATGTGAAGTTCATCTGCTCCACAAAACTTTCATTTGTACCTATTTTAAAGGCTGTCAACAACATCTGTTAACAACAACAGGCATACAGATAAAAACTAGATAGATTAAACTCCTGCTTCAACAAAAGAAATAGATTTCACATCTTGTGAATGCCTCCATGTCTTGTATTTGCATACAAATGATTGACTAGATAACAAGCCCACAAAACATGCCTTTAAACAAATGAGCCTTCAGTCAAGCATGTAGAAAAAGACGATCAGAAATCTTTCTCAAAAGATGAAACACTTCATCATTATCTCCATTTGGAGACCAAGTTAACTTCTACCAAGTCAACATGGCATTACATGCATGTCAAAGCAATCAACCCTGCAAGTTAATTACACATACATGTTCAAAAATGAGGAAATCATCAGCATCCCTGTGTTCATGCATATCAAGCTTATGCATGCATTTCATCCCTCAACTTTCACTTAAGCACACTGTACTTTCAAAGCCAAAATGAAATATCATGTATATGCATCAATAGAAATGAAATCTCAATGGGATACGATCTCTAACTGTTCCTTACCAATCCCTTTCGAAAGTACTAACCTTGTTTGCACATCAACATCATCATGTGAATCATTCTGAGACACATCTTCTCTCTCCACTTTCTTCAGCTTTTGTGGAAGCATTATTACATTCAGAGTCCAACATTTTGCAGTAAGATGTCCTTGCTTATGGCAGTAAGTGCACTGCATGTGCATCCTCTTTACAACATGATTTGCCTTGTCCAATGGACCTTTGTCTTCTTGCTTCTTTTCCTTATTCTGCTTCCTGTATGTGGCCATTCTCTTCCAACATCTAGAAACATCATGGTTATCCAAACCACAAAAATGAACATGCAATTATTTTCCCATACATATGTGGAAAGTCATCATGCTTTGAAAAATCGAAGGGAATATGTTTAGAACCAGATTTATACCTTTCTCTTTCAACTTTATTGCCTTCATGTGGAGGTGAAGTGAATGAGGAAGTGGCTCCTTTTGGAACACCACCAATATCTTCAAGGCTATTGGAGTCTACCCAACTCTCTGGTTCAAATATGTTCTCCTGAACACCTACATTCCACAAATGCTGTTTCAAGCCATTGCATTCCTCCTGAATACAACCTTCACACTTCTGAGGTAGAGGACATGAATGAAACTCCTTCTTGGGACTATTTCAATGGCCTTCATGGCAGCTTTGGAACTTTGTCCATAAGATTGTCCATAGCCAAGACCCAAATACTTAACCATTTCTTGAACCATTATTGGTTCAACAATACCTTGTGCATGCTTTCCCAAGCCCTTTCCTTCATAGCCCATCGTGGACATTAGCTTGGAACCTATGCCTTTAGTATGTTTTTCAAAAGAACCAATATAAGCATTCTCAGAAGAATTTGAAGATAAACTGGAATGGTTTACCTCTTCTTCGAGCTCACACTTGACTAAGGCTTCTTGGGCAACAAAGAGCTATGTTTCCAACTCATGCATCCTTTCCAAGTTCATATTTTCACTATGAAGATGCCTCTCCATTTCCTGCGATTTGCCAGCAAGAAACTGCTTCTCTTCCTTCATGGAATTTAGCTTCTTTCTAAGCATGTTTCTCTTCCTTCCATCCTCATACATTTCTCTCACCATATCCATCATGGTAGACAATTCTTGATTCATGTATTCATCAAGTAATGTTGTGAAGAATGTAGAATTTGAGGACCCACTTGTGGAAGTTGTTATTATGCCAGTGAATTAAAAAAAATCAAAAAGACAAATAAAGAGCTTATTTAAGCAACCTCTTGCAACAAACCTCATGTGCTTTGGATTGCGTTGAGGTCATTGGGATAGAAGAGTGCCTTCAACCCTTCTTCCCATTTGTCCTTCCTGGACTGAGCTATCAATAATTTTCACTTTACCTATGGAAACTTAGAAAATAATTAGTCTGCAAAACAAGCATACAATCAGCCTCTTGCTATTCAAACACCTTTCAAACAAGCAGCATTTTCTTTGTCAATCAAGCATTCTGATATAACCTTCTTTAAAGGTGGGGTTAATCAAACCTAGCTCCGATACCACCTGATCTGAAAATGGGGAAATTAAGGATTCTTGTCTAAATTAGAGGAACCTATCCCACTTCTAATCATTTAAATTTTCCCAAGTCTTATTGGTTAACTAATGTAGAATTAAGAAATGCTTGAAAATATGGCTGTATGCTTGTATTTGTTTTCAACTGATTACTTGCTTTAATTTCTATTGGTTTGCTATAAATTAGTGTGATGACGTATAAATACATATAACAGTAAATAAAACAGAAGAGATAATGCAGCAATTAAACACACACAGAAACGGTAATTTAATTAGGAGTTCACCCACACTTTTTGGTCTACATCTCCATCTAGTCAATTGAACTAGACTCTCTTGGATTATGGTATAAGTCCTTTTACAAGCTCTTGGGCTCAACTCCTATCGTTCTACACATAAACAGTGGGTTCAGACACCGTTTTATCCCTTGGATCTTGAAGCTCTAGCTCTTGGCTCTGGCTCTTGGCTCCTGGTTCTGGATCTTGCCTCCAACTCTATCTCTTTGGCTCTGGCTCTTGGCTCTTGATTCTGGCTCTTGGCTCTAACTCGAGCTCTTTGTCTTTTGGTTTTAGCTCTTGGTTCTAACTCTTCGCTCTTTGGCTCTGGCTCTTGGCTCTGACTCTAGCTCTTTGGCTCTTGATTCTATCTCTTGGCTTTGACTCTTCACTCTTTTGCTCTGACTCCCAACTCTTTTCTCTTCAGTGTGGCTTCTTTCTACCTTCTATTAGGTTACAACTCTCTTTGGGATTTTCGCTTGAACTCCAAGTGACTCCCTTATCTGCCTTTTGCTTCTATGCTACCTCTTTGGCTTCTGTGTTGCCCCCTTTGCCTTGGCTTCACTTTCAGCAACAAAAGAACCCACAACAATCAACAATAGCAACCAACAGTCTACTCAACCACCCTTTGTCTTTGACATTCATGGCTTTCAAGCCAAGATGGGGCTGACTGTTCATTTTCCCTTTCAGGTTGTGCAACTTCCAGCTTTGGTCCACTAAAATCCCTCTTCTAACGTCCAATAATGATTGCATAACGCCTCTAGGGAAGGCAGCCACCTGTTCCACAATGAAATGGAACCATCGGCACTTGAAATCCCTCAAAAATAGTCATTCTCTGTTTACATAGAGAATGCTATAAAACACAGAAAAATTTGTAGAGAATGTTGTTCCCTAACTTCAATTTTTTTACAAATGCACCCTGAACTCCCATCGGGTCCACCCACAAGACATTATTGCAAGTCGCAAATGGCCTATCCAAAGTTTTCCTTTGTATTTAAAAATATGTTAAACTATGAAAATAACGTAGGAATGGCTTCATCCAGACTTGAAACAATATATATTTCCATTCATGAACCCTTTCGAGTCTGTTTTATCGCACCGCGCATATATATATATATATATATATATATATATATATATATATATATATATATATATATATATATAACATATGGCCACTACTATGTAAGGTGCCAATTGTGATTCACCAAATTCAGTGATCAAACCATCGCATCACATGGGGTCCCGCCTTTGGCTTGTGGTATTGTTGATTACAATCCGCTGATTTCAACGATCATGGTACCACATCGGCCCCATCCCATCTCCTCTTATGCTTCCGACTGCCCGCTGACTGCCACCGCCGATTGCGATTGCCGATCGGATCTTGATTGTTGATCGACCAGATGCAACTGTTCCTATTCATTGCCTCTTTGACCTCTGATAGGCTCACTTTTCCCTGTTTTTGCATGTTTTTACCCTCTTTCCCAAAGAACAAAATGGGAATTTCTATTTATAATAACTCCTTCATCTAAAGTCTGTTTTCACCCATTCAAGTTGTGTTGGATTCAGAATGAGTAGATCTCTACAATGAGACTATTTCCAAGAGTAGCATGCGACTTTCATTTCCTCTTATTTACGAAGGATTTGTGCCATTTGGCACCTTTTACCCCTTATATGAAGTCTTTTAGACTTAGAGGTTTATCCAGGATCCATTTTTGGATCACGCCTTCCCACTAAAAGAACTTTTGGTCCCCAGAAGACTAATATACTAGTTTGAACACTAAATGAGAGTGACTCACCCTCTTATTTCAGTCTCCCTACACTTGCCTTTTCATAGTGCCTCTGAACCAATAGTTTTTGACCACTTCCCCTATTGGATGGGTTGGTCTTCCTCCTTGCCTTCCTGCAGAACTTTTGTTGAACCAGTCATAGAAGGTGGTTTGAACTTATTTTCCTTGATCATTGATCCAAGGTGGCTCAAACACATGTGAATTTCATCTGCTCCACAAAACTTTCATTTGTACCTATTTGAAAAGCTGCCGACAACAAATGTTAACAACAACAGGAATATAGACAAAAACTAGATAGACTAATCTCTTGCTTCAACAAAAGAAATAGACTTCACATCTTGTGAACACCTCCATTTCTTGTATCTGCATACAAATGATGGACTAGATAACAAGCCACAAAACATGCCTTTAAAAAAATTACCCTTCAGTCAAGCATGTAGAAAAAGACCATCAGGACTCTTTTTCAAAAGATAAAACACTTCATCATTATATCCATTTGGAGAACATGTTAACTTCTCCCAAGTCAACATGGCATCACATGCATGTCAAAGTAATCAACCTTGCAAGTTAATTACACAAACTTATTAAAAAACAAGGAAATCATCAGCATTCCTTAGTTCAAGCATATCAAGCTTATGCATGCATTTCATCCTTCAACTTTTTCTTAAGCACACTGTACTTTCAAAGCTGAAACGAAATATAATGTAGATGCATCAACAAACATGCAATCTAAATCAGATAATATCTCTAACCATTACTTACCAATCCCTTTGAAAGGTACTACCTTTGTCTACACATCAGCATCGAATCATTCTAAGACACATCATTCATGGAATCTTCACTTCCATTTCTAACATCTTATGTTTACACTTTCTTCAGCTTTTGTGGAAGCATTGCTAGATTTAGAGTCCAACATTTTGCAGCAAGATGTCCTTTCTTATGGTAGTAAGTGCACTGCATGTGCATCCTCTTGACATCATGATATTCCTTTTCCAATGGAAGATTGGCTTCTTGCTTCTTTTCCTTCTTTTGCTTCCTATATGTGGCCATTCTCTACCAACATCTAGAAACATCATGGTTATCCAAAGAACAAAGGAACATGCAATTGTTTTCCCATACATATGTGGAAATTCATCATGCTTTGAAAAATCACAAGGAATATGTTTAGAACCAGATTTATACCTTTCTATTTCACCTTTATTGCCTTCATGTAGAGGTGAAACAAATGAATAAGTGGCTCCCTTTGGAACACCATCAATCTCTTCAAGGCTATTGGAGTCTCCCCAACTCTCTGGTTCAAGTGTGTGCTCTTGAACACCTACATTTTGCAAATGATGTTTCATGCCATTGCCTCCCTCTTGAATACAACCTTCACACTTCTAAGGTAGAGGATATGAAATGAAACTCCTTCTTGGGACTGTTTCAATGGCATATATCCATAGCCAAGACCCAAATACTTAGACCTTTCCTGAACCATTATTGGTTCAACAATACCTTATGCATGCTTTCCCAAGCCCTTTCCTTCACAGCCCATCTTGGACATTAGCTTGGAACCTATGCCTTTAGTATGCTTTTCAAAAGAACCAATATAAGCATTCTCGAAAGAATTTGAAGACAAACTAGAATGGTTTACCTCTTCTTCAAGCTCACACTTAACTAAGGCTTCTTGGGAAACAAAGAGCTGTGTTTCCAACTCATGGATCCTTTCTCAGGTACATATTTGCAATATGAAGTTTCCTCTCTATTTCTTGCAATTTGTCAACAAGAAACTGCTTCTATTCCTTCATGGAATTCAACTACTTTCTAAGCATGCTGTTTTTCCTTCCATCCTCATACATTTCGCTCACCATATCCATCATGGTGGAGAATTCTTGCTTCATGTCTTCATCAAGGAACCTTGTGAAGAACGCAGAATTTGAGGACCCACTTGTAGAAGTTGTCATTATGCCAATGAACAAAAAAAACTTCAACACGATAAATAAAGAGCTTATTTAAACAACCTCTTGCAACAAACCTCTTGTGCTTTGGATTTCTTTAAGGTCCTTGGGATAGAAGAATTCCTTCAACCCTTATTGCTATTTGTCCTTCTTGGAATTAGCTATCAATAGCTTTCCCTTTGCCTCTGCAAACTCAGAAAATAGTCAGTCTACAAAACAAGCATACAATTAGTCTCTTGTTGTTCAAACACCTTTCAGATAGGTAGACTTCGCTTTGTAAATCAAGCATTCTAATATAACCTTCTTTGAAGGTGGCGTTAATCAAACCTGGCTCTAATACCACCTGATATGAAAATGGGGAACTTAAGGTTTCTTCCCTAACATACAAGAACCTCTCCAACTTCCAAAGATTTAAATTTTCCAAAGCCTTATTAGTTAGCCAATGCGAAATTAAGAAATTCTTGAAAATATGGGTGTATGATTGTATTTGTTTTCAATTGATTACTTGCTTTAATTTCTATTGTTGTGTCATAAATTAGTCTGTTGACACTGATGTATAAATACATATAATAAATAAAACAAGAGAGATAAGGCAACAATAAAACACACACAGAAACAACAATTTAATTAGGAGTTCACCCACACTTCTTGGGCTACATCTTCGTGAGCTCTAGTCAACTGAACTAGGCTCTTTAAGATTATGGTATAAGTCTTTTTACAAGCTCTTGGGCTCAATTGTTGTTGCTTTACACATAAACAGTGGGTTCAGACACCATTTTATCCCTTGGCTTTTGAGGGTTTACCTCTTGGCTCTAGCTCTTGGCTCTTGGTTCTGGATCTTGCCTCTGACTCTAGCTCTTTGGCTCTGGCTCTTGGGTCTTGGTTTTGGCTCTTGGCTTTGACTCTAGCTCTTTGTCTCTTGGTTCTGGCTCTTGGCTCTCACTCTTCACTCTTTGGCTCTAGCTCTTGGCTCTTGGTTCTGGCTCTTAGCTCTAACTCTGGCCCTTTGGCTCTTGGTTCTAGCTCTTGGCTCTGACTCTTTTCTCTTTGGATCCTGCTGTCGGCGCTTCGCTCTTCGTTCTAGATTCTTTCTGCGTTCTATTAGGTTACAACTCTCTCTAGGATTTTCACTTGAATTCCATCTGACTCCCTTGGGTGCCTTTTGCTTTTGCGCTACCTCTTTGGCTTCTCTGTTGCCTCCTTCACCTTGGCTTCCTACCTTGGCTTCACTTTCAACAACAAAGCCCCCCAAAAATCAACAAAAACAACCAACATTATACTCCACCACCCTCTATCTTTGTAATTCATAGCTTTTAAGCCTACTCGGAGCTACCTGTTCATTTTCCCTTTCGAGCTCTGCAACTTCTAGCTTTGGTCTGCTCAAATCCCTCTTTCAGCGTCCAATAATCATTAAATAATGCCTCTAGGGTAGGCCGCCACCTATTCTGTAACGGAATGGACCCATCGGAGCTTGAAATCCTTCAAAAACTGTCTTTCCTTGTTTAGACAGATAATGCATCAATTTTGATCCGTTGATTCCGGCGATCGCACCATCACATCACCGAGGGTCCCGTGTTTTCCTTCTGGTATTGCCGATGTGATTCACCGATTTTGGCGATCACAGTATCATATTGGCCCGGTCCCATCACATGTTATGCTTCTGACTGCCCGCTAACTGCCACCGCCGATTGTGATTGCCGATCAGATCTGGACTATTGATCGGCCAGATCCGACAGTTCCTGTTCACTGCCTATTTGACCTCTGATAGGCTCGGTTTTTGTTTTTTTTTATGTTTTTAGCCTTTTTCCCAAATAAGAAAAGGGGAAATTCTATTTATGATAACTCCATCTGAAGTCTGTTTTTGCCCATTCAAGTTGTGTTGGATTCAGAATGAGGAGATCTTTGCAATGAGACTATTTTCGAGAGTAGCCCACGACTTTCATTTTCCTCTGACTTACAAAGGAATTGTGCCATTTGGCACCCGTTACCCCTTATATGAAGTCTTTTAGACTTAGAGGTTTATCCAGGATCCATTTTTGGATCAGTTCATTATGTAAATATTCAAGCTTAGACTCAATAACATGTATCTCATTGTCATCCCTATTTCTTCCCTATTTATATCTAGTTGATAGTTTCACATTCTTCTTCAAAATAAAGATTTTTTGACTCATTAATAGTAAATCATAAGGAACCTACTTATATTTTAGCATCGTAAAAAAAAAATTCCTTACTAGTATTTCCAAACTCTCACCTAATAATTGATCAATGTTCTACATAAAAGTATCCTATCCAAAAAAATTATAATTCTCTCCTCTACCTTCTTATTCCCCAAAGTAGTTCTCAAGTGAACTACCTTATATTATAAACACCTAGGTCTTCCAATATACTTAAGCATAAAATAGGAAAATGATTAGTCATGGGTACAGGAAAAGAACCCCCTTTAAGATATTTTCTTTAGTTGTTTGAGTATGTTATGTAGCAGGAATATTCAATTTCTTTATTAGTGATTATACTTCAAATTCTGTATTTTTTAATAGTCGTCGGGATTTGGAATATGCATTTTCCTACTCAAGCTAGTTTGATACTTTATCCAAGAATTTATATGTTATACTAGTTTCCAAAGAGTTTTTTCCTAGGTCACTATACACCATCTCTCCTATTTGTCTACATAAATTAATATTATCATGCAACAAAATGTATCCAATATTTATAGACAAGTCCAAAGTTTTGAAATTAGGCCCTGAGGGAACAAACTGAACAATTGGGTTAGTGGGAGACAACTTAAACTAGTTTCTTTCTAGATCGATAGAAAGAATAAGTCTAGCCTGATAAGTTGGGATTGTTTGATCCTCCAATCGACTTTCCATTTTGATCCTTATTCTAATTATTTTCCTAAACTTGATATTTTTTTCGTAAAATAACTATCTTAGAGAGATTCTTCAACGAACTATGTATTCACATCAATAGAAATTAAATAGAAAGGAGAGCACTCTAAATCTCCTAATTTCATTCGAAAACTTGGTTGGTTAGAAGGCCTTTCAATCAAATGAATGGGTATCTGTGTTTCTTTTTCTCCTTTTTGGACCATTTTTTTATTTTGTGATTGCAAACTTTCCATGTCAATATCCATTTTCTTAGGTGCATTTATTTTTAGAATTCTCTACTTTGGCATTATAGTTTCTACATCTGTTTTTCATTTTCTTCTTGAACTCTTCGATTAGCCATCTTTTCAAGATCTAGCTTCACTTCATGAATGTAAGGTGTGCAAATGATTTACAGTCTTCTATTATAGACTACATGATTGGGGTTATACTTTCATTTCTCCCCTTGCTCAAACCAATTCCATCATTATCCTTTCATCTTGATATACAACTTTGTTATTATTCATAATGAAAGGGCTAACCATCCTAGGAAATTTGAAAAAAAAAAACCTTGCATGGTAGAAAAAAGTGGACTCATCAACATTCAAGATTTTCCTTATAAATTCCAATGAAAGTATTTTCATAAGTGTAATGGTTGGAAACTAGTATGGTTCCACATCTGCTCCATATAATCTTGCTTCCATGTAATCTGTTATCACCTGGATTGAACCTCACATTGAAGGAAGGCAATGCCAGGGTAACCACAAACCACGCTTAGCAAAGTAGCTAGCCCTACTAGGCCAGGAGAGGGCTCTCTTTGTAAGGATCTCAACCAAGATGACTGGATCGGGAAAATGATATTAGGCTAGGTATAGTAGCATAAGGTTTGTTTTGATTTGAAGGGGTTTTGGTGGATCAGGAGGAGCTGGACAATATTGGCAAGAAAATTAGGTCAAAATTGCATGTTTTAGATGGGGCAAGGTAGGCACAAGGCTCAAAACTCTAGGGTTTGATGGGTGAGGTGATTCAAAGATAGGTGAGGAGCTAGAAAGAGCATGTAAGAAACATATATTCTTCCTAAACTGAAGAAAACATAGACGGTGAAATGTCTACCCAAAACATAGCATAGAAGTTATGGATTCTGCCTTCCAGACATAAATACATTCACATAAAGAGCATAAAATCATGAAATGGAGTCAAAAATATATTTAAACACATGAAAACATTAGGAAAACTAAACTGAGCATCATACCAAATGGATCCCAAAGAAATAGCTGCAACTTTTCATTAATCTCCTCCAAAAACTGATACAAAATGATGTTTACACAAAGCATAAGCATCCAGCTAAGTCCAACCCATACAATGACTAAGGAAAAGCATCATATAGATGCAAAACAACTCATCCTAAGATCAAGTGGTCGAATCCATCAGAAGAGAAGATGTTTCTAACAAGATCTGAATTGCAAACAAGAAAATAGGGTGGTCAAAGTGACTCATCCCTAATCCAAACAAACTGATACATTACATCTCATGAAATTGTGTTACTTGATGAATCTACCCTATTAAGCTCTAGAAGCATCATAATTACATTTATTTGATCAATTACAAAGATAAAATCACAATTTTCCATGGTGAAAGAGAAAATTGGGAGAAAACAGTGAAAATGGGATAATTTGTCAAACGTGCAACACGAGTGCTAGATGCGCAGTGCCAATGCCAGTCGCGCCCTTAAACTTTAGCTACACTTTTGGAGGCCTTCCCAATGTCCAAATCAGGCCCACAATAGCTTGTTGGAAATCTCAGCTTGTCTACTTTCCAAATCATCTTGAATTTGTGAATTTGTATGTAATTTGTCTAGTCAAAAATCATTTCTCCCAACACTGCTCAGCGCATAGCGCCCATGCCAAAAAGAAGGGAGAAAAGTCATTTTTAGGCGTTTTTTGAACATTTTCCCAACCAGTTCTCCTCCAAATCCTTACAAAAGGTATAGGATATATGTACTCATCACTAGAAACCCAAAAATGCTGACCTTTTCCTCATTGGATACCCCAAAAAAGAGCACAACAACCATGGCGTTGTGTGTTTGCCTTCCATGACTGTGCAAAAAGTGGATTGAAAAACACAACAAATTCAAAAATGATCCATCATGCCCCAAAATGTGTTTTTATGCCTATTCAAGGATTAGAGGCATGTAGGGATGCGTCAACAAGCACGTCAGCTCTCCTCCTATCCTCCTGCTTGGTCAATTGGTCAATTTTCTCATGAGCTCTTTTGAGCTTTTTCCTTGCCACTTGGTTTCTCCTTGCATAATACTTTCCTATCATCCTTTGCAGCTCAACATATCTATTTTCTTTGTCCAAGAGGGTCTCCAAGTGTGTGCTCACTTTCTCAAGCTAATATTCTTTATTTTCATTTATGTCCTTGACCAATTTCTCATTTAAAGTGAGCTTCTTCCCCAATTTCCCCTCCCTTTGTCTTTCAAGATCTAAGGTCTTTTTCAATCCTCTTGTTCTGGGCCTTTTTCTTTCTCCTTGTTCGTCATCTGGCTCTCCATTCTCTCCATAAGCCTCATAAAGCTAAAATTTGGCTTTCTCAGCTTCCCTCTTTGCCTTGATGTACTTGATTTGCATAAACTCCTGTTTAAGTTCTAGATGCTTGTTCTCTTGCTCATACAAGGAGATAACATCTTGGGCTCTTTGTAAATTAACATGAATCTCCTTGATTTTGGCATCCTTTTCTCTCAAGGTATATTGAGAAGATTTGTTCTCCTCCTTATCACTAGTGTCCACAAGGAGAATTTCCTTTTCAATGTCATGTTTTTCATGATGCTGTTTGACCTCTGCTTCCTCTACCATTTTCTCCTTCCCTTTAACCTGTAATATTGATGACGAGGGCAGGGTCTCTCTCACTTTCCATGGGGTAAACACCTACCTATTTACCCTCTAATAGGTGAAAGAAAATGGTTTCAAACTTCTCCTCTGTGTTATACTAATATGACCGTGGTCAGTGTGTACATCATGTCCCTTGTTTTCGTCATGCTCATCATGTACCCCATCCCTGTCATCATCTCTAGTGGGTGAATGAATGGCTACATGAAATGGTGATGTATATGGTGTGGAGGTGTCTGGAAAAGAATGACCTATTGAAGATGATTGATAAGTATGTTGTGGTGGAAGAGTAGAAGCAGATGGATGAGTGGAGGATGATGGAGGAATGCGAGGAGCTGGCTGAGTAGGTGTTTCATTAAATATCTCATTAGCTATGAAGGCCTCCCAAGTAATTCCTGGTTGATCTAAGTGATACAGGACTATCGTTTTGATGAGATAATGATGGAAAATAACATGCATTTGATGAGCTGCGTCCCTTTTCTGAGCAATATATGTCGTCTTATCAATACTCATGAAAAGGTAATATGGAAAATTGAGCATTCTTACCTTGGTAAAGTGCATGAGAGGCCTGTTGTGGTATGAGTACAATCGGGAAAATATGCCCTCACATGTGAAATACCTCATGATGATCTTCATCAATGGAACATATTTGTCCAAAAGATAAGGGAAAGGGAAAATTCTCTTCTTATCATTTTTGAACCTTGTTTTAAGATATGGCTCATAAAAATTGTGATGCAACTCTTTCTGCTTGAACCATTTCTCTCCTACGTTTGGAATTCCTATGGCCTGTGATATGATGGTTGAAGATATAATGAATGTGACCCTGGATAAAGTGACCTGGTTGTTTTGCAAATTGAGGATGAACTATTTGGTTAACTACTAATGAAAATTCACCATCTCAACCTTTTGACAAAACTCTAAACAACCCATGTGCTTGAAACATGATACTACAAGTGGTGATGCCATAAGTTCTATTGTATCAGTGGGTTCAAATATAGTAATTTTCCCTCCTTTCTTGATTGGCTTCCTAGGCTATCCTTCACCTTCTTCTAAACTATTGTATTTTTCCATGCTTTCTAGGTGAAAACTTGAGGAACCAATATATGTGCCAAGATGAGTGAAGAAGTGAGGAGGTGGAGTGAAACACAGTGAAGGTTATTGGAAGGTGACAAAGTATAAGAAGTACTACAATTTTGATTAATTAAATGATTTTGTAAGGATTAAAAGGAGTTTTTCTAGGGTTTCAACTTTTAGAGTGCCAATTTTCTTTATTTGATGGAGGAAGAGGAATTCTAGGCCACTTACCTATTGAATACAGAGAGTTCAACCCTTTCAGGCTTGAAGCAGGTGGAGGAAATGATGTTTTGGCACCCCTAGGGTTTTCTAGCCTCCTCTAGCCAAATGAATAGAATCTTCTCCCAATGCGTAGCGCTCTCAGTAGGCACACAACACTGTTAAATTTAACTGAGGATTGGGCTGGAAAATGCACCCTTGATCCTACAGGCATGGAACACCTTCTCCCAGCACACAATGCTCTCAACAAGTGTGCCCTTCTGATTTTTCCTCTTTCACTCAACCTCCTCTTTGCCAAGGATAAATTAGAATGAAAAGGAACTAATGAACTTTGAAAAATGTCTTTGAAACTTTATAAAGAGAACGATTTTGATTTTTCTCATGAAAAGACCCACTTTATAATGTTTGTTTGGAACTTTTTATTTTGTTTTCAAATCTCTATTTAATGTTTCTCTTTCTCAATCTCTTTTTAGGTGGATATAGATTTAGTTGAGATGATTTATTCAGTGGCTCAGTTCTTGCAGCAAGGAGACATGCTTGGGCAACATTGGGAACAATTATTACATATAATGACTTAAATTACATCATAAAATATAAGCAAACTGAAATACTTTGTTTTCATCTCAAAAAAATATCTTTGAGATGAAAATTACATCAGTGACAAAAGATATTTATACAATCATTATGAATTATTGAAAATTACTCTTTGTTTATTGGTCATCCTCATACCTTTGCTACCCCTTATTTACACTTGAAAGCATGCTTTTGACCTTGGAAATGGACCCTAAGACCTAATGCAAATACCTTGGACATGAACCCTAATACCTAATGGAAAGACAACTACCTTGACATCTAAAGTAATATATTTGAAATCTCAACTGAATACAACATGAATATGGGCCAAAAAATGTACCTCATAAGGGAAGATTTGATTTTGAGAGAAGAACACAACCATCAGTGGACCATTTTAACATGACCTAAGGGAATGATTAAAAATTCAGTATGAGACACCTAAAATGAAAATGAAAAGAGAAGATTTGATCCCTGGTGGAAGTATGCATATACTGACACTAACATTGGCCTTATTGTGGATGGAAGCTCCTTGGAGGTGTCAAGAACACCGTAGACAAGGTGCCTAGCTGATTGGGCCAATACAGTCAAACAAATGAAAGACTGAAAATTCTTTTGAAAATTTTGAAGAATGATGAATAGATACAAATTGAAAACTGACTGACAACTACGTCTAAATAGACTCAAAAACCAACTAAACTCAGTACAAATCATTTAATCTTTATAACCTTTACTTCATGTCCCAATCTCAAATGACATTGTACTTCAAATATTGCAAGGAAAGCAAACTAGTATATATAATGATGGTGAAGCAACTTCAACAAACTGCCTCAGAAATCGTAGTGTTTCAGGAGCCTACCATTCAGTGGTCCTCCTGAGAATTATTAATCATCCATTTCCTTTAATAAAAATTCATTATTTCCTCGATAGGCTGAGAGTTTATATGGTCCTTTCCACAGATTGTCAAACTTACCATGCCTTCTAGCTGAAACTTTTCTGCCTTGGTTTTGTGGTCATAAATCTTCTTTATCTTCTCTTGAAACTGGAAAGTGTTCTAGGAAACCTCTTCTCTTGTTTGTTGAAGGAAAATCATTTGATTAATCCGGCACTGAATATCATCTTCTTCACTTCCGGCTTCCTACAGTAATCTCATGACAAGGACTGCAAAGGATGTGGGAAACACTGTATCAGTACCATATACCAACTCAAAAGGTGACATACCTATTGATTTCTTACTGCTAACTTTGTTGGCCGATAAAGCATTGACAAGCTTCTAATGCCAATTCTTTTTGTTTGCTTCGAACAGCTTCTTAATAATGTTTACTCAGGATTTATTTGAAGACTCGGCTATTCCATTGCCCTACGGGTAGTATGCTGTGGAATGACCTAATGTGATATTGTATTTATTGCAAAACTAAACCATTCTCTTTGACTTAAATGATGTTGCATTATCTGTAATAATCTTGTGAGGGCAACCAAAATGAGAAAAGATATTGGACTCTAAAAATTGAATGATTACCGTGTACGTAGCTTAACTTGTGGGAATGGCTTCAATCAACTTGGTGAAGTAATCAGTAGCTACCAAATCCATTTGTGTTGTGTTGATGATGTAAGATGAATTTATCCTATGAAATCAAGGCCCCACTGCTCGAAAGGTGCATTAACTACAATTAGCTTCAAAGGAAGAGGAAGCAGCTTCCTTTTTCCCTAATAAACTAGACATTCGTGGCATCTCATGACTATCTTATATAAAGCTAAAAATAAAGATGGAAGACAATATCCTTATCTCAAAACTTTATTAGTTATTGTTTTGCAAAACAGGTGACCACCACAATCTCCTCTATGGAAATCATTCATTACTTGTTGAGCTTCATCTTCAACCAAACAATTAAAGGGAAACCCTCCCAGATCTTTCCAATAAAGAGCACTATCTAAAATGCAGAATTTTGCAGACTTTAGTTTTAGTGATCTATCTTTACTTCTTGACATTCCAGGAGGAGGATAAAGATTATGAAGAACATATACTATATTAGAATACCAAGGTGAGTTGAGAAACATCTCTAATCCCTAAATAAGTGTGCCACCATCTTCGTCATTTAACATTGCTGCAATGATATTTATTTCTAGAGCATGAAGATTCGACTCAGCCATGAGTATTTCCAAGCCTTGACCTTTGGTCAGTTTGGTAGGCCTAATATCAAGATCATACTCTAACATTTCCGCTATCCACTTACCTCTTCTTCCCTCCAGATCCGTTCGCATGATGACATATTTGACAACTATGTTAGGAACATATGTTATGGTATGTGAATGCAGAATGTGAACTCAGAAATACTTCAATTCCTTTATAAGAGCCAAAGCTTGCTTTTCAATGATGTTATAGTTCAAAGCAGCATCTCTAATTGTCCAACTAAAGAATGCAATGGGCTTTTCCACATGATCCTTCTTTTGCATCAATATTGTAGCCAAAGGTGTGCTTAGATGCAAATGAAAATATAATAAAATCATGACTATAATCGAGACTTATCAGAACCGGGGTTGTCATCAAAGCAAGCTTTACCAAGTTAAAAGATTTCATGGCATCCTCAGTCCATTTCACACTATTTTCCTTCTTCAACATATTAGCTAACTCACATAAATGCTAAGCTAAATATGGTATAAATATTCGTAATAAGTTCATCTTACCATTGAAAGCTTGAATTTCCTTTTTGTTGTGTGGAAAGTCTATTTGCTAGATTTCTTCCACCCTTGAAGGATCAATGCGAATACCATATTTAGAAATTATATGACTGAGGAGTTTACCTTCCGTCATTGCAAAGAGACTCTTCTTTGGATTTAAAGAAATCCCAAACTTCCTGCATTTCTGAAAAACAATCCTTAGGTGTTGTAAATTCTCATCATTAGAACTAGAAAATACTATAAGTCATCTAAATAAACTACCAAGAAAACATCCTTCTCATTAGCAAAAGCTATATCCATTGCCCACTGAAAAGTGGCTCTAACATTCGTCAGCCTAAATGGCATCTTGGCAAACTGAAAGTTCCCCATGGTGTTGTGAAGGTAGTTTTGTCCTAGTCTCTTTCGTGCACCAAGATTTAATTATAACCTAAGTAGCCATCTACGAGTGACATTCTTGATGCTCAACCTACTCTTTGTAGAATATGGTCCATCTTAGGAAGAGGGTAATTATCTTTCAAGGACACTTTATTTAGGTTCCGGAAATAAATGCACAACCTTATCTCTCCAACTTTTTTCGTACCAGGACAAAATTTGAAATCCAATCAGAGAATCTAATTGGAACACTAATACCAACTTTAAACAATCTATTTACCTCTTTCTTAATGGATGGCAGCAGCTTTTGATTAATTCTCCTCAACTTTTGTCTAAAGGATTTTTGATCTGGCTTGATAGGAGTAGTATGTTGAATGATGTTCTTGGCATATACTTTCCAATCTTAAAAAATTCAGAAAGCAAGCAACTTAACATACTTAGCCTTTGATTTAGAAAATTCAGAAAGAAACTTAACATACTTAGCCTTTCATTCAGGAGACAATGTTTTTGATAACTTTACAAGTTTGGGCTGGTATGCTGTCCCAAGGTTTACATATTCAACTTCCTTGTCAGTATGAACCAAGGTTGCCTTTCTCGCCACATCATCTTGATCCAAAAACTCCTCTAAAAGTATTATACCTCTAGGAATAACATTATCCTTTAGTTGTAAAACATCCATCTGATTTACCTCAATGTCTTGTTCATCAGAATGACAAACATCATCAAAGAAAGCATTCTCAAAATTCCCTTCATCATGAAAAAAGGAACTAATTTCATTGTCATCCCAGAAAACTTGCCAACATCTCAGATTATCAGGAACAGTAGGCCTTTGCTTGACATGAATTTCAAATTTATTGCTAGAATTCATTGGAATTTTCAAATTGATTGCTCTTGTAGCAGGTGAATCAATGATGATATTTTGAATTCTTGGCAGTTTTGTCAACGTGTATCCTGGAAGCATTTTCAAGATATCCAGAACTGTGTTCCTATAAGCTCTCATCTACGGATGCTTTTCTTGATAATATCCTTTTACTTGTTTAATCACCAACATTGAATCACCATAAACAGAAATCCTTTTTGCACCTAGTTTCTTCAAAAAAAATTAGACCTGTAATCAATTCCTCATATTCTGCTTCATTATTAGAGCAATCAAAAGCTAATTTATATGAAAATAATGTAGCATTACTTGGGACTTTGTCTGGTTGAAGCATAGGTCTTCGAATCCAAATTCCAATACCAGCACCATCGAATTCCATGCTCCAAAGGTCGGCTTCATCTTCTAGATGTTGGAATTATACTTTAGTTTCGGCCTTACTATTTACTTCACTTTTCTACTCTTCCTGACTTTCTGCTCCAGTCGAGGCTTCTCAGAAGGAATTTCCATTTTTTCCTTTTCTTGATTAAGAATCGCTCTAAAATTCTCGAAAATTTCTGGTACATCATCTACTTCTACAAGCTGAATATCTACATCATTCAATCCATTATCATTGTACAAAACAAAAGACTCTAAATCTGTATGTACAACATTTATCAGATGATTTATGGACTTATGTTTACTAGTGATCATATACTTCATCTTCTTCTCTCGGTACAACTTTCTCAATTGACCGAAAACAAGGATTGTAGTATAAGAGAGGTCAAGTTGTAAATTGCCTTTAACTTTGGCTCCCTATGATCTAGAAAATAGCATACAAAGTTGAGGTGGTATATCAGCTACTACCACATCCATCAAGACATTTTTGTAAGGATTTGATCTAAAGAAACCACCAAATCTTTGATGAGACCAATGCAGTGAAATATTAAAGAATTAAATGAGTACAAATATTGATATTTGCAGGTGATATTTAGGCGCAGCTTTTCCATGATGACCTTGGGAATCAAATTGTGGGAAGCTCCAGAATCAAGCATACTCATGTAGTCTAAGACTCAGATAAAAGGGTAGGACCTCAATATCTTCTAGCTGACCTTGTATAGCTGGACCAAAAATAATTTCAGGGTGATCATCCTCAACATTCACCATGTCAGAAAAAGAATCAATTTTTAGTATTCTAGATACATGATGTCTGTAATGGCTATTCTTAACAAGATCAGTCAAAGAAATGGACACGTTCCATTTAGAAATTTCACTTTCTAAATTAAAAGACGTGACTTTTTCTACCTTTTTGACACTGACGTCTCTCTTATTTGTTTGATCCTTCGTTGCACTATCCTTGTGCTAATTATCTTTCTCTTTTGCAGCTATACATGTTGATGACTAATTTACCTTGTCAAAATTCTAATTGGTAATCTCCTTTCCCTTTTTATGAATGTTTGGGGATCATTTTTTGATTGAACATCCTTCCTCTTCTGAATAGGATTGACTGGTACACCTCTACTCCTCAAAGTTTATTGCCTCTATTGTGTGCTCAAATCATTCATGTAACCACACTAATAATCATCAGATTTGACCTCCAAAACAACATCATTTTCCAAGATGTAGTCTTCATCCTTTTGAATGTCGAAACTTTATGCATACTCTTCATCTTTGGTCAAAAATATAAGCATACCATCAGCAGCGAAAAAGTGATTTGTTTCAATTACCAGATCCTCCTCTTCTTCCTTTTCCACTCGAAAATAATTATGATGTAAGGGAGTTCTGATCTACTGTTGCTGTTGTGCTGGTTGTTTTGGTGCTTTTTGTTCTCTTTGCTTGATTCAGATATGGTGTTGTTGCTGCCCTCTAAAGTTTTGGATTCTAGATCTTAGGTTCATTTCTATTTGTGATGGACAACTGGTCAACCATCCTTTTGATTGTTTGAATCAATGTATCCATTTTTACATCTGAAGTAGATGATTCTTCCTTTACTGTCTCTCTTTTCTCTGATATCATCCTCGCTCGTTTCGCCAGCAAGTTCGCTTCTACGATCACAACATTATTTTGCATGTTTTCTAGAGTTGTCAGATCACGTTCATGCAACTGATATGCCATATCAGCATCAAATCCATTTGGAAACTTAACAAAATCAAATCCATCAAGTGGTTTGATGTTTGCAAGGATAACATTGTACACGCTATTAAATCTTACACAATAATCTTTCACACTCTTGCCAACATTTCTTTTGATGTTCTCATATTCAGATAGAATCTGAAGGGGATTTTTATTCACCTCCCATTGACCTAGGAAATTCATATGGAGGATGGCTAAAGTAGTGATAGAACCTGCTAGTAGATCTTTGAACCATTTCCTAACTTCTCCTCCAAAACATTGTACAAACAGCCTCATTGTCACATCTTCAATTTCAACTTCATGGAGGTAAAAGAAATAATTCATCTTGTCTACGTGCTATTGAGTTGTAATGGTTTGGGTGTCGTCAAAGAAAGGTATTTTGGTTTGATAATCAACAAGCATGGCACCGGGATTTTGAGGTGAAACAAGGGGTGCATATCGGGCAGCCATGACTGGAGGTGGGGGCGGTGGTGAATTTAAAGAAATGATTGGGGTACTCGTTATACTGAAAGGGAGATTAATGATAGGTTGATTAGTGTGAACAATCTGTAAAGATGCACGAAGTGGGTAAGGGATTGTTTGAGTGGAAGTAGATGTAAAGGAGATATTTCAAAAATCAAAAGATTGCCTATGAATCTTATTTCTCACCCAAGTGTTTAAGTTCAAAGAAAGTTTTTCCAACTGATTGAGAGTATGAATATGATGTGACCCTAATTTACATTGTGGAAACAATTCTTCAACAACATTATCAAAAGATATAGAGGAATAAAAAACTATTTGATTAATCCAACTCAAATATTTACCGCAAAATAAGCTTTGCTCAAAATTAACATCAAACTCAATGTCTTGCAAAGTGTCTAACATTCTCGGGAGTGAATTAACATGAGGAATGAAATCCTCACTTGATGGTTCTTTGATTAAACTGAGTTTGTCTGTAGCTTTCTTATATTTCTACCCAATTTTATGAGGATCACTCACAATTGTTGGAGGATTCAGATCTGGATTGGATCTGGTGTACTTTCGAGAAGCCAATATCTCTAATTTTGAAATTTTATATATTTCTTTACAGCTTTCCAACTCAACCTAGTAAATTCTAAAAGTCATCATGCATAATCTTAAGAATTCAAATGAAACATCTCACCAGGGTGATTAATCTTTCGTTCCACAGTATAGTCACCACTATGTTATCACATGGATTGAACCTCAGGCTAAAGGAAGGCAATGCCAGGGTAACTGCACACCATGCTTAGCTAAGTAGCTAGCCCTACTAGGCTAGGAGAGGGCTCTCTCCATAAGGATCTTAGTCAAGAGGAGTCAGACAGTTTGGGCAAGGAAATTAGGTCAAAATTGCAGGGTTTCGATGGGGAAACGTAGGAACAAGGCTTTGCACTCTAGGGTTTGATGGGTAAGGTGATTCAAATATTGGTGAGGAGCTATAAAGAGCATGTAAGAAAAATGGATTCTTCCTAAACTGAAGAAAACATAGACTGTGAAATGTCTACCCAAAACAGAGCATAGAAGTTATGGATTCTACCTTTCATACTTGTATACATTCACATAAAGAGAATGAAATGATTAAATGGAATCAAAAATACATTTTAACACATGAAAACATAAGGAAAACTAAACTAAGTAGCATACCACAAGGATCCCAAAGAAATAGCTACAACTTTTCATTAATCCCTTGCTAAAACTGACACAAAATGATGTCTATGCAAAGCATAAGCATCCAGCTGAGTCTAACCCATACAATGATTGAATAAAAGAATTATATCTACCCAAAACAACTTTTCATAAGCTCAAGAGGTTGAATCCATGAGAAGAGGATTTGCTTCTAACAAGATTTGAATTGCAAACAAGAAAATAGGGTGGTCATTGTGACTCATTCCTAACCCAAACAAACTGATATAATACACGTCATGAACTTGTTTTACCCAATGAATCTACCCTAGTAGGATCTAGAAGCATCATAATGACATTTAGTTGATTAATTACAAAGATAAAATCATGATTTTCCATGGTGAAAGTGAAAACAGGGAGAAAAAAGTGAAAAACTGGACAATTTGTCAAACACGCAACACCAGTGCTAAGCATGCAGCCCCAATGCCACACACGCCCTCAAAATTCAGCTACACTTTCGGAGAACTTTCCTATGTCAAAATAAGGCCCACAATAGATTTTTGGAAGTCTATACCTATCTACTTTCTAGAACATCTTGAATTTTTGAATTTGGATGTCAGTTGCCAAGTCAAAAATCAATTCTCCCAACACTGCTCAGCACGCAACACCTAGGCCAAAAAGAGGATAGAAATGTGATTTTTTGGCTGTTTTTTAACCTTTTGCACAACCATTTCTCCTCCAAATCCTTAGAAAAAGTACAGGATGTATGTACTCATCACTAGAAACTGAAAATTGCTGACCTTTTCCTCATTAGATGTCCCAAAAAATAGCTTTCCTTCCATGACTGTGCAAAAAATGAACTGAAAAACACAAAAAACTCAAAAATGATCCATCATGCCCAAAAATGTGTTTTTATGCCTATTTAAAGATTAGAAGCATTTCAGATCTCCTCCTCTCCTCTTGCTTGGTCAATTGGTCAATTTTTTATTGAGCTCTTTTGAGCTTGCTCCTTGCCACTTGGTTTCTACTTGCATAATACATGGACATCTTCCTTTGCAACTCAAAATCTCTATTTTCTTTGTCGAAGAGGGTCTCCAAGTGTGTGTTCACTTCCTCAAGCCAAGATTCTCTATTTTCAGTTATGTCCTTGGCCAATTTCTCACTTAAAGTGAGTTGCTCCTCCAATTCTGCCTCCCTTTGTATTTCAATCTCTAAGGTCTTTTTCCATCCTCTTGTTCTTGGCCTTTTTCTTTGTCCCTGTTCATCATGATTCATCTGACTCTCCATAGTCTCCATAAGCCTCATCAAGCTGAAATATGGCTTAGCTTCTTTCCCTCTTTGCCTTGAAGTACTTGATTTGTTTCAACTCCTGCTTAACTTCTAGTTGCTTGTTCTCTTGCTCATAGAAGGAGATAACATATTGGGCTCTTTGTAAATTAACCTCCAGCTCCCTCATTTTGGCATCCTTTTCTCTCAAGGTGGGTTGAGAATATTTCTTTTCCTCCTCATCACTAGTGTCCGTAAGGAGAAATTGATTTTCAATGTCATGTTCTTCATGCTAGTGTTTGACCTTTGCTTCCTCTACCATTTTCTCCTTCCCTTTAACCTGTAATGTTGATGATGAAGGAAAGGCTCCTTCCACTTTGTGTGGGGTAAACACATGCCTCCTTCCCCTATGATAGGTGAAAGAAAATGGTTGCAAACCTCTCCTCTGTGGTATACTAATATGACCATGCTCAATGTGTACATCATGTCCCTCGTTGTCATCATGCTCATCATGTCCCCCATCACTGTCATCATCTCTAGTGTTGAATGAATGGCTACATGAAACAGTGATGTAGATGGTGTGGAGGTGTCTCGTGAAGAATGACCTGTTGAAGATGAGTGATAAGTATGCTATGGTGGATGAGAAGAAGCAGATGGATGAGTGGAGGATGATGGAGGAATGTGGGGAGCTGGTTGAGTAGGTGTTTCATTAAATATCACATTAGCTATGAAGGCCCCCCAAGTAATGCCTAGTTGATCTAAGTGATGGAGGACTATCATTTTGATAAGAGAATGATGGAAGATAATATGCATTTGATGAGCTGGGTCCCTTTTCTGAGTAATATATGTCATCTTGTCAATACTCCTGAGAAGGTAATATGGCAAATTGAGCATTGTTACCCTGGCCAAGTGTATGAGAAGCCTTATGTGGTATGAATATAGTCGGGAAAACCTGACCCCGCATGTGAAATACCTCATGATGATCTTCATCAATGGCACATATTTGTCCAAAGAAGAAGAGAAAGGGAAAAATTCTCTTCTTATCATTTTTGAACCTTATTTTAAGATATGGTTCATAAAAATTGTGATGCATCTCTTTCTGCTTCAACCATTTCTCTCCTACATTTGGAATTCTAGTGTTCTGTGATATGATGGCTAAAGTGACCTGGTTGTTTTGCAAGTTGAGGATGAACAGTTTGGTTAACTGCTGATGAAAATTCACCATCTCAACCTTTTGACAAAACTCTAAACAACCCACGTGCCTAAAACATGATAATACAAGTGGTGATGCCATCAATTCTGTTGTATCAATGGGTTCAAATCTAATAATTCTCCCTCCTTTCTTTATTGGCCTCCTTGGTTATCCTTCACCTTCTTCTGAACTAGTGTATTCTACCATGCTTTGTAGGTGCAAACTTGAGGAATTGATATATATGTGAAGATGAGTGAAACAATGAGGAGGTGAAGTGAGACACGGTGAAGGTGATTGGAAGGTGACAAATTAAGAGAAGTACTGCAACTTTTGTTAACGGAATGATTTTGGAAGAATTCAAAGGAGTTTTGCTAGGGTTTCAACTTTTAGAGTGCCAATTTTCTTTATTTGATGGAGAAAAAGGAATGCCAGGCCGCTTACTTGTTGAATGCGGAGAGATGAAGCCTTTGGGGCTTCAACCAGTGGGAGGAAATGGTGTTTTGGTGCCGCTAGGGTTTTCTAAGCTCCTTTGTCCAAATGTACAGCACCTTATTCTAGCACGCAGTGTTCTTAGCAGGCTCGCCCTTCACCCTACGGGTGCGCAACACTGTTAAATTTAACTCACGATCGGGCTAGCAAACCCACCCTTTATCCTATGGGCATGCAACACCTTCTCCTAGCAGGCAACGCTCTCAGCAAGTGTGCCCTTCTGCTTTCTCCTCTTTCACTCAATCTCCTCTTTGCCAAGGATAACTTAGAATGCAAAGAAACTAATGAACTTTGAAAAATGCCTTTGAAGCCTTGTAAAGAGGATGATTTTGATTTTTCTCATGGAAAGACCCACTTTATAATGTTTGTTTGGAACTTTTTATTTTCTTTTCAAATCTCTATTTAATGTTTCTCTTTCTCAGTCTCTTTTTAGGTGGATGTAGATTTAATAGAGCTTATTTCTTCAATGGCTCACTTCTTGCAACAAGGAGACATGCTTGGGCAGCATTGGGAACAATTATTACATATAATGACTTAAATTACATCAAAAAATATAAGAAATCTAACATAATCTATTTCCATCTCAAAAACATGTTTTTCAGATGAAAATTACATTAGTGACAACATATATTTATACAATCGTTATGACTTATTGACAATTACTCTTTATTTATTGGTCATCCTCATACCTTTGTTTCCCTTTATTTACAATTGAAATCATGCTTTTGACCTTGGAAATGAACCCTAAGACCTGATAGAAGTACCTTGGACATGAACCCTAAAACCTAATGGAAAGACAACTTCCTTAACATCTAAAGTAATATATTTGAAATCTCAACTGAATACAACATGGAGATGGGTCAACAAATGTACCTCATGAGGGAAGATTTGATTTTTAGAGAAGAAGACAACCATCAGTGGACCATTTTAACTTGACCTAATGGAATGATTAAAAAATCAGTATGAGACACCTAAAATGGAAATGGAAAGAGTAGATTTGATCCTTGGTGGAAGTATGCATATACTGACACTAAAATAATCTTCAAAGATATACCAATCTCGAACTCTAGTATCTTTCCTAAGTTGTAATAAAACATTTGTTTCTTGCAAAATTCTTGGAGGTGGAATTTTTTTCATGATTTTTTATACCATAGAGATAAAAGATGAAAAATATTAATAAAAAACCATTATTCTCCTTCATTATGAAAATACTAGTCCATTCGACTATGGGTCTTCTTTGATTACTTGAATCGCATATGCTGAAACTCAAGTCATTGAATTCAACATTATTTGTATACCAAAAGAGTTAGAAAAGGAGAGAAGGTTATCTAAAACAACCAACAATATGCAAATTTTGGAATTGAAAGATAACATAATTGACTAAATATGAGGGGATTTCCAATACAGTATTTGGTTGCAACAATAAATTCAATAATTCTAGGGCTTGTTCATTGACAAATCCTATTTCATCTTATCCCAATATAGACATAATTACAACAACAATAGCTTGTGAAACCTCAAAAATTAGTTTCATGGATATTTTGTTGTTCTTGGAGGGGTTTGATAATTGGGAAGCACACTAAGTTCAAATATATTTTCTTGGATTTCCTTCTGAAGTATTCTATAAGTACAAATCAAAGAATCATCAGTACAAATATTGTGATTTTCAACCACTGGAAAATTTAAATCTTGGGAGCTTAATTGTAAAATAACATTAAATATATTCTCCCCTAAAGAAGACATAATAAGATTTTGTTGAGGAATAGGAGAGACTATCAACCAACTAACAAATTCAATTTAATGGTAAGCTTGTGGCACAATTGAGTAAAAAAGGTGAGATTGGAAATCAGAATCTGTATGAAAAAGTTATTGCAGTTTGGAGTTTGTACCAAGCAGTGAAAAAACAAAGTCAATGTCAAAACTCAACTAGAGGGTGACACACGACACTCCCATAGGCTTCCACATGGAAACCCATTTAGTAGACTAGTTGGACCACACCAAGTGATGTGGCAATATCACAACTCGACACATAGGTGACAAAAATGGCAGATGATGTGGACCAATGAGAGCCTAACACATGGCCCAATCACATGGTTCCACATGGCACCTAAAATTAGGCCCAGTGGCCTTGGCATGGTGAAACCTCCGTTTTTGTCTTATTCTCATGGTTTTGGGAGTCATTACAATATGGAGACATGATTTCCATATATTATATGGTTTGAAAACTATATTAAACCAAAATTGGGCTTTAAAACCATATCAAAGTAAAATTAGGAGTCCATGGGTTTTGATCCCCGAACCTCCCTGACAACAAGTAACTTAATATGACTATGACAACCATTATTCCAACCACACACTTTGACTTATTTGTCCTCACACTTTGTTATAAATTTTCATTTAAATGGTTCAAAGTGAACCATGGAGAATACATGAGAGATGAGGGCACAAGAAAGACAATGACCACGCGAATATCAAGAAGATTCTAGGAATATTTTTAGAGCATATGTTAGGGAATATTTTGAATTTTTTTATCTATGAGGAATCTTTAAGATTCCCTTGGGGTAGAATTTTGGAGGTGTTAGAAATATGTCAATATTATACTCATTTGAACTAGTTTTTCACAAGGAACATAGTGGCATGATCTATTTGTTCATCTAAGTAGATGAATTTCGGTTAATCCGTAGAAGAGAATCTTTGAGGAATCCTTAATATTCTGAGGGAGCCCAAATTTGACCGATTCAAAAAGGGTTCAAATTTATAGTCATATTTAATGATTTTTCACGATGAATTCAACAACGTTGTCCATTTCTTCTTAAAAGCTATGCATTTTTAGGCCATCCCAAGAAGAAGAGGTATAAGATGCATTGATTCCATGTCTTCTTTCGATTTTTTCTTAGACGATGATTTTATGTTGAGATTCTTGTTTTCCATTTTGTTGGAGGAACTTTGTATGCCACTTCATGCGAGAGTTTGATATTTTTTCATGTTGAAAGAGAGATTATAAGAGTGATTTTTATTATAAAATAATATCTCATGGGGATACATGTCACTCTAGTTAAAGGCGTTCTCCCTTGTATTAATGAAAAGAACAAAAACACATGTATTCATCATCATTTTATAGCAAATAATAAAGCTACCTCCCCACTCTTGACACTGGGCTGGGAGACTTTGCTACATTGGACGAACTCCATTATCAAGTTGTGTGTATTCTTTTATTTGATGGTTTCCATTATGTTTCCTCTTATTTAAAGTATGCACATGCGGTTTATTTATACTCTTTCACATGCAATTTTTCCAACATCACAAAATGAAAGGACCTTGGTTAGTTTTGGTAGTGGATAAAATTTGGATTGCATTTTGCATTAGAGAATTCTTCTTGTTGATGTGAATTCTGAGTGTGGATTATATCCAACGATTGAACGTGCAACAAGAAAAGAAAATGAAGGATCACATAGATATCTACAAGTTATTCTACATGATTTCCAAGCATGGTAGATATAATGTATGCAGATTATGAGGAGAAAATGGAAAAAGAGGAACATGAGAAAATGAAAGCATAGGATGATGCTCCATCTCCATGTTCGGCAGAATAGTCTTATTCTTCATCTTCTTCTCATCATTTAAATTAAAATATAAATGAAACCCTTGAAGTAGAGAGTGTTGGATTGAAGAGACTTATACAAGAAGGAGAAGAAGAGAAGCAAAGATTGGAGATTCAATTATGAGCCACAGAAGAGGCTTTGGAAAAAATGAAGTGCAAAAAAGGCTTAGCAAAGCCATTATCACCTCCTTCAGAATCAACAACCGTGATAAATAGTGTCAATAGTTCTTTAGTTTCATTTTCACATGATGTTATTTCTATTGGAAGCCTTGAGGTACCCATTTCTGAACTGGGGTACACTAATGGAGAATGCTCAAAGGTAGAAAAAGCAAGGGGTTATTTAGGCAAATAATCCAAGCCATTATCCAAATTATCAAGGAAAGTTACAATCTTCCGATGAAAGTGAAAATTGTAGAGGAAGAGTTGAGGCAATATCTAATTGCCAGGATTGCACAAGAAACAACCAAGCAAGGTATAAAAGGTATCATCATTCTAATTTTCCTTTTGATTACAAGCTAATTGTTAATGATGAACATAAATCATGGTAATAGAAAACCATGTAAACTTTGTGAATTTTATAACCATGTTGTTTCCAATTGTTGGAAAAGAATGGCAACAAGAAATAGGACAAGACATGAAAGGCCTTCTCCACATCAGGGAAGGAAAAACGTTAAAAGGTTTGGAGGAATAATAAGTTTTGGAGTCATTGAAATAGAGGTGGACATTAGAGAGCCACATAATGGGAGCTCAATCTAGAGCAGCGACTAAAGAAGGACAAAGCGCTTGTGCAACAACCAACCGGTAAATTTGTTCAAAAAGAGAATCAAGTATAAGGATATGATCCACTCACTTCAATTAGTGAGAGATGGCTTTATTAGATAGAAGCTTGTCATGGCCGCATTTTGTAAATCACGTGTTGCGACATGATTGTAAAAGTGTTGAGGTGTTTTCCATCACTTATGAAAAGCAACATGATGATGTTTTCTCTTGGCCTTTTTGTTGATAGATTGACCAAAAGCTCGTGAGTGGCGAGGAATGATCTAGGCAGCCCTAGAAAGGGTCAAAAATAAAAATTCTTAGATTTCATCAAAACTAGGTCCAGTTCAAAGAGCTCATCATCGTGATTCCAATGGTGTATATAGCACTCAAATCTGAGTGTGTATGAGAAAGTTATTCCAATTTTAGTTTTGTACGAAACAACGGAAAAAAAATAATTTAAATTCAAAAGTCAATTATAGGGTGCCATATGGCACTCCTATAGGCTACCAAATGGAATCCTAATTAGAATACTAGGTGGACCACAACACATGATGTGGCCATATCACAAGTTGACGCATGACATGTAGTTGAAAAAAGTGGCATATGATGTGTGCCAATGACAACTTGCCACATGGTCCAATCACATGGTGCCACATCGCAACTCAAATTACGCCCAAGTGGCCTTGGCATGTTGAAACCTCTGTTTCTGTCACATTCTTATGGTTTTGGGAGTCGTTACAATATGAACATACAATTTCCATATATTATATAGTTTGAAACTATATTAAAATGAAAATTGGGTTGTAAAACCATATTAAAGAAAAATTAGGAGTACATGGGTTTTGAACGTGTAACCTACCCAACAAAAAGTTACTTAATACAACTATGCCAAATGTTGTTCCATCCACACACTTTATCTTATTCATCCTCACACTTTGTAATAAAGTGGCATTCAAATGGTTCAAAGGGAACCATGGAGAATACATGAGAGATGAGGGCACATGCAGGAAAAAGATGAGATGAATCTCAAGAAGATTCTAGGAATATTGCTAGAGCATATGTTAGAGAATATTTCAAAAAATATTGTCTATGAGGAATATTTAAGGAATCTCTATGATTCCCTAGTGGCATAATTTTGAAGGTGTCAGAAATATCTCTAGTTTATACTCAATTGGACTAGTTAAGGAACACAATAGCATGATCATTTTCTTTATTTCAGTAGCTGAATTTCAGCCAACCTACAGAAGAGAATATTTAAAGAATCTTTAAGATTCCCAAGGAGCCCAAATTTGACTGAGTCAAAAAGTCGTCAATTTTATAGCCATATTTCATGATTTGTTTTGTAGGAAATCAACAACGTTATCTGTTTCTTCAACACATTTATGAATTTTTAGGCCATCCCCACAAGTGGAGGTATATGATGCATTGATGCCATGTCTTCTTTCTATTTTTGTTGATATGATGAATTTATGTTGAGATCTTTATTTTCCATTTTGTTGGAGGATCTTTGTATGACACTTCATGTGATATTTTGATATTTCTTCATGTTAAAGGAGAGATAATTATATAAGTGTGATTTATTATAGAAGAAGATCTCGTGGAGAGACATGCCACTCTATTTAAAGTATTTCTTCCTTTTATTGATAAAAAAAACATCATGTACTAATCATCATCTTACAATAATTAATGAATTGACCTACCCACTCTTGACACTAGGCCTAGAGACTTATTCCACACTAGAAAAGATGTATTATAAGGTTGTGTATGTTATTTGATTTGATGGTCACCTTTATGTCTCCTCTTCTTTAATGTATACATGTGTGGTTTATTCATACTCTTTGACATGCAATTATGCTAACATAACAAAAGTAAAAAAATCTTGGTTAGTTCTGGTACTTGATAGAATACAGAACAATATGTGAGTCGGAAAATTGAAATTTAATTATGAGAGAACATATAGAAGGATGACATGTACAAATTTTATGATGTGATGGAAGTGGTGACTGACATATAAGGGTGGAGTCTGCTCGCTTGAAAACATCTCTTGAATACCTCATGCTTGATAGGTGGTTTTCATAGAAACCATTTCCTACCCTCAGAGGTTCCCATAAAATAAATCAAATGGGTATTTTCTTGTAGACCTTTCTTCTTTTATTCTATTGCCCCAAACAACATTTTTCAGCTATGTATCCCAATTCATTTTATTATTTAAAAAGATCATTTTAAGGACCCTGACAAAACTTTTGTTTGAAGATACTTCTAGTCCATTTCCATGTACATAGTAATCAATAGAATGACTAAGAATGATATTGTACTTTTGACAAAAGCTTATCATATTAATCAGTTTGAATTCTCAAAAATTATTAGCAACTATCTTCCTTGGGCACCCAAATGTGGCTAAAATATTATCTTCAATGAATTTCATAAGAACTATATCAGTGGTTGCTCGAGTTTGTATTAACTCGAATCATTTAAAAAAATAATCTATGGTAGTTAAAATCCACTTATGCTAACCACTAGATGCTAGATGAATTTATCCTATAAATCCAATCTCCATTGCATAAATGGCGCCTCAACGAATACTAGAACCAAGGGAAAATGAGCCAATTTCTATTTTCCAATGATTATTTGACACGTCTTCCAAGCTTTGACCATTCCATGAACATAAAAGAACAATTTGGGCAAATAAAAACCAAACTTTAGAATATTTTAGGTTGTTTCCTCTTAGCTGTAATGTCAACCACCGGCATAAGCATGGACTTCATCAATAAATTTTGGGACTTCTTTTGTCAAACACAGCAATAATACTCGAACAAGATCCTTCCAATAAAGATTCCAATTTTAAATAATAAATTTATAATCTTGGAGCCTTAATGATTTATATTTCGCTTTGTCTAATTTTGGTAAAATTCAAGAAATAATATTTAATGAATGATATTTTTGTACCATTCTGAGCATAAATATTTGTACAGAGATTTATTGTTTGTTTCTCTAGATTTCACCTTCTTTGCTAGTGCAGTAAGTGTAGAATCATCATATAATAAATTAATTCTCAAGGATTTGTGATTTTCCTCAAACAAAATATTTTCTAATCCTTATCCTTTTATCATCTTTGTTTTCTTAATACCCATATCATAATATTATATTATTTCTATCCACCTGCCTAATTTTCCTTTGATGCCTCCTTTCGTCAAAGTGTCCTTGAAAATAGATATTTGTACATAAGATATTATTATGGATTGCAATATATAAGTTTTGAATGATTTCAAAGCCTTAATTAGTCAATAGGTGTATTTATTTGTTATAGCATACTTTCTCTTAGCTTCTCTCAGTTGAAAATGTCGATAGACTGCTCTTTACCACCTATATTTTTATGCAATAAAACTACTACAATAGTTGTTGGTTATAAAAAAACAAAACATGAGAAAATGTTTTCCATAGTCATGACTAATCCAACTGGAGCTTCACCAAAATCCTTCTTGATTTTGGAAAATTATTCTCTAGTTTCAAAGGTCAATTTAACCTCTTTATCTTTCTTCAATATATCTAGAATTTCATACACAATTTCACCATAATTGGGGATAAACCTTCTTAAAAAATTAATCCAACCTAAAAAGATTTTAATTTCCTTTTTTTCTTGTTAAATAAATATTACTAATAGCTTCAACAATTTTTAGATCAGTCTCTACCCCTTATTTTGAAACTATATCACCAAAAACATTACCTTCTTGCAAAGAAAATGGTGACTTCTTGAGATTTAAGGAGAGGGAAAAATTCATGCACTTCTCAAAAGTTTGTTATCAGTGATCCATATGTTCCTCATGAGAATTAGAAAAAATAGTAATATAATCTAGGTAAATCACTACAAACTTTTCTTTCTCTCCAACAAAGGCTATATCAATAGCTCTTTGAAATGTGGCTCCCGCATTCGTTGAGCAAAAAGACATTTTGGCATACATAAGTGGTCCCCAAGGAGTTGTAAAAGTTGTCTTCCTCTAATCATTAGGATCAACTGCAATTTGACTATAATTAAAAAATCCACATATCATAGATATCCTTGATGATCCCACCACCTTTTATAAAATATGATCCATTTTTTCCAGAGGATAATTATCCTTTAGGGATGCTTTATTTAAGTTTCTAAATTATAGACACAACCTTATTTCCCCATTCATTTTTCTCAGAGGAGTAAGTTTCTCCACCCATTCTTAGTATCATAAAAGGAAAATAATTTTAATTTTAAAAAGATTTTTAATTTCCTCTTCCATGAAAGGAAGCAAAAAGGGATTTATTTGTCTCAAGTTTTATTTATATGGTTTGATTCCTAGTTTCAGAGGAATCTTATGTTGAATGATTTATGTATCATAAATTTTAAGATCTTGTTCACAGTGTTGGAAACCACAAACATACAGGGGATCTCCCCAATATGACGTCCCAATTAGACCTCGTACCATTTGGTGTAAGAAACCCATATGGAATATGACTTGAGTGTCATTAACTTAAAGATATGGCTTTGGTTTAGCTGTTAGCATGAGAGAGAAGCGTACATGTGCTTTTTAATGAGAAAACAAGTATGCCTTGTGAATGTTCGATTGCACATGTATCAAAGTTATTTTACTGCATGGGGGCAGAGAGTGGGCCTCTAAGAGAGAAGTAATTGTAGTACCCTAATGAAGACACACATGAATGAGAAAGGATAATATAAAATCAAGAAAAATAATTCACATAGATGTGACAATCCTTATAAACGTTAGAACACATTTCCAATAAGCTAAGCACCAAAGTCACTGAAATAGTTCAATTAATCCAGTACATGTGAAAGAAAATGTGAATCATCAACATTCCAAGAATAGTCTTAGAAACAAACACAATCCATTTGTGAAAATGTGTTAGTCGAAAGGCTTCAAGGATTAAGTAAAAGCTCCAGGATACATAAATACAATGAACATCACTAGTTCCCATAGTGGAGTGTTAGAGCCACTACTTGCTCCCAAGAGGTGCTAACTTTTTCTCTCTAATACCTTGTGGGAGATGACAAGCTTAAAATTCCTTTGCATGAGTAATGAGGATCGTTTTATAACTTGAGGCATGACCTTCCACATCCCCATGACTCTTGACGTTCCAAATCCTAATGATCTTTAGACTTCTACAATCATTGGACTTCCAAATGACTTTTGGAATTAGATATAACTCTTGGTATTACATGTACTTTGGACATCCATGAATCCTTTTTCCATACATGGCTCCTGGAATTCCACTTATTTTTACTTTAAAATGATTACATCATTACATCATAGCTTCCACATCATCATGTGATGAAGACATGGCATGGTACTATCATTGACAATTGAGACTAATAGTTACTGAAGACATGGAATTTCTTTAATGGTGACATGGATGTCACTTGCATATTTTTTCTTTGTGTATATTTTGATCATAAATTTACTCACCTTCCAAATTGTCTTTGATCTTATGGAGTTTTCAGGGTGCTTTGATCATCAAGATTTTGGTGTGTTCTTTTTTCTTCAATGCTTCCTTCATTTTCGTTCTTTGCCTGACCTTCCTCATGTGTTCCTCGCATGATGTTCCTAATACGTATATCTACAATCACTCATGAAGATAAAACATCAACATGAAATTATCCTATTATAAAATGTTTTATGCATATTTTATGGTCATGCCTTATCAATACACCTGAAAGGAACAAAGAGGGATTTTGTGCACAATGGCGCACTTCAAAAGGCTGAAGGGCTGAAGGGAAAAGTCGTCTTAGATTTGGTGTGTGCTCATGCACTCATGGGAAGGAATTAATCAACGTAGGGTGCATGGAGTAAGTTCGAAGGATGAAGGAGAAGGCTTCACACTTCGCAAGTGCATTCTCCACTCAAGGGAGAGAATGAAGGCACAAGGCACATTCTTGAAGGTTGAAGGATGGAGCTTAGTGCCTTCAAGGTGTGCTCATTTACTAAAGAGCGCTAGGATGGAGCATGACTAAATTTTGAAAGTTGAATGATCAAGCTTCATGCCTTCAGAGTGCTCTCATGTGATCAAAGGGCCAAAAGAACACATGGCACATTGTGGAAGGTTAAAGGGTGGAGCTTAATGCCTTAAGGGTGTGCTCATGTACTCCACGAGGGCACAATTATTTGAGTTGAAGGAGTGTGATCAAATGAATACTTGGTCTCTCAAAGGGTTTAGTTTGGAACAAGGAAAGGAAAGGGGATTAAGGAGTGATATTTACACTCTTGGAGGGCACATGGTGCACTTTCGAACAATGAAGGATTCTCGATTAAAGCTTAAGAGTGTGCTCATGTGCTTCTTGCCTGAATGGATTAACTTTGTAGCCAAAATTTGTCTAACATAAAACCATGTGTGAAACATACAAACTCATCAAGAAAATTTATGAAAGCTCGAATAATAATAGTTATGCCTAAAAATGCCACTTCACATACATTCCCCTCATATAGTGCGACTGCAACCAAAATGTGTCATTTTACAACAAAAAATATATTACAACTATAAATTCATCAAATATGTCCTAATTAAAGTGAGGATAGTTAATAAAACTCATGAAAAATTGAAACATATAGAATGACATGAAACTAGACTTGAGGACCAGGGTGACACTAGATACAATGGTAAATTATGCTCCAAAATTTGAATGTGGTGAAATTTTTTATGGGTGTTGTAGAAGTGATAATGCCTCGTGTCACACAAGGTGAGGTTCAACTTATCTGTCTAGGAATAGTTGTGAAGTATTAAAGACATATTTATTCATGAATTACATTTGTTTGACTTCCTCCTTTCGACCCGGTTATACACATGGTACCTCACTTTCTTCTACTTGGTTGAACACACATGACATATGCAATATCACAATTACTTCAATCTAGGAAAGGGTAATTTGCACATAATGTGTGCGTTGAGTTTATGATATCCATAGTATGATATTTCATCTCTGGTGTTTCTCCACTCCCATTAGGTATGGACAGTACCTCAACGGAGTAACTTCAAGAGCACAAATTTTTCTTTTCTTCCAGCAGACCTAGATACTACCCGAACAAAGTTGCTTACTTCATGTCATTGCGTAGGAAGCCTTTCTTTTTTTCACCCTTTATTTTTTTTTAGTAGGATTATACATCAATGCTTATTATTTTTAATGGGAGGAAGAGGGAACCTGAATTATTAAGACAATAGGAAGTTTCCACTTCAGATAAGTATTTTATAACCTTCCATATTGGTTTGCTCACTTTATAGTTTCCACTTATCCTTTCTCTACTAGACTATATAAGTGTTAACATGAAAATAGATTTATACCAAGTAGAATAGTTTAGATATTAGTATAGTTGTAGATCTAATAGATTCCCTTAATGTTCACCTTTTGGATATATTGTATTTTCCATCTTGACTTAGCTCAACCTATGGAATTTTCCCAAAAAAAGAAGGAGAAAAATAGAGAGCCAAGCATTGTGGTTATCACACTTCTCTTTCATTCCACCAACAAGTCATTTTGAGCATGCACCTTTTATAGAAGGTCTTATTTATGTACAAACAACAACAAACATGGCAAGGCCGAACATAAATAACATAACGCACATAGGACTGATGCATATGAAAAGGAAAAGAAAAGGACACACTATACAGGAAGTACAACTTGTAACTTCTATTGAAAATAATGTTTCAGATCTCACCCATTTATGGGAAGGGGGTCAATCCTCCCATCTAAGGATTTTAGCTTCAAGGTATTAGGACCAAGATTCTCTACAATGGTGAATGGGCTAATCCAGAAAGGTTGGAACTTCGTGTGTTTTCCTTTTTTTAATGGTATTTATCCCACTTCAGTACTAGGTAACCCACATCGAAACTCTTTTACCCTACAAATTTCTTATCAAACTATCACTTAACACAATTTTAGTGGACGATGAATCTCTCTTTAGATTTCAACCTTTTTTCCTCGAGTTTGAGTAAAGTGTCTATCATTCTCTTAACTAGAAGGTAAGGTCTACCTTGGGACTCTTGTGAGAGTTGCAAGGCTAGGAGATACAAGTGTAGCGGACAAGATAACTTCTTTACCATAAACCAAAAAGTATGATGAGGTATTAAGGAAGGCATAGTAGTTACATGATCATCCCATAATGCATTTGTTAAAGCAACATTCCTATTCCTTTGCTCAGAGAGGATGGTTTTTTTTACTATGTGGATAATATTTTTTTTGTTGATTCATCCAAACCATTTCCATGCAGGTAATAATTAGATGCATCCTTTAACACAATATTTTGTAATGTGAATTCATAATTTTTTATGATAAAAAGTAAGTCATATTATCAAAGACAAGTGACTTTGGAATGCCAAACCTAGTGATAATGTTCTATTGCAAAAAGTGCATGACTTCTTCATCATTTATTTATCTCAATAAAACTACTTCTGACCACTAAGTAAAATAGTTTTTCACTTTTCAAATATATCGGTGTTTCTTTGACAAGTGAGGAAAAAACTCTCTTTTAACATCTAGGCCCCAATGTTGGAAAGGTTCCTCAACTTCTACCAGTAGAAATGGGGTGAATGGCCTTTGATCTTGACTGGTGCATCTCTGACAAGTTGGGAACTTGTAGACATAAGAATGAGCATATATGAATAAAGTGGTCCAATAATAACTAGGCTCCATGACTTTATGATTCCCTAGTGGCATAATTTTGAAGGTGTCAGAAATATCTCTAGTTTATACTCAATTGGACTAGTTAAGGAACACAATAGCATGATCATTTTCTTTATTTCAGTAGCTGAATTTCAGCCAACCTACAGAAGAGAATCTTTAAAGAATATTTAAGATTCCCAAGGAGCCCAGATTTGACTGAGTCAAAAATTCGTCAATTTTACAGCCATATTTCATGATTTGTTTTGTAGGAAATCAACAACGTTATCTGTTTCTTCAACACATTTATGAATTTTTAGGCCATCCCCACAAGTGGAGGTATATGATGCATTGATGCCATGTCTTCTTTCTATTTTTGTTGATATGATGAATTTATGTTGAGATCTTTATTTTCCATTTTGTTGGAGGATTTTTGTATGCCACTTCATGTGATATTTTGATATTTCTTCATGTTGAAGGAGAGATAATTATATAAGTGTGATTTATTATAGAAGAAGATCTCGTGGAGAGACATGCCACTCTATTTAAAGTATTTCTTCCTTTTATTGATAAAAAAAACATCATGTACTAATCATCATCTTACAATAATTAATGAATTGACCTACCCACTCTTGACACTGGGCCTAGAGACTTATTCCACACTAGAAAAGATGTATTATAAGGTTGTGTATGTTATTTGATTTGATGGTCACCTTTATGTCTCCTCTTCTTTAATGTATACATGTGTGGTTTATTCATACTCTTTGACATGCAATTATGCTAACATAACAAAAGTAAAAAAATCTTGGTTAGTTCTGGTACTTGATAGAATACAGAACAATATGTGAGTCGGAAAATTGAAATTTAATTATGAGAGAACATATAGAAGGATGACATGTACAAATTTTATGATGTGATGGAAGTGGTGACTGACATATAAGGGTGGGGTCTGCTCGCTTGAAAACATCTCTTGAATACCTCATGCTTGATAGGTGGTTTTCATAGAAACCATTTCCTACCCTCAGAGGTTCCCATAAAATAAATCAAATGGGTATTTTCTTGTAGACCTTTCTTCTTTTATTCTATTGCCCCAAACAACATTTTTCAGCTATGTATCCCAATTCATTTTATTATTTACAATGATCATTTTAAGGACCCTGACAAAACTTTTGTTTGAAGATACTTCTAGTCCATTTCCATGTACATAGTAATCAATAGAATGACTAAGAATGATATTGTACTTTTGACAAAAGCTTATCATATTAATCAGTTTGAATTCTCAAAAATTATTAGCAACTATCTTCCTTGGGCGCCCAAATTTGGCTAAAATATTATCTTCAATGAATTTCATAAGAACTATATCAGTGGTTGCTCGAGTTTGTATTAACTCGAATCATTTAAAAAAATAATCTATGGTAGTTAAAATCCACTTATGCTAACCACTAGATGCTAGATGAATTTATCCTATAAATCCAATCTCCATTGCATAAATGGCGCCTCAACGAATACTAGAACCAAGGGAAAATGAGCCAATTTCTATTTTCCAATGATTATTTGACACGTCTTCCAAGCTTTGACCATTCCATGAACATAAAAGAACAATTTGGGAAAATAAAAACCAAACTTTAGAATATTTTAGGTTGTTTCCTCTTAGCTGTAATGTGAACCATCGGCATAAGCATGGACTTCATCAATAAATTTTGGGACTTCTTTTGTCAAACACAACAATAATACTCGAACAAGATCCTTCCAGTAAAGATTCCAATTTTAAATAATAAATTTATAATCTTGGAGCCTTAATGATTTATATTTAGCTTTGTCTAATTTTGGTAAAATTCAAGAAATAATATTTAATGAATGATATTTTTGTACCATTCTGAGCATAAATATTTGTACAAAGATTTATTGTTTGTTTCTCTAGATTTCACCTTCTTTCCTAGTGCAGTAAGTGTAGAATCATCATATAATAAATTAATTCTCAAGGATTTGTGATTTTCCTCAAACAAAATATTTTCTAATCCTTATCCTTTTATCATCTTTGTTTTCTTAATACCCATATCATAATATTATATTATTTCTATCCACCTGCCTAATTTTCCTTTGATGCCTCCTTTCATCAAAGTGTCCTTGAAAATAGATATTTGTACATAAGATATTATTATGGATTGCAATATATAAGTTTTGAATGATTTCAAAGCCTTAATTAGTCAATAGGTGTATTTATTTGTTATAGCATACTTTCTCTTAGCTTCTCTCAGTTGAAAATGTCGATAGACTGCTCTTTACCACCTATATTTTTATGCAATAAAACTACTACAATAGTTGTTGGTTATAAAAAAACAAAACATGAGAAAAGGTTTTCCATAGTTATGACTAATCCAACTGGAGCTTCACCAAAATCCTTCTTGATTTTGGAAAATTATTCTCTAGTTTCAAAGGTCAATTTAACCTCTTTATCTTTCTTCAATATATCTAGAATTTCATACACAATTTCACCATAATTGGGGATAAACCTTCTTAAAAAATTAATCCAACCTAAAAAGATTTTAATTTCCTTTTTTTCTTGTTAAATAAATATTACTAATAGCTTCAACAATTTTTAGATCAGTCTCTACCCCTTATTTTGAAACTATATCACCAAAAACTTTACCTTCTTGCAAAGAAAATGGTGACTTCTTGAGATTTAAGGAGAGGGAAAAATTCCTGCACTTCTCAAAAGTTTGTTATCAGTGATCCATATGTTCCTCATGAGAATTAGAAAAAATAGTAATATAATCTAGGTAAATCACTACAAACTTTTCTTTCTCTCCAACAAAGGCTATATCAATAGCTCTTTGAAATGTGGCTCCCGCATTTGTTGAGCAAAAAGACATTTTGGCATACATAAGTGGTCCCCAAGGAGTTGTAAAAGTTGTCTTCCTCTAATCATTAGGATCAACTGCAATTTGACTATAATTAAAAAATCCACATATCATAGATATCCTTGATGATCCCACCACCTTTTATAAAATATGATCCATTTTTTCCAGAGGATAATTATCCTTTAGGGATGCTTTATTTAAGTTTCTAAATTATAGACACAACCTTATTTCCCCATTCATTTTTCTCAGAGGAGTAAGTTTCTCCACCCATTCTTAGTATCATAAAAGGAAAATAATTTTAATTTTAAAAAGATTTTTAATTTCCTCTTCCATGAAAGGAAGCAAAAAGGGATTTATTTGTCTCAAGTTTTATTTATATGGTTTGATTCCTAGTTTCAGAGGAATCTTATGTTGAATGATTTATGTATCATAAATTTTAAGATCTTGTTCACAGTGTTGGAAACCACAAACATACAGGGGATCTCCCCAATATGACGTCCCAATTAGACCTCATACCATTTGGTGTAAGAAACCCATATGGAATATGACTTGAGTGTCATTAACTTAAAGATATGGCTTTGGTTTAGCTGTTAGCATGAGAGAGAAGCGTACATGTGCCTTTTAATGAGAAAGCAAGTATGCCTTGTGAATGTTCGATTGCACATGTATCAAAGTTATTTTACTGCATGGGGGCAGAGAGTGGGCCTCTAAGAGAGAAGTAATTGTAGTACCCTAATGAAGACACACATGAATGAGAAAGGATAATATAAAATCAAGAAAAATAATTCACATAGATGTGACACTCCTTATAAACGTTAGAACACATTTCCAATAAGCTAAGCACCAAAGTCACTGAAATAGTTCAATTAATCCAGTACATGTGAAAGAAAATGTGAATCATCAACATTCCAAGAATAGTCTTAGAAACAAACACAATCCATTTGTGAAAATGTGTTAGTCGAAAGGCTTCAAGGATTAAGTAAAAGCTCCAGGATACATAAATACAATGAACATCACTAGTTCCCATAGTGGAGTGTTAGAGCCACTACTTGCTCCCAAGAGGTGCTAACTTTTTCTCTCTAATACCTTGTGGGAGATGACAAGCTTAAAATTCCTTTGCATGAGTAATGAGGATCATTTTCTAACTTGAGGAATGACCTTCCACATCCCCATGACTCTTGACGTTCCAAATCATAATGATCTTTAGACTTATACAATCATTGGACTTCCAAATGACTTTTGGAATTAGATATAACTCTTGGTATTACATGTACTTTGGACATCCATGAATCCTTTTTCCATACATGGCTCCTGGAATTCCACTTATTTGTACTTTAAAATGATTACATCATTGCATCATAGCTTCCACGTCATCATGTGATGAAGACATGGCATGGTACTATCATTGACAATTGAGACTAATAGTTACTGAAGACATGGAATTTCTTTAATGGTGACATGGATGTCACTTGCATATTTTTTCTTTGTGTATATTTTGATCATAAATTTACTCACCTTCCAAATTGTCTTTGATCTTATGGAGTTTTCAGGGTGCTTTGATCATCAAGATTTTGGTGTGTTCTTTTTTCTTCAATGCTTCCTTCATTTTCGTTCTTTGCCTGACCTTCCTCATGTGTTCTTGTCATGATGTTCCTACAATACGTATATCTACAATCACTCATGAAAATAAAACATCAACATGAAATTATCCTATTATAAAATGTTTTATGCATATTTTATGGTCATGCCTTATCAATACACCTGAAAGGAACAAAGAGGGATTTTGTGCACAATGGCACACTTCAAAAGGCTGAAGGGCTGAAGGGAAAAGTCGTCTTAGATTTGGTGTGTGCTCATGCACTCATGGGAAGGAATTAATCAACGTAGGGTGCATGGAGTAAGTTCGAAGGATGAAGGAGAAGGCTTCACACTTCGCAAGTGCATTCTCCACTCAAGGGAGAGAATGAAGGCACAAGGCACATTCTTGAAGGTTGAAGGATGGAGCTTAGTGCCTTCAAGGTGTGCTCATTTACTAAAGAGGGCTAGGATGGAACATGACACAATTTTGAAAGTTGAATGATCAAGCTTCATGCCTTCAGAGTGCTCTCATGTGATCAAAGGGCCAAAAGGACACATGGCACATTGTGGAAGGTTAAAGGGTGGAGCTTAATGCCTTAAGGGTGTGCTCATGTACTCCACGAGGGCACAATTATTTGAGTTGAAGGAGTGTGATCAAATGAATACTTGGTCTCTCAAAGGGTTTAGTTTGGAACAAGGAAAGGAAAGGGGATTAAGGAGTGATATTTACACTCTTGGAGGGCACATGGTGCACTTTCGAACAATGAAGGATTCTCGATTAAGGCTTAAGAGTGTGCTCATGTGCTTCTTGCCTGAATGGATTAACTTTGTAGCCAAAATTTGTCTAACATAAAACCATGTGTGAAACATACAAACTCATCAAGAAAATTTATGAAAGCTCGAATAATAATAGTTATGCCTAAAAATGCCACTTCACATACATTCCCCTCATATAGTGAGGCTACAACCAAAATGTGTCATTTTACAACAAAAAAGATATTACAACTATAAATTCATCAAAATGTCCTAATTAAAGTGATGACAGTTAATAAAACTCATGAAAACTTGAAACATATAGAATGACATGAAACTAGACTTGAGGACCAGGGTGACACTAGATACAATGGTAAATTATGCTCCAAAATTTGAATGTGGTGAAATTTTTTATGGGTGTTGTAGCAGTGATAATGCCTCGTGACACACAAGGTGAGGTTCAACTTATCTGTCTAGGAATAGTTGTGAAGTATTAAAGACATATTTATTCATGAATTACATTTGTTTGACTTCCTCCTTTCGACCCGGTTATACACATGGTACCTCACTTTCTTCTACTTGGTTGAACACACATGACATATGCAATATCACAATTACTTCAATCTAGGAAAGGGTAATGTGCACATAATGTGCGCGTTGAGTTTATGATATCCATAGTATGATATTTCATCTCTGGTGTTTCTCCACTCCCATTAGGTATGGACAGTACCTCAACAGAGTAACTTCAAGAGCACAAATTTTTCTTTTCTTCCAACAGACCTAGATACTACCCGAACAAAGTTGCTTACTTCATGTCATTGCGTAGGAAGCCTTTCTTTTTTTCACCCTTTATTTTTTTTTTAGTAGGATTATACATCAATGCTTATTATTTTTAATGGGAGGAAGAGGGAACCTGAATTATTAAGACAATAGGAAGTTTCCACTTCAGATAAGTATTTTATAACCTTCCATATTGGTTTGCTCACTTTATAGTTTCCACTTATCCTTTCTCTACTAGACTATATAAGTGTTAACATGAAAACAGATTTATACCAAGTAGAGTAGTTTAGATATTAGTATAGTTGTAGATCTAATAGATTCCCTTAATGTTCACCTTTTGGATATATTGTATTTTCCATCTTGACTTAGCTCAACCTATGGAATTTTCCCAAAAAAAGAAGGAGAAAAATAGAGAGCCAAGCATTGTGGTTATCACACTTCTCTTTCATTCCACCAACAAGTCATTTTGAGCATGCACCTTTTATAGAAGGTCTTATTTATGTACAAACAACAACAAACATGGCAAGGCCGGACATAAATAACATAACGCACATAGGACTGATGCATATGAAAAGGAAAAGAAAAGGACACACTATACAGGAAGTACAACTTGTAACTTCTATTGAAAATAATGTTTCAGATCTCACACATTTATGGGAAGGGGGTCAATCCTCCCATCTAAGGATTTTAGCTTCAAGGTATTAGGACCAAGATTCTCTACAATGGTGAATGGGCTAATCCAGAAAGGTTGGAACTTCGTGTGTTTTCCTTTTTTTAATGGTATTTATCCCACTTCAGTACTAGGTAACCCACATCGAAACTCTTTTCCCCTACAAATTCCTTATCAAACTATCACTTAACACAATTTTAGTGGACGATGAATCTCTCTTTAGATTTCAACCTTTTTTCCTCGAGTTTGAGTAAAGTGTCTATCATTCTCTTAACTAGAAGGTAAGGTCTACCTTGGGACTCTTGGGAGAGTTGCAAGGCTGGGAGTTACAAGTTTGCGGGACAAGATAACTTCTTTACCATAAACAGAAAGTACGAAGAGGTCTTAAGGAAGGCATAGTAGTTACATGATCATCCCATAATGCATTTGTTAAAGCAACATTCCTATTCCTTTGCTCAGAGAGGATGGTTTTTTTTACTATGTGGATAATATTTTTTTTGTTGATTCATCCAAACCATTTCCATGCAGGTAATAATTAGATGCATCCTTTAATACAATATTTTGTAATGTGAATTCATAATTTTTTATGATAAAAAGTAAGTCATATTATCAAAGACAAGTGACTTTGGAATGCCAAACCTAGTGATAATGTTCTATTGCAAAAAGTGCATGACTTCTTCATCATTTATTTATCTCAATAAAACTACTTCTGACCACTAAGTAAAATAGTTTGTCACTTTTCAAATATATCGGTGTTTCTTTGACAAGTGAGGAAAAAATTCTCTTTTAACATCTAGGCCCCAATGTTGGAAAGGTTCCTCAACTGCTACTAGTAGAAATGGGGTGAATGGCCTTTGATCTTGACTGGTGCATCTCTGACAAGTTGGGAACTTGTAGACATAAGAATGAGCATATATGAATAAAGTGGTCCAATAATAACTAGGCTCCATGAATTTATGCATTGTGTTGTCACTCGTATAGTAACCACCTTCCGATCCATCGTAAAAATCTCTAAGTGCCTTCTATGTATCCTATGGCTCAAGGAATCTTAGCATGACACTATTGTGGTGCTTTCTAAAAATCACTCCAGGTACTAGCTTGTAGGGTAGACTTTTTAAGTCAATTTACCTCTTTTGTGTATTTAATAGATGTGTGGGAAAGGTGTCATGTTCTAGAAATTTTCGTATATGGGAATACCATGGCAATATAGATGTGGACTGGGGAACATGTTCGACATTGTACTTTTTTATTTCCTGCTCCCAGCGTGAAATATATTTCTTGGGAACATCTCTTGCTCTGGCTGCTAGTTGAACCCATGACCCTTTATGGTATGAACTAGTTTAAATTCCAGATCATATTCTTGTAATAAGGTCATCTAATTTTCCCTCTTATCACCCATACCCTATTGCATGAAGAGTGTTCTTACTGCTAGGTGAGGCACAAACATGATTGTGTGAGATTTTATAATATACGGTGTGAAATATTTAACTACCTCATATGCAACATGTCCTTGTTTGTCAATAGCAGGATTATTTAATTCTGACCCTTATAGGCCAGCGCTCATAAAAGAGACAAGCCACTCATTTCCTTTAGGATACTTTTTAGTCAATATGAATGCAATAGAATAATTTGAAGAAAAGGTATAAAGCATGAATTATTTTCCATAGTAAGGATTGAATAAGGTGTGTGCATCAACAATAGCCCGCTTGATTTGAGAGAAATAATTTTTTTCCTATTTTTCCCATTTGTAAGTTGAATCCTTATTAATCATTTCCTATAGAGGTTTAACTATCTAAGAATAATCAAAGATTAGTTTCCACAGGAAATTAATATTTCCTAAGAAAGACTGCATAGCCTTATTATTCACTGGGAATGAGATTTGTGTAGTAGCTTTGATCCTCTCACAATCAACTTTAATACTTCTCTGTGCAATGGTGTCCCATAAGAGACTCCCTTCTAACACACCAAAATGCTTTTATTGGGTTTGAAAGGAATCCCATACTTTGAACACCACTCAAATATTTTTTTTAAATGGCATACATGATCTGATATTCTCTTGGATAACACAGTAACATCATCCAAATTAACAACTATTTGCTCATAAATAAGTTGATAGAAAGCGATGTCCATCACTCTTTGAAATGTAGCAACTAAACTTTGATGAGTCTAAATGGCATTCTCTTGAAGGGAACTGTTCCCCATTAGGTTCTAAATGGTTGTTTTCAATTGATCTAGTTCTGTGATATAGAACTTGATTGTAACTTAAGAAACCATTTAGTGAGAACATCTGAGACCCACATATTGTTTGGATGATTTGTTCCATGGATGCCACTGGGCAATTATCCTTATCAGATGCCTGATTAAGATTTTGGAGATATACTCATACTATTATTTCACGATGTTTCTTAATGACTAAGACAAAATTTAAAACCCAAGTGGAGTTTCTGACTTTAAAAATGATTTTAGCATCCCACATCTTTCTGAATTTCTTTTGGATGAGGGTTTCCAATGTTGCACGATATTTCCTTAATTTCTGCTAGAAATCTTTTACCCCTTTTTTATGGAAATTACATGCTAGATAGTATGAGTATCATATGTCTTTAAATATTCGCATGTCCATACAAAAACATCGTGACAATATTTGAATAGCAGATAAATGATTATCGTTCTTGTGGAGAATAACATGTACTGAGGTTAGAATACTTCATATCATACTGACGTCCTAGATTAACTTATTCATATGATAAATTAGAGCACTAATTATTTGTATTGATTCATCCTCTAAACCTATTCTGAAAGTCATATAATTTCTCTAGGGACACAATAGCTTTAGGTATAGTGTTCCCTTTCATCATATTAGATGCCTCTTGCAAAGGCTTATCATGGTCATCCTCTTCTATGGAAACATCTCTCAATACGTTCACATTAGCTGTAAACTATAGTATATGTTGGTTTTCATTGAAAGCACAAAAATTAGTGACATTTTCAGGCACATATTTTTTATATATATTATCACTAGAAAAACCATTTCTCAATGAAGACATCCTAGCAACTGCATTTTCTAATGCATTTGCTTGAACATTTCTAGGCCTAGAAATATAAATGATATTGAAATATTGAAAATAATTGACTAACTGACATATCTCCTACTGGTAGTTTTTAAGATTCAGTTAAACAAAGTGGATGATATCTAGTACCTAACGAGTGGCCAATTCTCAGTTACTAATTACCTTGAGAATATCTACCTTCAGATCGATGGTTTTCTTTAGTCCAGGTATGAGTGCTTCATATTCAACAATATTATTGGTATGCTTGAACTCCAAATGACATGAAAGGATATTATTGTTAGTACATGGGTTTATAGGTATGCAACCAACTCTAGAGCCATCCCGCATCTTTGAACCATCAAAGTGTAAAGTCCAAATATTATTATCTACTAGGTTTCTTACTACACTATTATTAGTATTACTATGTACATCTATAATAAATGATTCATTTGCACCAACTGGAGAACAAGGAAGGAAATCGAAATGTGTATCTAGTGGGACAGGTGATGGTTGTGCTTAATAACACCAATCATCTGTTTCTAGGAAACAATTTTCAAAGATTAAATAAGAAAATTTAATAGGCTCATTGTGGTCGTCAAGTGGTGTCATGGTGTGTTTTATGTATGGATCACTTTTGACATGAATTTGGTTATTTTTTCCCTTGTATGGAAGCCATAAATGTGACCAATCTGTAGCAAAATACCCTTCTAGTTTACTAGACTAGTCTCTTCTCAAGAGTACGATGTAGGCTTTAGGGATGTCCACTATTACAATATTTATAAATTGGAGAACTTCGTGATCATATGATAATCAGATGAGAAATTATTGAGTTCACCAATAGATTGGACAAGACATCTGCCCAAGTGAATGATTTTTGCATCAATTTTGTCCAATTTAGCATTTATTTTCCTGACAAATGGAATTAGATTCACATATGCAACAAAATCAACTAAAAAATGATGGACATTGTAATTGAAAATTTCAAAAGTTAATAAAAATGGAGGGAATAGAGTGTTAACATCTAATGTTACTCTATTAACTTCATACTCAAGGGAGCCATAAGACTTACCATAAACCTTTTGAGAGGTAGAACCTTTGTGACCTAGCAAAGTTTGTTAAAATCGTTAGACTAGTAGTTCACGTTGGCTTGCTATCTTCATGAGCTAAAAGATGTAAATATTGGCTTGAGCCCTCTTCAAATACTCAAACATGTTATACTCAATTGTCCCATATTTACTGGGCAGTGCTGAAGTGTCTAGAGGAGTGGCTTTGTTTGAAACTTCCAGAGTGAAGGAATTCCTTTTACTCTTGGGGGAAGTGTTCTTAGAAGTAGCTATGTTTACAGAATTACTTTATGCATTCTAAGTAGGATTGATCGATGGTAAGATCTTTCTTAACAATTGTTCCTTCAATTTTTGTCTCATCCCCACCTGTTTAGAAATAGGCCCTTTGCTCCTCAAACTATATCAACCATTTTTATTCTGGGGGGGATCACTTTGTGGTGGTGCTTCTGCACTTTTCTTGTCAGCATTAAGAATATAATCAAAATCATTCATTTCATTTCCAATACTCATAATTTATTCAGTGGTTGTAGGTTCTTCCATTTCTTCTGTTTATTTTTTCTTCTCAACTACTAATAAGAAATACACAATGTACCGCTAAAGAATTCACTTTGTGGTTCCATTTTGGGCATGTCTATTATGAATGATATTCATGGTGGAAAGAAAAATATTTGTCCATAACCATACATTCTATATTCAACACAACATTTGAACTATCAGGGAAATTGGTGGTTGATTAGTGATTTTATTATTATTATTCCTTCAGAAAGGGAAAGAGATGGGAGGCTTGATACTAGTAGAAGTATCACTTTACCTTATCTTAAATAAAAATTGATCACACGATAATTTAATCAAGTAATGTTACAAATGAATACATGTAGTTTTGTCTTAAGATAAGTAAAATAACTTGGACACACAATCACTTTGGTGAGAGAATATCTAAACCACACTCCAATATAGGAAACATCTAGATGTTAACAACCGCTAAGGAATAGGAACAAACTCCTTTACATAGAAAGATTCAGAACTAAGACAAGTAGGAATTACATTTCCATTTCACCCCCTTAATGACTACTTGTTTCAATCTCAATATTCAAAGTCTATTTGTGGTCAAACATGACAAAAAAATATTTCAACATCCATATAAAGGATCAACCATCCACTAGAACACATGGGTTCCCAACTGCTACAACTAACAATCTATAAGGATTCCCTTCACATACATGGTTTTTTCAACCATTATAACTGCACACTTGTACCTGTACCTATAAATCCCCCTCCATCATCGTCATCATGGGTTTTCTCGAATTACCCATAACTATTCTTTGTGTTTTATCAGCTTACCCTAGAACATGCCTGGGGTTTTCTTGGCTCACCATCAGCCATGCCCAAGGTTTTGTGAGCTGACGCTAAACCATGCCTACAGGAATCCCTATCCACTTCACTCTGACACGTGGTTTCTAGCTTACCTCAAATCTACATTCCAAAGTGGTTTATGTTTGACCACAAACCTACAATTACAAAGTTTTTTTAAGATTACCACAAACTTCATGGGGGTACACACGCCTCATTAGGCTTACATTACAAACTCCAACTCTTGGAGTTACCAGGTACATTACAAATACCACTATAAAGCATCCTATATTTTCTTACTAATAAATGTATGTGGCACATAATACACCACCATGAGGTTATTCTACAATTTCACACAAAATTTAACTTATTTGTCATCATCCTTAAATTTTTGCACAAAACTAATATTTGTTGCACTTCAAACTTATTATCCACCTTAAAATATATTTGTTCTCCTCTCTTTTATGGTTTAATTGTTGTTTTGGATTCACCTATGCGATTTGATAGAGTATATAATTATAACAAAACCACTCCATTGAGTTAGATAATCTGAATGTAAATATTTCTAATTCCAAACATTTATAAACACCACTATTTGTTCTTATTTGGAGTTTCTAAACATGCAATTATAATTATTTCAAACAAATTGCATTTCTACATTGATTTGATTAGGTTGAACATATTTATCTTTCCAAAATCGAAGTGTGTGTGTGTATATATATATATATTACCACGACAGAAAAATTTCATAACCTAATCACCATTGGTGGAGTCATATATATATATATATTTTTTTTTTTTTTCCCCTAGGAAAAAGTCATAATTTTATTCATATTTGAAAAAATTATATTTTGTAGATGCCAAGGCATATGCATATGGCTGTTCCTGCAATAGCAGGCAGCGAAACAGTAACAATAACACTAGGTAGCATAAGAACTATACCTGTAAATACAGGTAAACACAGAGTAACAGTAAAAAAAATAATTAATGTGTTCCAGCGAGCTTATACTTTCCTTCCCTTCTTCTTCTCCACCCGACGCCATCCTCCCGAATCAGCAGTGGGTGTGATGATTGCTAGCTGGTTTTCCATTTTGTTCATCTGAACCTCTTTGTCTGATTCTGAGCCCTCTGAACTATGGGTTCTCTTTATACCACTTGTTTCCATATGTGACTCCTGTTGTGGATCGGTGATGACCAGTCCCATATGAGTAGATGGGGTATTTGCTGCCGGGGTTTGTTTTTGTTCATTTTGTGGGTCTGGTTCCGCCTGATTCCCAGTGGGTTCTTCGTCAATTTCCTCCTCTTCTCATGGTTCTGTGTGCTGCCATCCTTTGGGCTTTTTATGTGTTTTCTTGTTTCTCCTGGGATCCTTTCGAGCCAATGGACAGTTGAATTGTAGGTGCCCTATTTGCATACAATTCCTGCATCGGAATGCTGTGTTTTCGTAGTCAAGTTGCTGTATCCATTGTGTATTGTTGTGGTTCAGCGTGATGTGATCTGGTAGTCCCTCGCTCAAATCCACTTCCACACAAATTCTGGCGAATGTGAAGATTCCTCTGATAGTTCTTTCTTCATCCATCTTTAGGAATTTTCCCAAAGAGTTCCCTATGGTGATTAACACTTTTTGGTGCCAGAAATGTAGTGGAAGTCCATGTAGCCTCACCCATACCGGCATTTTTGAGACTATCATTGTGGCTGCATCGAAATCCGAGAACCAGGGGGTGATGAATAGTCCGGCATTACCCCAGAACCAAGGGCCCTGGTTGATTATGTGGTCTCTTTCCTGTTCTGTGTCAAATCTAACTATGAAATACCCTTTAGGGCAGAGGTAAATTTCACAGTTAGGTGACCATATTGAATAGATCCATTGATGCAGGGCATCAGATTTAGGCCAGAATCCGTTGAATCTACAAATAACTGCAGTATTAGATAAATCTGTGTATAAGCTATTTACCTCTGGCATAGTTACTTGTAAAGTTGGTGATTCTTGTTTTTGTTCAACGATGTAAGGTCCTGGCAGCTCTGATGTTGGTTCTGTTTTGTTGTCTGTCTTTTTCCCTCTTACTGCATCCCGAAAAGAGCTGGCATTTTTTGAACTGGTTCCGCTGCTTCCACCACGCAGTTGCAGATTTAGAGTGATGGTTGCGTCATTGGTGATGCCATAGTGCTGGAGTGTTTGGCTATCCTGTAAACTATACCCAGAATATATAAGATTTTGATTCTGTACTGGGGTACCAAGGTGTTCCTGGATCCGCCTCTTTAACTCATGTACAATAAGCCTCTTACTGATTCTGATACAAATGTGTTTGCCTTCAATAGATCTAATAAAAATCTGGAGCAGATCTGCATTCTTGGTGTGTAGATCCTGATTTACTGGGTAGAGAGCCAGATCTGGCGGAAGCATCTTAGGTCTGCGATTCACCTGTCGTCCCTCTGTGTGAGAGTGAAGGCCTTCTCCAATCGATGGTTTATCTAATGCATTTTTCGCAGATTTAGTGTCGATTGCTGCATATCCAGCCTTTCTAGCAATGACGTTTGTAGGGGAGCCCCAGATCTGGCCGTCCCCTTTCTGTTGGGCTCCCGCATGCATATTATTCCCCAACCATTCCGCTTTTCCCTTGTCCAGCTTCACGCTTTGCTGGTCTGGGCGTTGATGATCTCCATACCCACCGTTTAAGCGATGTATTAGGGTTTTGTATGCCCAGATCTGTACTATAGTGGACAGATGAGTCCCACGGTACCATGGAAACTCCATGCACCCAACCCATATTGTAACTTCAAACATGAAAAACGGCCCTGTCTCAGCAGTTCGGCTCCACGGCTTGCCCATTAGGAATATGGGGTCATTCATATGCGTCGGTTCCCCATTCACCCAGGCAGATCTGCCCGTGTTATACAAGGCGCATGCGTAGGAGAATCCTTCCAGGCGGAAACTCGTCCAAAAAAGGGCAAATCGCTGCAGCCTCTGTTCGTATTGTTTCAAATCTTGTTGATCTTTTCCATTTGACCATTCCGCCTTGGAGCAGTTGATTGCAACGATTCCTGAGGGTTTCACCGTCAAAGTTCCGCTCGCTCCACAGCGGATCGACTCCTTGGAGCCTGCGGCTGCGATTAGCTGATTTCCGGAAACCCTAAGCTTCTGTTCAACCTCCATCGCTCCTCCGCTTCCCAGTTCGAAAAGGATGACCCTGCTCAGATCTATATATATATATATATATATATATATATATATATATATATATATATATATATATATATATATATATATATATCTATATATATATATATATATATATATATATATATATATGTATATATATATTACCACGACAGAAAAAATTTCATAATCTAATCAGCATTGGTGGAGTCCAAAAATGTGAAGCACCTCCATGGAGATTCCATGGTATTAACATTAATTCACCCACAAATGGATAAATGATATTTGAAATAAAGTATTTACCTTTTCAAGTTAATAAACCTTTAACGCATTACCAACCTCTCCATGACGTATTTCAATATGTTGTCTCCAAGTTTACCACCAATAGCCCAAGTCGGTTTACACTACCATTGGCACTTTCTGAAACTAGAAAATCAACGAGCAAAAAAAATGTGCTCTAAGGAAGAAAGGGATTTGAAATATCATGATTTAGATAATTAAAGTTATGAAAAACTGATGATACCGTCTTCTCCATTAAACCCAGAATATGTTGCCTTATATAGGTCCATGTGAAGGCCCTAAAGACGTTAAACATAATAATTTTCTTTGCTGGAAATTGTCTCGAACTTGTGTTGGACTCGGTCAAATTAGGTCGATGCAGCAATGACTTCACACACTCTTACTGTTCCCACAACTCTCTAGAAAATATTGATCCTCAATGAAAACTAGTCACTATTACTGGATCGGTAACAGAGGGTACCTAAAAAAAAGGACACCGCAATGCTCACTCACCAGTAATGGCACACCAACAACGTGATTCCACAACGCTCACTTTACATTATCATAGCCAGAGACACACTAAATCATCTGATCAATAGATCCATGACTCTAATAATCGATCCACTAATCCAACCGACAAATATAGTGATCCAACAACATATCTATGGATCGAACACGAGATCCTCCAACAACTGATCTACGAATCCAACACTAGATCCTAGAAAAATTGATCTATGGATCAGACACCAGATCCAGTAATCCATTGATCCAATAACTGATATACAGATTCATTCTACCGATCCAGGAAAGGGTTTCATTAAAAAAAAACAACAAATTTAATAGAACATTTGTCTGTGTAGTCTTACCTCAGACACGACATGCATGAGGAAGTTTTTTGTAAGTCTCCTTAATATGTAGAGTTTTTCTTCTTACTGTCTGAATATTTCTACATAATTTTCCATCAATAAACCTATGTAGTTATGTGTAGCTTTCCCTTAATAAAACGACACAGTTTCCTTTTCTATGTTATAAAGCAAACACTTCATCTTCCACCTGAAAAAAGAAAGATCCTCAAATTGGCTTGTCCTATTGATTCACTACTACACTAATCTCTGATGGAGCCTCCTTCAATCCACACTAGGATTCATTATTGCCCATCTCTACAAACAAGATCTACACACCTACGTTCACTAGAAAAGGAGGCTTACTTGCTATCCAATCTTAGCCACGAGGGCTCTGATACAAAAATTAAAACTGATCGAACCATAAATTAATCAAGTAATGTTACAAATAAATACATGTATTATTTTCTTGAGATAGGTAAACTAACCTGGACACATAAAGACTTGGTTGAGAGAATATATGAACCACACACCAATCTAGGAAACATCTAGATCTTAACAACTCCTAAGGAATAGGAATAGAATCTTTTACATAGAAAGAGTCACAACAAAGACAAGTAGGAATCACATTTCCAAGTCTCTTTAATTCTGAAATCTCATTGGTAAGTTATTTTAATGTCATTCAGGCTTACTTGAAGGAGGCTGATACTTCCTACCAATATCCTTAGAGTCTTTTGATTCAATGTCATTAGTAATAACTCCAATAGCATGTAATTATTTCTCAATGGTGATCACTTCCATGAAGTTTAGTGTTAGCTTCTCTCATGCCGCTCTTTTAACAAACATGAAAATGTTGACAGGAAAGGTAGTTGTGTAATAATATATAGTTGTTGAATCACGTGGTTGTGTTCCCAGGGGAAATTTGGTCAATATGTGATTGAAATTTTGATTAAAATATTTTACTTTCTCTTTGTCCCCATCTTACTATTTCCGAGCTCTTTCAATAACATGGAGGGAGTCTTTTCATCAACAAATTTCTCCAGAAATAGCTTGTTAGAATCCCTCAAACTATCGAATGAATTGGAAGGCAAACTATGGTGTAATGTTGTTGCTCTACATTCGAATGTAAAAGGAAAAATATTGCAAGCAACGTAACTTACCTCCAAAATTTATAGATGCATGTAGAAATCATTGATGTGATCATCTGCCATTGTATTCTTATCTTGATCAAAATTTGATAACATATTTTTCAGATGTCTAGGAATATTATGGATATTATTCGAAATAGAAAGAGGACAATGGCCCATCAAATCTACGGCCTGGTTGGACATGTCTTTGTCTCTTGGTTCCTCCTCCTTTCTAGAATCTGAGGAGTCTTATTCTTCACGCTCTAAACTATAAAAAATATTGTCGGAAAGAACAATGAATTTCTCGTGCCTTTCATTAATGGGTGGAGGTAGACCCTGTTTTTCTATGTCTTCTCAGAACTCCGCTAACTCTTTAAGAGTGGAAGAAACCAGATCTTCCACTGTTGAAGCTAATACACTGGTACAAATTGTTTCTTCCTTATTTGGTTTATATGGGAGATTATGTACAATAGAAAGTAAAATGATAGTCTTTTCAAGCCAATGGGTCATAGGTGGAAGTGGTCAATGTTATTCGTAGGTAACTTTGTATACCAACTCCGAACTAGGTTGAGACGACCATCCTACTTTGGGAATAAGAGTTGGAATGGTGCTTAGGATATTAATACCTTATACAGAAGATGAATGATTAGGGTGTGTGGAGTTATCATCGATAACAAATTGGCTTCCATCCTTCTAGTGGAAAATAGTGGAAAAATGTTGACGGTGTTGGAAACTTCCAACATAAAGGAGATCTCCTCGATATGAAATCACAATTAGACCTCACATTGTTTGGTTTAGGAGTCACATATGGAATATTTTCATGTTTTCGTTAACTTAAAGATATGCCTCAGATTTATCTATTAGAACGAGAGGGAAGCCAAAATTTTCTTTTGAATGAGCAAGCGAGTGGGCCTTGTAAATGTTTGATTGTAGATAGATCAAAGTTGTCTTATTGCAGGGTAATAAAGTGGTCCTTCAAGAGAGAAGTAATAGAAATACCCTAATGAAGACACACGTGAATGAGAAAGTCTCATCTAACATCAAGTGAAATATTTCACGTAGATGCAATGATCATTATAAACATTACAACACATTTCCAATAGGCTAACCATCAAATTTAGTGAAATAGTTCAATTACTCTAGTACATGTGAAAACAAAAATGAATCATAAACATTGAAATAATAGTCTTAGGAACATCCAAAATCCATCCGCGAAAATGTGTTGGCTAAAATGATTCAAGTATTAAGTAAAAGTTCCAAGATACATAAATATAATGAGCATCATTATCTCCAATAGTGGAGCGTTAGAACCACTACCTGCTCCCCAAAAGTACTAACTTTGTGTCTCTAATGCCTTGTGGGATAATACAAGGTTAACTTTCATTTACATGAGTAACGAGGATCCTTTTACAACTTGAGGCATGACCTTTCACATCCCCATTACCCTTGAATTTCGATCTCCTAATGGCCTTGGACTTCCAAATGACTTTTGGAGTTACATATTACCCTTGGCATTACATGTCCCTTGGACTTCCATGACACTTTTTTCCATACATGACCCTTGGACTTCCACTTATTTGTGCATTACAGTGATTACATCATTACATCGTAACTTGCACAACATCATCTGACGAAGATGTGGCATGTCACTATATTTGAGGACTCAGACCAATAGTGAATGGTGACATTGACTTTATTTAATGGTGACATGGCTACCACTCATATTTTTTTTCTACATGCAGCTTCTTACCATTGTTATATTTACTCTCATAAGAGTGTTTGATCTAATGGATTCTTTAAGGTGCTTTAATCATGAATATATCAGTGTGTATTTTTTGTTCAATGCTTATTTTTTTTGCCTTCTTTGCCCGATATTCCTTATTTATGCCTTCCATGTTGCTCCTAGGATTCCTGTATCTGAAATCACTCATGACAAGTAAACATAAACCTAAAATTATCCTATTCTAGCATGTTTTAAGCCTATTTTCTTTTCATTCCTTATCAGTGATCTTAAAAGGAACAAGGAGGGATTTTGGGTGCAACGACGCACTTTAAAACATTGAAGGGTAGAAGGGAAAGGCCTTCAGGGATATGATATGCACTCATGCGCTTTAGGGAAAGATGAAATTAGGGTAGGGTGCATGGTACAAGTCTTAAGGATGAAGGAGAATTCTTTGGGCTTCCCAAGTGGATTGTGTGCTTAAGGGAGAGACGGAGGGAATAGGGAACATTATTGAAGGATGAAGGATGTATCTTCATGCCTTTGAGGTGTGCTCATGTGCTCAAGAGGTTTAGGAGGGTGAATGGTACAAGTCTAAAAGTTGAAGGATGAAGCTTCATTCCTTCAGAGTGTGCTCAAAGGGTGAGGAGGGCACATCAAGAATTATGGAAGGTTGAAGGGTGGAGCTTAAGGCCTTCGGGGTGTCCTCATGTGCTCTAGGAGGGTACACTTGTTTGATTCTAAGGAGTTCACTCAAATGTAGACTTGGTCTCTCAAAAGGTGTAGTTCAGAACAAGGAAGAGGAAAGGGCTTAAGGAGTGCGCTTTGCATTCTTGGAGTGTTGAGGGTGAAGTTTTAAACAATTAAGGATTCCCAATGAAGGCTTCAGAGTGCATTCATGCACTTCTTGCCTTAATGGGTTAACTTTGCAACCAAAATTTATCTAAGTCTAAGAGATAGGGCAATAGGAGAACATGATGAGTTCACATATAAAACCATGTGTGACATATAAAAAATCATTAAGAAAACTTATATAATCTTGAATAAGAATAATTATCCATCAAAACACCACTTCACATACATTCCCCACGTACAATACATGAAGTGTGTATGATTGTGATCAAAAAGTGTCATTTTACAACAATAAAGGCATTACGACTATGAAACTCAACAAATATGTTATAATAAATACGAAAAAACCCTTGAGAACACTCAGGAACACTTGAAACATTGAGAACAACATTAAATGACACTTGATAGCCAAGGCAACACTAGATACGATGATAAAATAGGCTCCAAAATTTGAATGTAGTGAAATTTTTGGAGGGGGTTGTAAAAGTGACAACAGCTCCTCACAAGACCAAGAAAAGATATGAGAATATTTTTTGAAGAAATCAACATAGCCATGCTTAGAATTCTTTGGTATTCCATTTTCTAACTTTATTATCTTAGGGTTTTGTTCTATCTCAATGTTACAATCTTCAACATCTTCTTCCTGTATTTGTTTGGCTATTTTTTTGGGACATTATTTACATCAAAAGTATTCAGTAGTGGGACAAGTACTTTGGGTATTACATTACTATTTATCTGAAAAATATTGTGATCAACTATGCTTTCTTTCCATGGTGGATTATCAACATCAACTTCTTCTTACACATTTTCACTTTCAACCTCTTGATAAATTTGAGCAGCATAAAATTCTCCAATCATGTCCATAAAGCACTTGATATGTTCTTCATCTTTAAATACCTTACAATAATTTACATTTTCAGGTAATAAAGGTCAATTTTTTATCTCAATGTCATCTCTCAATCGAGGATTCTTAGGTGGTTTGAAGATAGTATCTGCTACTACTAAAGAATCAACAAGTTTATTATGTTCCCTTCACATAAATTGTATATTAAAAAATGAAAAGAAATTTTCCATATCATGGGCTCCAATATTTTATCAATAATGCTACAACTCCTGGAACTCCCTTCTTTAATTTTATCAACCTGGTAGTTCGTAACAAACTTGGAAGCGACGGTGTTGTATGCACAAGTACTAGCTCTTGCCGCAGCTGTCACTTGGTTAGCTGGCACAAGTCCACTAGGAGCTTAAGCCAACTTTTATGAGCTCTTAGAAGAAGCTTTTTAATTTATGGATGAAAGTTAACTCGAAGGAAGCTAATCTAATTGCAAAAAGAAACTGAAAGCCAAAAAGAAACGCAAACCCTAGGAAACCGTAATTCTACCAGCTAGTCCTACTGACGCAAAGGAGAGAATGAAAACTACTGAAAGGGATTCCATTACTTCTATGAAGGTAAAATACATGCGTCTATACTACCTCTATCTGAAGAAAACATCTTTTTGTATTTTTGATTAAGTTGTTGGAATTATCATGCATGTGCTTTTAACTATTTTTTATTGTGCAGAGGTGGATCAAGCAGGAGAAATGCTTGGAAGAGGTCGGGAAGGTTCAAAGAGGGTCTAAGGAGTCCCCAACACCCTTCCAAATAGTTTCACAGAGTTTTGCTATCAAGAATCCTCATTCGTGAGCTTCTACAGGAAGTTTGCAGGGGTTCTACAGGATGTTTAGGATTTCTACAGGATGTTCTGTAATTTTTCTACAAGATGTTCAGAAACGGGGTTTTGAAGCATGGATGGAGGAAAAAAGGTGGAGGAATGAGTATGGAGGTAAAATAGGGGTGTAGGGGAGTTCAAGACTTGGAGGATGGAGTTGAGGAGTGGCGTAGATGGTGAGATCTGTTCAAGGAGGGATGAAACGATGTTGCACAAGAATATGAGAATCATGGCAAAGTAAGTGGATGAGGCAAATGCAAGGTAAGGGTTCTAAGTGAAGGGTGAAGCAGGTAGGTTGGATGGAGTATGGGCAAGTAAGGAAGGATAACAGGTACTCTGCAAGTGGTTTTTCAAACTAAACAAGCAAACACTTATAAAACCTATGACCTAGTTACTTCACTCTAATCTGACCTAACAACAAAAGGAAATGAACAGAAGTTTATTTGCAAGGAAACCATGTGAAACAACTATGCAACTAAGCAATCATAAACCTAAACATGCATCCAAAACTGATATCAAGTTCTGCAAATGAGATTTGAACACTAATAATTGCATGGTGAAGCAAAGAATGTGTTTTTGTGGGCAACAAGGTTACATTGGTCCCAACTCATGATTCCACTGAACGGGAGGTGAGATCCAAAGTACTTGGTAGCCTTTTTCTGAATATATTCCATGTGATTAACCTATCAAGTAAATCTGAACATGAAGAACCTTTTTAATCATCGAAAGCAACCTAAATAACAACACAATATTTAAATCTAAATAGCAGATTTTATTCTAAGAATGCAGCAAAAACACATAAATATAAACAAAGGAGGTATTGGGCACTTGAGATGGGCCCAACCCCAAGAGCTACAGCCTCCTAAGAGAGATTTAGAGCTGGTGCAAAGCTGGATTCATCTTTATTGAGCAAGAAAAGAAGAGTTACATCAAAACTGTCCACAAGGAGAACTTGAAAATGAGCTGAAAGCAAAGCTAATCTATTGCCTCAAAATCGAAATACAAACTAGCTAACTTCTGCCTACAAAATGACTAACCATTGGCTAACTACCAGCTAACCCAAATGAGGCCCTAAGCCTTCTTATTTATACAAATTGAGGACCCCAACAGTCCTCCTAAACTTTAGGGGCTCGGCTGCCCAAAACTTGTAGTTAACAACAGTCCTACTTGACTTGCTTGGCTTCCCTTGTGCTAATTGACTTGGTGGCCCTTGAACTCTAAGCTGATGGTGGATAATTTGAGGTAAGGGCCCATGAATGAAGGGAACACCTTCCTAAAAATACTCTCCATGAATTTGGCTGCCAAGTGTTCATTTCAACCATTGACTCTCTCCAAATTCACCAAAAAGGCTACACAAAGCATACATTAGACTTGTTGGCATAATGACTAACCCAATTCACTCTATTAGCATAAATATAATCAGAAACATGCAATAAGCTAATGAGAATGGTGGATGAAGTCGAATTAGGAGGTTGAATGAGCCCAAATAATTATCCATTTTTGGGGCTCATCACCATACAATCCTAAACTTTATTCCTATAAGTTTTAGTCTTGGGTGTTTAGTCTGACATAAACCTTTCGCTTTCTTAACCACAAGATCTGAATCTCCAAAGACTGATAATATATTTATTTTCACATTTTTACCATCCTGTAAATCAAAAATAAAAGCTTCACACTATATCACATTATAGGTAGTATCAAATTATAGCTTATACAACAAATATATCATCTCACCCTTTCTATATACTAACAAAATTCTTGCTACATCACATTCCTTCGAATATGCTTCATCAAAATACATCTTCCAAATGGAAGTTTTCACCTCCTCTAATTACTTCATAATTGTTAATGTTTGAATTTTAGTATCTTCAGCTACCATATCATCTATTTCCAAAAGAAAACAACCAAAATACTTAACTTTGGTATATATATAGGAGAGTTGTTAGGATTACCTGCTTTTATAACCATTTTTTCAAATCTACACTCTCGAAATAGCCTTCTTTCTTCCCCACCAAATACTGGTATAGTTGCATAGGTCATGTCTAATTTTAATGAACCTTTCATTTTTATTCCCCATGACCTGGAAAGTAAGATATCAAATATAGGTGGAATATCTACTACAACCATGTCAATCATGCTACTTCTCATAAGAAATTTTCGAATGAAATGACCATGTCCTTGATTAAGCCTTTACATTTTACTCTCCTTGAATAAAATGAATAAATATATTTGTATTGTCTAGTAACTTGCAAACATAACTTCTCCATTATATGCAGAGACATCAAGTTATGTGAGGCACTAAAATCCATCATGCATTTATGAAATATCAAATCATGTATCAATAAATTTATATAGAAAGGAAGAATAACGATATCTTGTTCTTCAACATGTTTCCTAAACATGACCACATGGATATCTTCTTGTAAATTGAGGTTGTCTTTATTTGGTGTCACCTGAGTCAAATTCGATTGATAAGCATGTTGCTTCAGTAATTCTACCAAAGGAAGAGGTATTTTCACCTTCTCCATTTCTTTCTCAATGTTAAAAATATATCCTCCTTTTTCGTCCTTCAATTGTTCTTCTATTTCATTATTTTTTGGAGTAGGTTTCTTATTTTTAGTCCTATGTTTTGATTTCTCTTATTGTTTCTCCTTATCATGTTGTCTTGATTGTGATGTTTCCCCTCAAGAAACTAGAACACTTTGTATAGGTTTCTTTCCCTTATCATCACTTTGCTTTGAAGGATGTGGATCTTGATTATCATTTTTATTTTGTACTCTTGATATTTTTCTTGATATCATACCATACCACTTATATAATTCATCATGCATTAAATATGAAAATATTCTCCAATATTCATTAATTTCTTCTTCATTCAAAGGATATTGAGATCCAGAATCCATACTTATTCTTTATCCTCATCCACTAAAGTAAAGTACTAATTTTCATGGAATTTTAGAGCCTCCCCCAAGTTTTCACTAGGTTCACCTTCGATCATTGAAGGTGGTTTCACCTGATCTTCTTGATAATTTTTCTCTCTTTGTAAAATATGAAGTGGAGAATTATAATGCCTCCTAAATTGAGGATTGAAATTCCTATATCCTCCTTGTTGCAACTGCCTTGGTGGATTCTTATTCTCAACCTCTAATATGACCAATTTATTTGACAGGTTCCTGCTCATTTTAGTCATTTCAACCAACTTCTGACCTTGTAATTTTTTTTGATGCCCTAAAGTTCAAACTTTTTTTTTTCCATTTCTCTTCTCACAATGATTATATTTGGATTTCAATTTTCCTATTGTTGCTAGGTCCACTTCAGTCTCCAAGGCACGAGCCAGAATTTTATCATGATTAACATGCTTCCTTTCTTTGAGAATGAAACCAATGTCTAATTCAAACGGTCCTGCAAAAGCTACCTTAGTTGCTATTGGTAAAGGCTTAAGTTCTTATGGTGTCCCATTATAGAGTTTATCAAAACTTTTAATAAATTGTGCTACACCATCATTATGCTTCTTTTTCATATATTTTTTTTCAAAAAGTAAACATGGTCATTCCTTACACCCCACTTATTCATAAAAGTAGTTTACAATTCTTCCTGAGTGTTTAATAAATTTGCTGAGAGAGTTTTGAATGATTTCCTATCTTCTCCATCCAAATATTGAACAAACCACCTCATCACCACATCTAAATACTCAACGTTCATATTTTCGACAAATGCACAAATAGTTGCAACATGCTTTTCTGCTATAACGTTATCATCCCCACTGAACCTGGGTAGCAACTTTAGGTAATATTGCAGAAAAGCATTTAATTGTTCATAAATTGAGTGGACAATATTAATTGGCTAAAAATATACATACTTCCCTATTGACAGGTGGGATTTGTAGGTTTACTACTTGACATGAAGAAGGAGGAAGTATTGTAGAAATATGGACAACCTATGATACAACTGAAATGGGTTGAGGTTCAAGTGTTTGAAAAAAATATTTTATTTCTTCAACTTCACATACAAAAGTGAAAGATAGTGAAACACTTTCAAAATATTTATGTTTGAGCAAAGTCTCTGGAAAAGGAAATTTAGGTGGTGGAAACATCCCTTCAGAAGAATATAGGGTTTTAGGAGAAACATCAGGAATATTCAATTCAGACTTGTATGAACTAGACAAACATATCCCAGTAGAATATATTGCAGGTTTGGGAGTTATTGGTGATTTATTTTCTCTCGAAACTCTTTTATAAAGCAAATTTTTAGGTTCAAACAACTAAGGAATCTTTTGCTAGGAAGTGTTTGAATGAGTGTGTGGACTTCTTGGAGCCATATTTACAAGTAAATAATTTATTTTCGTTAGAAATGTCAGCCCACACTTGCCTTGATAACCAGACAAGGAAATATTCAATAATTATTTAGGGGAAAAAAAATTCAACTTTGCTCCCCAAAAACGAGGCCAATTGATGTTGTCTCCTTAGGCAAAATTCTTCGTTGAATGGAAACTAGTACCTATAACATCCATGAAAATATGATAAATATGCTTAGAACTATGCCCAGAGGCAAAGCCTTTAGGTTTAATGGAAACTTAATCTGAGAAGATTGAAAAAATTATCATGCTAGCCTTATATTAGTGATCAAAGCCTACTCCAAAGTTGTAGGGTAGAAGGAACACATTAAAGAGAAAGGATTTCATATATTGGGTTGTTAGAGAATACAATATAATAAACCCTAGAAAAAAGTGTTTGTATGAAATGAAAAAAGAGCACAGTGATGTAGTAGTGCAACACTTATAAAGGTTCTTTTTAATCATTACATAGGTATCTTCTGTACCTTTTAGAAACATCGATAAATCTGCGTTTTAAAATAAGAAACTAACTACAATATTCATACACATACTTCAAAAATAGGAAATTAAACTGAATATATCAAAACTGGAACCCAAATACTATGAACAACCAATATTATGGAATCAACGTGATAGACTTTATTAATCCTGTAAAAAAAAATTACATTACATAGATATATTTCAAAAAGTCTTCACTCCTTAAAAATTTCAAACCCCTTTTGTGGTTGCGCAATCTATTTTAAAGATTACAACAAAAACAATTATTGAATATTTTTCAAAACTTCCCTACCTACTTTAACTATTAAAAAATAAAGTCTTTCAAAATGTAAAGAATGAACTCTCTCATCATCAAGAGGTAATATGAGTAGTGGAACTTTGAGAAGGATGTCCTAGTTCCACAATCTGAACTTGAATAGTGGTATTCAACTTCTCACATTTTTTCCAAATCACTGGATCCAGGGGAGTGCATAAAATAATGTTCTGATAACAAACCTTTAAATTTGTCAACTTAGTGAAGTTTGACATGGTAACAAAGAATGTTTTCAACTACCATAAAAGTTCGAAATCTCGTTTTGAATTATTCATTATAGTCCTTCCTTTCAGCACTGTAGTCTTTTCATGGGTACTTTCCACCATGCTCTTAGCTCCTAATTATTTTTCATATAAATTCCATGAAAAAATGAAGCTTCCTTACTGATCCCAACAATTAGATAAGCCTATTTTAGTTCTCTAATAAAATCTGAAATTAAATAAGGTGACTCAACTTTGAATTTCTTTCAGCCTTTTCTTAGCTTGAATGCAAAAGATATTTTTCTCAATTATATTAATAATCTGCATGATTATTGTAATACTGTCTAAAAAAATTAATTCCCTTCACTCGATTTCATATGTTTCATTGAGTTACTTGATCATATTTTTGGCTTTTGGCACCTCCCTTTGAATCCTCTCTTTACATGTATAAATAACCATTTAATACCCTTTGATCCCAACCTTCTATTGTGCAATGATGTGGATGCGTTCCTATATAGCACAAAATTCCTAAATAATGTTGTCCCAAATGACCTATCTAGATTCTATTAGTGGCATGTTACCCTTGAAACTCGACTTTATTTCTTTAATGTCATCTTGTGCTTATTTTTACTTATTTTCCACTAGGTATAGTTTTCATTGGCCACATTTAATTGTCTTTCTTTTGATTTTGAATGTTCTCTAATAAAATACAGATCATCCTAGGTTTTATTTAATTCACATTTTGAAATATTATGCTAAGTAATTACTCTTGTCAGCTTCTCTGCAGGGAATTTTGATTAAGTTGAAACAACAATAGTGAAAACATGTTTTTCAATGGACTATTGCATATTTTTTACCCGTTGTTATAAAATAACAATCTCTTTATTTCTATCGAGTAGCTCCCTTATTAATATTTCTTTCCCTTTCTCTACCTGAGCTAGTTCAATTATCTAAGCATGTTCTAAAGAAGGGATCTTTAGTTTGTTTCTTAATGATTGTACTTCAAATTATGTATTTTGTAGTAGAGTTCTAATAGCTTCCCTGTCCTTAGGATCTATTCCAAATTTAATAATGAGCCCCTTATATTCCTTATTTTGGTTATATAAAGCCATGGAATTCACTTTTTCCTTCTTAATCTAGTTTGAGACTTTATCCAACCGTTTCTCTTCTTTACTAGTTTCCAAAAGGTTTTTCCTTAGATCAATATGAAATATCTCTCCTTTTTCCTATGTAAATTACTCTATTAGGGAAAGGAATGTCTCCAAAATGTATAGATAGGTTCAAAGTTTTGAAATTATGCCTTGAGGGAACAGATTAAATAACTAAATGAGCAAGAGATAAATTTAACTAGTTTCTTTCTAGATTGATAGTAGAAATAAATCTAGTCTTATAAGTTGGGATTTCTTGAGCCTCCAACTGTGTTTCCATGTTGCTCCTTATTCTATAATTATTTTCAGGAACTAGCTAATAGTTTTTTCCGTAAAACATTTAATGTAGAGGGAGATTATTCAAAGGAAAATGTAGCCACATAAACAAAAATTGAGGAGGAGGTAGCGCACTCTGAATCTCCCAATTGCATTAAAAAATGTGGTTTGTTACAAGGCCTTTCAATCAATGATGCTAGTACCTTTGTTTCCTTTTCTCCTTCTTGAACATTTGTTTCCTTTTATGATTGAAAACTTTCCATGTCAATATCCATTTTCTTGGGTGCATTTATTATCATACTTCTCTCCTTTTTAATTAGTGTATCGACATCCACATTTTGTTGTTTTTATTCAACTTCTAGATTGGCCATATTTTCAAGCTCTCACTTGGGTTCATAAATGTAAGTTGCACAAGTGATTTCCACACTTTTGTTAGAGACTACCTGATGGGGGGCATACCTACATTTTTATCCCTACTCAAATCCCAATTCATTTATCATACTTTCAACCTATGGTAGATATTTCTTGCTATTATCAATGAGAGGGCCAACATTCCTGTGTAATTTGAAAAGAACACCCTTGCTTGCTAGAGAAAAGTGGACTTGGTCAACATTCAAGGTTTTCTGTATGAATTCCAATGAGAATATTCTCATATGCACAAAGGTTTTCAAAGGTATCATTGTACTTATTCTCCATATAATCTTATTTCCATGCAATCTTCGAGGATATACCAGTCTCCAACTTTGGTCTCTTTGTTAAGATGTAATAAAATATTTTCTTCTAGAAGAATTCTTGGGGGTGGCTAGTTGTTGATGATTTGAGATACAATAGCCATAAAATATGATAAATAATAGGAAAAACCTTTATTATTCTCCTTCCTTATGATAATACTAGTCAATTAGACTATAAACCTTCTCTCATCGTTTAAATCACATATACTCAAGCTCAATTGATTGAATTCATTGACATGTGTATACAAAAAGAGATAGACAAGGAGAGAAGGGTATCTAAAACAACTAGCAATATGGAAAAAATAATAATTGAATGATGAGAGAGTTGTTTAAATATGATGGTATGTCTAAATATATATTTGGATACAACACTAAATTCAAGAAACTTAGGGTTGTTCATTGACAACTCTTATATCATATTCTCCCAATATAGACATAAGTATAACAAGAATCAAATGCGTATCTTCAGAAAATAGGTCCAGGGGATATTCTATTGTTTTTGTAGAGATTTGAGAATTGGGAAGTAGAATGAATTCAAAAAACTTTTCTTGGATTTCCTTAGTAAGTCTTATATAAGAAAAACATAAAGAATCATTAGTAAAAGTCTTGGGATTTTCAGCCAATGAAAAATTTAAAGCTTGAAGGATTAATCATAGATCAATTTCAAAGATATTCTCCCGTGACAAAGAAAATATTTTTTTTTTGAGGAATAAGAGAGGCTAATAACCAACTGACAAATTTACGAGAATGGTAAGTTTTTGGGACAATTGCGTAACAAAGGCTAGATTGGATAGCTAATAAAGGGTCATCATAATCACTTGCATTATAAAAAATATCTTGTTAGACTTCCATAAGGTCCAGGGGATAAAAAATATCATATATATCACCCTTTCTCTCCATCACAGGGATTGTTGGGCGCACCCCAACGTGGTCCAGTCTTGGTCAAAGAATCTGTATTTTGAGGAGTGGAGCACACTGAGTCCATGGAGCTATATTTACCGCATGATGTTTAGTGTCTTTTGAGTGGGTCAAATCCACCCATTTTGTAATGGCTATTGGGTATTAGTTCACTGTTTTGTTGGATCCATGGTATGTGGACCATGGTATTGTAGTAATGAAATGTATATAAGGACATATAGTGCCTTGTGGACATATTGGGTAGGGAATCCATCTGACAGGAAGAGAACATGAGGAATCTTTAGTACTAGGCCAACTGTAGTTTTTCTTATAGTAGGAAACAAATATTGGTTGCACTCATCTTGGCAGAGGTAGAGTACATGGCTACAAGTCAAGTAGCATGTGAGGCTATCTGAATGAGGAAGATCTTGGTTGGTTTTTCTGGTTAGCAAATGGATCCGAAATTGATTTATTGTGATAATCTAAGTTGTATCAAACTCTCTCAAAATTTATTTTTTCATGATTGGTCCAAGCATATAGATATCTGGTATCACCATCTCAAAGATTGTGTATTGAGATGGATCATGTTTTTAGGTTACATTCCCACAGAGGAGCAAGATGCTGACATGCCAACAAAGGCATTTCCAAGATGTAAATTTGAGTTTCACAAAGACAGGATCGGGGTAGTGGATAATCCCTTTCTTGTTGAGAGGAAGAGTTGAGAAATGGAAACAAGAAATTCTAGTTTAATTTGTCCTTGAATTAAACTGTGAATTAAAATATAATTCTTTTCTCATAGCAATTTGAAAATAATTAATTAAGTTTAATTAACTTAATTAATTTAGGAAATTCGAATTGGAAGTCTTTTAGAAGACATGTTTATGTTCACCCTAACTTATAGGAGTTTGTGATGAGTTATGAATGAGTTGTAATTAGTTAACTCAGTTTACTGAGTTAACTCCAGTTAAATTAGTCCCAGTTAGTTTCAGGAACTAATAGTGAGTAAACAGTCGGTTAGGACACTAGTGACCTAATTAGTGCTACTCTAGTTGACTGAATATTCCACCATCAAAAACTCGTTCATGTTGATTGTAAGAAAGACCTAGTTCAGACAAGAGTGCAAGGACAATGTACTATTTGTTTCAGATTTTTCTAGGCTGCACTGATAGTTCATGCATTCAGGAACTGATCCTTAAGAGATTGCACTATTTTTAGAGGCTTTATTTCCCTTTATCTACATGCTATCCTTCATGGGAATTACACATAGGAAATAGAGACTTGGAGAGCTTGTCAATTGGATAATATTTTGCGTTGAGTTTTCTTATGTGTTGGAGATTGAATTAGTTGAGTGGTGGGATTGTTCTAGAGAGAACAAACATTGTAATTTCATCTTGATTTTCTAGATTAATACAAAAAAATAGTGGTATTTTGAGTTGTGGCTTTCCCTAGATATTTATTATGTTATGCTCCTTTGATTCTCTTCCTCTGTTGATTATTATTTACTCGATGTTTATGGGCTACCGCTGTAAAGAGTAGAAGTAGATTATTGTCTCTTGCTTTGGAAAATTGAATTAGCTTGTGAATCTACATGTTTTTCTACATATTATTGGTTTCATCCCACCTATTATGCATACTCTATCATCTCATCCCTTTGCACACCCTCTAAACCCCTTTTGAATCCCATGTGCTCCCTTTCTTAGCCTCCCTAGCTATTCTCTGAGTTTAGTCGGTGCACTCACCCTATGACCTTCATAGCCAGGCTACACCTTGGTATATGCTTCATTAATTTTTATTTTCACTCTCATGTAATATTCATCCCTATAATTGGTGGGTGTGGCTGGAAGCTCCCTGTGTTAGTAATTCTTTCAGCATTGGCCCTCCCCTCCATCCTCCTATAACATGTGATGACCCTAGAGCTTCTGTTGTGTCTTTATTGTCCTTTATGGTCACTGCCACTTTCAGTTTCTTTGATCCTTCCCCCATGACTTGTTATTGAGCTTAGGTGAAAAGGGGAGTGGCATATTATCAAGATAGGTCCAAAAGAGAAACACACATTTGCATCATCGCCTAAAGGAAGAACCATCCCATTATCATGACCTCAAATTAGGGCCAATCCAAGAAGAGATAACCCATGTCGATAGAGAAGGATCCTGACATAAGATTCACCTATGAATCACAAAGGTTCTTACTGAGTTGGAATATTAGGTACTAGACACCAGACACACTTGAGCAACATTTAATCAGTGCATGCAGATAATTGACCTTTATTAACATATGAATTCCTCTTTGGCATAACTCTATTGGATTGACATGAGAATCGAGAATACATCCTCCATTGTCTTGACAATCTACATTATCATATGAAGGACCTAGAACAACAAATGAAGAAAATAGAGGAGCACCTTGGAATACTTCCCTCAATAGGGGGCATTGGGAGAGGGAATAGCGAGCCAATCTAGGCCACCGGCATGTACCCAAATCCTTCTACTTGATTGTATGGTGTGTTCTTGTTGTATTGGTATTTTATTCTTACTATTTACTTTCTGGTTGGTTACGCCCGCTACTCTATATTGTATGTTAATTTTCTATCATCCCATCACTCAGTTATCTTATACCTCTTCACAGAGAGTTTATTTCTGGCTTTGATAGAGTCTCCCTAGTGAGATAGTGCCCTAAGAATTTTCAGCATTATTTTGTAATGCTCAGTCTTTAAGGAAATACTTATCCTTCTACTTGATTGTATGATGTGTTCTTGTTATATTGGTATTTTATTCCTACTATTTACTTTCTGGTTGGTTACGCCCGCTACTCTATATTGTATGTTAATTTTTTATCATCCCATCACTCAGTTATCTTACACCTCTTCACAGAGAGTTTATTTTTGGCTTTGATAGAGTCTCCCTAGTGAGATAGTGCCCTAAGAATTTTCAGCATTACTTTGTAATGCTCAGTCTTTAAGGAAATACTTTACCACAAAAAAAACAAAATTGTTATTAATATATATATATATATATATATATATATATATATATATATATAGATATATATATACATATACATATACATATACATATACATATACATATACCTATACATATACATATACATATACATATGAGATAGTGCCCTTAGTCTTGAAGGAAATACTTTACCAGAAAACACGAAATTGTAATTAATATATATATATATATATATATATATATATATATATATATATGTATGTATGTATGTATGTATGTATGTATGTATGTATGTATGTATGTATGTATGTATGTATCACATTAAAATGAATTTAAATAATAATGGATTCATATTCATAACCACAATCTTTCCAAGCATATAACTAGTAATTGCCCCTAAAGGTGCAAAGATACACTGAAGGAATGGAAAATTTGGGGAAAGAATTCCTGAACAATTTTTTCCTATATCAAACAAAGTGGGAAAAAAAATTCTCAGGTCGGAACAGGAAAAAATAAATTTAAAAATAGATAGACGAATTGTTTTCCTCTATATATTCGTTCATTGAATGGATGAGAGGCAGGAAGAACAACCTACAAAATGGAAAGTGGATGTTGGTATCGATTGAGGCATCTAAAAACTGTTGCTGATATTGACTGAGGCATCCAAAAAATTTGTGATTATGTATTTTATGATTTTGTATTTTATAAAATTAAAATCAAGATTTCCAAAAACTGATGTCGAAACTGACACTGACAATCAAGATTTCGAGAGACTGATATTGATATTGGACGAGGTATACAAAAAATTTGTAGGTATGCATTTTATAATACTAAAATCAATATTTCTAGAATTTGATATATCCAAGTAATTTCTAGAAACTGATATACTGCACAAGTTTGAGAGAAGAGTATAATTCACGGGACTTTGGTGAACACAAGAGTTTCTCAGCAGGGTAGTCATGTCATTCCAACATTTCATCACTTTCTAGGACTCATTCACAATAGACGTAATTCCCCTAATGTACAAGCAATCATATGATTTTGTTTTCTAATTTCACTCTAAATGCTTTGCATTTTAGTAAATATGTCTTGTAATGTTTTTACTTCATTGGGATGCATTCATTCTGCCATTAGAACTCTTGCAATAGGATTTTGCACAAAATGTGCGATTACAAAAATAGCGTTCATGACAAATACATTTTCTAAGAAAATTCCATAATATTTTATGAGAAATCTCACAATAGTTTGTCTGCACTTGGAACATATTCCCTCTCACACAAGGAATTTATTAACAATAACCTTAACCTTTATAACTATGGGTTATGGGCCCACCAACCTTCTACCGTATTACTCTAATTATTCTACTGCATACCAAATTCCATTCAACCTACAAATATATTTGATATCTAAATATAGTTGAATTCCTTTATTAATAATTCACACCCTAGATGCTTTAAATAACATATTTTCTTTCATAGCTTTTCATAGCATTTATTTTTATGTTGTATTTCTATCTTTATAAAATATTTTGGGTTATACAACACCATTAAATCTCTATGTCGATATCACCTTTTTTTCATAATAAAAGCTTTATGCTATATTGTAAAAAAATTTACATCTAAATATACTGTCATTTCATAGTCACTATGTGTCTTACTAGTTTCACCATTATTTATTGATAAATCTCTTGCCAAATAAACTTGAATCATTTTCATGTAACAAAAGCCAATATTAAATCTATCATTTTCATGTAACATAAGCCAATCTAAAACCTTATTGATTAACTCTAAGCTCTTCAAATAAATTTACATACACATACTAGAATTCTTTAATAAATCAGATACGTTTCAACATCCCTTTTGAATATATTAAGCCCATGCCATGTTTTTTATTTGCTTTAATAAAAAGCACACACTACTCTTTTCTTCTACCAAACAAAACTGTGTTTATGGTCCCTTTTTCACTGTCTTTATAATATCCCCAATAATGTGAGAGTAACTAATACTTCCCATAAATCATTATTTATAAATTTTGCATCTTTATAATATCCTCAATAATGTCAGAGTAACTACTACTTCATATAAATCCTTGTTTATAAATTCCACAAATCTTTCACGGCCAAATATCCATCGCATTAAATATTTTCATCTAGGTGAATGATTTTATTTCATATAACACATTCGAAGTATTTATCAAAACATCATATCGATCACTTAAAAAAAAATAAGATAGTAACTAATAAATAAATAACAATAATAAATATCAAATCTAATATAAAGTTCTTTTATATTTTTAAACTACTTAAGATAAACATGTGACTACACAATTGATTGGAGGAGGAATTCTTCATAGTAGCCGAACCCGAGCATAAAAATTTCAACAAATTTTGCAAAAGTAGTGTTCAAATCATGTTTTTGAAGATGACAATGGATCCAGCACCATCAAAAATTTTTGGGCACCCAAAATCTTGAAGTTGAACAACTTTAACCTGGATCTACAAAAATTTATCAAAATTTTTCCGAAATTTTCATAATTTTCAAAGAAAAACAGCAGTCTGGTTAGACTATGGAAAAATATTGATTGCTCGCTTATTACCTATCAGCTCATACATTTATTTGACGACAAAATTTTTGAAAAAAGTGACCATGAAACAACTTTAACCTGGATTTACAAAAATTTTGTCGAAATATTCATAATTTTCAAGGAAAAAAACATTGATTGCTCGCTTATTACCTATCAGCTCATACATTTATTTGATGACAAAATTTTTGAAAAAAGTGACCATGAAACAACTTTAACCTGGATTTACAAAAATTTTGTCGAAATATTCATAATTTTCAAGGCAAAAAACATATGGTTAGAGTATGGCCAATTGATTGCTAGCTTATCACCTATCAGCTCGTAGATTTCTTTGACCATAGAACTTTTGAAAAAGTGGCTATATTCATGAGCCATTAATTATAACAATGTGGATCATATTCCTCTCCTAACTTGGAGCCCACACCAGTGGTCAATGTAACACATATATTACACACCAAATTATCTAGTAAAAGGAATATCTCCTTACCCTTCCAAAAAGTGATAAATAAATATTTAGTTAAGAAAATTCATTCGGTAGAGATCGCATAAGAGAAATTTGTGGCTCGACATGCTTCAAACCAACAAATTTGTGGTCCATGATGAACCACACTTTTTGGTTCAAAACGCGTCGGTCAAAAATTTTTCTTATGTAATTTCTTGCTTAATTCATCATAAAAGCTTGAATACAGAAATATTTAATTAATTAATAATTAACTTTGATATTAATGTACAATGTTTAATTAACTTGTTCGTAAACCGATTATGTAACTCATGCCCGACCCTGCTATATATTTTAAATAAAACTTCTTCAGAGATTGTCTGGTTAAAGATAAATCTAGGCCCTTGTTACTTGATTAATTGATCATTAATAATTTCGGGAGGATTAATAGACCCACACAACTCCGTGCCACTTCTTTAATCTGTCATTAATAATTTCAGGAGTACACAGAGTTCCGAAGTTTGGTTCCGAGCCTGTCCAAACCTCATCTCGACCGCTTTTCTGTAACATTTCGGACTATGAAGGGCCGGTATTTGAATTAAATAAGGATAGAACAACTTTACAGATCATACCATACTGTCAACTATCCATGTTGATTGGTGGTTGGCCTCTGTCCACACGCTCCATTTTCATCCTACCCCTATGACAGATCCGGAATCGAGTCCGATCACACCTGATTTTAATATCATATCATTGGCTAAAAATTACTGTAATTTCCATTCACGTTGCTGTGCGCTGGTGCGTAAAATAAGAAACCCTCCGCGCATTAAGAAATTTGAGTCGACACCAATACCGCACATGGAGAAACCCTCGTGAGTTGACAACAATACCTCACATGGAGAAATCTTGACAACAATACCTCACATGGAGAAACGCTCGCGCAGCTATAATTTCACCTTAACTATAGTACCCATGTTCTCTGAATTGACCCCAAAAATGTTTCTGCAAACTTTTCAAGCTGCCAGTTTTGGGCAAAATGCACGAAACTTCACCTTAATTTTTTAACATTTGAATTCCGGGGAAAATAGATTACAAAATAACTTACGGGGCACAGTTTTATCATACTTCACCTTAATTTTTTAAGGTTTGAATTCCAGGGAAAATAAATTACAAAATAACTTAAACGGCACAGTTTTATTATAGACATTTATATTTTTTTCACCATATCGACACTTGAAGGTTCTAAAATAGAAATGGGCATTATAGACATTTAAATTTTTTTCACCATATCGACACTTGAAGGTTCTAAAATAGAAATGGGCAAAACCCCAATGGTGTGTAGGTAACTTGTAAAAAAAGAAATACTGAAAAGTTCAATAACGTTAGATTCAGAGTGTCGTTGCGGCTTCTGCACATGTAATCACCATCGAATTATTTCTTAAAAGACCAGGAAAATGAAAAAATGGAGAACAGACACGAAGGGTTTCGATACAGAACTGATACAAAAACTCTTTGAACGACCTCTAGGAAAGAAAACCTGTTATGAAGGAGCATGGACCGAGGGGATTGAAAATGTCTGGGAAAGAGTTCCTGACATAGAAATTGTCTTTTTGTGATCAAATGCCTGATCAAACCATCTATTTGATTGATTGAAACAGCCCAAATTGTGCAAGCATGCAATTGATGATAAATTATCCGTGCCAAAAGAATAGGAAAATGAGATACTTGGCCACTGATGGCCTCCTTTGAGTAAACCCTTCTCGTACTTCTGATGTTCTGGGTGTTTCTAATTTCTTTGGCAATTTCCTTGGAAAGCAGCTTTCAACCTCAGTAAGTTTTGCGCAGATGGCATTTTAACCTCGATTAACTATCTTCTCGGCCTCCAAGAAAAAACAGTTCCTTTATGGGGCAAGAGCCCATGGAACTCTCTCAATAAACGACTTCATGACTTAAACATAAGAACAATCACTTTGTGAGAATGTAATTGTTAAAAAAACGCAAGCAAATTATTGACAATCATAATTCGAAAATCAGGGGCTACCCCTCTACCTTTTGCTTAGTCTTCAATCAATTCTTCAAATGAAGAATGACATTTGCCTGCACACCAGTAGGATTTTGATATTATTTACAGCATTTTCATCCTTCTATCTATCAATTCCAAACCCTCCTACCAACAAAAAAATTTACCCCCAAAAACCTGTCAAACCTGTCAATTAAAGAAATACATCTGAATTTCAATGCCCCGAATGAAGAAACCCGCTGCCTAATAAGAAATAGATTCAAGTTTAATGCCCGCATTGAGAAATCCTCTGCCCAATAAAAAAATTGATTCAAGTTTAATGCCCGCATTGATAAATCCTCCTCCCAATAAAAATTGATTCAAGTTTAATACCCACATTGAGAAACCCTCCGAACTACAAATTTGACCAACAATACCTCACCTAGAGAAACCCTCCCCGGTTATAATTTCACCTTAACTATAGTACCCCTGTTTTCTAAATTGGCCCTAAAAACATTTCTGTAGACTTTTGAAGCTGCCAATTTTGGGAAAAATGCACAGAACTTCACCTTAATATTTCAACATTTGAATTCTAGGAAAAATCAGTTACAAAATAACTTAGAAGATACAGTTTTATTATAGCCCACTACATTTTTTGCACCACATCGACGCTTACAGGTTCTAAAATTGAAATGGGAAAAACCCTAATGGTGTTTAGGTAACTTGGAAAAATATTTACTAAAAATTTCAAAACATTGTCACCTTTTTTACATGTAACCACCATTGAATTCTTTCTTAAATGATGAGGAAGATTAAAAAATTGCACATAAACACAAAGGGTTTTAATACCGAACAGAGACGAAAACCCTTTGAATGACCTCTAGGAAAGCAAGCTCTTCATCGTCGCCATCGACAGCAGTAGGTTCAGAGGTTTTAATGAAAATTTCAATACCGTTAATATTCAGACTGCATATGCCGCTTTTGTACATGTAATGACCGTTTAATTGTTTCTTAAAAGACAGGGAAGATGAAAAATGAAAACATACACCAAGGTTTTCAATACCGAGCAGAGACAAAAACCCATTGAATGACCTCTAGGAAAGAAAGCTCTTCATCGTCGCCATTGACAGTAGTAGGTTCAGAGGTTTTAAAGGTGGATTCAGGCACCTTGGACCTCTTGATTTTGTTGGTGTGAACAGGTAAGGTTCTTGTCGTTTCGTCGAGTTATATGTCAACTGCACAAGTGGGAGATGGATAATGGCCAGTGCGCAACGTGCGTTCACAACTGCTTGCTCAAACCAATGGTGGAAAATAAGAGTATTGGCAGTTGTTCCCTCGAACTAACAACACGCAACGTGCCTTGATAGCTTCTTGATCAAACTAATGGTGGACAAAAAACCGTAGTGACAGTTGTTTTCTCGAACGAACGGTGTAAAATAAAAAGGTAGATGATGGTCAGCAGTTTACAGATTCAAAAGAAACACCTTCCGTGTAATTAATAAACCTATACAAACTTAACATTCATAATAATCTCTCTATTTCCCCATATACATATAGATATATATATATCGATCATAGAGTGAATTTTTTTAGTAGGAAAGCACATAGATTATGGAAATCTAATGAAGATGACAAATTATATTGGTATATGCATTATAAGGTGTGTTTTGATTGTATAATAGATTTATGAAAATCTCGTTTTTCCGATTGGTTTTTCCAACATAAGTCATGTTTCATGATTTATGTGTTCTTTTTCTATGTTTTACTATCATTGATTTATTATTTCTCTCATATTTATCAATTTAGTATCACTAAGTGTTAATCCTAACAACTAACAGGAGAGCTACAACTGATTTTGTATTCTTGACGACTTAGGATTTGTGACTAACTAGATGTTACGGTATGAGTTGAGAATTATTACTAGGTTGAATTCTCCATATTTTTTGTAAGCTTTATTATTGAGCGATACATGTTGGCATGGAGCTAGATTTCGCAGGCATATAGAGAGGATGTAGCATCAAGTTGTGTAATGAGGATTACAAGGGTGGCAATTGTATTTTTATCCAAGAATGGTGTTCTAAAATATGTTCAATGGTTGATGGAGGGAGTATTTATGATGTAATATGAAATGTGATATAGTTAATACTAAGCTATGATTAAGCAAGTTGTCTTTCCACATGGAGTTATGAAGCCAAAAAGAGGCAAATCAATCTTTTATAAATTTGCAAGATAAATATGTAGCGTGAGATTGTGTAGCACATGGTGAAAGACAATAATTTCAATGCAAGTGAATGAAAACATTTGTAAGTGTCAATGAAAGAATAAATGGCCATTTTCAAAGCTTTTGAGAATGTGGAATATATATATATATATATATATATATACTTTGAACATGGAAATTTTAATTCCTTGTAAATGGCATAGCGTTGTAAAACCCAATGCATATCTTCATAAAGGGTGTATTTTTAAGTAAATTTAACTTGATGATTCATAGTTGATGATCATGGACAATGACGTTCAAATACCTATTTGTACAAAAAACATAAGAGAAAAAAACAAAATTGGCAAGAGCATGGCCAATACCTTTATCTGATGCATTTTTTGACACAAGAAGAACATAGTAAAAATGGGATCAATAGGTAGCCATAGTTTTGGTCCTCTTTTATCCAAATGTGTTGATATAATTTGTTAAGACTAAAATTTAGTTATTTGAATTGTATTTTAAAATGTAAAATTGATTTTTTTTAGAAAATATTGGGAAACAATTAGACACTTACGTTAAATAGATTAGACAACAAAAATTTATAATTACAACAAATCCTCAGTAGATTTAGAGCCATATACAATAAAAATAGAGCCAAAACTTATAACACTTACACTATACTTGTCACATTATACTTTGAAAACCATGTAAAGATAATAAAATAAAAAATCAATCCAAATGTCCCATATCTCTATTTATCCCATTTTCCCCAATCGAAAATTACAGGAATCTGATCCCAGGTATAGAAATTATCTTTTAGATAATAGTTTGAATCCACAAATAAAGGCTCCACAATTTAAACCATCACCTGCATATCATAACCATAGTGATTGTTTTGCAATATTTTGGACTTCAAGTTGCATCACTGTAAGGAGGAATCCAAGGATTATGCCAAAAAACAGAGTGTAGCCACTGCATAGAATGAGTGGGCTATGTTTTATCGTCTCAGTTAATCACTTCCCAATTGGATACCTAGTAAAAGAGCACTAAAATTAAGAAAATTCATTGTTTTTATTGTAAATGGGCTTATCCTCTGCTTAACCACAATGATAGATAACAAGGAATTAAAGGCCTATTGTGTCACACAGAGGAGAGTGTCATTGTAGAGAAGACAAAACATTGATATTGGCTGATGTGAAATCCCAAATAGGTAAAGCAATGAATTCCCATCTTCCATGACACCAGGAAATATACAAGAAGATATATGGTCGTAGCAAATATATGAACTTATGATTTTCTGTGGGTTACGAAATGGTGGAAGCAGAAGTAATGGAAACTCTATGCATACCAACAATGTTCCAACCCATTGACGATACTCGCCCTTCCTAAAATAAAGTGAGTCAAATGCACCACGTATGTGTACATGCCCATATAAACTCCACAATGAAACTTGTGCAACTTTATTGATGAAAAATCATGTATTCATGCATCCACAATGTCAGTATCAGACATTTACATATAAATATTAGAAAAATGAAATCTACAACTAATTACTATTAATTATTTACATTTACAATCCTGAAGGATTAGTTAACATTCACCCCTTAATTTGAACGGACAATTAACATGCTAAGTAACATTTTGAACGTTTCAAACTTTTCTCGTCCCACTGCTGTTATGCAAAATCTACTACCGTAGATAGAAGTATCTTCCCTATGCCTCATGGAATAACCTAGATCAAAAAAAAAAACGGATTAATGTTTTCCTTAAAGTAAATCGGTTACAAGATGAAGTGTACCTGTAATTTGTCATATGCTTCACTCATTCCTTGGCATGAATGCTCCAATCGTAGCTCCAATCACTATAACTAGAACCTAAATAGTTAGATAACACAAGCTAATGATCCAAAAAATCTATGTAGCATCATCTAATCACTTTTTTTGATAGATCAACATGGAATTGAAATATATGAAACCATAAAATAATATATAGGAAAACTAAGATTGAATTGGACTGAATTACAATGAAAAAATTGTGTTGATCTTGTCGAAGACCTCCAAGTTGACCTGTCCTTTCCTTCTCACAAAGTGCACCTCTAATCATCCTAATGTATGGAAATACATCTCTCACAATAGAAACATAAGGGTAGAATCACTCTCCAAAAGAAAACCCCTTTCCTATGGACACTAGTAAATATATAGGTGAAGGAGGTAGCTCATGAATTCTTATCCTTTTACAAATTTGGGCTTCAGATCCACTCTTCATGGGAGGATGGTCTCAAGTGATAAGGTGTTAGAACTTCAAGTTAGGATAGGATAGGTGTTACATGTCATTTTGTCGCCATTAGGTAAATGATCATAAATATGGATCTTGCGCTATCCATCAAAGTGTTTCTAAGAATTCCCCTACAAGGCTAGAAGCTAAAGAACCCCAAAGAGAATGAGATGTATGGATTAAAAGGCCAAAAAGCCTATTTTTTAATACCTACATGGTTCCCTAGAAATATTCTACACATATGAAAATTTGACCATTAAAGTCAGCAAAAAAGTGCACCCTATCTTCTACTATGGACTTTATACATGACTCAATGAAAGTAAAAAGAAAAAAGTAAATTCTAGAAGCTTTGTTGGATGAATCTTTCCCAACAAAAAGCTTTGAGTTGATTGTTACACAATCTTGAGTCCTGCCTTCATCCTGCTAATTCCCTCTCCTTGTGGAACCCCAATCTCACCATTTGAGTATCTCATCCCTTAGGAAGAGTATCTCAAACCTGGTCCTCTTTGCCTATAAATCAAACATAAACTAGACGATTTGGGACGACAACTGAAGGTAGACTTGTGCTGCTCAAATAGGGATAGAAGGCTTATCTTCCAAGGATAAGGTTGGAGATCATGGGAACATGATTTTGATATCAAGGAAACTAGGTTGTAATCTTGTTATCCTTTGAGTTCAATACAAAGAAATTGTTCTTTCCTAATTGTGTCTATCTCGAAATTATTTGTGAGATTCCTTTATCACTCACATGGTTTATAATTGATTATTGATTCATTTACCTTTGATTTTATATGCGAGATGCTTTGGCCCTTTGAATCTTTTTGTCTATACATATCTCTTTTGGAGTGTCATGGAGAAGATATGGAAAGCATTAGGAAATACTTTTAGACATTGAGAAAAATATGGTTGTGGAAAGCATTGAAAGGACTTCAATAAGAAATTCACTAAATAGCTAAGTGATTTTTCACATACTACATCTTTAATGTTTTCAGTTATAATATAACGAAAGGTAACAATTATTTTAATGTTCGTTACTAGGTCTTGTTTGAAATCTAGGGAGATCTTTCTTGTACGCAAGTAGGATAAGTCTGCCTAAAAAATTGGCGACCATACTAGGGAACATCACATTCTTCATCATCTTCTTGTTTTCACTTATTAGACCTCTTCTCATAGCCTTGTCTAAGTGTCAAAAACTTATTAAAAGTTTTGATTTTGTGAATTGTTTGGTTTTATTTTTGTTTTTATAAAATTTTCTGAAGTGTTCTTTTTATCTTTATCCATAGAGCACATATCTTCACACTTAGCCTTTAGAAACAACGTGTATGCACATTGAATCAAATTGATTGCCTGCGCACATGCTAGAAATTTTTTAAAATTTAAGTTTTCCAATTGTTGAGTCCATGAACTTTTGATTGTTGTGTTTACATAGATCTGTTTACGTTTTGGAAATTTCATCTCTATTTTGATTTGGTTTTTTGAGTTTCCTTCTCGAATAATTATTTATTTTCACAAATTAGGGTTCAATGTTTGATCTAGTCAATTGTTGTTTAATGAAAAGAAGGATTAGTGATTGTTGAGATAGTTTCAGTCTATCCATTTTTATGTCAAAATATTAGATTAAGTACTTTGTTTTTATAATTGCAAAGAATCATTAGTATTAATGAAAAGTTAAGGTTTTTCAAGGAAACACTTGTGATTTGGAGTTTTTTGTTTTTGACGAAGTGAATAATGATTATTTCCCTCTATAAGACAACAAAATCTTCTGCTTATACTGATTTGTAATTCATTACATCAAGTTGAAATTTTGGCTTGTGTCTGTTGAAGGAAGAATTCATTTTTTTGTTTTTGGGTATGCAAGAAGTTGTTAATTTTAAAATATTTATTTTTCTAATTTAGAGTTTGAGGAAATCAGGTTACATCTAAAAAAAAAAGTCCAAGAATAATGTATTCTACATTCTCTATGATTAGTATTTTGAAAAAAAAAATACATTGATACTTGTATTATTGAAAAGTAAATGAAACCTCTTTCCTTAGTTTAGTTACAATTCATCGAAATGAAAAGATCACAAAATCACATTCGATTGTATTAAAGATTTGGGTCAGGTCATAACACCAGCTGTTTCACATCCATTTACCCTTCTTTTTTTTTCACTGTAACAGGTATCCTTTATTAATAATTCTGAGTTAACCAAGGCCTTTCAACCTGTTTACATTGTTTTCATTTCTTATTTCCCGCGTTAGGGGATTCTGCGTGCTTGAGTGATGCATGTACCTATCTGAGCTGCGCATTTCCGGAATACAAACTAGATTTGCCAAGATTTTAGCTGGTAATCGCTGGGGGTTCTGGGACATTGGATTGTTGTCTGTTGAAGACCCTTAATTTCTGCCTCTGCCCATCCGTTGTGGAGCCCTGTTGCCTAACACAATGGCGCAAGAGCTACCCGATTTACAAGATCCTCCATCCGAACCCTTTCAGAGTGCATGTCCTCATAGCGGGTATCGAAGGAATCAATCTGAATATCAAGGAGAGGAGCGTATGCCGCCTTCAGTGTCGAAAAACTAGTCTCCTCTGTACAGATCTCAAACGTTTGCAGTCCTCCTTTTTGATCTGTCTGCGCCTTCCCTGTGTGTTGATTTTGGATTGGAATAAATTTCCCAGAATTATCTATACTCATTTTGCTGTGGCCTGTTTCAGCTGATGTGTTGATAATATCAAACATATTCTCTCGAGCATGCTCAGAATGGTTCCCATCTTCCTGCTTGATGTTCTGATCTGCGCTTGAGCTAAGGTATGAGATTTGAGATAGCGCTGTTACCATTGTAGATAAGAGTTCGCGGAGCTAATCGGCATCCTTTATTTGCCATTTCGTCTGCCTCCTTGTTCAGGCTTCTAAGAATATGAAAAATTTTGTAGGAGTTGAAATCTTGCAGAATTAGCTTTAATCTTCTGAGGGACTTGTTGAGGAGTGCCCTATTGAACTGGTCATCTGAGTTAATCTTACTGATGAGGATTTCAGAGTCTCCGAATATTTGGCATTCTTTGATGCCTTCGTCCCGAGCTATTTGGCAGGCTTTTGTGAGGGCAAGAAGCTCTGCCTGATTGTTGGTGGAGATGCCTAGCCCCCAGCAGAAGTGAACCTTCCTGAGATTGTCTGCAAAGTAAATAACTCCTCCAGCTCCCGCAGTCCCCGGATTTCCTTTGCAGGCACCGTCAAAGAAGATTGAAGTTGTTTTTTGATTCTTCCACCAGATTTGAAAGACCTCTTCAGATTCTCTGATTTTCCAAGGAGGAGAAGGGAGGGGAGGGGGAGGGGCACGGATTTTACTAGAGGAGATGGGGCTGTGGAGGTTCAGCCAAGCCTTTTCAGAGGGGAGAAGGGAGGAGTCAAAGATTTGAGGATGCTGGAGAACAGATTCAATAAGAAGACCTTTGGCAATTGAGGCGGTTTTAGCAGGAGAGCGAGAGGAATTATTGAAAATTAAGTCATTCCGGGCAAGCCAAATTTCCCAGCAAACAAATTTGGGAATGGAAAGCCATATGTGAAGCCACAAGGATTTCTTTGGGATGGATTGGGGATAATATTGGAGCCATACAGAAAAAAGGTCGGCAATGGAGCTGTGCTGGGGCGGGGAGACAGGCAGTCCAAGAAGAGTTAGAGTCCATACTTCTCTGGCAAAAACGCAGTTAATAAACAGATGGGGAGCTGTTTCTCCTGAGTTTTTACACATTGCACATCTGTGAGGCCCAACAAAGTTTCTCTTTGACAAGTTGTCCCCTGTGAGCTGTTTATTCAGCATGAGGGTCCAGAAGAAGAAATTAACTTTGGGAAGTCCCTTGGCATCCCATACCTGTTTCCAGAACGATGGCGTTCTCAAACTGTCTTTTTTGGTCTGTAAGGCAGAGTAACCCAAAGATGGCGTGTAAAACCCTGTTTCGCCCCACCCCCATCTGTCTGCGATGTTGCGGTGGACCGGCGCTGCATTTAAGAGCAGAGATTTGAGGATTTCGATTTGATATTGCAGCTGCTCTGGCACTGGAGGGATCGCCCATTCGACCCAATTTCCTCTGCTGTCCCACTCAGAGATATCGCTCAGCTTTCTTATTCCTGCCTCATGGAGCAAATTTCTGATGTCCCGGATTTCTGCGTGGGAGCTGAGTGGAGGGTTGTTCATGATGCGATCTTTCCAGAGAAGAGTCTTCTCCCCATTACCCGGGATGCGATAAAGATGTTTACTAAAGCTGCTTATGCTTTTCCTACAGAGATTCCAGGTATATGTACCTGTTGTTGTGTTATTTGCTGACAGGTGCCTGAGGGAGATCCCCTGCGCATATTTGGCGGTGAATGTTTTGCTGATCTGATGTGTAGGATTTGAATATATTTTCCACAAGAGCTTGCATCCAAGTGACAGGTTCGAAAGAGCAGGATCTCTGATCTGAAGCCCACCTTCCAGAAGTGGCCGCTTGACTAGATCCCAGTTTGCCAAATGGATTTTATTTTGATTGCCTCTGCCTCCTTTCCAGAGAAAGTCTCTTAGAGGACAAGAGATCTGCTCCATGATCTGTTTCGAGGCCAGAAGAAAGGAGGCTTGATAAATGGGAAGAGCTGATAAGACGGATTTAAGAAGGATAATTTTCCCTCCCTTGGTGAGCCAATAGCCTCCCCAGGAGGTGATCTTGTCTTTGATTTTGCTGATGACACCCTGCCACAGAGATCTGTTATTGGCTCCAGATGTGAGGGGCAAGCCTAAGTATTTGATGCTGTCCCATTGGGCAAAGCACTCAAATCCTAGGATCTGGCCTATATTATTGAGGTTTTGCTGGCTCACATTCCATCCGAAAATCGAGCTCTTTCTGTCATTTATCACAGCTCCTGAAGCTCTACAATAACTTTTTAAAACAACATCAAATTTGACTGCTATTCTAGTAGAGGCTCCTCCTAGAAGAATAGAGTCATCTGCAAAGAGAGCGTGATTTATTGGGTTTAGAGCATTTGCGATTCGGATTCCTGGGAGATCACCTGTATTCATTTCCGCAGCCAGCTTCCTGCTAAGAGAATCAGCCATAAGGATGTACAAGAAAGGTGAGAGGGGACAGCCTTGCCTTAATCCGCGGTGTGCTTGAAAGAATGATGCTGGGCGACCATTGACCATGGGGGCAATCCATGGGCATGAGATGCATGCTTTGATGAGATTGATGAACTGAGGAGGGAAGCCAAAGGATCGAAGAACTTGAAGTAGGAAGGAATGGTTGACTCTGTCAAATGCGTTAGCCATATCAAGCTTGATCAGCATCCCCTTCTCTTTCCTCTGTTTGCTGGAGTGGATAGCTTCCTACACTTGGATGATATTATCCAAGATGTGTTTGCCTTTGACAAACCCCCCTTGGGCTTTGGATATTAGTTTTTCAAGAAGGGGTGTTATTCTATTTGCCATAATTTTTGACAGAATTTTATAGGAGGCGTTGCATAGGGAGATGGGCCTGAACCTGCCGAATGTTTCCGGGTTGGCCTCTTTTGGTATTAATGCAAGAAAGGTGGAGTTGATGCCTCCCCCAATCTTGGCTTTCCAAAAGAATCCGTGTATCATTTTCAGCAAGTCTGTTTTGATGATGTCCCAGCAGATTTTGTAGAAGTGTATTGTGAAGCCGTCCGGCCCGGGGGCCTTATCTGAATCCATTGCCCAGATAACCTTGATGATTTCTTCTTCAGATACTGGTTTCAATAAAGCCCGATTGTCCTCATGGGTGATGAGGCGAGGAATATGAGAGAGTAGTTCTTCGGTGTCTTCTTTGCATCCTTCATGCCTTGTGCCATATAGCTCTTTGAAGTGATTTTCAGCTGCAATTTTTATTTGATCAAATTTATTACAGATCTGCCCTTCATCATTTTTGATCTCTGTGATATGGTTCCGAGATAGACGGGCTTTGTATTGTCGGTGGAAAAAAGAAGTATTTCGGTCTCCTGCCTTTAACCAGAGGCTGCGAGATTTAAGTCTCCAGTGCTCTTCTTCCTTTCTGATCGATTGATGGATGTTTCTTTGAAAGGCTGCTTCTTTATTTAAAATTTCCGGGGTGATATGGATCCCTTCCATACCTATTTGCAAGGTATCTAGCTGCTGAACATCAATTTTTCTCTGATGGGTGATGGGGTTGTGAAGTTTCCTTAACCACCCCTTTAAAGCTTGTTTGGTAGCTTTTATTTTTTGCTCCCACACGAAACTTGGGGATCCGTTGATGGGGATATCCCAGGCTGATCGGATTATGTCCATGAACCCTTCTTTTTCAATCCATAGTGGATTAAATTTAAAAGGAATGGGCCCAAGATCTTCTTCGGGGGCCAAAAGTAGTAGAATTGGCTTATGATCCGAGGAGAGCTTGGGAAGAATTTTTGTTGATATGAGGAGGTTTTCCATCAGCAGGGAGCTTTGAATTAGAAATCTGTCCAGCCGGGCAGCGATGTGGTCAGGCCCAGTTCTGTTATTTGTCCAAGTATATTTGCCTCTCACCGGGGCAAAATCTAAAAGATCCCACTGCTGCATTATTTCCTCTACCAACGGGAGAGTCTGATCTCTGTTGCTGTTTCCCCCCCTTTTTTCTTTTGGCTTCATGACTATGTTAAGATCTCCTCCCAGAACTATATTATTTAGGGAGTGATGATCTAAAAAGGCCGAGAGGGTGTTCCAACAGTCTCTTTTTTCTGCATAGTTAACAGGAACATATAAATTGAATAAGGCAATTGATAACTTACATTCTAGATGCTTGAGCTCCGTGAAGATATAATGTTGGGTCTCGTGGGAGTTAGCCAGATGGAACTGATCTTCCGGCCAGAGAGTTGCAACTCCACCCGAGGTTCCCCTTGCGCCAACTGCTATGCCTTCGTTCTTCTTCCATTTAGATTTGCTGATATCCTTGAGGGTTTGTCCATCGATTTTGGTCTCTTGGAGCAGGAGAATGTCTGAGGGTTCTATTTTCATTAGATCTTTGACGGCATCAATTTTTGGTTGAGTCCCCAGGCCTCTACAATTCCAAGAGACTATTCGCATTATTTACCTGGCGAGGGGTTTGGGATTCCTCCCTTGGTGGATCTTCCTCTGGTATTTCTTCCTATTGTCATCTCTATTGTGGATTGGCTGCCTTGCATTTTGAGTCGCTCTGCTTCCTCCTCCCTGACTGCTTTGTGGGTCTTCCTGCCTGCTTTCTTCGAAGGTCTCTCATAAGACTCTTCCTCTGAGGAGTCTGAAGGTTCTGGCAATTTTTTCTTCTTTGTTATATCTGCATATGAAAGCCTGGAGGGGCTTCCCTGAGGAGAGCCAAGCGATGCTTCTCCACCTCGCTCTTTATTTGCCTGTGGTTCTTCGGCCTGTGCTGGTATGATCAGTTTCGTTTCTGGGGGATCTGTTGGAGAGGCTTCTTCAGAAAGTGGGATCTCATCCGTTTTCTGTTGGGTTTCATTTTCTTTGCTGGGTTTTCCTTGATTATTCCCCTTTGTGGCGCCTTTCCCTATTGCTTTTGCGTTGCCAGTTTTCTGGATTGTAGTCCATTGATCTCCCTTGGGGAGGTGGCTCTGTTCTTCCTTTTGTTTCTTGTAGTTTTTTGCGAAGTGACCATAGCCGTGACAGTGTCTGCATTTAAAGGGGATCTGCTCATAATCTAGCTCCTGGATATGGGTCCATCCTGCCACTGTGAGTTTTATTGCTTCAGGTAGTCCTTCTTCCAGATCTACTTCCACGCATATTTGGGTGCAGGAGTATTGATCTTTCCTCACGGCCTAATCAATGTATTTGCCCAAAGAGTTGCCGATGATTTGGAGAGATTTCTGGCTCCAGCGGTGTAGGGGGAGATGGGGGAGCCGCACCCACACTGGAACCGCGGAAGGGACATCCTGGGTCAGATCGAAATCTGGAGACCATTTATTTAGGTATAGTCCCTGTGGCCCCATAAAATATGGCCCATTCCTGAAGATGAGGCTCCGATCTTCTGCTAATTCAAAGACGAACACAAAAAAGCCTTTGCCTACGAAGTAAGATTTAATTCCTTCCTTGATCAGAGGGGTCCAGTTTCTCTTGATCCAGTCTTCTACAGATTTGGGCGATGGCCAGAGCTCAGTGAACTGTCCTATGAGCCCTCTATCTGCTAGATTCAAAGCCGAGCGGCAGGTTTCCTCCTCAGGGAGAGCCACCATGGGAATGCTATCTTTTTTCTTGACGAATTTCTGTTGTTGAGCAGAGGGAGGCCGTCTATTGCATGTTTCGATTATTTTCTGAAATTCAATAACTTCAGGAGGGAGGGGGGGAGGATCCACCTCCCCATCACCGGGCATGGCTGCCAGGGCCGCAGCTGCAAACGATCGCTGCACCAGACAGGGTCGGCGCAGGGGCTAGGACTCGCTGTGGGCTACGCGGGTTTCCGAGCTTGTCGGAGCTCAGAGCCAGCGTTCTGTTCCAGAATGTTCACTACATCCATTTACCCTTTGAGTAAATAACAATTTTTAGAAAACAACTCTCTAATAAAATGAATTTTGAATTTTTATTAGTTATGGCTCTTTCCATCTAGCTGTAGGGATTTGAAATAGGGAAGTGAGTTAACTTTCAAAAGTTGCAAACAAACAATAAAATATTGCGATAGGGAGTAAATACACTTATTACAGTTTGTCTCTACGAAGCTCCCTTAACAAATTAGTTAAGTATGAGATCATATCAAACCTAGTGGAGTGATCAACCCCACTTCATTAGTTACGGTAGACTAATTTACACGTATTACAAATGGTTTTATGCATGGTTCTCACACATGGTTTTGGGCATGATGGTTTTCTTCCCATGGTATTTTGTAGATCTGGTCAAGGGAACTATGGTTATGTTGTAATTGAAGGTTAATGGATTGGGGTTTATGAATGTTTTAGCATGTATATATATGTATTGTAACATTGAAAGGAATATAATGGAAAATCAATCTAGTAGTCCCGGTTTTCGGATCCAGGGGGAAACATATGTGTATATTTGTTTTATGTTTTATGCTCTCACCATTATTTATTTTATTTTCTTAGAATTCATATGTATGTAATTTATGTATGAGGTTAAAACCTACATTTGGTATTAGAGTTGTTTTGGCTTCAAGGGGACACCTTTGCTGATGAGGGGTTCTTCTCACCCCTGTGGTAGATCCTGTTTTGTGTGAGATCTACGAGATCGATTCTTGTGGTGGAATAATATGGTGAGCAGTGGAAAGATAAAGGTCAAGAAATTTAATGGCCAGTGTTTTGAGTTGCGGAAAATCAAGTTGTGGATAAAAATTAGTGGATCGCGGTAGATATAGGTACTAAAACAACGACAATGTCACCTAAAGACTAGGGAAGTTGGATCAGAAGGCAAAGAGAACAATACGGTTATGTATCTTAGATTCAATATTGTTGGATGTATTAGGGGATGCTTCGGTGAAGCCTTTGTGTGACAAATTAGGGACTTTGTACCAATGTAAGTCTCTGGTGATTAAACTGTTCATATGGAAAAATATATATAACTTGCAAATGAAGCATGGAGACTCGGTAACAAAGCATCTAAATCCCTTTAATATTATGGTAAGCCAGTTGTTATTTGTTGATATAAAAATTTCATATGAATATAAGCGAACTAGTTTGTTGTGTTCTCTACCAGATCCATGGGATAGTCTGGTTGATGTAATAGGTAAAAATTTGAATGCCTTTTAGTTTGATGAAATAATCTCATCCTTGTTGTTGGAGGATATGCGATAGAAAAATATGGATGGAAATAATGTAGATGCCTTATCTGTATGAGGACGCTACTAGATCAGAAACAAAAATAAATCCCTGAGTGGGAGATCTAAATCTACAGGGACATCTAAATCTCCAAGAAAACATGTAAAGGTGTGCTAGAAATGTGGAAAGGAGGGGCACTTCAAAAAGGACTATAGATCTAAAGCTCTTGAGAAATGAAATGGATCGGATGATGCTCCTTCTGCAGAGGCGAAAAAGACCTCAGATGAAGATGGGGAAGTGTACATGGCTTCTTCCTAAAGTACACATGTAGATCATGAGTAATGGTTGATTAGATTAGGTGCATCCTTTCACTTCACTCGCCAAAGAGAGTGGTTCTGTGAGTATGATAAATATGATGGTTTGGATTTCTTCTTTGGGGATGAAAGGAAGGCTAGAATCGTCGGTTGTGGAAAATTCAAGTCAAAGTTGCAAGGTGGAAGGATTAGAACACTTCTAGGTGTTCTACACATCCCTCCATTGGCCAGAAATATGATTTTTGTAAGAAAGATGGAAAATGCAGGTGTAAAAATAGTGTTCATGAAACATACCACCAAGATGGTTCAGGGAGCACTAGTATTGATGTGGGGACTTCAAATTGGAATTGTGGCTCATGAAAGTGGAGAAAAAAATCTAGTGGTCTCTAGAGAAAAGACCATGCTATGGCATCAAAGTTTTGAACATATTCGAGAGAAGGGCCTTGGAATACTTCATGGTAATGGTATGGTAGAAGGTACGTGTCATTTCTCTTTGGAGTTTTATTTCTATGAAATTTGTGTATATGGGAATCAAAATCGAATGAGTTTCCCCTATGGTGCTAGGAGGGCGAAACAAATATTAGTTATTGTGCACAATGATGTGTTTGTACATATGTTGACTCCATCTCTAGGTAAGTCTTTGTACTACGTATCATTTATAGATGAATTATCAAGGAATACATAGATATATTTCCTCAGGAAAAATCTGGAGCCTTTGATAGGTTTAATGAATTTAAGGCTCTGGTGGAAAACCCGATAGAGAATAAGAAAAAGGTGCTGAGGATAGATAATGGTGGAGAGATTTCAAGAAAGGATTTGAAGATTTTTGTAAGAAGTGTGGTATAGCACAGAAAAATACTACTCCATACAAACCTCAGCAAAATGGAGTTGCAAAAGGAATGAATAGGATATTTATGGAACAAGCAAGAATAATTCTCAGTGATGTCAGGTTAGGACAAGAATTCTAGGTAGAGGAGGTGGAGACTGCATGCTACATAGTCAACATATCGCCTTCATCCGCATTGGAGGATAAGACCCCACAAGAGGTGTGGATTGCTAAGAAACCCTCTCTTTCACATCTTAGGGTATTTGGATGTCATTCCTATGTACATGTTCCAAAGGACAAAATAGCGAAGTTGGATAGTAAATCTAAAAGGTGAATCTTTATTAGGTATAAGGATAGTTTAACAGGTTGTAAGTTTTGGAACCCAGAAACAAGGAAGGTTGTGTACAACTGTGATGTTGTGTTCAGAGAGGTGAAAAATGTTATTAAACGTGAAGTCCTACCAAAGTAACATGATAAGATAGATTTTGAGCTAAATGAGGACAAATTAGACTCTACAATAGAAGAGGAATCAGAAGATGAAGAGCCACAAGCTCCAGTTGTGAGAACATCAGTTTGACAAAGAAGACAGCCAGAAAGGAATAGTCTAACTAATTTTTGTTCAATTTTTTCTTTATCTATTACTAATGATGATCCCAGAATTGTTAAGGAAGGAGTAGATTCAGAGGATGGAAAACTTTGGAAAGACGCCATGGTTGATAGAATGGCATATTTGGACAAAAATGAGGCTTGGGATCTGGCGGAGTTTCTGGCAGGAAGGAAAACCATTGGAAGAAAATGTGTGTTTAAGAAGAAGATGAATGCAAAAGGCAAGGTGGACAAATAAAAAGCTCGGTTGGCAACAAAATGTTATTCCCAGTTGTCAAGAATTCATTTTGGCGATATTTTTTTTCTTGTTGCCAAGGTATCTTCTATTGGATTAATTTCATTTGTTGTTGCTACTTTTGATTTAGAGGTAGAACAAATGGATGTGAAGACAACATTTCTTCATGGGGATATGGAAGAAGAGATCTACATGAAACAACTTGAATGCTTTGTGGTGAAGGGTAAGAAAGAATTGATATGTAGGTTAAAAAAGTCTCTGTATGGGTTAAAATAGTCACCAAGGATGTGGTATCAGAAATTTGATACATATATACGAGACTTGGCTTCACCGAAAACAAGGTAGATCATTGTGTGTATTTTAAATTAATTAGTGATTGTGTTATTTATTTGGTCATGTATTTGGATGATATGTTGTTGATTGGAAATAACAAATAAACTATCATGGAATTTGAAATCCAATTGTCCTCAAAATTCGACATGAAAGATCTTGGTGCTACAAAATATACTTTGGGCATCAAAAGTAAATGGGATCAGGAAAAAGGACGCTTTGGTTAAGCCAAAGAAAGTATGTTGAGACAATATTACAGAGCTTTAATATGAGGGATAGTAGCAATTTTTTAGGTATTTAAGTGGCACTAGTGATTATGGTATGTGCTACCAAGGAAGACCACGATTAGACGCAATTTTGGAAATTCGTGTGTTTCTTGATGCAGACTGGGCTGGAGATCTTGATAAGAGAAGATTTACAGGTGGTTATGTGTTTAACCTCTTCGAAGGTGCAGTCAGTTGGATGAGTAAGAGACATTTTGTAGTAGAAGCTTCAACTATAGAGGTAGAATATGTGGTAGCAACTCACGCAAGCAAGGGAGAAGTTTGGTTGCAGAGATTGTGTTGAAGTATGGGGTTATTACAGCGAGCTATAAGGATAGACTGTGACAGCCAAAGTGAAATTTTATTTTCAAATAAACCTACTTAGCATTCAAAGACAAAGAAAATTAATGTTCAACATAAATTTGTGAGGGATATGGCTGAGGAAAAAAAGTGTTGATACTAAAGGTGGGAACTTTGAAGAACGTTGCAGATGTATTAATGAAGTTTTTGAGCAGTGAGAAATTTTCTTGGTGTAGAAAAATAATGGGAGTTATAGGGCTGGATGAGTGACTACGCTCTCATGTGGACCCTTCTGGAAAGAAAACAATAATTGGGAGAATGTTGGGTGTGTTTTATATTCTTTCCATGACTATCCCCACATGTGGGGGGGTCACAAGGGGGTGATATCCCCTCTTGTTTGTTGTGTCGAGCGTAATAGCCTCCCTATTGCAAGGTTTGACTGGGGTAGCAGCCCTCCTCTATGGTATTCAGGGAAACACCCTGGGGAATCTTTTTTTTTTTTGGGACCCTATATTACGAGGTAGACCTACCTATGGTTTTGTGGGTGGTTTTCGCACATGGCTTTTGGCATGATGGTTTTCTTCCATGTTATTTTGTAGATTTGACAAATGGAACTATGATTATGTTCTAATCCAGGGTTAATAGATTAGGTTCTATGGATGCTTCGTCATGTATACATATGTATTTTAACATTGAGAGTAATATAATGAAAAATCAATCTGATAGTCTCAGTTTTGGGATCTAGGGAAAAATCTCTATGTATATATGTTTTATGTTTTATGCTCTCACCATTGTTTATTTTCTATTTTTATAATTTGTATGCAGGTAATTTCTGTACGGGATTGAAACCTACAATTAGTGTTATTACCGAAGTTGATGATGGATGGGAACTCTCTCTTGTACCTGAAACAAATGTTGACTAGACTCACTTGGACCTTTTTGGAGGGTATTCTTCACTCGAGATGGCATAAGTGAAGTTACTTGCACGAGATCATGTTCATTAAGAAGGATGTAAACGTAACTTGTTCCACTTTTTGTATATTTATTCACTTTTCACAATGATCTCTATGACATTCGATTTCATCACCAAATAATGGTTTTGGTGTGAAACATTTGTTTACATCGTTTGACTCCTTAGATTTACTAGTGTGTGTTATTTTCTTGTTTTTACTTTTTACAAAACTTAGGTGTGGATTGTGAATGTTATTTAAATTACTAATAAAACTTATTTGAGTTGAATCTAATGGAAACAAGTCTAAAAGTTACCGATCAAGTAATCCTCATTGTCGAGAATTCTAGTCCTTTTCCTAGCTTTGGAAATTTCGGTCCTACTTATATGGCTACATTGTCACTTCCTAGATTCACGATAGGTTTATCGGTGTGGTTTTTTCAATTTATTTAGTCCCAAATACTCAAATTGTACCACCTCAAACAGGTTTTTCATCTCAACCAAGTTCATCATCTCAGCATCATTAACCTCATGTTGACCCTTTACCTTCTTCACCCAACAGGTCATCCTCCCTTTCTTCCTCTTCACTTACTAAAAACTTGATGCTAGTAATGGGGTGACTAAGAAGAAGAAGGAATGGAAGAAGAAAAAGAATAAATATAAGCAATAAGTCAACCAACCAACTATGGCTGTAAATATTGGTAATGTTGAGGAAACTTCGAACATGTATTGCGAGCCAAAATTCCCTTGCAACCATCGTTAGGTTTACCACCCTCCTATTGATTTTCCTAGTATTCTAAACGTGTTAGAAGTGTGGTCTAGAAATTCTTATCAACTTACTACTAATCAATCGACCAGCGAATGTCAAGTTCCTGGGAAAAAGGTTAAATTGAGGTTTCCTTGTAGGCCACACAAAGGGATTCATCATAGCTACCTTTTCCTTCATATGGATGAAGACTCTAAATTGTTGGAAAAAATTATTGTTTCACAACAACAACTTCCAAGTAGCTATCATAAAATTTCTCCTAACCTACCATCAGTTTATGAACTGATTGATCTAATTCCAAGAACAATCAATCCCACTCTTCCATAAGAGATTGAAACACATATCACTCAGGTTGAGACATTGGTTGATCAAGTGGTTGAATTGATGCCACATACAGTTGGTCCCATTCTCCCTTTATAGAGTGAAATTAATTCTACTCAGGTTCTTCTTGTTACCTAAGATTCTTCTACACATGGGGGCATTTCACATGTTTTCATTGAACCCCCTCCAAGTAATTAAGTTATTTCCTTTGATTGGAGTAGAGTGATAGGACCTTATCTTCCTTCTTCCCCCCCTTTCCAAATAATTGTGAAAGAATATGGTAATAATGTGCGTAGGACAAATGTTGATGAAGATGCTTCTGTCAGTGTTTTATCCTTAACCACTTGGCAAGCTTTAGGTTTCGCTCAACTTATGCTTGTTACACAAAACATGTTATATTTTAATAGAACCATTAGCTAGCCTTTAGGAATCCTTCCTAAGTTACCTATTACTATGGAAGGAAAAATTTGCTATGTCGATCTCATGCTAGTCCATGGACCCTTCGATTTAAATTTTCTCCTTAGGCGAGAATATGTCTATGCCATGAAAGTTGTCGTGTAGAAACTCTTTCATGTGATGTCTTTTCCTCACAATGCAAACATTGTGACTATTGGCCAACTTTCATTTTTTGGTCTGGATTTGTCTACCAACCACCTGAAACCCCTGAATATTCCATATATTTAAGTGGTATATTCCCCGTCATGGGTTAATTATGTGGAAACCAATCCCATTTTTTACGTTACCGATGTAAGCGAGCCTCTCACTATTTTCTTGACTTATTTTGACTCAAATCTGGTAATTGACATGGTGAACCCTTCAATGGGGACATTTGAACATTCTTTTCTTATCCCCATTAGTTCCCTTAACATGTTTTCATTCCATACAACTATTCTTCCTTTATCATGAAGACCTCTTGGAAGCCATGACCGGGGACTATCCCTTCTGATGTGTTTCTTCCAAATGGAAGCCATGATCAGGATTCATATGAGGATGGTTCTTTTATTTTTTCAAACTCGTTAAAAAATCAAACAATCCCTCATGAAGATAGTTCTTTCACTGTGTCAAACTCGTTAAAAAACGAAACAACTCTAATGAGCATAGTTCATTTTCTTGTGTCAATCTCATTAAAAAATGAAATAAGGTTCCATCAACATAGGTACTTTCCTTATGTCAAGCTTGTTAAAAAATGAAACAAGTTTCCATGAGCATAGTTTCCTCTCTGTGTCAGTCTCATTAAAAAATGAAACAGATCCTCCCTTAATTGAGTCAAGTCTTTCATATGATCTCATGAATGAAATCTCATTCCATTTGCCTATTAGTAACTAGTAGTCTACTTAGGAAAATGAAATGAAGCTACGAGAGAATTTACCTATGGCATTACATTGGGGCATGCAAACTTATCTCAAGCACAATTCCCGTTTTGTTTCAAGCTTGTGGAAAAATGAAACCACTCTCAACCACATTTTCATCTTTGTTTGAAGATTGTGTAAAAATGAAACCACTCTCAAGCATAGTTTTTCTCCATTTCAAGCTTGTATAAAAATGAAAATTATCTCGAGTTGATTACGATTATTATTTTCAAGACTCGTTAAATTCACGAAAATATGGAGATTCTTTCGCTATCTTTCCATGCTTGTGAAACTTGTCCTAAGGATGAACCACGTTAATTGGTTTGAAACGTCGACCAAATCCTCACTATGTGGTTAATCTGAAAGACTTATCTCTCTACCTTATGGATCAAAAAATTATTAGATCTAATACATGAGAATGGCGAGTTCTTTCTATCTTTTCATGCTCATTAATTAAACCGAAAGTTGGTTATATGAGTACACTGTTATCACTCAGTTTGTGCTTTTGATCAGCGCAAAAGGATACGGCCGAGGCAACCACAGACCAGTCTTTGGACTGCAGGTTCTAGCCCACCTGCAATCAGAGAGGGCTCTCTCTTTCTGATTTAGCTTTGTTGAAGATGATTTTAGGTTATCTATTGAGTTCAAGGGGGTTTTGTTTAAGTTCTGGTGGGAAGGATGATAATTTCAGGTAAAGAGGCAGTGATAACATGAAAGTTTTAGAACCATTGGGCGTGGAGTCAAGGAGTAGGACTGCTGGTGCGTTTTCTTGGTCGCCAGAAGGAAAATGGAGCAAGCTAGTTGTATATGAAACAATTATTTAAGGTAAAATAGATGGATTAAAGGCTAAGTAATGAGGGGCAATTAAGAATCTCTCATTCAGATTAGCAAAAAGAAAACAAATGAGCCCTATCTAGGAGCAGTTAAGAATTCCTAGATAACAATCATTCATATGTGAAAAAGATCAAACATGAGCCATAAAGGAATTCATTTTTATGCCTAAATTGAGAAGAAAACATTAAAAGGCCACATAAACTGAGCATAGAGTGCAACTAAGAAAATTCTAAACCTATCCTTCGTTCTGCAACTTGAGCTTATATGAAATTGAAATAACAGAGGTAAGAAGCACTTATTGATTCATACTGCAGCACAAGAATTCCACATTCAATTCTTCAGACCATTAGACACAGAGCAGACAGTCATTTCTCCAAAGCTTTTCAGCAATCTTTGATTAAGTAAAACATTTCAGATATCCCGTGCGAGTCTCTCCTCTAGATTATCAACCAACCAACCCTTAAAACAATCTAGAGGGTGGTATAAATAGGGAAAAAATATACAAAATTATCTATTACAATTTGACCTAAACAAGTCTGAAAGAAAATGATTACTTTAACCTAATCCTATCCAGAAATAAATGCAAGAAAATATCTTTGGGCTGCGCTGAGGGTAGCCGTATCAAAAGTGAGTTGATGTGTTGTCCTTGGTGGCTTGGTGCAGTGTTTCTGCAATAACTGTGCTTTGGGCTTTGATCCATTACTGTTCTGAGGCTTTAAATTCTTTGACTGTGATTTGAGAGCTTTAATGGGCTTACACTGCTTTATTTGACTTTGTTGGAGGCCATTCAATGCTAAGCTGCCTTGGGAAATGAAGATTTTTATTAAAACATCCAACTGATACTCTTTGTCGCTCCATCTTTCCTCTGATACTCTTTCGCAGTTGAATCGGGCTGTTTCTCTCTTTTGTTGTGTATGAAATTGTCAAATCAATAGTTAATGGCTGTTGTTCGACCCTCTGTTGCTTTAAAAACTGTGTTTGCCCCTTTCTAAATGCTTTGAAAAGAAAAACGAGTCATTCTGCGCCTTTCGGGCTTGCTAGGGGCTGCCCGATGAGGGTCTTTCCACTTTGGCCCATTTCCCGTAGCCATGCGCATGAAAAACTGCCTCAGAATTTGAATTCGGGCTTCCTAAGCACAATTTTCACCTTCGCGCCTTTTTTGTTGATGATGTCAGCATGATGTCAGTGGGTGGGACCCAGTACGATGATGATGTGGCAGTACACGGTGGCAGTGATGTGGCAATGGCGAGTTGGCAGTATGATGGCAGGAGGCCGATGCAGGCAGATGACGCGGTAGGATGACATCATTGGACGGAGGACGTGGTGCTGACGTCACCCAGGGGAGGGCGGTTTGGCGATTTCGGGCGCACCGCCTTTGCACTGAAGCGGTTTGGGAGGAGGGGGCTCTGCCACACCCGGGAGGGCAACGTGTGGCGGGAGTATGACAGTAAAACCGTCGAACTCCTGGACGTTAGCCCTCGGGCTGTTGGCGCGAGAAAACGCCCGTCCACCGTAGATCTTAGGCAGGCCAGATCTAATGGTCGACGGGACAGGTAAGGTGACGGAAGGTTAGGGCAAGGACCCGCCCGCTATATTTAATTATTTTTATGGAAGGGGGGGTTTAAAACCTTAGGAAAGTGGGTTTTTATAGGTTTTGCATGGCGGGGTAGATATTTAGAGGCAAAACTTTAGAATAAAGGCGGAAAGATAGGTTTTTCAGGGTTAGGATTTAGGGGAGTTGGTTGTTATTCCGACCAGATGTCAGAGTAACTCCAGGACATGGATGGGCTAATTAACAGCCCCAGATGGACTGTTATTTCCCAGAACTTATACAATAGGGCTATAGTTCCGGGGATGGGGAATATGTGCATAGGGGAATTTTATACATAGTTTTAGTAGGGGAAGGGGGGATAGATAGGGAGCTATATAATAGAATTAGTAGTTAATATGGAGGTGACCAGAAAGTGCTAAGTATGTGACCTTAGGCTATTTTGGGGGAAAAGTGACTCATAAAGTGAAGCAGTAGGACTCCTAAGTAAAGAGGACCTTCACTCAGGCAAATACAATGGAAAATGATGAAACTAAGAGGAATCAAGCAGATCTTGACCTCTTCAGGGAAGTGAGTGAGTAATTTGGGGATAAGGGAGAATGGGGAAGTTAGAGATATCCATCTTGAGATCCTCTAGATGAAAACTGCCTTCAACTTGTGATCTGAATAAATATGACATTTGACAACATGAAATGGATCACAAGCCATGATTCTGCAACCACACAGCTACCTACCCAACCTACCTTCCTTACATTTTTTCTTCTTTTTGGGTGGGTGCACTTAGACTTACAGACACTTCTTTACAATTTTTCTTTTGACTGCCCTCCTATCTAAGTCTACCCTTATTTTTCCCAAGGGCCCAGATTAAGCAGTTGGACTCCTTTGATTCTCTACCTATCTACAAATCTACCAAGATTAAGTTGTTTGGTCAGATATCAATTATCTATATTCTAAAACAAGAAATTGAAACCTAGGGGGCCCAAGATTAAACTATTTGGCCCTCCCCTTTATAGAACATTATTCAAAAATGGTTAAGTCATCAAAATTGGAATACAGTAGTGGCACTTGGACTAGCACACTTTCATGGCCTTTTCTTTGGCCTCTTTTGGAAATATGGAACCTTGCAGCATGAAAGATGACATATTTGGAATGTAAAAATGTCAATCATGAAATATGAACACCTGTTGCAATAGGAGGCCAACATACACTTTTATCACTTTTTTGGAATTGTTAAAAATTATGAAAAAGAGGAATTCCTAAGTTACCTTTAATCTCTTTTCTGACTCTCAAAACATGGAAACATAACCGAGCATGTTTTTTTATTTCGAACTCGTTAAAGGAGATGAAAAATGTCTACTTGATATAAGTTTACTGCTTTTACAGATCATGTGGACTATTTACCTAAAAGGTATACATTGTCTAATCATGGTCAATAGATTTTTATCCTGCATTATTTTACCCTTTTCTAGGTTTGAGGGACTAAATATATGAAAAAGGACATTTCAAAGTCTACTTATGTTTTTCTCCTAAATCCCTAAAAATGAAAACTATTGAGCTTTACTTTCTCCGGGCTCTTTAAATTTTATGTCGAAATAACTAAATGAGTTTTCTTTTCATTTGTTTTTCAAACTCTTTAAATGTGAAAACGACATCAAGTTACGCATTCGCTGGACTCATAAGATTTAAACAGTGCAAAACTTATCAATCATGACAAACCCAAAGCACTCTTTCCTAGAGTTTGTTAAAAATACTCTGAATGACTTATCTGAAGGATCAACTTAAAGGAAAAGCATATGTTATCCTACTCAATCTTGCACAAAAATGAAGAGGTAGTTATCCATAACAATGAAGAGAAATTCAGAAATAACGTTTGTTTTTCATTACAAAAGTCAGTATGTCACTCTTGAACCAGACACTCTATCACCTTTGTGTCCGACTTGGGAAATCCATTTGTCTCAAAGCTAATCATACCTCATTGAATGTCTTCAGTTGGTTTTGGGTATTATTTTTTAGACAAAAGATACCAATATAAAATGTCATGCTGCCAAAATGTTCAAGAGAAGTCCAACCTCAGTAAAAATTACATTGCAATTTGTAGCCTACAATCACATCAGCCATCTCTACATTAGTCCTAGATTACTCCAAAATTTCCCTTTAAAACTTCACATGTGTTTCCTTTTTTTAGGCCCTCCCGCGATGCGTCACTTCCTATCAATGTCAGTTCATTGTCCAAAATGTTGATTTAGAAATCTTCTTCAGTACCATGGAGCCTGGATGCCTTAAGGTAGGTTTCTAACCTTTGTTGACATATTCTCATCATTGACCTTCGAATGAATTATTCTATGAGTGTTCGACTTCAAGACATCTTTTCACACTTCATAGATTGTACTAGAAGTATTTTGAGAACCATTGTCATCGTTGGGGAAATTATATGTGTTATAATTCCAATATTAAATTATCAATATGGGGTTGCGAGACTTAGAGGCACAAGCGCATGTAACATAGGATCAGAGCATCTAATCTAAACTAACATCAAATTCCTATTGAATTAAGTACACAATGAAAATAAACAATTTCAATCTCAATCTAAGTAAATAAAATCAATCATACTTAATATCAATTCAAGTAAAACTTAACTGCAATTCAAACAATAAATCAAACAAAACTAATTATCATTCAAACAATTTTAATCTTAATCTAAATAATGGAAATATTAAATCAAACACTAAGATCTATTTGATATAAATGAAATAATCCTAAATCAATAGAGACTAACTCAAAAATACATCAAACTTATGCTAAATCTTAATCAAACATAATTCACTTTCACTCAAATGATCTCAAACTAAGGCAATGGTGAAATCTAATTCCTAGGATCACACAAATCAATAAGAATTCAAAATTTAACCTCTAACATCACTCTAAAATTGCTTCAAAAGAAACTAAGTAAACTGAGATTCTAATTGTCATGTTTTCATATTTAAAAGACTTTGAAATAAGAAACTATTTTATCCTTACATTACTTTAATCAAGCTCGAGAAATCATTCAAACATAAGCACATTGACTAATGGTTCTACCAATAACTAATTACAATTATAATGAATTTCAAAACCAAACTACAACTTGGAACAACGCTTTAATGGTCTCGTTGCATTGCTTTGAAATACTTGATTGTCAAAACACAATGTTACAAGTAAATATAGTGAATCAGTAAGGTACGGAATTGATTTCAATTCATATTTAAAAGGAATAGAGTTATCAATCTATTGTTTATCCAATTACGAAGCACCTTTGAGTGTTCCAATCGTAAACTTGTAACAAAGGATTATTCATGCAATACAACCATTGATCAAGACAATTCAGTAGTTTGCAACGAGTTGAATATGATATGTCTATTTAATTTCAATAAAAATAATTATAGTCTTAAGTACATAATCGAAATTATGATATCTAATTAACAAATTCTTTCAAAATAAAATCCCTACACCTAGATCTAAATCAAACATGCTACCTTTATCTTGTGATGTTTACAAAGCTTGCATCTAGGCAATGGTGATCTCTTGCTACTCCCAAAGCAAGTTTAAATTAACGCAATACTCTTTTAGAAATCAAAAACACATTAATACTTGTAGAAATTGAGTGCAGAATGAGAATTGTTTTAAATTTTAAAATAGAAATTCATATGCGTACAACCTTGTTGGTCCTTCTGAGGCAAGAAAAAAACATATTACAATAGTCATTTCTTTTGATCTATCCTTTCCCTCCATCAAACAGGCCATGGCTAAACCATTTATAAAATTTACAAGGAGAATTTGTCACTTTCCTTAATTTTAGAAAATTGCAAATTTTTAACAAATTGGCCTCAAAGATATTCGCATGTCTTCCTAACTATGGCGAATTTTGGAAAATGGTTTGGAGGGAACCTAATATTTCATATATTAAACAAAAACATATCTTATATTTATCTCATTCAACTCCATATCCTCAGAAATCATGTCCGAAATTGGTTGTTTGGCTCTTCTTGCAAGATTCTAGAATTATGGAAAAACAATGTTTTTTTATGAAACCGTATTAAAGACATGCGTGTAACTTTTCAACCAAAGAGAATCTTGAGAAATGAATTTTTATAGATAGTTTTTTATATTTATAAGAAAACCCCATTTTCTCATATTTTCCATATTCACCTCGAGCTGCATGCAGATCGAGGTCAAACTTGGCATTTTGAAATATGTGCACATTTTAAGAAGATTTGTTGATTTTCTTCTAGAGGACCACATGTGTGACCTGGGTGCAATCCAACTCATGGGAAGGTGCTATAACATCAGTTGGACAATAAACTTGCTCGGTGTTCCGTAGAAGCATGCCAAGATGTCAAAGCTCCAAATTATATATTCTCACCTACATGCTTGTGAATAATTTTGGCAATGGAACACTATGAAAATGAACTTAACAAAAATTGCCATTATTAAATCATGACTAAATCATCTCTAATCATATAAAAGATAAAATAACTAATGATAATCAGCCATGAACTGTAGGATATGAATTAGCGATAAGAGATGGAACTATGGCGTGAAATGAGTGTAAAGGTTTATGAACATGTTTTTCGGCAATAATCACATCAAAATCCATTTTTCGACGTGTTTCGAACCAGGAAGTGTGGTTCATCATTATGAAAAGTTGCAGAACTGAATCATGGCAACAAGTTAAATAGCGAGACCAGTCATTCAAATGGCAAGAAACAAACAACTACTTTTGACCAAATGAAATGAATACAATGGACTAGATCTCAGCTACAACTAACTCGACCAATAATTAGGGCAAAGATATTAAATAATTAATTAATTGTTAGAATTAATCATTTTATTTAAAACTAAATAACTATCCTAAATGGTTGTTAAGGGACCCCATGAATACTACAAAAAAACTTAAATTATTACAAGAATGAAATTTTATTTATTAGATAATCAAAATTTGGGTTATGAATAATGGTTTTGTATGATGGAAAAATGGGCATATTCGAGGCCCAATATCCCCCCATTCCCAAGGGTTTGCATCTCCTCATTCAAAAATTCTCTTTTTCATTGACAAATTCTAACATTGTTTCGTAGATGTTGGTTCTTCTGGAGCAACATTGCTTGAATATTTGGAGGTGCTGGTTCTTGTGGGGCAACACTGCTTGAATACTTGGAGGTGCTAGTTCTTGTGGGGCAGAACTCTTCATATTAACATATCATACTGATTTTAGAGAAATACAAATTGAGGACAAGAAATGAATGGATGAGGGAGAGATGATGGATGAAATGAGGTCGTGATGGAGATGGTGAATGGGTGCTTGCATACTCTATCTTCGCAAGACAAATATCTATAGGTGGTTTCCTTTAACATTTCATGGCAAGAATGACTTCATCTTGTGAATGGAATTCTTGGAGAAGACACTATAGAGTTTTCCTTTACTAATGCACCATAAGGCCTTTCCTTATTACGTGGTCTTGTAATTAGAGTGTATGTGTAATGAATGGAAGGAAACAGAAGGATATTGGTTTATGAAAGATGAAATGCATGGAATGAGAAGTAGTGAATCATTAAGATTCTTTAACCTTATAATGAATTAGAGAATCATAAGCCAAATTTACCTCAAGTTTTACGTTTGTTGTTGATGCACTTGGTGCTACAAGATGAAGTGGAGGATGGAATGGCTGGAGATGATTTGAATTCTGGTCTGATCTGCTGAAGGAGGCCGAAGGATGAAGGATGAACTAAAGTGTTGAAGGATGAAATTAAAGTTCCCTTATACCGCATGCTTGAGGAGTTGTATGTCCCCAAACAATTGAGGAAATGTGACTACTGTTGCAAATGACAATGGGAATGCTGATACAAAAATCTAAATTGTTGCAAACCTATCTTGAGATTTCAAAAAAATATAGTCTTCAATCATCACACACCCATGTGAAACCTTTCATATGTGAATAAATGGTTTCGATGTCAAACATAAGCAAGAATCATTGGATTACCTACCATTGAGGATGACATTAACCAATGTGATATGTCACACCTTTGATTTCAATGGGAATCATGGCACTAGGTACATTCTGCTAGCCATGAATAGATTTGTTGAATTCGAATGGACTGCAAAATTCATCCACCAAGAAACATTGATGTATTTCCTTAGTATATGACACGGGTACCTGCCATTAAGGCATGTAGGCTCTCAGATACGTTATCTAACACTAAGCTTGGTCTTAGATAATTTGTTGTAGTCGATGGGGCAAGGCTTGTTGACTGATGGTCCTTAAGGGATCCCACATCAACCAACATGAGTACAAGAAATAATGACTTGAAGGATACAAGATTTGAAAAACTCATACAAATTTACAAACTTTATTGGGAACGTTTCCTGCGAGTTACCTTATTTTCAACCAAAGTCCCTAACCAGTTGCACAAGACAAGGTGGTTTTCACAAAAGGACATATTTTTCTCTTTACTATTTTCATTTATTTATTTACAATACTAACTTTCCTACTATACTAAAGATGGTTTTTCATTTACTTTAGCGAGTTCGAAAAGACAAGGGCCCAAAAATCTTTTCAAGTTTAGGGAAGTGAAAAGAGCTTAAAGAGGAGTCCTCTTGGTGGAACAAGTGGTATAAAGGTATAATTTAGTTCCAGTCATGATGAAACTGCTCAAAACATGCAAAGACCAAGAAGTTGGCTAATAAGACCGCTCATTGCAACGGTTCCTCTAGGAAGGGTAAAAAAACCAAGTGAAATCATATGATCAACCAAGAAGATGGTGATGATGGAATGAGAAAACCAAAGCTCATATTTCATAGACAAGTTGATAAAAATGACAATCACATGAGATAAAATGAGAATGGTTTTATTTTTACAAAGGTTTGAAACATGGGAAACTGTGCTTAAAAGTGGTTTCGTTTTTATGCAAGCTTGAAACAGAGAAACAAATATGCTTGGAGTAAGTTTGCATGACACCAAAATAATGACTCAATTCGAGGTACATGCCCCCTAAGATTCATTTCATTCACCTAGGTTGACTACTGGTTACTAACAGGAGCATGCAATGAATTTTCCTTTAGGAGATCAAGTGAAAGACTCGACAGGGAATTTATGAGATCTAATCAAAGACTCAAACTAGAAGGGTATATGTTTCATTTATTAACTCACTTGAAAAAGGAAAAGAACTATTCTCATGACACCTTCTTTCGTATTTTAGCAACCTTGACATAAGAAAATAAACTTTTCTTGAGATACCTTGTTTCATTTTTTAATGAGCTTGACACAAGACAAGGAATTATGCTCTAACACCTTGTTTCATTTTTTAAGGAGCTTGAAATAACAAAGGAATTTTTTCTTCATCAACCTCATTTAATTTTTTAAGGAGCTTAACACAAGATAAGGAACTCTACTCTAGGAATGTATTTCATTTTTTAAAGAGCTTGACACAAGAAAAGGAACACTACTTGAGTACCTTGATCATGACTCGTAGAAGTCCATGGCTTCCAAGAGTTTTTTATCATATGGGAGAAAAAAATTATGGAAGCAATATATATCAAGGAATCCAATGGAAATACCAGGCCCTAATTCCCCTTATAATTCATTCACCATATCACCTACTGGATCTAGGTCGAAAGAAGTTGAGAAAACAATGAACGTCTCATCTTCATTAATAGGTACATGAATGGGATAGGTTGCCACATAATTAACCTATGGTGGGGAAGATACCACTTGCATATAAGGACCATTTAGGAAATCTCATTAATTGGGAGTCAAATTATGACCAAAAAATGAAATTTGGTCAATAGTCATGATTCTTCCTTCATGCGAGAAACACATCACACGAAAGATTGAAGAGACAATATATCCTATGACATAAACATAGTTACTCCCAAGGAGTAAATTAAAACACAAAGGGACTAGGACTACCATCACATCAATATAAATAGTCTTTCCTCGCAAAGTAATAGGAAACATAGGAAGGCTCCCTAATAGTTGACTAGTTCCTTTGTTAAAGTGCAACAAATTCTAGGTAACAGGTACAAGATGCGGACAACCTGAATTTTACCAAGTATTCGAGGACATAATACTAATAGATTCACCTTAATCTATGATTATTATAGTTATGACCGCATTATAAGCCTATACTATGAACTGGAAGGGAACGTAAGTTGGAAAATGATATCCTTCGAGTCGACTCCAATCAAAACAAGTGGTCAAACTACTTTGAGGGGGTACCATGGGAATGGGATAATTTCCCTCTTATGCTATGGGAATGAGAGAACAACTCTCCAGTGTTCTGGGAATGGGAGGATTCCCCCCCAGTTCATTGGAAATTGAAGAAATGAGAAGAACCTGAGTGGTATGAACTTCACTCATTATGAGAAAGGTATGATCAACTCAAGGTGGAACCGAGTCAAACATTTTCTCAACCAATGGTTGTTCGGGAACAGACTCATGGGATTCACATTTAGAGAGAGAGGGGGATTGATTGGATTCACATTCTACTCAATCACTTCATCAACTAGTGGATCAGTGGGAGAAATCTTATGATAAGCAGCCGAAAGATGAGACTGAGAAGCTATAATGTTTTCCAACACTTTGGAGGCTTCATCCATATAAGGACAAAGGTGAATAGGATGATTACCTTCACATCACATATAGAGAAACTTAACTTTACCCTGTTTCCCATGGACCTTTATATCACTATTGGATGCTTTATCACCAGCATGATCTCAAGAGGATTATGACAATGGATGATGTTAGCATGTATACCACAATTACAATACCTTCGGAATACCAAGACAATCTCTAAGAAGGTGGTAACTCTTACAAAGCATGCAAGGTACTTTAACTTTGTGTTGTTGATTGTAAGGTTCCTCCATACTAGTTTCATATGGCAATGGTTTCTTAGTTGTCCCCCCACTTATTTTTCTTCTTCTTATTCTTCATTTTGTTCTTCTTCTTATCCACCTCGTTACTAACATTGAGGCTTTCATATCACAAAGATGAAGAAGAGGAACAAGGCCGAACATGTGAAGAAGGAAAATGGTCAATTTTAGGATGAAGTTGATGTTGATATGTTCAGGTGGAGGAGAACTTGGCTAGGAATCTTTTTTTCCATTTAGAACCATATGGGTCAAAAACAACCAAACTGGCAAACCAATGGTAAATCGGGGAAGTGACAACATTTCCATATTGTTGGGTTGTGTTATATTCTTTCTATGACTAGCCCACGTAGTTAACTCAGGGATTAGAAGGGAGGCAGAGACCCTCCTTTGTTGTGCCAATTGAATAGTGAGGGGACTAACAGGGGGTTTGAGGGGTTCTGGCAACCCCTCTCTATGTGCGGACCTACCTATGATTTTCTATGTGTTTTTTGCACATGGTTTTGGATGTGATGGTTTTCGGCCCATGGTTTTGGATGCTTTGGCATGTATAAATATGTATTGTAACATTAAAAGGAACATAATGAAAAATCAAGCTGGTTGTCCCGGTTTTGGGATCTAGGGGAAAATCTCTATGTATATGTGTTTTATGTTTTATGTTCTTGCATTGTTTATTTTCTGTGTTCTAGAATTCGTATGCAGGTAATTTCTATATGAGATTAAAACCTACATCTAGTATTAGAGTTGTTTTGGTTTCAAGGGGACGCCTTTGTTGTTGAGAGGCTTCACTGAGGCCTATGGTATACCATGTTCAGAGGGAGATCTGCAGGATCAATTATGGTAGTGAAAGAAGATGGCAAGTAGTGGAAAGATAGAGATAGAGAAATTTAATGGTTAGAGTTTTGAGTTGTTGAAACTCAAGATGGAGGATCTATTGGTGGATAAAGATCAGTGGATCATAGTAGATCTGTGTACTAAACCAACGGGAGTGTCTGATGAAGAATGGAAGAAGTTGGATTAGAAGGAAAAGAGCACAATATGATTGTGTCTCAGATTCAACATTGTTGAATGTATCAGGGGAAGCTACCACAAACGCTTTGTGGGACAAGTTAGGGACTCTATACCAATCTAATTCTCTAGTCAATAAACGTTTCCTATAGAAAACGATGTATAACCTGAGGATGAAAGATGGAAACTCGGTGATAGAGCATCTGAATGCATTTAATACTGTGGTAAGTTAGTTATCATCTATTGATATCAAAATTTCAGATGAAGATAAGTGCATTAGTTTGTTGTGTTCTCTACCAGATTCGTGGGATAGTCTGGTTATTGCAATAGGTATCAATGAAACTACCTTGTAGTTTGATGGAATAGTCTCATACTTGCTAAGAGTGGAGATGAGATGTAAAACTATCGAGAGCCAAAATGGTGATGTCTTGTCCATACAAGGATGGTCCCAGGACAGGAACAAAAATAAGTCATTGAGTGGAAAATCTAAATCTAGAGGGAGATCTAAATCTCCAAGAAAAGCTATAAAGGTGGTGTGATGGGAATGTAGAAAGGAAGGGCACTAAAAAGAGATTATAAATCTAAAGTTCCTTATAAAGGAAAGGGATCTGATGATGCTCCCTCTACAGAGGCAAAAACCACCTCGGATTAAGGTGGGGATGTGTACCTGGATTCTTCAACTACTCATGTAGGTCATGAGGCATGGTTGATTAACTCAGGTGCAACCTTTCACTTCACTCCCCATAAACAGTGGTTTTGCGAGTATGAGAAATATGATGATGGTGATATCTTCTTAGGGGGTGATAGGAAGTCTAGAATTGCTGGTTGTGGAAAAGTAAAGTTGAAGTTGTAAGGTGGAAGGGTTAGAACACTTTCAGGTGTTCTACATATTCCTGCACTGGCCAGAAATCTAGTTTATGTAAGCAAGTTGGATGATGCAGGTGTAAAAATGGTGATTGAGAAGGGTACCTACAAGATGGTTTAGGGAGCACTTGTATTGATACAGGGAGTTAAAATTAGAACTCTGTACAAGCTGCAAGATAGCACTGTTGTTGATGGGTGCAATAGTTCTGTGGTTCCTAAAAGTGGAGCAGAAATTATAGTGGTCTCTGGAGAGAAGACCATGCTGTGGCATCAAAGGCTTGGACACATTGGAGAGAAGGGACTTCGAATAATTCATGATAAATGTATGAGAAATAGCCCTCTGGATTTTGATTTCTGTGAAAATTGTGTATATGGGAAGCAGAATTGGGTGAGTTTCCCCTCTGGTGGTAAGAGGGCGAATCAGATATTAGAGCTTTTGTATAGTGATGTGTTTGGACCTGTGAAGGTTCCATCACTGGGTAAGTCTATGTACTATGTTTAATTTATAGATGACTTCTCAAGGAATACATGGATATATTTCCTTAAGAAGAAATGTGAAGTGTTTGATAGGTTTAAAGAAATTAAGGCTCTGGTGGAAAACCAGATAGAGAAGAAGATAAAGGTGTTGAGGACAGATAATGGTGGAGAGTTTTTGAGTAAGGAATTTGAAGAATTATGTAAGAAGTGTGGTATAGCACAACATAAGACTACTCTATATACACCTTTGAAAAATGGAGTTGTAGAAAGAATGAAAAAGACGTTGATGGAAAGGGCAAGAAGCATGCTCAGTGGTGATGGGTTAGGACAAGAATTTTGAGCAGATACGGTGGAGACAGCATGTTAATTGGTCAACAGATCACCTTCTTCAGCATTGGAGGATAAGACTCCACAAGAGGTATGGACTGGTAAGAAACCCTCTCTTTAACATCTGAGGGTATTTGGATGTGATGCATATGTACATTTTCCAAAGGAGAAATGAACCAAGATGGATAGTAAATCTAAAAAGTGCATCTTTATTGGGTATAAGGATGGTTTAAAGGGTTCTAAGCTTTGGAACCTAGTAACCAGGAATGTTGTGTACAACCGAGATGTGGTGTTCAGAGAGGTGAAAGATGTTATTAAACATGAAGTCCAACCAAAGGAACCTGATAATTTAGATTTTGAGCTAAAGGAGGAGGAATCAGAACATGAAGAGCCACAAACTCTAGGTGTGAGAAAATCAGTTCAAGAAAAGAGGCAACTAGAAACGTATAGTCCATCTGCTTTCCCTTCAAATTTTGATTTACCTATTACTAATGGTGATCCCAGAACTGTGAAGGAAGAAATAGACTTAGAGGATGGAAAACTATGGAAAGAGGCCATGGTTCATGAGATGGCATCTTTGCACAAAAATCAGGCTTTGGATCTGGTGGAGTTGTCGGCTAGAAGGAAACCCATTGGCTGCAAATGGGTGTTCAGGAAGAAGACAAATATAGAAGGAAAGGTGGAGAAATACAAAGCTCAGTTGGTAGCAAAAGATTATTCCCAGGTGTCAGAATTGATTTTGGTGACATTTTTTCTCTTGTTGCCAACGTAACTTCTATTATATTACTTTTATCTGTTGCTGCTTCTTTTTATTTTGAGGTAGAACAAATGGATGTGAAGACAAAATTTCTTCACGGGTATTTGGAAGAGGAGATCTACATGAAGAAACATGAAGCCTTTGCGGTGAAGGGTAAGAAAAAATTGGTATGCAAGTTAAAGAAGTCTCTATATGGGTTAGCACAGTCACCAAGGATGTGGTATCAGAAATTTGATACATTTATACGGGAACTTGACTTCACCAGAAGAAAAGTAGATCAATGTGTTTATTTTAAATTAATTGGTGAGGATGTTACTTATCTGGTCTTGTATGTGGACGATATGTTGCTCATTGGAAATGACGGAAATTATCCAAGATTTTAAGACCCATTTGTCCTCCAAATTTGACATGAAAGTTCTTGGTGTTGCAAACTATATTTTTGGCATGGAAATTAAAAGAGATCGGACGAAGAGGGAGCTATAGTTAAACTAGACGAAGTACGTCGAGATAATATTGCAAAGGTTTAATATGTAGGATATTAAACCAGTGAAGTTTCTTATTCCTGTAGGTGTAAAGTTATCTACTAAACAGTGTCCTGAGACACAAGAAGAGGAAGACGACATCTCACGTGTTCCATATGCAAGTGAAATCAGTAGCCTAATGTATGCAATGGTCTGTACTAGACCAGACATTGTACATGCATTGGGAGTATTGAGTATTTTTATGTCAAAACCAGGGAAGGAGCACTAGATAGCAGTGAGGCGGGTTTTTAGGTATTAGCGTGGCACTAGGGATTATGGTTTGTGCTACTAGGGAATACCAAGATTGGACAAAGTGTTGGATATTCATGGCTTTGTTGATGCAAACTAGATTGGAGATATGGATCAGAGAAGATCTACAAGTGGGTATGTGTTTAACCTATTTGGAGGTGTAGTCCGTTGGATGAGTAGGAAAAAATCTGTAGTGGCACTATTAACTACAGAGACATAATACATGGCAGCCACTCGCGCAAGCAAGGAAGTAGTTTGGTTGCAGAGATTGTGTTCAGGTATAGGGTTAGTACAGGGATCTATAAGGATAGACTGTGATAGCCAAAGTGCAATCTTCTTGGAAAAGAACCCTGCATATCATTCAAAGACAAGGCACATTGATGTTTAGTATCACTTTGTGAGGGAAATGATAGAAGACAAAAAGGTTTTGCAGGTAAAGGTGGACACTTTCAAGAATATTGCAGATGCATTGACCAAATCTATGAGCTATGAGAAGTTCTCTTGGTGTAGAGAAACAATGGGCATTGCATGGTTGGATAAATGACTAAGCTCTCCTGTGGCCCCCTGTGGAATGAAAACAACAAGTGGGAGAATGTCGGGTTGTGTTATATTCTTTCCATGACTATCCCACGTAGTTAACCCGGGGTTAGAGGCGGGGTGGAGCCCACCCTTCGTTGCGTCGATTACGTAGAGAGAGGAGCCACAGGTGTTTGAGGGTGCAGTTTTTCGACCCTATATTAGGTTGGGTAGACCTACCTATGGTTTTGTGCATGTTTTTCACAAATGGTTTTGGATGCGATGGTTTTGGGCCATGGTTTTGGACACGATGGTTTTTGATCCATGGTATTGGATTCTTCGACATGTATAAATATGTATTGTAACATTGAAAGGAACATAATGAAAAATCATGTTAGTTGTCCTAGCTTTGGGATCCAGGGGAAATCTCTATGTATATGTGTTTTATGTGTTATGATCTCACATTGTTTATTTTCTGTGTTCTAGAATTTGTATGCAGGCAATTTATATACAATGTTAAAACCTACACATATGAGGAGAACCAATATTTCAAGAAAGAACGAAAAGGACCAAGATTCTCATAAGAGGGGTTTCCTTCACTGGTGGATTCAGGAAATTTTTCCATTAGTCACAACCTAATATTTACTAAGGAGTTGTTTCATGGGGAGGATGTAGTTCCATGGTTAATTAATTAATTTTATAAATTAACAACACAAAATAAAACAAAGGGTTATACTAGGAGAAAGGTTTACGAAGCAACAGTAAATTGCAATATACACCTTGGCAAACCAAGGACTTGACGTACATGGAGGAAATCTCCCCAAATGTTGTGTTTAGTGTATCATGGTAGACAACGAGGCCGTCTCGATTACCTATGGCAAGGGTAGAAACATATAGGTGACTTTCAAAATATACGCGATGGTACATTGAAGTGCAGTCCATAGTAGTGTTCTCTATTGCGTAATCGTTCGATGAGAGCATTCCCATATACTTTACATGCGTGGAGTGTCGTCCAATATAACAAAATGTGGAATGATCATATACACTCACATAAGTGGAATGAAATTTCTCCCCTCGGATACAACGCTGGGAAACAACAACAGATCCTAGGTTTAATGATGTCAAAACACATTTGTAGCATAGACCTTTAAGTGTTTGTGTTAATGTTACAAATTCTCCTTAGGTTAATTGAAGTGAATTTTATAGTTGATCTTCAATTAGATCTCAGTTTCAAGGCTCAAAACTCGATTTCACTTCAGCTCATCTATGATGCAACTAACATGAGAAAAATAACTCCTTTCATTTTCGATGAAAGCTATGTAGTGTAGGGAAGAGGTGCAAACAATGATGCAACAATCAAATATGCAAAAATCAAAAGCTTCCTAACTAGAAATTTCAATTTCACTATTCCAATTCAATTCAAAGCACTAAAATATCCCAAACCATGCAATGTAATATATGTAGACATCCTTTCCTACTATGAAAATGAGAATTCTAACCATGCAAATTTGATCTATGCAATAGAATTTTTGAAAAAAAACACAAAGGGGTTCCAATGAAATCAAATATAATATGAGATTTCATGAACATAAGACTCAAACTGGAATTGGGTGAAATTTTCAAAAATCAAAATAGATGACACTCAAAGGCAATTAACACTAATCCAATTTCACTGTAGGGAATTCCAATTTCACACACAAGACCATAGATGAAAATGAAAATAGATTTTTCTTTTCAAGACACTTATTTTTTGAAAATGAAGAAAACTAAGATGCAAAGCCTAATCATTGATTGAAACAAGCTTTTGAGAACAATGACTAAAACATGAATTCATCTAAGCACTCAATTATAAAAATAAAAAAATCAGTTTTCAAACAACCTAATGATAAGAACAAAGGAAAATATAAATGAATCCTTACCGAAGGCACTAAAAATGAAAGCAAATCAAAATGGAGGCTTCAAAAGACATTAAAAGACTCGAGGAAGAGTAGCTAGAACAAAGATAGACAACGAGAAATTCAAAGAAAAAGAAAATTTGTGCATGAACAGGGACTAATGTAGGTACAAAGGAAGCACCGGTGTTATGCAACACAGGCAAAGATGAGGCTAAGCTAGGGTGCAAATCTTTTGAGGGATGAAAATTTCTGACACAAGGATTACAATTGAGACGTAATGGAAGGTATTCCTAGGTATGTTCTTGACTGAATAAGTCAATAAAGGTCTAAATAAGAGGTGATATAACAACAATTGATAATGAAACCACCATGGGAATGCCTCGATCTCCAGTATCGTCACCAATTTGTTATGTAGATGCTACGACTACAGACAGAAGTATACACCCTAGCCCTGGTGTTCTGACCTAGAACAATAGAGATACAAAGGGACTAATTTTTTCCTTAAAGTAAATAGATAGCAGGATGAAGCCTACTAGAATCAGTCGTATTCTTCGCTCCTTCCTTGGCTTGAGTACTCAAATGCTAGCTCTGATAACTATAATTAGAACCTATAGAGTCAGATAACACAAGCCAGTGATCCACAGAATACATGTAGCATCATCTGATCACTTTATTCAATAGATAAAAATGCTATTGAAATATATGAAACCATAACATCATATATAGGAAAATAAAGAACTTGTTGCATTAATATAAATGAAGTGAGATACAAAAATAGGTGTTAATCTTGTATAAGAGCTCCTCCAAGTTGACTTTTCCTTTCCTCGTCACAATGTGAACCTCTAATCACCCTAATCCATGGAAATATATCTCTCACAATAACAGCACAAAGGTAGTATCACTCTCCAAAATCCAACCCCTAGCCCATGGATGCCTTGAAATATATATACGTAGAGGTAGTTCATGAATTCTTATCCCACCAACCTGGGCTTGAGATCCTCTCTTGATGGGAGGATGATCTCAAGCGATAAGGGATGAAAAATCCAAGGTAGGGTAAGATAGGATTCCATATTTTTATCTGTGGTAAATTCTTACAACAGAAACTGGAATCTTTTCGAAGAGGAAGCTTCGATATTTCTTTTTGTTTTCTTGAATTTTTAGAATTGTCACACCCCCAACATTGAGCAACCTACTGGTGATCAACGTAGGTGCAAAATGGAGAAACCTGGTGGTCAACATTGTTTAATAAGAGACCAGGGTGCATTGGTCCTTAAAATTACTGAGGTAAGGTGCTTTCAGGAAGAAACTCAATGATTGGAATGAGTCATGCTTAGGGCTCTGTGCAAGGATTATGAAACGGGGGACAAAGGATTTTGATTGATCCAATTGAAGGCCTATTGACAAGATGTCACAAACTATCCTATAACAACTTCTTTAGTAAATATGTTTTTGATCTGCTCTGAGGTAGGGTAATGTGTAAGGTGAATAACTTTAGCCTCTACATAGTGTCAAATCAAGTGACATCTGTTGTTAATATGTTTGCTTCGATCATGAAACTTGGGATTCTTGGCTAACTAAATTTTAGAAGAGTTGTCAATAAGTAGAGGATATGACGCCTTTTGTTTCTCCTACAAGTCTTCAAGTATTTTCTAAAGCCAAATTATGTCTTTTCTAGCTTGAGCTACTACATAATATTCACCTTTTGTGCTATGATTAGTAGAAACGAATTTCTTGCATGATCTCCAACTGATGGTTGTTGGTCCAATATTATTCAAATAACTAGAAGTAGGGACCCCATTCTCCTTATCACCATTAAAATAAGAGTCTGAATAGCCGGTGAAATGGAAATCTGCTACTTTGGAATATTTGATGTCAAATGTTCATGCGCCTTTCAAATACTTCATCACTCACTTTGCTACATTCCAATGACCTTCACATGGTTGATGCATGAACCTAGAAAGTATCCCTATAGCAAAATCTATGTTAGGCTGAGTAATAGTTAAGAAATTCAAACTTCCAACAAGTTGCATGTACTTTATTGGATCTTCAAACATACTAGCTTCAGTTGAAGTAAGTTTCATATTTTTTTCCATAGGAGTAGCAATAGGGTTACAATCCTATATCCCAAATATATCCAATAGACGCTCAATATATTTATTCTATGACATAAAAATATATTTGGGTTTCTGGTCAACTTCAATTCCTAAAAAATAATGCAAAAGTCCCAAATTTGTCCTGTCAATAATTCTCTTATAACGGACACTATATAGGCATCATTATTTCCTACAATTATCAAATCATCTTCATATACAATCGAATTTCAAACCTTCTTAACAGAATTACTTGCATCATCTAGATCAAATAACTTATAATTTAACTTGATCAGGTGTTCATTTCATTTTTCATTCGATACATGGGATGCTTGGTCCATTCCATACAACACCTTCACCAACATAAATACCTTTTTCTCTTTACCTTTAAAACAGAACGTTTAGGTTGAAACATATAAATATCCTATTTGAAATTATTATTTAAAAAGGTTTTTTTGACATCCATATTGTATATCTTCCATCTATTCTGAGCTGCAAGAGAAAACAAAGTTCTAATTATGCCCCATTTTTCTATAAGATAAAATGTATCTGTGTAGTCAACACCTTCCTTCTAAGCATACCCTTTTTCTACAAGCCTTGCTCTGTATTTATCAAACAAACAATCTACCTTGTACTTGACCTTATACACCCATTTGGATCTGGTATGTTTGAAACCCATAGGAGGGTCCATTAACATGCAGTTTCCATTCTTAATAAGTGAATCATACTCCTTTTTCATCGCATCATTCCATTAATCACAATTAGCATCTTTCTTAAAACAACTAGGTTAACTAATTGTAGAATGATTAGATTCATAGTCATGAGAAATGTTACCTAAAATTGAAGTAACATCACCTTTATAAGAACTTCTTGTTTCAAAGTCAACATATTTTCTTACAAATCCTTGAACATGTGTGGATCTTCGTAAATGTTGTTGAAGTGGTTTTGATGGTTTCTCATCTTGAAAAATAGGCTCAAGAACAAGCTATTCAAGAGAAATTACTGATCTTGCAGAAACCTTACTATCATCCAAATTTTCTTTAGTAGTATAATTTTCATGAGTCAGTGATGGAAGAACCACAGGCTTATCTTGAATGGTAACCTCCTGTTAGGCCCCTATACTACTAGTGTAACCCATTATTGTTATTAGTAGAACCCCCTTATTATATTGTTGTACCCATGTAGTCCCCATATTGTTATTATTGTGCCCCATAGAAGACCACTATTGATATTATTGTGCCCTCACATTATTACTTTTATGTCAGCTCTGATTATATTACGACCGCTTAGATTCCTATATATAGAAAGGAGGTCTTGTCATTTGTCTCATCGAAGAATTATTCATTTCTGTAATGTAAAGGAGGTTTCCCCGTCAAAGAGGCGGAATTCTAAGGTGTTTATCTATCCTTTCTATCTTTTTGTGAGCTGGTTTCATCACATTTGTTATCAGATCTTTAGATTCTAGGGTTTCGCTGCTCCAAACAGGTCATCGTGGAATTTTCACAATAACGTTTTTTCTGCGAGGTTTTAGAAGCTAAAAAAAAACCTCGTATGAGATGAAATCTTTTTGAACCTCCATCCTGAATTTCAAATCTTGTCTCGCTATATTTTAGGATATATGATCGAAGGAATTTAGGGTTTTTGAAAGCTCCAGTATTTCATCTAAAATAGGTCATCGTGGAATTTTCGCTATAACTTTTTCGCTACAAAGTTTTAGAACGTAAAACAAAAATCCATTTGATAAGATTTTTTTTTGAACCTTAGGTCCAAATTTCAACTCTTGTTTCGCTATATTTTCGGATATACAGTCCAAGACATTTAGGGTTTTTGCAAGCTCCCGAATTACATCCCAAACAGGTGACAGGGTAAAATAGTCATAAATGTCTCTCTAAGCATCATATTAAAATTTTGTAAGAAGTTATAGAAGGAGAATGGATTGTAGTTTCCTGTGTACATTTTTTAGATCCAAAGGTCAAAACAGTGACACGTGGCACTTCATACAAGTTCACTCGTCTCAAAATGTCTATAATTAGGTCATCATAGGAGATTGGGGATAAATATTTCTTCAGGAATACAATGGCAATAACACTTCTAGATTTAGAAAGGGGACTCAGAGGGCTATTACATACCCAAATTTTAGAACTTAAAGATACAAAAGTACAGAGTTACATTCATTTCAATATTGAGCTCCTAAAATCAAGAAAAATCAAGATGAGGAAGTTTGATGGCAAGGATCCGGTAAATTGGATACTACAGATGGAGAAATATTTTGATCTACATGGTGTACCACTATTACAAAAGATATCTATTGCATCTTCATATTGAGAACGAGATCAATTTTTATGGTATAAAGGGCTTTTTTCTCATAAAGCACTTGCTACGTGGTCAATTTTCATGGAGTAAATTGTAGCACATTATGAGGATACAAAGAGAAACACCTTCTTTAGAGCAACTCCACAACAATTGGAAGAAGAAAGAGCAGAAGGATTTTTTACAAAGTAGAAAGAAAAATTATGGCAACTAGGAAGTCTACCCCTCAAAACTATAAATATGGAAGTGTTGTTTCTCCTAGCCTTCCACAAACTACAAGGGTTACACCACAACAATTGGAAGAAAACAGAGAAAAAGGGCTTTGTTACAATTGTGATATAGAATGCATTAAAGTTCATAGATGTGTTGAGAAGAAATTATTTTACATATATTATGAAGAGGAGGAAGAAAAGGATCAAGAAACATCAAAAGAAGAGGATATACACCAGGAACCAACCCCAAAGAAAGAACAAATGAATCTGACCATATCTTGTAAAGCATTGGCAAGAATTACCACTCCTCAAACTCTCAAGATAGAAGGACATATCAAGAAGAAAAAGGTTCAAGAAGTGAAAGATCACATCGAGAAAAAAGAAATGAATCCAACCACATCTTGTAATTCATTGGTCAAAATTATCTCTCCTCAAACTATCAAGATAGAAGGACATATCATGAAGAAAAAGGTTCAAGTAATGAGAGATCACATCGAGCATCAACAACAAGTTCTCAAACTTTTAAAGGATAACAACAATTTGGTGCAGAATCAAATGAAACAATAGGTAGATCAACATCGTAGTGAAAAAAAAAATGATTTAGGTGATTGGGTATTTTTCTAGCTACATCTCAAGCAAGCTATTTATGAGAAGGAAATGTTGGCAATACTACATGCACTTAAGAAATGGCAACCTTACCCAATGGGAAGACACTTCAAGGAAAAATTGGATCATGATAGTCTTAAATAATTTTCAGAACAAATATTATCTTTAGAAGAACAGAAAAAATGGGTCACAAATAGGTTGGGATATGACTTTGACATGATCTACAAAAAAGGGAAGAAAAATTTTGTTGCAGATGCACTCTCAGGAAAGGATGAGGACGTGGAAGCATTGGTTTGTGCTATTTCTATTATCCAACTAGATTTGATAAATGAAACAAGGTATGAATGGAAGAAGGACGAAGAAATGTGGCCACTCATTCAAAAGTTGCAGAAGATCCCAATTCAAACAATATTGCTAGAACATGAAGATGAAAGAAAAATCATATTGGAACCTCGAGCAGTCATAGAAACAAGAACCCAATAGCTACGAAACCGATCAATTTCAGAATATCTCATCAAGTGGAAGAACTTACCTGTTGAGGATTCCACATGGGAGGACAAGAATTTTATACATAAGCATCAAGAACTACTCAAGCGTTGAGGGAAACACTTTTTGAAGGAGAGGGGCATGTTAGGCCCCTATATTACTAGTGTAACCCCTTATTGTTATTAGTACAACCCCCTTATTATATTGTTTTACCCATGTAGTCCCCATATTGTTATTATTGTGCCCCATAAAAGCTCACTATTGTTATTATGGTGCCCTTACATTATTATTGTTATGTCGGCTCTGATTATAATATGACCCCTTGGGCTGCTATATATGGAAAGGAGGTCTTGTCATTTGTATCATCCAAGAATTGTTCATTTATGTAATGTAAAAGAGGATGCCCCCTCGAAGAGGCTGAATTCTAAGGTGTTTATCTATATTTTATATCTTTTTGTGAGCTGGTTTCATAACACCTCCCCTTCAATATTCCATACATCATTATCAGATTCAAAATAGAACTTTTTGGACGCAAATTTCTCCAAATGAGTTAGTTCTCTATCAAAAGTGGAATTATCTTTATCACACTTAAGAAAAATATCATCTCTAGAGGGAATAAATTTCTTTTTCTCATCATAATACAACTTGTAAGCTTTGGAAGTAGCAAAATATTGCAATAATATACATTTTCGACTCCTAGCACCCAACTTGTTGCATTGATGTTTACGACTCAATGCATAGCATAGAAAACCAAAGACTCTAAAATGGTGAACTGCAGGAAGGCAATTATACCACATTTCATAAGGAGACTTGTTATTGATAATACATGAAGGACAACTATTTCTAATATATGCTGCACAAAGCACTCCTTCTCCCAAAAGAATCAACTTCACATTCTTAAAAAAAAAAAAATCATAGATCTAACTATATTAAGAAATTTTCTATTCATACATTCTACGACACCATTCTGTGTTGGATTATAAGGTATGGTACTATGATTTTTGATTCCATTGTCCTTAAAATATTGTTCTGAAGAATTAGAATTATATGCAGCATTGTTATTAGTTTTGAGAATGCCAATGTTAAGTTGAGTTTATTTTTTTATCATTGAATGAAAGTTTTAAAATTTTCAAATACTTGTGACTTATCTTCTGAAAACTATACCCAACACGTTATCAAATAATCATCAATAAATATTTGCATATATTTATTACCATTGGTAGTTGCAGCGCGCATATAACCACATAAATTTGAATGTATGATACGTAATTTTCTTGAAGCTATAGAAGAATAAATATGAAAAGGATGCTTATAATGTTTTCAAAAATATAAGTATCACCTGGTGTAAGCTTTCACGGAATTGAAGGAAATCCATTTATACCTTGTTTTCTTATAATTATGATATTGTTATAGTTAATGTGATGAATATGAGCATGCCATAATAAATCGGAATATAGAGTGTCACTTTGTTGTGGTAAAAGAGAAGAACTATCATGAAAATTTATAGTACATGATGTACCATTCCATCTCGAAAGTGTACCTTCTTCAACGCTGATCATAATAACTACATGATCAGATGATCTACATATCTCAATGATTCCATAGAAGGTATGAGGTTTCCCCCTCGAAGAGGCTGAATTCTAAGGTGTTTATCTATCTTTTATATCTTTTTGTGAGCTGGTTTCATAACACCTCCCCCTCAATATTCTATACATCATTATCAGATTCAAAACAAAACTTTTTGGACGCAAATTTCTCCAAATGAGTCAGTTCTCTATCAAAAGTGGAATTATCTTTATCACATTCAAGAAAAATATCATCTCTAGAGGGAATAAATTTCTTTTTCTCATCATAATACAACTTGTAAGCTTTGGAAGTAGCAAAATATCGCAATAATATACATTTTCGACTCCTAGCACCCAACTTGTTGCATTGATGTTTACGACTCAATGCATAGCATAGAAAACCAAAGACTCTAAAATGGTGAACTGCAGGAAGGCAATTATACCACATTTCATAAGGAGACTTGTTATTGATAATACATGAAGGACAACTATTTCTAATATATGCTACACAAAGCACTCCCTCTCCCAAAAAAATCAACTTCACATTCTTAAAAAAAAAAATCATAGATCTAACTATATTAAGAAATTTTCTATTCATACATTCTACGACACCATTTTGTGTTGGATTATAAGGGATGGTAGTATGATTTTCGATTCCATTGTCCTTAAAATATTGTTATGAAGAATTAGAATTATATGCAACACTGTTATTAGTTTTGAGAATGCCAATGTTAAGTTGAGTTTCTTTTTTTATCATTGAATGAAACGTTTTAAAATTTTCAAATACTTGTGACTTATCTTCTAAAAACTATACCCAACACATTATCAAATAATCATCAATAAATGTTTGCATATATTTATTACCATTGGTAGTTGCAGCACGCATATAACCACATAAATTTGAATGTATGATATGTAATTTTCTTGAAGCTATAGAAGAATAAATATGAAAAGGATGCTTATAATGTTTTCAAAAATATAAGTATCACCTAGTGTAAGCTTTCACGGAATTGAAGGAAATCCATTTATACCTTGTTTTCTTATAATTATGATATTGTTATAGTTAATGTGATGAAAATGAGCATGCCATAATAAATCGGAATATAGAGTGTAACTTTGTTTTGGTAAAAGAGAAGAACTATCATGAAAATTTATAGTACATGATGTACCATTCCATCCTGAAAGTGTACCTTCTTCAACACTGATCATAATAACTACATGATCAGATGATCTACATATCTCAATGATTCCATAGAAGGTATGTATGGAATGCCCTTATTATCAATTACATTTCTTTGAAATTATGGACTGTAAAGGACATCCCATACAACATAATATGAAATATTTGGTATATTCAAACAAATGGATCCAATTCTAGAAGGCTTAACCTGATATTTTTCTGCAAAAAATACTACTCCATCAATTTGGACACTGAATGTTGTAAAATATTCTGTCCTAAAAGTCATATCACATGTATCTCCTGAATCCAAAACCCAACTATCTTTCCATGAAGAAATTGTAGTACTAAAAACATCATTAATATTAAAATTACAATGCGAAATAATGTAATGTGAAAAATATGATGGTTTTCCCTTATGTGGTGGTCGTTTATCTTACATTTCATTCAAATGTTCTCTCATTTCACTGACTTTCTCCCAAGGAATTCTATAATTAGTAGTAGCGTGACCAATTTTACCACATCTAAAACACTCGACAATTGGTTTATCCTTAAAAAATACTTTTTCTCTAGCATTTTGTTACTAGTTTCCTTGATTATGTTCACCCCCGTATTGATGTTCAAAAATGACCTCATCAACATGTAAGGGAGAACACCCAGTCAGAGCCCCCTGAGGTCATATGCATTTGATGTGGTCATTCTAAATGGCTTAATTGGGTCGAGTTACCCTCTCTCTCTCTTTATGTTTTCTTATAGTGTGTCTATTACTTTCCAAAAGGAATAAATACATCAAATATGCCCTCTTATAGAGCTATTTGAAGAAACTCATCCTTAAGATGAATTAATGGCTCAGACAAGCCACTCTAAAGTATCCCACTGTGTAAGATGACTTCTAGAATGTAATAATTAAAACTAAATTCAAATATACTGTAATATATGAGTAACTAAAGACAAATCCTATATATATCTCGATTGAAAGAAGGATTAGTCCCACTCTCAATTGAAATCAAGGTAAAAGGGGATTTGGACCAGCTTTGAATTTGGAATAAAAATGAAGTCAATAAGCCAAGGAAATAGTTCGAAGACTTATTACTAGTTCAAGAAAGTATATGTATTCAGCTATCTGATGAATATTCATCAGACCTTTGGTGCACATAACTCCAAATTCAAACTAAACAGAATATGGTTGCATTAAGGAAATAGTTCTCATAAAACAATCATTATTAAAACCAAGATAAGGGTGACATGAATTTACTAAATAGTTAACAAATATGTCATGTTTATATATTCTAATTTGTTATTTACCTTGATAGAATTTAGATCCATAATTGAGAGATAGCTTTCAAATTATTTAAACAAGCATATAATTAAATAAATTTACAATAGGGAAAAATTTCAAAACACACATACTTATCTGGATAAAAAATTGCTTCAAATTCGATTAAATGCAGACCATCAATCAACCTTTATCTGCGAAAAAAGTGCACATGAATCTAAGATATGATCAATGCCTTTCAGTAAATTAAATTCTCAGAAAATTTCATGATAACATGAAATTTTTAAATCTAAAATACATCTCTTTAAGTCTCCACAAATTAGTTCAAACTAGTTAGTTCTCTACAAAACATCTTCCCCCTACTATAGTGAAAAACCTCCCTCTTTGCACACTTCCTCCCCAAGTTTCATATTTGGAACGTCGCCCCCACCCCCCGCTTTTCTGTTTCTCAAAGATGCTATTAATTACAAAAATGAAAACTAAAAATGGAGAAATTTTGACGTTCTTGTTTCCAATCATGCATCTTCTTCCTTGTTGGTGCCTTCTCACTTCTCTAAATCTATTGTGATTAATCTCCTCAACTATTCTCCTTCGAAAAACCAATCAAAAATAAATTAAATTGCAAATCAAAATCATAATTACAAAATTTAAGAAAACAAATGTGTCGAATCAAAATTTGATTAAATAAATAAAAAGAAACCAAATCTTTCCATTTATCCCTCTAAGGATCTTCTTGGTCAATGGACACAAAATAAAATGGATTTGCAATCAGCAAAAGCTTTTGGAAAATAAAAATGAAAAAATAAAAGTCAGAAAAATTAGTTTTGATTGCAAATTCAGAGCTTAATATTTTTCTATTTTTTTGGCTCAGTGAATGACCAAATATTTTCATGCAACCACTTCTGAAATATTCTCCTTGACTTTATATTTCTAAATACTCATCCTAAACCTCATTTGGTCAAGTAAAATTCAACTTATGATCCTCCAAAGTTGAAGTCACAAAATTGTTACAGTTCTGGAAAAATGCATGCCTCGGGTAAAACTGACCATTTTAATTAAAAATATTAATCCTAATTAACTTTACAATTATATTTGATTAATTATTAATTAATTTAAATTATTACATTAATTATATACATAATAATGTCCATGGGATCTTGGATAGACAGTCATCAAGTGCTTTGTTAAGGCACTCCTTAATGTGAAGTTACTTGTTCAATTCTCTGCCTCGAATGGGGTGATATATTGGACATGATGAAGATGTCGTCATGTCAAGCTTACAAAAAATTAATTTACAATTATAAATTAATCAAAATAATTAAATTAATTTAAAATACACTAATTAATTTTAAAAGTAAAAAATTAATATTAAGTAAATTATTTATTTACAAAATATAAATTAATTTTAATATTAAATAGAGCCATGGTGAATAAATTGAATTATGAGTACAAGGTATGGAGTAGGGGAGGCATAAGGTGGAGTGAGAAGAGGGATTTCATAAGGAGTATTTTCGGGGGGAATTAAAATGAAGCTATGATAAGTTAAGTTCTGATGAGATGAGGGAGAAGGGAGGTTTCAGGAGATATATGTTATTGGAGGTATAAAATTTCGAGAGTTCAATTACAATTAAGTTAAAAAATGAGGGAGCCTAAAATGGGACGATGTGAGCGAAAAGGTAAGGTAAGAGTGTTTTAGAGTGATAAGAAGCTTCAAAGGGTTATTTAAAATAAGAGTTATGAAAAAAATAGTAACTTTAAAACGAGGTGTGAGGAAATAAGAAGGAGGTAAGTGGAGAGATAAGGATTTCCGAGGTCTCATATCGGGAATATTTCATAACTAAGTTACAAAACGAAAGAATTTCGAAGTGATGTGGGAGGTGAGGATTATTGTTGGGAAAAGTATCCAATATAGAATGACCCTATCCCACTCTAAGGGTGATAGTACCTCAGCAACAACTGAATGCAAAGCTATTCAAGATTACTTCTTTATGAGATGTAAGAGAGAGGAGAAAGGGATCCACTAACCATTATCTTCCGCTAATGGTTGATCCAATCTTCCCTCTTTGCTGCTTGCTCCTAGCTCCTTGCTCTTGCACTGGCCCAACTAGACAAAGATCTTGCAAAAGCACAAGAAAGGGAAACTACAAGAAGCATACATCCATAATTGATTCAAGGATTAGAATAAATCAAATATACAAGCATTAATACGCCACAGAGACACATGCATATAGAAGAACCTCAAATACTTTATTAATGGAAGAAGTAAAGTTCTGAGAGTGTTACAACCATAAGAGGCCTAATCCAGCAACACCTCCCAGCAGAAAGAAATCTCCTCTTCACCTCCTTCAAAGCAATCACCCAATAGTTCTATGCACAAACCAACAACACTTCCTTACATTCACAAGATTCCAGCCTCCATAGACCTCATGAGAGAGCTCTATATATAGGAGTTTTGGAGAAAGAATGAGTCAGCTTGAGGATGGCATGAAGCTGACTAGTGTCCTCTCCCACTTCAGTTATACTTCAGTTCTTGAGTCCACTTGGAGTTTCTTGCTTCCACTTGGAGATCTAGATCCTCTTACTCATCACAAGGCGAATTCCCTGATCCAAGTGTCATTTTGGAAGCTTCCTGGGCATTTGACACCTTGCAGAATGACTGTGCCACTTGGCCAATCTCACCCAGCGCAAGTAGCCTTCATTAGATTTGGCATTCAGCACAGGTACAGGGTGGAGCAGTTGACATTTAGTGCAGATGCTCAGTGGAGCAGCTGACATGATCCAGAATTAGCTTGTTTTTGAGTGTTTTCAGGTGGAGAACTGATTTTTAGTGTTGTGGTTTGCTGACCTTGTTCCTCTAGGGGTAGGAACAACATGTTTAGGGACTTTGGATCCCTTAGATTATCGAAATTTCATGCTTCATGTTGTAAGGCACAAAAATGTCTATAACAGTTGCCCCCTAAAGTATGAGGTCGTTTATCGAGTGAAATGCTTTATCAGGAGGATCCGAAGTTCATTCAATCGCTGAGAGGTGCCCTGTAATAAAATACAATACAATACATTATTTTTCATTCTGCTTTCATGGTCTAGCTGAGGCGGGCATTCCCATGCTCAGCTTTATAAATTCATTTTGGTACATAGAACAGACGATCGTCTGATGGTAGACTGATAATTCTCTGCTGAAATTATCATCCTTTGAGTAGGATGATCATCTGCTGCAATGACGTACATATCAAATGTCTTTATATCCTGAATATATATCGCAGCCCGGATGGATGAAACTAGATCCGGGGTCTTCAAACTCGTTTGATCTTCACTCTAAGTACAAGTTGAGCCATGTGAGAATTGCGCTGAAGTCGAACATGGAAAGACATCGCTTGATTACCGGTCAATAATGTAAACCATTAACAAGCACGAGAGGAATCACCAATAATGACAATGACCCTCAAGGTACTTCAGTACAATTCACGTGGTGTGAATAAAGGACTTGGCGTCGAACACCACGCAAAATCTTCTGGTCGAAGGTCATTGATGTATACCTATCGCCGGAAGTGAGAAACTTGCCATTGAGGCATGCAAGCTTCAAAGTACTGGGGGGTTTGTTCCTAGATCAACTTCCTGGATAATGAGTTGAAGTCAACAAGAAGCGATCCATCAAAGGAGGGCCTTAATGAATCCCACATCAGTGACACGGAACGGAGCTAATGATTTTAGTGGAGGTGAAAACAATCTGTGAAATATGATTCAGGGTGGCGATCATGGGTGGATGAAGGATAATGTATGGCAGTGGATGGGACAGGGTTGACTCTTTCTGAACACATCTCTTGAACATATAACGACACTGATGTGATGGATCGGTAGCATTACCCCAAATGTGGATGGTTTGGCGAGGACCATGGTGATGAGACTGGTGAATGAAACAACCCAACCTGATGTGATACGGAGGACAAAGTGTCATGTTCAAGAGTGACTCGCTACCATTAAAGCTTTGAGGTTCTCCCAATTTTTCCCCAGTCATTTCTGACCAGTACCTCTTTATTTTTGTCAAGCTTGAGGAGGATAACATATGCTTGTTCTATAACCTGCCCTTCGGGCAAGCCCATCGCTATGTTTTAACGAGCCTATCGATAGGGAAACTCGTTCTCGTCTAAAGACAAGTTTGTCGCTATTTAATCATTTTAACAAGTCTAACGACAAGGAAAACTCGGTCCTTTTCATTTTTAGAGAGTCTGAAAAGGTACAGAAAGTTAACTCCAAAATTCCTTTTTCGTCATCTAATCCCTTAAGTCCGAAAAAGTATAAAACAATACAGAAGGGATGAGTTTTCGATAACTTTAACGAGCCGAATAAAACAAGCGCTCGACCTTTTTGTGCAATAATCCCTCAGGTCCAAAAAGATTAAAATCTAGAGGAGGGATAGCTCTTCCGGTCATTTTAACGAGCTGGAAGGCCAAAACTCGGCAAACTTTTCATATTTTACGAGTCAGATGAAAAGAGCTCAAAGAAGACTCGTCTTTTGAGGAACGAGTGATAAACAGGGATAGCAGCAGATTCCAGGTACAGGTTGGAATTTTCAAATCACGGCAGTGTCACAAGGATGGCTAGGTGAAATCACTCTTCGCAGCTGTTCCTAAAAATAGGTAAACAATCATATGGAGGTGAACAATTGGCCAAATGGAATGGATGTGGCGGGTGCAAACACGACCAAGGCTTTTTATGGCTAATAAATTTACGATCACAATGGTTATTTACCGGAATAGGTTCATTTTTTAATGAGCTTAAACTCTGGAAGAAACTACTGCTCACTCTTTTCTATTTTTTAACGAGCATAAACTCCACGGTAAAACTACTCGATCTTATGTTTATTTTTCAACGAGCATGAACTATGTGCTAAAACTGCTCGGATCTCGCTTTTCTATTTTTTAACGAGCATAAATTCCGCGATAAAACTGCTCGATTATATGGTCAAATTTTGATTTTTTACCATTACTGGCTTTTCTCTTTTCAAATATAGTACTGCTTTTTCAATTGCTGCAACAAAATTTGTTAGAAATGAACAATATTTGCATGAAAATGAGATTATAACCCTAATATTTCACTTTAAACTGTGTAAAAAGCCATTAAAAGGTGTTTTTACCTCTCATTTACCATTTCACTTGCATTTGGTTTGTTGGAGCTCTGGAGGTGCCTCTTCCCCCTTGATTTTTCACCAGATGATTCCGGGAGATTTTGCGGACGATTTTCGGCACCGTCTGGACCAGGTAGGAGCTAAACCCTAGCTCTTTCTTTTCATGGTTTCGTTTTCCTGTTTTATGCCTATTTTCCAGTATTTCTGAGCCCCTGGGGTTTTGCCAGGGCGCCCTAGGATCAGCGCAGGTTCCCCTTTCAAAACCTGCGCTGAAGTTCAAGCTGCCTTAAGGCAGCCTGACCCTTAGCGCAAGTGGGAGACTTCCTGCCTGCGCTGGGCTCAAAAACTAAGTTTTCTAGGTCATTTTTTGATGATTTTTTCGCCAGTTTCTCATCAAAAATCAGGAACTTACTCCTTCTCTTGTTTTCCTTACAGGGAACTTTGAACAAAATGTCTCTTACGTGGCGAGAACAAGAATATGAAGAGGAGGACATGATTGCCCTCCATGACCCTGTCATGGTGAACGCGTTGCGGAACTGTGGCCTGCTGAAGTTCTTCCGTATCTCTAGCATGAGAGCACAGATTTCTTTACTGCAGTACATGCTTGATTCTTGGGATCCTGTTAACCAAGTGTTCCAGATTAGGGGAAAGACCATCCCCTTGACCATAGAGGACATGTACTTCTTGACTGGACTGTCAAGACGAGGTGCCCCCATTTCCTTGTCAGGTACGGCCCGGGGGACTGATTCTACCAGAGATTATGTTCGCCAGTACTGCAGGGAAGGTTCTCAGCTGAGCAGAGACGGCAAGATTGTTATCCGTGAGATTATTGATCGGGCTCTCAGGTCCATTTTGTTCACTATTGGTAGGATGGCCGGCAGTGCAGCTTTACATGTTGCCAACAGGTCTTATATGCAGCACGCTTTGGAGTGTCTCCAACCGAAAGTATTCAACCGGTGTGATGCAGTACTTGTTCAGATGAAAAGTCAATTGACCAAGGTAAAGGACGGGAAGCTGAAGAACTTTGGATTTGGTTCTATTCTGACTGCCTTTGCCTTGGAGAAAATCCCACTGATGCAGCCTCAGTACATCATACTTGACTTGCCTTCTCCGACCGAGCCATGCATGCAGAGGTGGGTTGACCACATGTCTAGGCATTCTGGTCAACCTCAGATTACTTTTACTGAGGCCTTCTTTAGGTGGTTCGAGCGTCAGGAGATGGCGTTCTCCGAGTATCCATATGTGGGTATGGATTTCCGAGGCGATCCCGATTTGGTGCTACCAGATGGCGAGCAGTGGGGCGCCATTGGTAAACTCCTTGACCATATTACTGTTTACTGTTCTTATTCATAATGTTGCTGTGCTTTATTCTATCAAGACATTTAATTGTACTCTTGGGTGCATGCAGATATTGGTCCTGTTCGTCCAGCAGTTCGTTCGAGATCGCCAGTCGCTGCCCCGGCAGCGGAGCCTACTAGGAGAGTTGTTATTCGCGACCTTGACGATACTGAGACCCTTACAGCTGTGTAGGAGCAGGTCGAGAGCCTTACTCGTGGTCTTCCGGATGTACAGATTGACGAGTTACCTTTACAGCTGCAGCGGCATACTATTGGTGTGCCTAGATGATGGACTCGTCTCTTGCGCATGATTGCACAGGCTGTGACGTACTATCATGAGCACAACTAGGCTAGGGTGCCCCCTAGCATCTTTTTGAGTTTTTAGGTCATATGACCAATTTTGTCTTGGTTACAAAACATTATGTATGAACTTATATAAACAGCTTACATATTTTGATTTTCGAGTTTTATGATGTTTGAGTTATATGATCCATATGTACAATCATTAATGATGTGTCCTTTTTATAAATTTTGCAAATGTCTATCTAACACATAGTTTGCTAATGAGTCAGTTAATGTGTTTAAGTTTCTTGAAATATGTTGATATTGAATTGAATCAAATCGTCTTTCCAAGATATTAACCCTTAGGAACATGCGATAAATAGCTGGATTGCGAACATAATATATACCATTGAGTTGCAGTATTACGAGCTCTGAGTCTAGCCTGACAATTAGTCGGCGTATGCCACGTGTGATGGCATCAGAGAGTAGTTCTATCAACGCGCTATACTCAGTGATGTTATTCGTTGATTGCCCAATACATACACCTCTAAAACTTACTAACTCGCCGCTTGGATCAAAAATGGCCCAGGCTGCGGAGGACAGGTTCCGCGAACTACGACTCGCTCCGTCGGCATATCCAACACATGTCTCCAGAAGGTTCGACATCTGCAACGGAAAAAGGTGGATCACTCGACCGGAACAAACTCTTTAGCGAAAACAAAATACAACAAAAGCATGCAGGTTACTATTTAAGCATAGTAACGCTTGAGGTACAACCCGTTGCGGGGCTGCGCCAGTGGAATTCCATCGTAATCCATTAACTCGTAGTCTCCTTTTGCTAACACCCTTTTAACAATATAGGGGCCCATCCATAAGGACTTGAATTTACCTGCTCCCAATTTATCGGATTCTTGGTCATAAAGCAAGACCAAATCACCTTCTGAGAAGACACGGGGTTTGACATTTTTGTCAAAATGAGCCTTGACTCGTTTCTTATGGGCCTCGTTAGCCAAACCGGTGTCACGACGGGTTTCATCCAACTGGATTAATTCCAGGAAACGAGCCTCTTCTTCTGAAGTTCCGGGGAGAACATCGATTGCGAGTTTAAGCGATGAAATTTCGCACTAGATTGGCAAGACTGCTTCAAGGCCATACACCAGTTGAAAAGGCGTGAACTCGGTTGCGTTCTTTACTAAGGTCCGGTAAGCCCACAAATCTGAGTACAGGATAAGGTGCCATCTTCTTTTATGAACCCCGATCATCCTTTGCAACATACGTTTCAAGACCTTGTTGATTGCCTCAACTTGTCCGTTGGCTTGCGGATAATATGGGGCAGAGCTGTCGTGTGATAGCCCTAGCTTGGTAGCTAATTCGACCATCATGTGATTGCGAAAATGCAATCCATGATTTGTACTGTAGCCTGTGGTACGCCGAACCCGGCGACTACATGATTGAAAAAGAAAAGGGCAGCTGTTTCACCAGTGTTATCCAATGTAGGCATCGCCTCGGCCCATTTGGTAAAATAGTCAACAGCGACTATAATATACCCATGCCCCCCAGTCGAGGTGGGGTTACATTGCATGAAATTGATGCCCCACTTGGCGAAGGGCCCAATAGCAACTATCGGCTGTAAAGGTGTTGGTGGTCGTCTGGTTTTGCTATCAAAGATTTGACAAGCATGGCAACTTCTGACTGTGGTTATGCAATCTTTGAACATGGTTGGCCAGAAGTATCCTGCTCGTAAGATTCTTTGTGTTGTTGCATATCCAGACTGATGCCCCCCACACGCACCTGAATGATAATCATTCAGGGCTTTTTTGGCCTCCTCATGGGTAAGGCACCTCCTCAGAACTGTATCGACAGCACGATGGTAAAGTGTATCACCGACGATCATGTAGTCCTTTGTTTGGTATCGTATACGTTTTTGTTCGGAGCGAGAGGTGTTAGGCCTGAACTTTTGGGTTTGGAGATAAACTATGATATCTCCGTACCACTCATCGCTTACAGATATCAGAAACAAACTTTCGTCCACGATTGACTCTTCCGATGTTTCATCGTTGGACGATGATGGGAGATCGCATAATAATTCTGCGAAAACTAGGGCTTTCTTTGATTTGGATTTCACAAATTCCAGATCAAATTCTTGAAGGATCTCTATCCATTTTGAATATTTGCCCCCCAGCAACTGTCGCGACAGTATATAAGTCATGGGGTTGCAATCTGACAAGATGGTAGTTTTCCGAAAGAGGACATAATGTCAAAACCTTTGAATCGCTTGAACAGCTGCAAGCGCTAGTTTTTCAACATAAGAATATTTACTTTCTGTATCGTTTAAGTTTTTACTTAAATAATAGATAGGATGTTCAATTCCATTGACTTCTTGAACTAAAACCATCGCAATGGTCGTATCCGCTGCAGCCAGATACAGGTTAAAATCTCTTTGATAGTCCGGGGCATACATTAATGATGCTTTTACTAGACAATCTTTCAGAGCATCAAAGGAAGCTTGCGCCACCTAGTCCCAGACAAAAGGTACATCCTTTTTCAAAAGACGAGTATAACCCTTAGCAAGTTCTGCGTAATTTGGAATGAACCTCCTTAGAAAGTTTTCTTTCCCTTGGAGTTTCTGAATCTGAAGCAAATTTGAAGGTGGAGGAAAATTAATGATTGCCTAAACCTTACAGGGGTCGAGACGAATCCCATCTTTAGAGACTACAAAGCCAAGTAAACGACCAGGACCGACGCAAAATACACATTTGTGCGGATTGAGTCTTATCTTGTAGTGTCGGCAACGTAGAAGTATCGCTCTTAAATGTTGCGGATGATCAGTCTGCTTTCGCGAATGAGCCGGAAGATCATCGAGATAAGGTTGAACAATGTTCTTGATGTCATGGAAGGCATAATTCATCGCCCTCTGAAATGTCGCCCCTGCGTTCTTTAAACCAAAGGGTAATTTTCGATAAGCAAATGTGCCCCACGGACAAATAAATGCAGTCTTTGACTGGTCCTGTGGGTGGATATTTATTTGATTATACCCGAAAAATCCATCCATAAATGAAAAGATTTCACATCCGGCACATTCATCAATTATCTGGTCGATCAAGGGTGTAGGGTAGTTGTCCTTAGGACAAGCTTGGTTTACATCCCTATAATCAACACACACTCTAATCGTCCCTTGTTTCTTCATAACAGGGACAATATTTGATACCCAATCGGTTAGAGGAACTGGGTAGATGAATCCCGCATGGAGGAGCTTTTCAACTTCCGCCTTAATGGCAACGGCTTTCTTCGGGTGCACTTGCCGAAGCCGTTTTCTTACTGGTTTGACATCAGGATACATTTTAATTTCATGTTCAACGATACTCGAGCCAATGCCTGGCATTTCATCATATGACCAAGCAAAGACATCTGTAAATTCGCGAAAAAGAGCGTTATATATTTCCAGTTCTGAAGGGGAACAACCTTTGCCGACGTAAATATTCTCTACAACATCTGTTTTAGTCGAGATATTTATGGCTATAGTCTCTTCAATATTGGATAAGTTTCACTCAGAATCCACCGTATTTACAGTATTTGTTAGGAATTCAAATACTGAAGGGTGATAAAGGTCACCTTGAGTATCTTCTTCATATTCCAGAAGAAGGGAACGATGGTGGTGATCATTCCATGGTTCCCCCTCAATCATCATTGATTGTAAGATTCCTTCGTCTGTCCCATGTATTTTCAACGAAGGATCTAATGGAGTTCCATATTCTCTAGACCTATCTACCCAAACGCTTGACGAGCGTTGATTTGGGCTCACCTCCCATGCTTGAAACATTGATTGCTACAATATTTCTAAAGGGCTTGGGGGAAAAACCATTGAATGATCCATGTTGACCTTCGTGGAAGATATCATGTTGCAGGTTGCTACAAACGGTACATTTCCTGTATAAATCAGAGGTGGTAGCGCGAAAGTTCCCATCAATGTGGGGTCTTTCAATAATCCTACTCCGATATCTTGAATTGAATGGTTACTCTCATGGATCATGGGAATGCTTCCTGTAACTTTCGAAACATTAGGGAGGAAATTCCGCTGGTCGACGATCGTAATCCCTCCTTCAAACGGGAATGTGATCTTCCTAAAATAAGTCGACACGACAGCTGCCATGGCATAAATCCATGGTCTACCCAGTAGGATGTTATAGTCAAGATTTCCATCAATGACCTCTACATCAATTTCTACTGTCTTTCCTCCTAGTTCAACTTTAAAGTTATTAAGGATACCATAAGGGGTATAAGTCCTTCCGTCGAAAGCTTTTAATGTCGTCGAAGATCGCGACAAGGTTGGAGATCCTAAAGTTTTCCAGCAACTCATCGACATAATACATGTCGAGGCTCCCTCATCGATTAGTGTTCTGTGAACAGTTTTGTTGAGTGCTTTCACTTGTATAAGGAAAGCTAGCTGAGCTGGTAACTGAGGATCGTATCCCTTGTGACCAAAGGATACAAGATTGGAATCCTTAGGATCAACCCCACCAATTGCCGATAACAACGCCTGCCTTTGGGATGGACAATTTTGTAGCACTTCAAGAGTCGACATAGCGGACGGCGATTGGGCCAAATCTTCCACTATGTTGTAATGCTGCGCCGCTCTGGCGCGAGGATTAAATGTCGACTTGCGTACTACGCCCTTTGGCGGTTTTATTGTTAATTCAGGGATGGTGGGTGTTACAACTTCTGTCGAAGTTGTTGTCGAACTACTTGGTTGATCTTTACCTTTTTCGTTCGACAGCTGAGGATTCCCATAATCTTTGTTCCTTGTCCAAATCAAAGCATCATTCTGCTGTTTCGAAACTGACAACATAAGGACTTGTGATGGGGAAGCATTTCCACTATCAACCAGATTTTGACCTGGGTTGGGAAATGGATCAGTTAACACAGCTGATGTTTGGGAACTTTTAAAGAACCTCTTTAACTAAGCTTTGAATAGGCAATTCTTCATGTAATGATCCTCATCATCACATATTTGACATGGATAAATTTGTTTCCCTTTTCCAGGAGGGTTTGAAGAATTTTTTCCAGGGGATGACTCACCCTGTTTCTTCTTCTTCCCTTTGTTTTGCTTCTTCTTGCTTCCTGGTTGATTGGTTTCTTTGCCTTTATCTTCCGATACGGCATTTACTTCCGAAGCAAGAATTTCTTCTTGCATTTTGATCCGAATTCTTACGGGCTTTCTTTGACGAAGCCTTTATCGATTTCGTGTTTGCTGTGCCAATCACGCCATCACCGGCATGAGAGTCACTATTTGATTTAGGAGGGGGAGGAATTGAAAATTCTGGTCTAGGGGCGTCAAGTATTTTGTCATAGAGCGTGCCGGACTAAGTATAAACTAAGTCCAAATATTGCGCACGCGCAATGACTTGCTCCTCTATTACGACTCCCCCCTTGGCCACATCTTCCGTAATAGCCGGAAGTAACGACTTTATAAACCATTCGGCTAATAGCTGATCGGGAACATATGTTTTCACCATCCTACGACGATGACGCCACTCATGTATATGATCAGATATATGGGTAGCATTTGTCTGTTTGAAGTTGGTTAATATTTCTGTTCCCGTTTCATACCTTATCGATAATTGAAAATGGGTTAAAAAGGTCGTGGCTAGGGAACTAAAATTGTCGAAAGAGGCTCTTGGCAATTCAATATACCATTTAGCCGTTGGACCTGTCAATGTCCTCTGAAAAAGGCGAAGTCTTATCGAATCGTCATTAAGGGTGTTCGACGAACACCATAGATGAAAAGTCATCACGTGATTCGACGGGTCTTCACCTGGATTTCCATTGAACTTAGGAATGTCAGATGGAAGTTTATGAGGAATCGCTGGCCACCAAGGGGCATAAGCAATCGGATCGTTCGTTAACCGATGTAAATCAGGTAACTCTAAAGTTGCCACGAATGGTAACTTTTGATTCAGGTTAGGCGAAGCGTAACCAGGGTACGATGGAATCGCTTGAGCAGTGGGTCTTTGCATGCCAGCATAATGTAATTGATGTTGGTATGACTGATACGGTTGGTGGACTTGACCACTGTAAAGTGGTTGGTTTTGACCGTTTTGGATATACGGTTGTGATCCAGGTGGATATTGGTGGCCACCTGCCAAGTCCACCTGGACCCCCACCATTGTCTTTCTCAGCATTTTCAGTTTCCTTAATTGTAGCACAACTTACTATTTTTAGCAGTTTTTCGGGTCCTGAACTTCCGGAGCCGTTTTGAGGCCCTAAACGACGTTTTTTGGGGAATCCGGGGGCAACACCAATCCATTCCATTCCAACAATGATAGTGCTCGGATAGATCTTTCTAATGAGCTATTGTACGCGTCAAACGAAGATTATATGCCAAAGTTACGACCCCGGGAAGTTGATGTACCAACTTACCCCCAAACGGGGCCCACAGTTTGGCGTTTCATCTCCTAGGGTTAGGTTTTGGAATGTTAAGGGTTTTTCCATTGTTTCTCAACAATAAATAGGCCTTCGAGCCTCATTGTAACATAGTTCAGAGGCATGTAGCCATCACATCTCTTCTCAGAGATAAGCTACCATCGCCCTAGCTAGTTTATTGCCATTTCTGTTTGTAAGCATATTTCAGTATTTTCAATTAATGAAATGAAGTATTATTTCTGCTGCATCTTTGGGTATATGGTTATCTCTATAATTTGTTGCGTTCCTGTTTAAATCCGGATCAGTGGTATCAGAGCGGTCTGCTTTTTCTCTGTTTTTCTTTGCATGTCCCCAACAAGGTCGGGATATAAGGAGTTAGGGCTTGAACTGGTTGAACCTTTGCAAGACCAGCCTCGCAAATCCCGACGGCCTCCCATGGCGGACGAGAAGAAAGACGAGGGGGCAGGAGATCCCATCAAAATCTTGCTCGAAGAAGCGCTCGAGCGACAACGGAATGCGATGATGGACAGCTTTGCGCAGATCCTTCAACGGCTACCTAGAAGCGGCGCATCGGCTTCCAGCAGCTCCTCTGGAAACGCCACACCCTTTAAGGTACAAGTTAATTTTGAAATCCCCATATTCGAGGGTCAGATAGACGCCGATGCTGTAGATAAATGGTTAAATCTGCTAGAGGGTTATTTTTCTGTTCATGAATTTTCGAGTCGGGTAAAGATTGTTTTTGCTCTTCTCAAAGCAGCCCCCCACGTCAAGGACTGGTGGGAAACCTATTGCGAGCAGAAGGATGAAAGTACTGGCTCACTATTTTCAGCCGCACCCACCTGGGATTCGTTCCGGGATGCCATCAAGGAGCAGTACTACCCTGTCGGAAGCTATGAGGATGAATACATAAAGTGGACCACGCTGCGGCAGGGAAGGGACCAAGACGTGCCGGAGTTCACCAATCTTTTCCATACCCTTCGCACAAAGTTGGGTATCAAGGATTCGGAGCAACATTTGATACTCAAATACCGTGGCTGCCTGCACAAGTACATCCAGGAAGAAATACAGTTCCTAAACATCCCCTCGCTCGGCGCAGCATACCGGTATGCCGTCAAGGTGGAGCAGAAGTTTAAACAAAAGAAGTGAGACTTTGGATCTACGAATCCAAAGCAGGGGAAAGGTGCCCCTAAACCACAGAACAAAGGACAAAGCCAAGGCGGGACAGCCCAAGACAACTAACCGAAGCTGCAAGAAAAGAGCAACGCCGCGAAGCCAAGAAAGGACACTGGAAAATGGTGCGAGTTCCATAAGAGCTCCACTCACAACACAAGTGAGTGTCGGGCCAAGCAGTCACTGGTGGCTGAGCTAAAGGTTTCAGAATCAGATGCATGTTCCGACTCTGAGTCAGAACCCGATAAGGGGTATGAAAAATGGAAGTAGATCATTGATGCAGATCCCAGTGCCACTGTTGCTACCGCAAAGATCCAGAAAAATGAACCCGAAGATCCAGAGGAGGAGGAGCGTCTCTTCCACTCCCAGATGTGGGTAAAGGGCTCCCCGATATAGTTCATTGTTGATAGCGGGAGTCAAAAGAACCTTATTTCGGCAGAGGTCGTGAAGCAGTTGGGCTTACCGACCACAGCACATCCACAACCATACACCATTGGGTGGCTTCACCAAGGGCGAGATCTTCGCGTGAGCCAGCAGTGTCGCCTTCCATACAACATCAAGCCCTTCACGGATGAGGTATTGTGTGACATTGCTCCCCTTGAAGTTTGTGATGTATTACTAGGACAACCATACTTGTGGAAGTGACATGCTGTGTATGAATCAAGGCCCCGTGCTGTTATTATTACATTGGGAAATAAGTTGTTCAGGATACCAGAGGTAGCACCACCTGCCGCCATCTCTTTGATTACTGCAAAACAATGCAGTAAGATCATTTCCAAAACCAGGAAATTTGTTTTCCTGATGATACGCCCTCAAGGGAAGAAGAAGATAGTGGCCGCGGCCTCCAAACGGGGTCCCTCTGCACGGCAGCTACAGATGGACAAGATTGTGGAGGAGTACGAAGACATCTTCACCTCCCCGGCAGGGGTTCCTCTGCACTGTCAAGTCAAGCACTCCATCGATCTGACCCCAGGTGCGCCGCTACCCAATGGACCAATTTATCGGCGCTCCGTTCTGGAGAACAATGAAATCAAGAGGCAGATTCAGGAGCTCCTGCAGAAAGGTCACATTCGTCCGATTTCTTCGCCCTGTGGGAGCCCGATAGTGTTGGTACAGAAGAAGGATGGGACGTGGAGACTCTGTATTGACTATCGGGCACTGAACAAGATCATTGTCTGTAATAGGTACCCGATCCCGCGGATTGATGACCTCCTAGACCAACTAAAGGGGGCGAAATATTTCAGCAAGATCGATCTGAAGTCAGGATATCACCAGGTACCAATTGAACCCTCAGATGTGTGGAAGACCGCCTTCAAATCCAAGGAGGGCCTCTTCGAATGGTTGGTCATGCCTTTCGGATTGACGAATGCTCCTGCAACCTTTATGAGGCTAATGGATGACATCTTGCGGCCATTCACCAACTCCTTTGTGGTAGTATACTTGGATGACATTCTGATCTTCAGCCAGAGTTGGGAAGAGCACCTCCACCACATCCGACAGGTTCTTCAAACACTGCGGCAACACAAGCTATGTGCCAATTTGGAGAAATGCACTTTTGGCATGACCGAGGTTCAGTATCTGGGATACATCATTGAAGAACAAGGGGTGCATGTCGATCCAGCCAAGGTCCAAGTCATTCGGGATTGGCCCTCTCCAACCACTCTAACAAAGCTCCGCAGCTTTCTAGGTCTTGCCAACTTCTACCGCAGGTTTGTGTTGGGATTTTCTCATATTTCTTGGCCCTTGAGTCAAGTCACCAAGGGCGGGGCGAAAGAAAAATTCTTTTGGTCTGAATCTCAATAGAAGGCATTCAGGGAGTTGAAGGATCGCCTCTGCACGGCACCAGTGCTTGCGTTACCAGATTTACAACAACCATTTGAGGTCGAGACAGATGCCTCTGACTATGCTATTGGGGCAGTCCTTACTCAACATGGACATCCAGTGGCATATCACAGTGAAACACTTTCAGACACAATCCGGAAGTACCCCACTTATGATAAAGAGATGTATTCCATTGTATAGGCCTGCCGACAATGGAAGCATTACATTTTGGGGAAGGAAATGGTCATCCACACAGACCACCGACCTCTCCAGTTCATACAGACCCAAGGGAAATTGCAGAATGATCGCCATCAGAAGTGGTCTACATACCTGCAACAGTTTCACTTGAATATCAAGTATAAAAAGGGCAGCACCAATAATGTTGCAGATTGCCTCAGTCGACCACCGATCATGGCGCTAACCACCGTTCTCAACTCTTGCGGGCACGAGACTTCTGATAGGCCACTTCTCTACAAAAGCGACCCAGAATTCGGCCACACATACCAGACACTCTTGGAGGGTCGGCAGGTTGCAGATTTTCACCTCCAGGATGCCCTATTATGCCACCTCGGTCACCTCTGTGTTCCTTCAAGCGAGCGTGCCAAGATGATTTGGGAAGCACACTACAGTGGAGCTGCTGGGCATTTCGGGGTCGAGAAAACAGTGGCAGTACTGCAAAACTATTTCTATTGGCCGAATGTTCGACAGAATGTTGGGAAGAACATCCGATCATGTACTGCCTGTGCCATTGCCAAACCGACCATTAAGAAGCAAGGCCTCTGTACCCCGTTGCCTACCCCTAGTCGACCTTGGGAATCCATCTCCATGGATTACATGTCAGGCCTTCCTTCCACTAAGCATGGAAATGACTGTGTTTTTGTGGTCGTCGACAGGTTCTCAAACATGGCCATTATGATGGCCTGCAAGAAGAATATCACAGCAGAAGCCACTGCTAAACTCTTCTTTGAACGAGTATGGGTGCACTTTGGGATCCCACAGTCTATCATCTCAGATCGGGACAGTCGGTTTCTTAGCACCTTTTGGTCCAGTCTCTGGTCAATGCTGGACACCAAACTCACGAAGTCCACAGCCTTCCATCCTCAAACTGATGGCCAGACAGAGATTGTCAATAGGATGATTGTGCACATTCTGTGCATGTATAACTCAAAGCATCCACGCACATGGGACGAGAGCCTCCCCTACGTTCAGCACAGCTACAACTGAGCTCTTCACAGCTCCACTGGCCATAGCCCTTTTCAGGTGGGTTTGGGATTCCAGCCACTATGCCCCATTGATGTGGCCATGCCACTTGCAGCTACTCACATCAATTCAGCTCATGTCCAGTCCGAAACAGATAAGGCCACCAGCTTCATTGAGCGCATCCAACATATTCGCCAGCAGGTCCATGACATTCTTGAGAAATCAAATGCCAAGTACAAGCAACGACATGATCAACATCGGGTGCCACACAAGTTTCAGATGGGTGACAAAGTCTGGTTGCATTTGCAAAAGGAACGCCTTACTGGAGCCTATCGGAAATTGAGACCACTCCGATATGGTCCTTACACCATTACTAAGGCTATGGGAGACAATGCATTTGAGCTCAGCATTCCCCCATTCCTTGGCCTGCACCCAGTATTTAATGTGGACCGCCTTCGGCCATACTTTCCACCATTGCTAGACACATCCGACATTGCAGAACAGCTCAAACCCACATAATTAAATCCAGATTGCATGGAACAAGCTATAACTGATCGGATCATGGACACACAGATCAAGAACAGTCGCCAACAGAATATCCAACTGTATCGAGTTGTCAAAGCGGGCCAACTCCTTCAGCAGGGCAAGTGGCTCACCAGGGAACAAGTTCAGCAGAAGCTTCCTCATCTCATGGAGGAGCTCAACGCAATGGGGACCATTGCTTCCTATGGGGGGAGGAATGATCCAGGTGGATATTGGTGGCCACCTGCCAAGTCCACCTGGACCCCCACCATTGTCTTTCTCAGCATTTTCAGTTTCCTTAATTGTAGCACAACTTACTATTTTTAGCAGTTTTTTGGGTCCTGAACTTCCGGAGCCGTTTTGAGGCCCTAAACGACGTTTTTTGGGGAATCCGGGGGCAACACGAGTGCATGGAATGGAATGGTGTTGCCTGTTCCAACAATGATAGTGCTCGGATAGATCTTTCTAATGAGCTATTGTACGCGTCAAATGGAGATCATATGCCAAAGTTACGACCCCGGGAAGTTGATGTACCAACTTACCCCCAAACGGGGCCCACAGTTTGGCGTTTCATCTCCTAGGGTTAGGTTTTGGAATGTTAAGGGTTTTTCCATTGTTTCTCAACAATAAATAGGCCTTCGAGCCTCATTGTAACACAGTTCAGAGGCATGTAGCCATCACATCTCTTCTCAGAGATAAGCTACCATCGCCCTAGCTAGTTTATTGCCATTTCTGTTTGTAAGCATATTTCAGTATTTTCAATTAATGAAATGAAGTATTATTTCCGTTGTATCTTTGGGTATATGGTTATCTCTATAATTTGTTGCGTTCCTGTTTAAATCCGGATCAGGTTGTCCACTATTCGCAAAGATCTGCTGCTCAGAACCTTGGTACACTTGCTGGAACTGCGGTTGTTGGTATTGCACAAGCCATGGTTGTGACGCCATGTTCTGTTGCGCCATGCTAACCATTGGACCAAGGTGTGGGGTAATTGTACCCGTTTGCACTTGTGTCGTCCCACCAGTTGGCGATTATGGTTGTGACCCATGGTCAAGTGACTGTTGCATTACAACCTGAGAGATCTGAGGTTGAAATGTAACAGGTATCGCTTGAACTTGCGACACGGTTACAATAGCCGGTGTGGTTGGGATGTTCGTCACAGGTACACACTGTTGCATAGAATATATAATCCTTGGTTGTTGAGGTAGCATAGGTACCCAACTACTTGATGCAATTCCAGTATAACCTGAACATTGTTGTGAACTCACGTATGGGTACCCTCCCGGAGGGGGCAATGAAAGGGCATATTGCCCCCCATACGATAGCAATCCGGAACTAAAAGGGATTGATGGCCCAGATTGACCTCCAAATGGATCAATTTGGCGAGTTTCAACATAAGAGTTACCGGGCATTACTCCGGATGAACAAACTGGAACAGACCATACTGTCTAAATAGTCCCTTGGTGGACTCCTTCTAGCTGTTGAGAGCTAGTTGGGACAGCTGGTATGCCAACAAACATCGTTGGAGTGACGGCAGGGGCTTCTGCTGTCGCTGTGTCATTTGACATAGTCCTAGACAATGACGGTTGTTCAGACATTTTAAGTCTATCCAATAGATTGCCTAGCGATTCTACAGGAACTTCCACTTGTGGTGGATTAACTTCTGATGAAGGAAATAGAGTGACCCCGACTCCAAAATTAGTTGGAGTACTTGCTTGTGGATCCTCTGCAATTTCCTCTATCGCAATCAAACCAGGTGGAAGAGGAAGACCGTCAGGTCCGTAAAATATTTCTGGTGCCGAAGAAGTGGTTGCTTCGACAGCGACATTTGTTTGAGGAACAAAACTCTCTGGACCGGTTACAGATGGAACTGGTTCAGTTACACAAGTATTTGCCCCCAGACTAGGATTAGTATTACTGTCCTTCTGTGGCTGTTGAACTTCTTCTATAGAGGCAGGGTTTCCAGAAATGTTAGGAGTAACCGGAACCTCAGATGCAGTTGGAACACTTGTTCTAACTTTCAAAGGAGATTTTGAACCAGTTAAACGAGTTCGCTTTGCCCGTACTGTTTTCAATTCCGGAGACAAAGATGGTTGAATCGTAAGCCTCCGCGAACGACAGGGTTTCAATTGACTTTCTTCCATGATTGTGGATTACTCGATCAACTAAAATATTAAAAGGGGAAATTTGTGTTTCCGAATTGAATGAATTTTATTAGATGCTTTTAGACACAACTTGCTTTTTCACTTTTTAAGAGTCGAGAAAAAGCTAAAGATGACTCTAGTCTCCTTCGATGTATTAACGAGCCCGAAGTGACAAATGCTCGGTTGGACTTTTTCAGTTATAGAGTTTGAGAAAGGCCAAAAGAAACTGCTCTAGAGATATAGGCAGAGGGTGTGCCAAACCTTTCGCAAAACCACAGAATACGTTTTACGGTACGAGTGGTCGATCTTCGTGAATGCTGTGTTCACTGCATTGCGATCAGTAGGGCGGCCGACACGGCTTCCTAAGGATAAAAGATATATGCCTATAGGGGTCTCCCAATATATACGCGACGGTACGTGGGAGCACAAGTCCGTATTAGTGCCACCGACTCTCAGGAGGAATCACCCACCTTCGTTGAGATCGACAGTCACTACGTTTAACGACACCGGAACATGTCTCTAGCTTAGACCTCTAGATGTTTGCGTTATGTTTCAAAGCGTTGTTAGGTTCATTCAATATATTTTAAGTTGACCTTTTTAAAGTTTTCCTTTCAAGGTTCACCACGAGATGTATTGATACAAATTCCTAAATGCAGTCTAAGATGAGAAGCAAGCTTTTTCAATCTTTTCGACTTATGAAAATCTTAACTACTGAGGGAAAAGAGAGACAAAATCTTTTCACACAGATCAAAGAGAACTCACTAATTCACTTTTTCCCTAAATCAACATACAAACTTATATGAAAAATGGAAAAATGCAGGTATTTCTTTTCTCTTTCTTAATGTTTGTGCGATACAAAAAGAAAGCTGTTGTATAATTTCGAATTCAATTTCAAGTGAAAGCAAACAAGCTTGTCCAAAATCGAAAGATACCTTAAGATTTACCTGTTTCGACACTAGAAATATATAAATTCAAACCATATGACGAAAGCAAAGCTCAATCAGCTATGAACAGCAAACAAACTAACTCTTAAGATCAAAACGACACTTTATCACAGGTCTAGATCTAAGAGGCCACAGCAAGACTAGTTCACTTTTTGTTATGGGAAACTATAAATGGCATAAGAAATACACAAAGAACAAACACAGTTTCTTTATACAACCGTGGCGGAGTAGTGGTAAGGAAAGTTGAATTCAGATAGGCACATTGACTGGTAACAGGCAGCAAAAACAAGGGTGAAAACAGGGCAAGAAACAGCAGGAAACCCCAGTAGCACAAGGCAAGACTGGTCCAGTGCAGGTGGGACACTGTCTGTTTGACCTTCAGCGCAGGTAGCCCCTTCGGGAACTGCACTGAAATGCAGATAGCCTTCACAGCAGCTGCACTGAAGAACGAAACTTCTGTTTCTCTTGGTTTCCAGGTCACAGATTGCTAAAAATTTCACAGTTTTTGGCCAAATCAGAAGCTATCAGTCAAGGACACACTAAGGGATGACAAGGAGGATGAAAAGCTATCACTAAGAGCTTATTAGAGTCCTTGTGGATCAGCTCTTCAAATCATAAACTTGCCCAGAAACTGAGCTAGAGTAGCTGCCCTCTACTTTGTATTTGAAAAAATCCAAATACAGTTCGATTCGGTACCCCCTTTGTTTATGAAATGAATAGCAAAAAACACAAACAACCAACAAGATACGTTCCCCAGTGGAGTCGCCAATTTGTTGTTGGGAAAAGTATCCAATACGGAATGACCCTATCCCACTCTAAGGGTGATAGTACCTCAGCAACAACCGAATGCAAAGCTATTCAAGATTACTTCTTTATGAGATGTAAGAGAGAGGAGAAAGGGATCCACTAACCGTTATCTTCCGCTAATGGTTGATCCAATCTTCCCTCTTTGCTGCTTGCTCCCAGCTCCTTGCTCTTTCACTGGCCTAGCTACACAAAGATCCTGCAAAAGCACAAGAAAGGGAAACTTCAAGAAGCATACATCCATAATTGATTCAAGGATTAGAATAAATCAAATATACAAGCATCAATACGCCACAGAGACACATGCATATAGAAGAACCTCAAATACTTTATTAATGGAAGAAGTAAACTTCTGAGAGTGTTACAACCATAAGAGGCCCAATCCAGCAACACCTCCCAGCAGAAAGAAATCTCCTCTTCACCTCCTTCAAAGCAATCACCCAATAGTTCTATGCACAAACCAACAACACTTCCTTACATTCACAAGATTCCAGCCTCCATAGACCTCATGAGAGAGCTCTATATATAAGAGTTTTGGAGAAAGGATGAGTCAGCTTAAGGCTGGCATGAAGCTGACTAGTGTCCTCTCCCACTTCAGCTATACTTCAGTTCTTGAGTCCACTTGGAGTTTCTTGCTTCCACTTGGAGATCTAGATCCTCTTACTCATCACAAGGCGAATTCCCTGATCCAAGTGTCATTTTGGAAGCTTCCTGGGCATTTGTCACCTTGCAGAATGACTGTGCCACTTGGCCAATCTTGCCCAGCGCAGGTAACCTTCATTAGATTTGACATTCAGCACAGGTACAGAGTGGAGCAGTTGACATTCAGCGCAGATGCTCAGTGGAGCAGCTGACATGATCCAGAATTAGCTTGTTTTTGAGTGTTTTCAGGTGGAGAACTGATTTTCAGTGCTGTGGTTTGTTGATCTTGTTTTTCTAGGGGTAGGAACAACATGTTTAGGGACTTTGGATCCCTTAGATTATCGACATTTCATGCTTCATGCTGTAAGGGACAAAAATGTCTATAACAAGGATGAGTGAAGGGACACATGGAGAGGGACCCTCCCCTCGTAAAAACTACAACCACTTGATAATTACAATTGTGATGGCATTAAAATCTACATCCACTTGATAATTTTTTTGGATTTCAAGCGTTCATAAAATTTGGAATTTTAATTTTCCTATGAAATCTAAATATATATTTTAAATTCTTCTACAAACTCAACTGTGGTGGTTCTATTAGACCATTAGAAAAGGAAAAAAGAAATATATATATATATATATATATATATATATATATATATATATATATACTAATTAATAATTAAATATTAATGAAAAATCAATATTTATAATTTATTTACAAAAATCAAATTAATATACATTTTGTACATTTTTTTAACCCATGCGGTAAAAATCACCGAAGTTTAGATATGCACCATTTGCAAGTTATGCATACAATGAAATGAATTGAGTGTTGATGGAAAGCTAGAAAAAAATCAAACGCAATGAAGCAATCATAATAGAAGTCTGAAGAAAATAAAAAACTTGCTAAATTGCCTACACTTAACCAAAAAGGTGATTTAACCAAAATTTATGTAGAGAGTCCCCATTATTATTATGAAAATAATAATTTTCAAAATTGGGGTGTTTCTATTTCACCCCAACAATTGCGACACAGGGGGATGAACCTGTTATCTCTAGTTAAAGATGATAAAATTCAGTTTACCCAAAGGTTAAAGTGATGAATTTTATTAAGAATCCAAATAGTAAAACATTTCATATGGGCCCTACATTATTGATTCAAGAAATATTAGTTCAAAAAGGTAAGTACTCAAAGCAGATGAAGTCTAAAATCATGAATCTGAATTCTAGGAAATGTCTAATATTTAAGATTACCTCATATGAGAAATAGAAGAAGGTACATATAAGAGTTTTTTTATAAAGAATATATCCATCGATAGTAATGGTCTATGACATTGCTTCACTGCCAGCGAACTTGGTAAGTACACCTGTGAAGTTTTCCTTAATGTCATAAAAGCATGGCCCCGCTTCCAATGAGCCTCCATATCCCCGACGAGTTTACTTGTATTTCCCATGCCTGCCCTTTTTATCAACCTTTTGATTACCACACTTATGAGCTAAGTTTATCATGCACCTGAGTGAAAGCGGTGGGATGGCAATAGAGGGTTGTGCTAATGGATATAATGTAATGTTAACTTCATATCCCTCCTCGTGACTATTTATTCAAAGGCTTTTATAAAGTGGAGGGATGGGAGGGATCCATTAAGTTAAACTAAGGTTAGTTCTTTTCTTGAAAAGGTGGACTATATTAGTTAGGAAGAACGTATGTTCCTACATGATAAGTAATATGGCTTTTGAAATTCCATAAAGATATACCCTTAAAGTTAATGAAACAATTTAAAATGGACAGTGTAGAAATTTCCCATGTATGTCAACGACTATTAGTGAGAAAAATTCGTTCCAAATAAATCTTGGCAAAATCAGAAAAATAAAACCATAACAAATATAAAAAAGGAAAGGAAATCCAAACTGAAGTGAAAGAAGAAATCCACAAAATCCAAAAATGTCAAAATGAGGAAAGGAAAAATTGAAAGAAAAACCCAGATTTAAAAGACAAAACCAAGCAAGACTAATGATAAAATGCCTCAACATAAGAGTAAAATAAGACAATCATTTGTGTCTTCGTCTCATGTTAATATTTTATTGAATTTTGTCTTCTAGTTTGATAAGCAATTATTTTCTCAAACTGTAAAGTGAATATAAGTCAAGGGGTAAATGAAAAGTTTTTTCCCTTTCTAAATTTTTTGGTATCAAAACAAAGTTTGTATGAAAACATCTTATCCATTTCCTAATAAAATAAATGCTTATGAAACAAATTGAAGGTTTAGGGACTCCCTAATTATTTGAATTCATAGACATCATTATTGCTTCTCCCAAAAACACAAAATCAAACAAAGGAGAATGAGTGCCAAATCAGAGTTGATAACGGTGTGAAGACATTCTTGAAGTCCTGCAAAATGGAGATTTATATTAGCAAAAACTAAAACAAATTTGAACAAAAGATGAAAATAAATATAAAAGGATGGAAATGGGAATAAGAATCTTTCCTTTTGAAGAATTTCATTAAAATTTAATGAGAGAGATATCGATTTTCTCCATAAAAAGATAACTTCTTCTTTTAATTGGAAATAAAATCATGAAGAAGTTATATTCTGTAAATTTTCATTGGCAGAAAATCATAATTTATTAAATATAAATTAAGGAAAGAAGTAAATATAGGAAAAATAATTATTCATTTGAAAGAAATATGAAGTAAATAAAGTCTATCAGATATGAAAATGAAGATGTTCTTCTCAATTAGTTGCAACAACAATTATTCTCTTTGTCTCTTCTGATTTTATATCAGCCTCAAAATATTTATACAATCTCAAGAAATCAATTCAAAATTTGAAACCATGTGATAGTGGTTCTTAAGTATATATATATGAAGAATATTCGTATCAATTAATAGCATTGAAGTGGAGCGATATATTGAAAAACCAACATTGGAAAACGAAATTGACTAATGCCCCATTACCTTTTGCATGTTTTGAATTTTCTTACCAATTGGTTAATCATCATAGTGGCTTCTCAAGAGTTCCTTGAAAAGAAAAAAAGGATGCACATGAAAGATGATTGAGATGATTAGATGATCATCAATAGTTAGAGAAATACAAAAGCTTAAGCAAGCCACATGTCTTGAAATTTTTGTTAGCCAGAAATATTGTCATGCAAAGTAAAAATAGGTCGAGCCATACATGAGAATATGTATGTCCAATGAGGGCACACTGATAAGATCCATGTGCACACACTATGAAGAATGTATATCCCTCAGGTGACTTATTTCTTTCAAGGAATAATGCTTTGAATCAAAAATACATCCAAGATATCAAACACCATGATAACATGGAAGTCAGGATAAAGATACCCAGATAATCCAAGAGGACTCCATGTGAATACAATGACATGTCAGATCATTTAATAATGGATGAATTGACTAGAGGCCTATGATAATACATAATCTGAAATTCTGAGGTTCGAATATAGAAAAAGGAAAAAACAAATCTTGGGAAGAAACTAAATTGGTTTATGCTTTCGAGACCCATAAAATCACATTTAAATAAATTAGGTGAAATGATGGGAAGCCACGTGAGTACTTCCACATCATATTTCGGGATGTAAATATCAGAGAGTAATTTAAAATGGAATTACAATATTGCAATCCTTCGACATGGATAGATCCAAAGTATGATGTGCAAAAGGAAAGAGTTCTGATAAACAAGGCTTCCTTTATAGAAATTCCCAAATAGAGAAAACTAGACAAACAAATCCTTTACTATTAAAACATTTTCGGAGATTTTTTTTCGGAGGTTTAATTGAATCTCACTTACCATATCTGAACTCTCAATATATAGAAGTATTTAATATTAAAGAAAACCATTAGGAAGCAATACCTCAGAACAAAATCATCTCATAACTTTTTCTAAATAAAACTTACAATATGAAACATACCCAATAGCAAATGTATTTTTAATGTATCAAGTGGGAATATTGCCTTTTCGGTATATCAAACATACAAATATACAAAAATAAAAATTTTCGCAATATTTTATAAAATGTTTGGACCGATGTAATACAAACTCGAGAGTCCAAGAGGGTTGCAAGTTCTAAGTCATGAAGAAAACATCTTGGAAATGTTATGAAACAAAAATCATAGGATCGAGATTCCAAGATTTACCAGTTAGAAGCTCTGAGTCATTTCGAAAGAAAGGAATGTTACTAAAGTGGATGGAAGATGAATGAGTGTAGTGCACAGGTGTTGGCCGATGAAATTAACCATTTTACCTACTTATACCTATCCGTTTCCATTTACTTTGTAGCTCTTATGAGGTCAATTTTTATCTCGATTAATGAAAAGGTATATCATATTGGCATGTCTTCCTGAACTATTAATTAATGAAGTGGTAATCATAAGGGAATGATACTTAGATGATTTGCTAATGAGATTCCTTGCAGATTACTCAAATGCTCATACCAGACATAATTTGATGGAATATAACCCATCGTGATGCCACCGATTGCTGATTGGTGGCACTATTCGAGGACTGAACTATCAATTTATCAACTTCCCAAATAGCTGTAGAACCAGCTCTGTTGCTATATTTTCATTCTGTTTTACATTTGAGGAATTACTGTATATTTTTTAGTAAACAAATGACCACAATTTTAGGTTTTGTTAAGTAATGTTATTCATGTAATGATGATTGTGTATACATATGGCACAACTGAGAAGAACTAGATGATATTCTTTTCATTTGTAACACTAGAAATTTAGTTTGTAATCCATTTTTATGAGTTAATTAGAATATTAACATATCATAAATCAGTTAGCCTATAATTCCAAGCCACAACCTTGATCAGAAAGTTGATCCCACTCTTTTGATCAGGTGTTGTTTGATATTGTTCGTGTGGACAAGTATGCTTTTTAATTTTATTGTTAACACTTTATGATTATTGTTCATTTCTATCTTGCTTTATTATCATCCTATTATTTTAGAATTATTATTACTTCAGATTGATGTTACTTAGAATTTTTTTTACTTAACTTGTTATTACTTGATGTGTAGAACTCTTTGGGCTTTGTATTTTGTAATTGCTCAATATTTGGTAGGGAACCTACGGTGTGCCTAGACTTTGCATGATAACCTTGAAATAATCAGACAAACCCCAAATTGTAAAATAAATGTAAGAGCGACTGAATCTATAAACATATATTAATACCCCAACATTTTGGTACCATTGCCAAGGAGGCTATCAAAGGTGCAAAAGTACAACCAATATTGACTATAGAATCCACTTTCTCATCCTAGTCAGGTGAGGTTTTGAACCAACCCTTTGACCAAGTGTTATAGACATTTTCATGCCTTACAGCATTGAGCATGAAATGTCCATAATCCAAGGGATCCAAAGTCCCTAAACATGTTGTTCCTACCCCTAGAGGAACAAGGCTAACAAACCACAGCAATTCATAGAAGTTCTCCACGAAAAACTTCTCAAAAACAAGTCAATTCAGGATCAATTCAGAGGCTCCACTATCTGTCTGCGCTGAAATGCAGAGATTGCACTGGCTAGGTGCACTGCAACGCAGGTACAAGCACTACCAGGGTGCGCTGAGCGGGAAGTGACAAATGGCAAGTTCATCCAACGAGGTGGAAAGACCCTGGAAGCTTCCAGAATCTTCTCCAATGACACTTGCCTCAAGGAATTTGACTAGTGATGAGTAAGAGGCTCTTAGTCTCCAAGTGGAAGCAAGAACTGACAGAGGGAGAGGACACTAGTCAGATCTCAAGCTGACTCATCCTCTCTCCAAACATCTATATATGGATCTCTCCTCCATGAGATCTAGAGGCTGGAATTTTGTTATTGCAAAGAATTGATGTTGGTTTGAGATTGGAATCATTGGGTGCTTAATGCTTTGAAGGAAGGTGAAGATAGGAATTTCATTTGATGGGAAGGAGATGCTGGATTGGAGCCCTCTGGGTTGTATCTCTTCCTAAACCTTGTTATTCATCAATAAAGCTATCTTATTTTCTCCTATATACTGGTGTATCTTTGATGTATGATTGCATTAGTATGTTTAGTTTATCTCTAATCCTGAACTAGTTATGAATATGAATCTATGTCTTTGTGTAGTGTTCTCTTCTTGTGATCTTGCAGGAACCTATTGAAGCTGGACGAGCGAGAAGGCAAGTAGCTGGGAACTCTCAAAGAGAAGAGAAACCAGATCGAGGGACAAACGAAAGACACCGGTTACTCGATCCATCTCTCTTCATTCTTAATTCATAAAGGAAGAATACTAGCATAGCTGTTTCTGTTTGTTGCTAAGGCACTGTCACACCTTAGGTGGATAGGATCGTCCTGCATAGGCATTTTTCCCCACAAAAAATTGGTGACTCCACTGGGGAGATCTGTTTAGTCATTTTATTTGTGTCTCTATCATTGTTTGTTTCATGGACTCAACAGCAACAATCGAACTACATCTGCTATTCTCGTATGCAAAGTAGAGAGCTGCTGCTTTGATCCAATCACTGGATTTGTCTATGATCTGAACAATGGACTCACAAATGATTTGATGATCCTTTGTGATAGATCTTAGCCCTTCCTCAAATCATCCCTTTGATTTTACCTTGCTTGTTGCTTTGATTTGGCCTGAAACTATAGATTAAATAGCAAACTGTGACCCAGAACCCAGTGAGAAACTCTCGTTTCTCCTTCAGTGCAGACCCTGTGAAGAGGTTCTGCATTTCAACGCAGGTCCCGTGAAGGCTACCTGCACTGAATGTCAAAACCTCTGTGTTAGGGGTGCGTTGATCCAGTTATGACTTGTGCAGCTGGGGTTCTCTGCTCTGTTTTGCCTTGTTTTGATCTCTGTTGTTTGTAGCCTGTAAGCAGCATAGGTACCTGTCTGATAACTCCTTTTCTCTGCTTAAATTTCGCCTCCTTTTGTACAAAAATACTGTGAGTGTTTTTATGTGTTTGTGGCATCATTTACAGTTTTCCTTTGCAAGAGTGAAATAATCATCCTGTAGCCCTTGATTCAGATCTATTGATTGTGATCTTAGGAGAGAGTTCATTGGCTGTTTACAGTTGATTATACGTTTACTTTTGCTTTTGGTTTGAGTTTGTCTCTTTTGAGTGTCAAAACAAGTATTCATTTCGAAAATCGTTAAGTGTTGTAATCTCTTCTACCCTTTCTGATTTCGAAAAAGTAAACTTGTTTGTATTTGTCATTTAAAAGCAAATTCAAAGTTGTACAAAAAGCTTTCTTTTTAGGCATCAATATTAAGAAAGCAGAAAACAAACACCTGCATTGTGAATTTTCATCTTGATAGTTTGCATGCTTGATTTAGGAAAAGTGCTTTAGAGTGTGTTGATTTCTCTTTGAGAAAAGATGGTGTCTTTCTTTTCCCTTTGTAGCTAGGATTTTCATTGTTGAAAAGATAGAAAAGCTTGCTTATCATCTTTAGACTGCATTTAGGAATTGTATCATACATCTCGTGGTGAACCTCAAAAGGCAAACTTCTAAAAAGATCAACCTAAAATAAATTGAATGAACTTAACAACGCTTTGTAACTTAACGCACAACATAGTGGTCTAGGCTAGAGACGTGTTCCGGCGTCGTAAAGCCTGGTGACTGTCGATCTCGCTGATGGTGGGTGATTCCTCCTGAGGGACGATAGCGCCAGTACGGATTGTGCTCCCACGTACCGTCGAGTATATATTGGGAGACCCCTATAGGCATAAAACCTTTATCCTTAGGAAGCCGTGTCGGCCGCCCTACTAATCGCAACGCACTGAACACAGCATTCAGGAAGATCGATCGCACGTACCTTAAAAATTATTCTGCAGTTTTGTGAAAAGTTTGGCACACCCTCTACCTAGAACTCGAGAGCAGTTCCTTTTGGCCTTTTTCAGACTCTATAATGGAAAAAGTCCATCTGAGCATTTGTCACTTCGGGCTCGTTAAAACATCGAAGGAGACTAGAGTCATCTTTACCTTTTTCTCGACTCTTTAAAAGTTAAAAAGCAAGTTGTGTCTAAAGCATCGTTAAAATTTACTTTAAATGGAACAATCGCCCCTATTCCTGCGTTGATCTATAGGTTGAGAAAATGGAGCACACCAACCAAGGAATTCCCCTTGGTGGAAATCCTAGTCCCTTCTCCTCTTGGGGAGATGTTGGTGCGCCCCATATGGCCACATTGTCACTTCCAGGACTAACAATTGGCTTGCCGGTCTGGCTCTTCTCAACCAATGTCGTTCAGAACACCACTATTCCTGAACAGTCGAATCAACAGTTAGACCAGATCAGAGTTACCCACCAGCCTTCCACTTCATCTAATTCTTCCTCTCCTCCTTCCTCTTCGCTTGACGGAACTGGCAAAACAAAAAACCAAGTTCCTAAGGAGAAGAAGGAAAAGAAGAAGAAAGAGAAGAAGAAGAAGGAGCCAAAAGCGACTAGGGGAAAACATGTGGTGTCTGACAAAAATCCACACACAACACTGATTAGGCCTAAATCGCCATGTGTCATATGCAAGGGAGACCACTTCCACAGAGATTTTCCCTGCATCCCTCGGATACTAAGGGACTAGTCTCCCCGTTTTCACAATTTGGTGGCGTCAACCTCTGATAGCCATGTTGACAGCTCACCGTCAACTAGTAAAAGTGAAGTCACAGGATAGAGAGGGAAAGCTAGATTTCCCTGCAAACTGTGTGAAGGCGACCATGCCATCCACCGTTGTCCCTTCTTAGACGAGGCTAAACGAGTTTTGGAAGATCGCTCGATTTTACAAGCGCAACTTCCACCTGGATATCAAAAACTCCTGCCAAGTCCTTCACCAGTTGAGAACCCAGCTGGCCCGCTCAGGTGGTCAGCCGAAGCACCTATCATTGAGGATGAATCGTCTGAATCCATACCTGATGAAAGTCAAAAGGTTGAGGTGGCAGTTGACCCGATTTTGTCTTCAGAGGCTCTATCTTCGAATGATACCATCACAGAGAAGAATAAAGACGACACCGTCCAAATTCTCTTCATCAACACAGACTCCGACGAACAAGGGGGCAATTTGCCCATTCCTTTATCGCAGGAAGGAACTTCATCAGAGTCATACCCAGTCGTCTATTCGATCCCACCACCAAGCAACCTAGTTGTCTCGTTCGACTGGAACCAACTAGGTAGACCCCGTTTGCCAGCAAGCATACCATTCAGGATTATCCTTAACATATACAGAATGGTAATGGCTGGCACCATCATTGATGAGGGGGCATCTGTGAGTATCCTTTCCTCTATTGCTTGGAAAGCGCTTGTTTCACCAGCGCTTTTGCTTGAAATGAGAAATCTGACAGGTTTTGATAAAGGAACCAGTCGACCTTTAGGGATCCTCCTCAATGTGCCCATAACATTGAAAGGGAAGATCGTTCAAATGAACCTGATGGTTGTTCAAGGACCCTTGGATTATAACCTAGTCCTTAGACGAGACTATATATATTGCATGGGAGCCATCGTCCCCTCACTCTTTAGAGTAATGTTTTTTCCGCACGAAGGAAGAGTGGTCAAGCTCGTGGACCAGCTTTCATTTCCTGGATCACGCATCGCAAATAGTCATATACCATCCCTAAATGGTCTCTTCACGCAAGAAATGTCTCAACCCACGGTCCATCCTCCTGATGAGCGCGAGTAATCCGGGAGGATATGACTGGAACCCAGGGGGCATGCGTCCTGGTTTGCTTCAGTAGGAAAACTTTGGGTATAAGGTAGGTTTCCGTGGGAGAATATGACTAGTCTATACCCCGTCCGTCTAGGAAGAGGGGTTATTCTAGAATAAGATTCTCTTGTCAAAGTTATGTGAGTTGGCACTGAGCTCATTCACCTTTGTCTATCTTGGTAGACACCGCCGAAGAAGTGTTTTGTTTGAAAGATTAACGAGACAATCTTTGGGTAACCTGAAAGAGGTAGGCCTCTCCCGGTAAAACAAATGTTTTATTGGACTAAGAAGGGGTAACCTTGAAATCGTACTTTATACCTGGGGGCATGCAAACCTTTTGGAGTGCAAGCAAGGGGCGGCTATTTATTTTTTAAAATTTTTAGGTCCTTCCCTTTAAACCTGTAGGTCTAACCCCTTAAACTCGTAGGATTAGTCGTTTCCGAACTTGCATAACGAAAGGAACCAGAGCAAAGCTTTGTAAGATCTAAGCTCCATAAAAAATAGCATCTTCAATGAGACATTCTTATCATATGACTAGGTTAATCGAGCAGTTTTAGCACACAGTTCATGCTCGTTAAAAAATAAACGCAAGATCCGAGCAGTTTAGCGCATAGTTCAGGCTCGTTAAACAATAAACATAAGATCGAGCAAATGTTTCCACCCGCGTTTAAGCTCGTTAAAAAATTAACTACTCCGATAAATAACCACCGTGAATGTAGCGACATTAGCCATTAAAGCCTTGGTCGTGTTTGCCCATCACCTCCACTTTTCCATTGGTCGATCGTTCACCTCCATATGATTGTTTACCTATTTTGAGGAACAGCTGCGAAGAGTGATTTCACTAGCCATCCTTGTGACACTGCCATGATTGGAAAATTCCAACCCGTACCTGGAATCAGCTGCTAACCCATTTTATCACTCGTTCCTCAAAAGACGAGTCTTCTTTAAGCTCTTTTCATCTGACTCGTAAAATATGAAAAGATTGTCGAGTTTTGGCCTTCTAGCTCGTTAAAGCGACCAGAAGTGCTATCCCTCCTCTAGATTTTAATCTTTTTTGGACCTGAGGGATTATTGCACAAAAAGATCGAGCGCTTGTTTCGTTCAGCTCATTAAAACTATCGAAAACTCATCCCTTCTATATTGTTTTATACTTTTTCGGACTTAAGGGATTAGATGACGAAAAAGGACTTTCGGAGTTGACTTTACGTACCTTTTCAGACTCTCTAAAAATGAAAAGGATTGAGTTATCTTTGTCGTTAGACTCGTTAAAAACATTAAATAGCGACAAACTTGTCTTTAGACGAGAACGAGTTTCACTATCGTTAGGCTCGTTAAACGATAGCGATGGGCTTGCCCGAAGGGCAAGTTATAGAACAAGCATATGTTATCCTCCTCAAGCTTGACAAAAATAAAGAGGTACTGGTCAGCAATGACAGGGGCAAAATTGGGAGAAACTCAAGAAAACTTTGATGGTAGCAAGTCGCTCTTGAACATGACACTTTTCCTTCGTACCACAGTCGGGTTGGGTTGTTTCATTCACTGGTCACATCACCATGGTCTCGCCATACCATCCATATTTGGGGTAATGCTACCGATCCATCGCATGAGTGTCGCCGTATGTTCAAGAGAAGTCGTTCAGAGAAATCAACCGTGTCCCATCCACTGCCATACATTATCCTTCATCCTTTCATGACTGCCACCCTGAATCATATGCCATCAGATCGTTTTCACCTCCATCAAAATCATTTTCTCCGTTCCGTGTCACTGATGTGGGATTCATTAAGGCCCTCCTTTGACGAATCGCTTCTTGTCAACATCAGCTCATTATCCAAGAAGTTGATCTAGGAACAACCCCTTCAGTACTTTGAAGCTTGCATGCCTCAATGGAAAGTTTCTCACTTCCGGCAACAGGTATACATCAATGACCTTCGACCGAAATTTTGTGTGGTGTTCGACGCCAAGTCCTTTATTCACACCACGTGAATTGTACTGCAGTACCTTGAGGGTCATTATCATTATCAGTGATTCCTCTCGCGCTTGTTAATGATTTACCTGATTGACCGGTAATCAAGCGATGTCTTTCCATGTTCGACTTCAGAACATTTCTCACATGGATCGACTTGTACTTAGAGTGAAGATCGAATGAGTTTGAAGACCCCGGATCTAGTTTCATCCATCCGGGATGCGATATATATTCAGGAAAAATAAGTACATTGACATGTACATCATTGCAGCAGATAATCATCCTACCCAAAGGATGATAATTTCATCAAAATTATTAGTCTACCATCAGACGATTGTCTGTTCTATGTACAGAAAAATGAATTTATAAAGCTGAGCATGGGAATGCCTACCTCAGCTAGATCATGAAAGCAGTATGAAAAATAATGTATTGTATTGTATTGTATTATAGGTCTCCTCCCAGCAATGAATGAACTTCGGACCCTCCTGATAAAGAATTTCACCCGATAAATGGCCTCATACTTGAGGGGGCAACGGTTATAGACATTTTTGTGCCTTACAACATTGAGCATGAAATGTCCATAATCCAAGGGATCCAAAGTCCCTAAACATGTTTTTCCTACCCCTAGAGGAACAAGGCTAACAAACCACAACAATTCACAGAAGTTCTCCACCAGAAACTTCTCAAAAACAAGTCAATTCAGGATCAATTCAGAGGCTCCACTAGCTGTCTGCGCTGAAATGCAGAGATTGCACTGGCTAGGTGCACTGCAACGCAGGTACAAGCACTACCAGGGTGCGCTGAGCGGGAAGTGACAAATGGAAAGTTCATCCAACGAGGTGGAAAGACCCTGGAAGCTTCCAGAATCTTCTCCAATGACACTTGCCTCAAGGAATTCGACTAGTGATGAGTAAGAGGCTCTTAGTCTCCAAGTGGAAGCAAGAACTGACAGAGGGAGAGGACACTAGTCAGATCTCAAGCTGACTCATCCTCTCTCCAAACATCTATATATGGATCTCTCCTCCATGAGATCTACAGGATGGAATTTTGTTATTGCAAAGAATTGTTGTTGGTTTGAGATTGGAATCATTGGGTACTTAATGCTTTGAAGGAAGGTGAAGATAGAAATTTCATTTGCTGGGAAGGAGATGCTGGATTGGAGCCCTCTGGGTTGTATCTCTTCTTGAACCTTGTTATTCATCAATAAAGATATCTTGGTTTCTCCTATATACTAATGTATCTTTGATGTATGATTGCATTAGTATGTTTAGTTTATCTCTAATCCTGAACTAGTTATGAATATGAATCTATGTCTTTGTGTAGTGTTCTCTTCTTGTGATCTTGCAGGAACCTGTTGACGCTGGACGAGCGAGAAGGCAAGTAGCTGGGAACTCTCAAAGAGAAGAGAAACCGGATCCAGGGACAAACGGAAGACACCGGTTAGTCCATCCATCTCTCTTCATTCTTAATTCATAAAGGAAGAATACTAGAATAGTTGTTTCTGTTTGTTGCTAAGGCACTGTCACACCTTAGGTGGACAGGATCGTCCTGCATAGGCATTTTTCCCCACAACACCAAGATCCGAGCATTAGATTTACATTTATTGTTTTGATTGTTTGATTTAATTTTCTTCCTTTTATTGATTTGTAGAACTATTTAAGCCTTGTATTTGGTAATTTCTCAATACTAGGTAGGGAACATGTGGCCTACAAAGGCCTTACACGATAACCTTGAAATAATCACACAGACCCTGGATGGACAAATAAATGTAAGAGAGACTGAATCTATAAACCTATATTAAGACCCCAAAATTTTTGCGCCATTAATAGGGATTGAACCCTTGTCACCTGTGTGATGGGAAGGAATAATAACCACTATACTTCAAAGTAAATGCAGGAAATTTCAATAAAACAAGAACCAGTACTAACTTTAGAGCTGATGGAGGAAATTATGATAGAAAATGAACATATTGAATAATTTTCTAATACTTCTTCACAAAGACCAGTGTTGGTTTCAGAAAAGATAGAGGAGAATATGATAAAATAAGAGCCTATTGAGGAACTTGTAAAATATAAAATTCCAAGTCACTGTTAGGATTGACGATTGTTAAAAGAGAAATTTCAGTTAAAGATGGAAATTACAAAGCTAAGGAAAAAGGTGACGTGGTTGCGAAAACAGGAAAAAGGAAAGAAAAGAATAAAATATTGAAAAAGACATTAACTCAAACAAATATATAAAGCATAGATAAAACCCAGACACACAATAATGTCGGAAAAAAGGCTGAAGCCTCATGCTTCTCTCTCACTCTCATTCATACATTACAAAAATAATTGAATATAGTGTTACAAATAAATAGATGAGAGACAGTGTTCTCAAGATAGTGCGTACTATCTTAGACACCTTTGGTTGAGATAATTTCTCCTTTGGTTGAGATAATTTCTCACCAAACACACCAATATAGGAGTTACCTAAACTAACTCCTATCTTAGAGGAACAACCCAAGAGTTAGGCACAAATTCCCAACTTTGAATTTTTAATTAATTAATTTATTTTTGGATTTATTATTGTTTTATGAGAGAGTCTAACATTCCCACCCTCAATGATAAATCCAAAAATAAGAACGAGAACCATCTTCCAAGTTCTCATGTTGATCCTAAAAAACATTGCCTGAAAAAACCGTCAAAACTGGATGCTGGAAAAAAACTCAAATCTAAAGAGAACATGAATCAGCTGCATGCCTGATTCATCTCTGAATGTTGCTTGACAACTCCATCATGTGACAAGCCACAAAAGGATCCAACTGTCCTTTGTTTGAAAACATCATCCGGTGTCCATTGACACAATTTGATGAACGCCCACTGGCGTATTTGCTGATGATGATTGCCCACTGGTTGAAGATGTCGAAAAACAACTCAATGTTGTTTTTGCTATGATGAAAGCTGCTCACTGTTGCTTTCGTTGTCGATCACCCACTGGCGAATTTGCTGATGCCCACTGGCTGATGAAGATGCCCACTGGCTACTGATGAAGATGCCCATTGGCTACTTCACTGATGTTGTCGAGACTTTCAGTCTGACAACCACTTGTCAATTTCATTGAAATTTTCCCCCCTTTGTCAGCTGAAGGGAGAGACAATCTTCTCCAAAATATATGTGAACTCCCCCCCTTCAGGTGTAGGAGAGTTTCACTGTTGTACTCCCTCATTCAACTGCATGAGAGTACCATCATCTATTCATTGTTGGTTGCACTATGTGTGATTTTAGTCAGTTGTATAACTGAGACAATCATTTGACTTTGGATGACCATTCCCAAAGATCAATCCATTCATAATGTATCTTCAATCTGGCTGATTTTTGTTGGTTGCAACATTTTTCTGAGGAATGATTGGGCTTGCCACAATGGCAACACAGATGGAGATCAAAACACTGATCTTCCATATGACCGGCTCTTTGACAATGAGAGCATTTCGGTTGGACATGAACTTCCGGTTGCATGCAATTTTGTTTGTATACAACTTTCTCAGAACCTGCTGAGGTGTGTTGTTCAAGAAATCTGCACTCACGAACTTAATTGGCTTGGAATAATCTGGGATATGTAAGTTGGTGTCATCAGTGACATATCCTAAGCCCCGTCGAGTTTTGTTATTTTGAATCTCTTCCCAGGGCTTGATGATGGGTTGGGAAGAAATTTGATTTTGATCATGAACAACTTCGACACTTGAAGTTGTTGGGATGAATGACTTATCATGTGGATGGTTCAAAGACTTGAAAGTATCTCTCTTTTCTTGCAATTCATTCCTTTGAAGTTGGGAATCAAGTTGAAGAAACTCAATGGTTTCATGTGTTTGTTGTAGATGCCGTGAAATATCAGCAAGAGTTTCTTTGCTGATGTGCACCATGTCTTCATCACTGGAGATGATCAAACTGTGAAGAATGTTTAACAACTGAATATGTTGCGCCATCTGAACTTGCTCACTTGAAGTCAAGCTCTCTTATTGTTGATGTCGTGCTTTGAGCTATTGCACTTGATTTTGTTACTTGGATGACAGGCTCGTTTGCTATGGGAATTGAATGGCACGATCGCTTGATGACGATCGCATTTGTGTGAACGCTCACTTGAATGAATAGCCACGCTCGCTTGATGTCGATCTCAACTTGCTTGATTGGTGTTAGAGTTGAGCTTCTTTTGGTTGCTGTGATGGTTGTTTCAAGGGGTTAAAACTCATGGACTCACTTGATTGTGCTTTAAAGGAACGGTGTCGAACACTTTCAAAAATGCACCCAAAAAATCTTACAACGATTTCAGTGATTCACTACAATGACTCAATTCAAGACTTGGGTGTCGGTTTCAACCGAGAATGCACCCTTACAATTCAATGTAATTTGGGTTTGATTACACGTTCAACAATGTTGATGTAGACTATGCGCTGAAACGTTGAAGTTTACAGATTCATTAACTTGAATGTAGTGATGTAGATTTTGCTTTGAAATGATGGAGTTTGCAGATTCATGAACTTGATTATATTGAATGAAATTGTTTGTTGAGGTAGAATGCCGATGTTGAAAACTTTGATGAGTTGTTGTATGTGTGGAGCTTAATTATCCTTCCTTCCAGCTATTTCATTACATACGTTGTGCTTACTTGCATTGAACTTTATGTGTGTGGTAAATGCGATCATTTATGTGTCAAAACTAGACACAAATAGAAATCAAAAACTTGAAGCCACAAAACACATGCGCCATCAAACACACATAGTGTACCTTAGATCCCCTTATTCAATTTCGGGCAGATCTAGGACACATCAACACCAAAAAAATGATACCTTTATTAATCACTGAGTACATCTGAAGCAATGATAATTCCAAGCTGACAACCCTTTGAAACAACTCGCCTTCAAAATCTGAATGGATAGTGACACGATCCCTCTCAAAGTAATACTTTGAATTACAACAACTTTCCCTTATCGCTCCAAATACAAAATCACTTCTTACTTCAAAAATACAAAATATACTCCTTATCTCTCCAAAATTACAAAACACTTATCACTCCAAAACTCACACCTTATCACTCTACACCATCATTTCAAAACGCTCACCATTCACTTATCACTCCAAAAAAATTTACATTAAAAGACTCATCTCCCCAAAATATATTAAAGAACTTTTACATACCACCCTTTTAAAACTTTCCATAATATATTTTTTTACACTATTTTTAAAATATTCGTTTACACCTTTTTTAAAGCATAAACTAATATATTCTAAAAATGTGCCCACTTAAATCTTCAAACCATTCGTTTATACCTTTTTTCTTTCAAGCATACTAATATAAAAAATGTGCCACTTAAATCTTCAAACCGTAAACTTCAAGCCTTGAAAAAGAAAACGACTCATGGAATTTTTTCCTTTCACTTCCACGCAGGCAAGTATTCCACACTGTAAATTTTTAGAGTGAAGGCTCTTCCGCATGGTGGCTTAGTGGGAAAAGAATGCAACTGATTTGCATTACCTAGCACCTCGACTTGACTCAGCCTCTCCAGCACTCCTTCAAGACAGATGCCTGCAACTGCCAAAATGAACTTCTACTGTTGTGTTACTATAAAATACAAGGAGAGTGCAACATAGGCCATGCCATTTCTCTTTCATAGTTGTGCCACTGCGCAAACTGAGAGTATTTTCCGAATTTTTCTGACAGAATGGTGTCACTTCAATAAAAAATAGGTGAAAGTAAATCTGAATTTCAAACTCGCAGAATCTTTTGCCAAACGAAAACACTGTAAGACTTCAAGCCAGGAGTACACAGTGCAATAAAATGAAACTATCTGCCAATCATTTGTGTTCCTATCATGGATTTCTGTTCATTAGTTGTGTGAACATTTTTCTAATTTCCTTAAAATGACTTCATCCACTTTAATGTTAACATGTGCAATGTCATGCATGATTTTTCCACTGAGAAAATAGTAGAATCAACACAGAAAGCATTTAACCAAACCTTGGAGCAGTTTTCTCACAAATTTTCTGGACTTGCGGCAATGCACACCGATGAGATTTCTTTGATTTCTGCAGCAACATATGTAGTCGGCCAACCACAGGATATTTGATAGCACGCAGTGGTCCAAACGAAATCTTTCAACATCGTGCAAGGCAGACGCAGTATTTCAAAGGCTCTATCCAAAGGAAGATGTGGGTGCTGAGGTTACAGCTCTAAGGGATTCCGTTGCCGCAGACGATGATACAAATACAACGTGGAATAAAATTCGCACATTGATAAAATCACCTGAACTTCGACCAGCTGTGGTGGCAGGCGTTGGGCTTTCGATCCTTCAACAATTGGTAGGGATAAACACTGTAATGTATTACAGTCCCACAATTGTTCAACTGGCGGGCTTCGCATCAAACACAACAGCTCTACTACTATCGCTAATAACATCAGGACTGAATGCAATGGGATCCTTATTGGGAATGTACCTCATTGATAGAACAGGAAGGAGGATGCTAACGGTAGGCGGCCATGGATGCATTTAAATCTGAAACGCTACCCCTTTTCTTTGAGAAAGCATACAGATCAATATATAAACTCGACAATTCCGATCCGCTCACTCCCCATTGCTGCACAGCTTTATAGTCTCTCCACCATGGCTCTGATACCACATATTGAAAAAGACATTAACTCAAACAAATATATAAAGCACAGATAAAACCCAAACACACAATAATGATGGAAAAAAGGCTGAAGCCTCATGCTTCTCTCTCACTCTCATTCATACATTACAAAAATAATTGAATATAGTGTTATGAATAAATAGATGAGAGACAATGTTCTCAAGATAGTGCGTGCTATCTTAGACACCTTTGGTTGAGATAATTTCTCCTTTGGTTGAGATAATTTCTCACCAGACACACCAATATAGGAGTTACCTAAACTAACTCCTATCTTAGAGGAACAACCCAAGAGTTAGGCACAAATTCCCAACTTGGAATTTTTAATTAATTAATTTATTTTTGGATTTATTATTGTTTTATGAGAGAGTCTAACATAAAACATGGGTGAACGTTTGCAGCCCCTGTAACCAGCAAGACAATTTTGTTGGGTGTACAGACGGAAGACAGAGAGGTAGTCTTGGTATCTACCTAGACAAAAGATAGGGAGTTAGTCTCATCAACTACACAAACAAAATACAGAGAAGTAGTCATGGTATCTACTGAGACAGAAGATAAGGAGGTAGCCTTGTCATCTATATAAATAGAAGACATAGAGGTAATATTGACATCCACATAGACCAAGGCACTCGTCTACCTTGAAGAAGGATGCAAATATATTTTTTCAGTAGAAATCCAGAAGTGGAAGGCCACTACCTTTAGTTTCCACCATGGGGAAATCCCCACGGAGGCTTGTCAGAAATAAATAAGAGAAATTCAAGAGAATGGAGCAAGGGTAGTCACCAATTTTATAATTCAGATAAAATAATCTCATCAACAATGAGAGAAATTACAAAAGAGAATAAGAGAATTGCTGGAACAGGTTCAGTTGTTGAAGGCTGATAAGGATGAGATGTTTACTCTAGCACAACAAATGATGGTATGTAGTCCCCATGTTAATTGTTACACCCTTTTTCTTCATGAGAAGTGGTTTTTTTCTTTGGAAATTGTTCACAAGGAGTTGAGTCACAAAATAGAAGACACCATTCAATTGTTAAGGATTTTCAGAGATAATAATCATATTAATCATCATTCTCTGTGTGAGTTATACATGCATACTTATATCCTAGAATTTGATCAGACCTTCTACCCAGTGCCATTTGTAGGAGATATTCAATTAAGAGCTTTCACATATTTTGTGATCAATCAAGTCAAATGGAAGAAGTTCCTTGATACCTTTGAGGAAATCAAGCAAATTTTCCATTGATGGTTCGGATGGAGAATTTATAATATGGGGATATTTGTACTAAACATTATCCATTTCTCAATTTAGAAGGCCGAAAGCACTAGATGCTTATGACACAATGATGGTGTGTCGACCTATTCACAAAGAAAATCTATACTTTTAGTGAAGATTCTAAGGATGTTTTTCGAAGACGTTGGATACTTTCATCGCGAGTAGTACAGGGACGAGAACCCTTTGGGGTACCCAACTTTTCAAGAGCATTAGAGACAATGCCACGATATATTTCTTGCATGAAACATCGTGGAGTTAGTTGGCTAGGGTTAAGGTTTTTGTTTCCTATTATCTGGTCACCTTCTGATCAATATGAGCCAGCTTATATTGTGGATAAACATTGGTGGATGGGCATTATCGACACAAATCAGTATCAACTACCTAGGACTAATATAGTGAAACAATATGACGTCACTCTACTCCATGCTAGTAATAGTGGATCTCACCCTGATCTATGTAGGAAGTGGTTTGCATGAGGACATGCAACTAATATAGTTAGGGGGAGATGTTGGCCCATGAAATTACCCATTTTTACCTACTTACACATATCCCTCTCCATCTACTTTATAGATATTATGAGTTCATTTTGTATCCCAATTAATGAAAATGTATATTGTATTGGAAAGTCTCCTTAAATTATTAATTAATGAATCGGTATTCATAGGAAAATGATACTTAGATGATTTGCTGACGTGATCCCTTGCATATTACTCAACAATTCATCCCTAACATCGTTCGATGAAACAATACCCATTGTTATGTTCTTGACTATGGACTGATGGTGTTATTCAAGGACTGAACCATCAACTGATCAACTACCCAAAGAGCTGGCAAAACCATCTATGTTGCTATCTTTTCATTATGTCTTATATTTTTTGAACTATTGTATATTTTTTAATACACAAATCACAATGATTTCTAGTTTTATTAAGTAATTCTATTCATGTAATGATAATTGTGTATAAGTATGGCACAACTGAGAAGAACTGGTGATATTCCTTTCATGTGTAACAACAGAACATTATTCCTTTTTATGAACTAATGACAATATCAACATAGTGTAACTTAGTGTATCTTATAATTCTCAGCCACAACCCTGATCAGATAGTTGGGACCACTCTATCGATAAAATGTTGTTGGATACATTTTGTGTGGATATGTATGATTTTCAATTGTATCATTAGCGCTTTATGATTTTTGTTCATTTCCTTACTTCTTATTATCTTGTTATTTCAGAATTGATGTTAATTCAAATTGTTGTTATTTATTTATTTTTTACTCGATTTGTAGAACTCTTTCGGCCTTGTATTTCATAATTTCTCAATACTGGGTAGGGAAATTGTGGCCTACATAGACCTTGCACGATAACCTTGAAATAATCAGATGGGCCGTGTATTAAGAAATAAATATAAGAGGTACTAAATCTATAAGAATTTATTAATATACCAACAACAGGTTCAACTCAACCTGGAAAATGCAATATTTAGAATAAGCGGAGGTAAAATCAAAGACATGAGAACTTGCTGCAACATTTTGCGATTTTCATTTTCTTGTGGGCTTGCTTTATTTTAACATCTAAAATGTGATAAGATGTAGGCCCTCAACAAATCTTAGCAAAATGGAGCTAAGAATTTTGTTTCATCTGTATCAATGAGAGGAAAAATATGATTATTAACTCGTCTAACAAATTTGGAAAGAGAGGAAAAGCTAATAAAAGTACTAATGCAGAATACCAAAACCCTGATAAGAAAATAAATACTTCCATGAACATGTTATTGGTCTAGAAAGGGCTCATTTCTTTCTTTATTCTAAAGCTAATTAAATTTTCTTGTAAAAATCAAGCCTCCAAATCAAGCCAATGAAGATTTGCAAAGGAAACAAAACATAAATAAGAAATAAACTATGAAAAAGAGAAATCAACAAGAAATGAACATGAACATGTTTATGCATACTAGAAGAGTATAATTGTAAGTTTACCTTATAGATGTCAACATTCCCCTGTATATTATGTTTGATTTTTTATATGTTCAAAATCCTCTCATTATTCAATTTAAATTCAATACTAAGTAATGAGCCATTGATTTATATCCACATCATATTGAAGAAAAATAGTGGTGCATGAGATCACTTAGCCGTGTTTGAGAAATTACTATTTCAAAAGTGCCTAGTTGTAAAGGAGCAAGATAATCATGTGCACCATAAGCATGAAAATGATTTTAAAATATTAGAAAGGAAATATTCTCAGAACAACTCTTTATAAAAAAATGAAGTGAATATTAAGTTAAATTCTTAGGGCTTGATTACCTTCATATTGAAAAACTTGCAATATTGAAATAAATACAAAGAGGAAAAGAAACTAAATCTAAACTAATGTATTCATAATCCCAAACGAAATAGTAGACCGAAATTAGGTGAAATCATATATCCAATGTAATCATTCTCTCAGTTTTATTTATGCACTTATGAAAAAATCAAGAATCAGTAAAAATAAAATTGCAGCTCAATTACTAAAAGAAAAACTCAACCTACTATTTACATCATAATTTGTAAAAGTAAATTTATGTACAAAAATTGTACCTTTAAATTATTCCAACAATATGCCTACAAGATCATAAAAATAAGGATGTATTTTAGTGAATTATTGGAAGATGTCCAAAGGAAGAGGAAACATCAAGCCAGATTTGTTCGAAACTAGAAAAGTCATAAATCTTCTCCACAATTGGAACTTCTAGATATTCTTCACATGAACCAAAAAAGTATGAATGGAAATTCAGAATATATCTAGACGTATTACATTGTTGGCTAGAATGTAATGGTGCACTCTCAAGTGCCAAAATTTGTGATGAACTTATTTGAAAACAATACATGAATTGGCCAAACATGAACAAATAAAATTTCAAAATATCTTGAAGTAGTCGATGTTCATGCTCGAAATTCTTGAAATCATTTTAATACAAGATTATTAATGTACTTGATGAGTTTTGAGAGTTTGAGTGCTCAAAGTACTACTACAATGTGCTAAAAAAAATTTAAATGAAATTGAAATAAAAACAAGCTCAAATCGGGGAAATGAAGAAAATCTAATTTATAGTTTACAATATTGTTACAGATAATAGTACAACAAATATGATATTTATTGCAAAAAAATTCCTTTCCAGAAGTGTCAATAGAAATTATGAAGTTAAAATCATTGTTTGCATTTACTTGTAGAGATGAGAAAAATTCAAGATTATGATTTAAAAAGGCCATCTCATCATTGTATGGATCATAAATTGGAATGGATTCATGATTACTAAAATCATTATGATGATTTAATGATTGAGAATTAACCATAACGATTAAATTAATATTATTTTCATCTTCAAAAATAGATTTTCTTACGAAATGAGGAATATGCAACTAATCAAAAATTATTTTTGAAGAAGAAGGGAAACGAGACTCAGAATTTCTAGTTTTCAATTCATCATAATGAATAATTTCATTAATTTTATGTTCCTTTGAATGAAATAAAACAAAACTAGGTATAATATCACACGCAAGATAAGGAGAATCTATAGGGTCCTTATAAATATTATTGATTAATTTTCTCTATCAAAATCTGAATTAGATGGTGATTCAACATTAAAAAAATTAGTAACAACTCCTTTTTTATCTAAAATTCATTTTTTGTCCAAGGCGACTATTAATTGATTAAAAATTAAATCATCATTACCAAAAAGATCAGGATATTGACATAAATAAGAGTTTGAAGATAAATACTTGAAAGTTTCTCTCCTTATAAAAGATTGCTTATTTTCTAAAATGCACAATTCAGATTATTCTACATTTGAATCATTAAAAACATTGGACTACTGATCAATTTCTTCATAAAAATCATATTTTTTTGTGCATTTGATTGATCTGTGAATTGTTGCTAAGTTTCTCCATAACTTGGAATTCATTATCAACAAAAGAGGATTCTATATTAATTACAATAGTTTGTGTTGCTGACATTCTCTTGATGATATATGTTTGTTGATTTATTTGATGTTGATTACTACTAATGAACTGTACATCTTGTCAAATTTCTACTTCATCAACATTATGTAAATTTGGAGAAATTTTAACATAATCATCATTTATTTCAGTAGCAACAATTTTTGTTTGTTGATTAACAATGTATTCAATTCCAATTTGTGGATGGTGAACATTGTCATTTTCAGCCATTGATTCTTGATCAATAATGGGTGTTCTTTCTAGTTCTTCATACTTATTACAAGGCAAAGACACTAAATGTCTTAACCATCCAATTAATTTGAACTAAGGTGGAAAATATTTGGACTGAAATTGCATTAAAGTTAATTTATATCTATTGTAAAAAATATCTAAAGTCTCACATTTCATCCTACACAATTATTCTTACTGATCACACACTTTTTCGTAATCATGTTCATGAAAGGTGTGAAGGAAAATATTCGAAAATTCATCCTAGCTATGTACAGAGGAAACTGGGAGAGATAAGAATCAATATTTATCTTTACCTGTCAAATTAAGTGTAAACGTCTTGCAAATAATATCTTCATCAAGATTGAATCTTTTTCAACTTAAAATAAATTGAAGTATATGATTAAAAGCCGATCATGTGCCATTATAATTTATGTTAGGCATGGTCTGGACTGCCTTATCAAAGTAGTAGTCAGGTGAGGTCAAATAAAACAACTCCAAGGAGGTCTTTTAAGTGGAGCCACAGTAATAATATAAAATCTTAAAGCATAAAATATTAAAAGACACAATTATTCATGGCCCTCCTTCTAGTACCCAAAATGTGGATGGTTAAAAATGACCTCATCAACATGTGAGGGAGACCACCCAATCAAAGCTCCAAACTAAACTCTTCTCTGTTGGATGTGGTGGTTCTAATTAGTTCAACTGGGTCCAGTTACCCCCTCTCTCTATTGGCTTATAGTATGCCTATTACTTGCCAATAGAATGAAAGACATTGGATATACCCTCTTGTAGACCTCTTGCAAGAATATGATCCTTAAGCTAAATTAAAGGCTCAGCCAAGCCACTCTAAATTCTACCCCTGTATAAGAGAAATTCTAGAATGTAATAATTAAAACTAAATGAAAATGTGCTCTAATATGCAAGTAACAGAAAATAAATATTAAATTTATCTTGATTGAAAGAAGGATTAGTCCCCCCATAGCAAGAGCAAGGTAGAAGGAGATTTGGACCAGCCTTGAATTTGGAATAAAAATGAATTAAATAATCCAAGGAAATAGTTCCAAGACTTATTACTAATTCAAGCAAGTATATGTATTCAACTATTTGATGAATAGTCATCAAATCTCTCATTCGCATACATCCAAACTCAAATAAAATGAATTCAAACTAAAAAAAATATGATTGCATTAAGGAGATCATTGTTAAAATAATAATAATAATAATAATAATAAATGATTTATTTTATTTGAAATTTAAATAACAAATTAATTAATTAATTATATATATATATATATATATAGATATAGATATATATAGATATATAAAATTATAAGCAAATAAATAAACAATAATAATATATCATAAATATAATTAGAAAGCTATTTATTAATTTCTTTTTATTCATTTAAAATAAATAAATAAAAATAAATAATAGATTTATTTTATTTGAAATTTAAATAATAAACTATATATATATATATATATAAAACAATAATATAATAATTATATAAATAATAATAACATATAATAAATACCTATTTAAACAAATATGTACTTATTAAAAATAATAACATATAAGTAATATATTTATTTTATTAAAAATATAAATAATAAATTATATATATAAACAATAAAATTATAACCAAATAAATAAACATTAATAATATATAATAAATAAAATAAATACCTATCTAAATAAATAGGTATTTATTAAATTATTTTTTATTTATAATAAATAGATAAAAATAAATCAAAATAAATAAATAATGATAATAAAAATAATAAAAATAATAATAAATAGATAATAGAGTTATTTTATTTGAAATTTAAATAATAAATTATATATATATATATATATATATATATATAAAATAATATAATAAAATTATAACTAAATAAATAAATATTAATAAATATAATAAATAGCTATCTAAATAAATAATGGGTTTTACGACTACCTCTATTGGTTTATGATTGGGAGCGGCGCGCTAGGGTTTCTACTCGGCTCTGGTTGCTGAGTTTTTCGCCTGCGGCGGCAGGGCTTGCCTCTGGTGGTTTCCGGGAGCCCATCCACCGCCATCGCTTGGTGCTTTGACTCTTCGGCGTGCGGCAAAGCTTTCTTGTTTTGAGGCAGGGTTTCGCTGCGTCTGGTGGGGTTTGGAGGTCTGCGGTCCTGGTCGATTTCGGACTCGGCTCACCTCCCTCCGGGGGTTTCTCTTCCCTTGCGACGTGCTTCTTCTCCTTTCCTCAGCGCGACTCTGAATCAATCATCCTCGTTGGACGTTACCCGGGTTGGTGGCCTGCTCTGCTTATCATTGGCAGAGTTCCGGCCTTGTTCTGTGCACTGAGTTGGGCGGAGGCGGAGCGTGCCCATTTTCTTCTGGTCTTCGGCGGATAAGGCAGCGTTCCGGCCTTGTGTTGGGCGGCGGCGGAGCGTGCCCTTTTTCTTCTGGTCTTCGGCGGTCTTTGGGTACTTCAGTCACTCTGTTTTGACGGTCCCTCCTAGTTGGTGTTGTGCCGCGGAGCGGGGGCGGGAGTATTTGTTTGGGCCTCTTGATTCTCTTCGGGGGGGCGAGGTGGCTGCCCTAGCCGCCTCTGCCCCCGGATCCGAACGCCTCTGCTCTGGTTGGGACCTGATGGGTTCCCTTGCTGAGGCTTTGGATCCTTTTTTTGGCCTTTAGCTGGCTTACCACTACAGTTATTGGGAGCGTTGAGGGATCGGAGGTGTGGAGTCTGCCCCTGCACCGATTCGTGCCGCTTCTTCAATGGTTGTTTCTGGTTGGTTTCTTCTGGCTTCTTTGGAGATATGGGTGGTTTTCTTCTTCTGGCTTCTTCGGTTTCGGGAGGAGAGTTTTGAGGGGGTGGGGGGGGTGGCTACCTTGGCTGCTCCCTTCCATTTCGTGCCTCTTCTCCTTGTCTTTGGCGGCCATTTCGAACTTTCTGCTCATTCTACAGGAGCTTTTTGTTTTATTTTCTGTTATTTTGCTTGAGATGGGTAGGGGTATCCTCCTGTTGGGGTTTACATACCCTTTTTCTTGCTGCCCTGTTTTGAGGGATCTTCTGCATTACTTCTCTTGAAGTATTGTTTTGTAAGTGGTTTACCCACACTACAGCATATGCGTTCAGCATCTACAGCATGTAATTTTCTGAAAGTAATGGAAATTACGAATTCTCTTCTTCGGAAAAAAAGCTATCTAAATAAATAAATTAAATAAGTATTAATTAAAATAACATTCATAAGCCGACTACTAATGAAGACAACAGCAATATTTTTCAAATAACTATTAATAAGCTCCGTAATTTTCACGCTCTCTCTTCTCAAAAACAAATCTCATTGCCCTGATGATGGACTCACTAAGCTAGTCCGAAACGTTGGTTTCAAATCTGTTCACAGGTTTTTCCTCAAAATAAAAAATAAAACAAAATGTTGACATTAATTTGGTAAATAGTCAACAAGTATGTCATGTTTTTCTATTCGAATTTTTTATTTAACTTGATAGAAATTAGATCTATCATTAAAATATAGCTTTAAAATTATTTAAAAAACGATATACTTAAATGAATTTACAATAGTGAAAAACTTGAAAAAACACATACTTATCTAGATCAATAATTGCTTCAAATTTTATTAAATGTATGCCATCACTCAACCTCTATCTCTGAAAAATGTATACAAGAATTAAATATTTGATCAAAGCCTTTGAGTACATGAAATTCTCAGAAAATTTCATGATATCATGAAATTTTTAGAGTTGAAATACATCTCGTTTAATACCCACAAATCTAGTCCAAACTAGCTAATTATCTAGTAAAGTTCCCCCCTATAGTAGTCAATCTTGCATATTCTTCCTTGTTTGTTCCTTCTAACTGCTAAAATTATGTTCTTCTTAATCTCCTCAACTATTCTCATGCCAAAAACCAATAAAAAATATATTAAATTCCAAATCCATATAAGAATTACAAAATGTGGGAAAACAAACTTCTCTAATCAAAATTCAATTAAATAAATATATAGAAAGAATTTAGAGATTTCCATTGATCCCTATAAAGATATTGTTTGTCAAAGAGGACAAAATTAAATTTATATGCAATCAAGGTAAGAATTGGGCAAATGAAAATGCAAAAAGAATTAACCTTAGAAAATTAGTTTTGATTACAAATTTGGAGAATTTTCTATTAATTTTTGGCTCAGTTAGTCATGAAACATGGTCATGTAACCACTTCAAAATACTCTCCATGATTCTATCTTTATAACAAGAAATCATGGACGTCATTTGGCCAAGAAAAAGTCAACTTATGAGCCTCCAAAATTGAAATGTCAAAACTCTTACAATTCTACAAAAAGGCACGTGTGGGCTGAAATTGGGCATTTTAATTAAAATTCCTAAGCCTAATTAATTGTACAAATAAATTTAATTAATTACATTATTAAATATATATATATATATATAGTAATTAAATTGTGAAAAAATTAATTTACAACTGTAAATTAATCAAAGAAATTAAATTAACTTCGAAAATTAAAAATCAATATTAAATAAATTGTTTAATTACAAAAAAATTAAAAAAATATGACATAGTGGATTTTTTGGCCCGATGTGTGAGCCATTGTGAATAAATGGAGGAGGGAATTCATTATTAGTATAAGGTGTGGAGTAAGGGAGGCATAAGGTAGAGTGAGAAGAGGGATTTTAGAAGGAGTATTTTCCGAAGGGAATTAAAATGAAGCTCTGAAAAGTTAAGTTCTGATGAGATGAGGGAGAAGTGAGGTTTCTGGAGGTATATGTTATCGGAGGTATGAAATTACTGGAGTTCAAGGTTATGCAGCCAACTCAGAATTAGATAGATCATTGACTTAAAAATTATCCTCTTCAAGGGGGAAACCAATTTTAAACTACATAAACGAACAATTATTGGATGATACAAATCATAATATATCTTTTCTATATATAGGAGTCTAAGGGGTAGCCATATAATCAGAGCCTAAATAACCACAATAATGTAAATGCACAACAATAACAATATTGGGCTTCTATGGGACACAATAATAACAATATGGGGACTACATCGACATAACAATAAAAATAAGGGCATTACACTAACAATAGAAAATAAAGGGAGACACTAGTAGTATAGTGACCTAACATGGCCATCTACTTCAAAATAATTTTCTCTTTAACACTTGAGTAGTTTTGGATGCTTCTGTATAAAATTCTCATCCTCCCATGTGGAATCTTCAATAGATAAGTTATTCCATTTAATGAGATACTCTGAAATAGATTGATTTTGTAGCTGTCAGGTTCTTGTTTCCATGACTTCTTCATGTTCCAATATGATTTTTCCTTTCCTGTCAACTTATAGCAATATTGTTTGAACTGGGAGTTTGTCACATTTGACCTTCTTTAAGCATGAAACATGGAAAACTAGGTGCACTTAGGAAGATGGAGGAAGCTCCAATTTGTATGCCATAGCAGAAATATTTTGCAACACCTTGTAAGGAACATAGTAATTTGGTGATAATTGATTATCCTTCTTAACTTTCTTGATGGAAATCTATTTGTATGGTTGTAGCCATAAAAATACACAGTCACTTGCACCAAAACTTATTTCAGGGTGATGCTGATATGCTTGTTGTTTAATTCGATTCTACGCCAAAATGAGGTTATCCTTTAAGAGTTGGAGAACTTGTTGTTGATGCCCGATGTGATCTTCCATTGCGTGAACCTTATAATTTTCTCGTAAAGGTCGTGTGATGGACAATGGATGATATCCATAAAATTCCATAAATGGGGTCATTTTTGCTGCAATATGGAAGGAAGCATTATACAACAATTCAACCATAAGTAACCACTTGAGCCATTGTGTTTATTTATGAGATAAAAAGCAATGAAATTATCCTTCCAAAAATTTGTCCACTGCCTCATTTTTCCCATCATATTGAGGATGATAAGATGATTTATGAGCTAATTGAGTATCTAGACAAGAAAATAATTCCATCCAAAAATTTCGAGTGAAAATTGGATCTCTACCACTTACAATAATATTTCAGCTTCCATGTAGCTTTTGAATTGTTTCCATAAATGCAATAGCAACTGTATTGGCTTTAAATGTATGAGATAATGCACAAAAGTGTGCATGCTTGGTAAGTCTATCAACTACCACCATGATGACATTTTTTTCTTCAGACTTGGGTAAACTTGTAATTATATCCCATAAAACCTCCTCCCGATGTTGAATTGGAATAGCTAAAGGTTGTAAAAAACTAGAGGTCTTAATTGTCTACCATTTGTTTTGTTGGCAGACCAAACATTTTGCCACAAACTTTTGAATATCATATTAAGTGCCCTCCTAAGGGAGAGGTGTGAAATTCCAAAAGAATATTTGGTTTGAGTTGAGAATTATTACAAAGGTATAAGCGATATTTGTACCATAATGAATCATTTTTCTAGCTAAATGTATAAGATGTACTCCAATCTTCCTGCAAATTTTGAACGAGTGTCCACACTTCTTCGTCATTCTTTCATTCATCCCTTGTTTCGGTTATCAAATCTGGTTGGATAATAGAAATGGAAAAAATACATGCTTCCACATCCTCACTCTTTCTTGAGAGTCCATCTGCAACAACATTTTTCTTCCCTTTTTTGTAGATAATTCCAAAGTCATAACCCAAGATTTTGTGACATATTTTTTCTGCCCTTCTGAATATAATATTTGTTTCAAAAAGTTAAAACTATCATGACATTTTTTTTCCCTTGAAGTGTCTTCTCGTAAGGTAAGGCCACCATTTATTTAGTGCATGTAGTATTTCCAACATTTCCTTCTCATAAATAGGTTTGTGTATATACTTTCCCTTTATTGGATGATTTTCAAAAGCAATGGGTCTTCCTTCTTGCATTAAAACAACACCAATTCCATTTCCTAAGGCATAAGATTCAACAATAAAGTTTTTTGTGATGTCTTGCATAGTTGAGACCGGTGCTTGGCACATTTCCTCTCTAAGATGTTCAAAGGCCTTAGTTGTTATTCGAGTCCATGAAAATGCATCTTTTTTCAATAATGTTGTTAGAGGTGCTTTTATTTTCCCATAATTCTTACCAAACTTACGATAATACCCTCTCAACCCAAGAAATTCTCTAAGGTGCTTTATGGTTATGGGTGTTTTCCATTTCTTAATGGTTGTAATTTTGTTAGGGTCTACCTTAACACCCTCATGAGATACAATATGACCTAGATATTCCTCCTCTAGTACTCGAAAGAAACATTCGGATATTTTTGCATCTAATTGTTTCTCTTCAAATAGTTTGAGCACCATGCCAACATGTTGAACATGATCCTTCCATGACTTGTTGTAGATTGCTATATGATCCAAAAATACTAACACAAATTTTCTAATGAAGGGTTTGAAAATGGAATTCATTAAACCTTGAAATGTAGAAGGTTCATTGTTAAGGCACAAAGGCATGACCAAAAATTGATAATGACCCTCATGAATTCTAAATGTTGTTTTCCAAGTGTCTTCAATCTTCATTCTAATTTGATGATATCATGAATGGTAATCTAACTTGGTGAAGTAAACTTCTCCATGTAATTCATCCAACAATTCATCCATGACACAAATGGGAAATTTATATTTAATAGTGATCTTGTTCATATCCATATAATCTAGACACATGTGCCAAAATCCATGATTATTATGCACTAATACTACTATAATGGAGAAAGAACTTTGACTAGGTTGAATTATACCAACGTCTATCATTTTTGCAACCATACGTTCAATTTCACACTTTTGGACATAGAGATATTTGTAAGGCTTAATGTTTGTAAGAACACTTCTTGGAATCAAATGAATAACATGATCATGATAACGAATAGGTGGGACACCTTTGGCGGTACCAAATACCTTTGAATGATTGTCCAAGACATTTTGGATATTTGTAGAAATAGATTGTTTTGATGTTTGAACCTCCAATGAGCATAATTGTGCAATTACGCCCTGTTGTTCTTTCTTTAGAATTTTTTTCATGGAATTATAGATGATGATATTTCATTTTTTCTTGTGATACCCCCTAATTTAAGATCCTTTCCTTCTTGAAAAAAATTCAAGAAAAGTTCTTGAAAATTAAAAGTTATTATACCCAAAGATTGTAACCATTGGACTCATATTACAACATCAGCATCACCCATTGGAATGGAAAAAATTGAATTATTCAATACATAATCCACCATGGTGATCCTGATATTATGGAATTTTCCGAAGAAATTTGTAGTTCCTCCATTTGAAACCATCACTTGAAACTCTCATGTTGGATATACAGAGAAATTCAATTCATTTGCTATCTTACAATGAATAAAATTATGGGTACTAACCCAATCAATCAATATATTACCTTTTTCTTATTTATATGTCCCTCTATTTCGAGAGTTTAAGGAATGGCAATTCCTTCTAATGAATTACAACATATGGTTGGATTCATTTGTTCTTTCTTTAGGGTTGGTTCCTAGTGTATATCCTCTTCTTTTGATGTTTCATGTTCTTTTTATTCCTCCTCTTCACAGTCTATGTAAATTAATTTTTTGTTAGCACACTTATGACATTTAGTGCATTTTCTATCACAACTGTAGCAAAGTATTTTTTCTATTTTCTCTTCCAATTGTCGTGGTGTCAACCTTGTAGGTTCTAGAAGGCTAGGAGAAACAACACTTCCATATTTATAGTTGTGAGTGGTAGACGTCCTTTTTGCTATGATTTTGCTTTCAAATTTTCTTGCCATCGTGAATTCCTTCTCCTATGAATCATGTTCCCAAAGGAAAACCTCATGTTGGATATTATCCTATAAATTTCCTATGAAGAAATCAATCTGATGTTCCTCAGAAATATCATTTACCCTTAAATTCAATTTTTGGAAGTCATTGATGTGCTCCACCATTGAACCTTTTTTGATTTATTTATCAATTGGATAAAGTTGTTTTTCTTTTTTTCCTCATAATTTGTTACCATTTCCTCCCCAAAAATTGATCAAGTGACAATTTTTTTACAAGAGAAAAGTCGTGAATCCCATACAAATTGATTTGGTTCTGAATATCAAGTTTCAATGCATACCTTTTGTGTGTGTTGCACATTATGGTGATCAAAATATTGTTCCATTTGTAGTATCCATGTTACCATATCCTTGCCATCAAAATTTCTCATATCAATCTTTGGAATATGGTGGGTCTTTTATGAGCCTCGGTATTGCAACGAGAATGTTGCAACTCCCAAGACTACCAACTTTAATTATCAACTTGGGGTTTGTACAAACATAAGGGGTATCAACATTATATGTGCAGCATGCAATGTGTCCTACCTTTTCTATCATGATGTTATGGAGTGCATGTACTGAAGTTAAATCCTCAACTAATTGAAAAAAATGAAATGTTTGAAATTGAACCTTAACCTATTGCAAGAAGGAAATTACAAGGAAAGAAACATATTCTAATTGCATAAAGATCACGAACTAAATGTAAAAGAAACCTAGATTAACCCTATTTACAACATGTGCTGATTTAAAATAACTGAGCATGAAATATGATCTAGAGAGTACTAAGTACTATGTGCATGTGTAAATATAAAATAACTCATTTTTTAAAACTTTTTTCTTTATAAATGAAAATGCTAATCTTTCCTTGATCTTTGATAGGGGAGACAGGTGTGGAGCAAGAGGGGTACAATGATTTTGATGGCTTGGAGGTCAAGTAGGGGCCTAGTCCTAGCTTCAATGATGATTTCTCTCAATTCTAGATCAAAGCAAGCCGCTACAGAATTTCCTAGAAGATGTCCTAGTTCTCCTACAGGATTCCCTGATTTACTACAGGATGTTACAGATTTACTATATGAAATTATAACTCATTGAATGACCAAGAAAAGAAAAACCAAATTGGATGGGACAATTTTTTTTATTTACTAGGACATATTAGGTCATCATTCCAAGTGGATTCACTCAAAAATGCCTTTGCTAACCCATGCTAAAAAATAGAGCAAAACTACTAGTCGAAAGTCTAGAATTTGAGAACTAGTGATCTAGTAAATCTATAAAATTCGTAACCTAATCAAGTGAAAATTTCATGGGGTAATTTTTTTTATGAACTAGAATTATTTTTTGATCTAATTCAAGTCGAACCAACTTGATTGAAGTTCGTTCACATGATCTAAAAAATAGCATAAATTTATTGTTCTTTGCCACAAAGGAGTTCCAGAAATCTAGATTTGGGAATAAGAAAGCTAATCCAAGTAGCTCGATGATTACTATGACCTTCCAAATATTTTCAAAGGATGAAATTATTCTTTTGATCTTGCAAAATAACTTACATAAACCATTTAACTTAATCCTATGACAAGAAATCATTAATAATAAATGCAGAAATAGAAAGAAATGAAAACAAGAGATGCATGTGAATAGGAAGTGAAAAGAAGGAAAGGAAATGATACAAAAGGGCTCTGAGGCTCCTGGCAAGGCCAAGCCTAAGGAAAATTAGATACATATGCAGGAGAACAAGTTCTGGGGGCTAAACATGACACTAATCTTCATTGTTTTCATCAATACAATTACATCCCTGCAAGAAAATACAATGGAGCTGCAGAAAATCGAGTTCTCTCCACAATAACACTAATGAAAATCTCCCTCTAGAGGAAAATTTGACTTGGTACTTATAAAAAAATGATTAGGAATCATTCCCCATGAATTGAGGAAACTTTCCCCACCAAAATCCCTTGATTAACGGATCTGGTTCACAATACTAGGAATCTGCATTAAATGGAAACAAACACATTCTTAGATTTTCTCAATCATTGGAGTTCCACAATTTGTGCCATAATTCCATAATATCTTGTTGATTTATTATTTAATAGTGATTCTCCTATAGTAGGGAGAAAGTCCCTAAATTATCTCCTCCTCCAAATGTTCATAGTCTACCCAATATTCTCATAATATTCCACAAAAATAAATAATATTAGGCACAAACATGCAATTATTCATAAATGTTCCTAATGAATATATAAAAGTTAAAAATACATTTTCTAATGAAAAAAGAGTGGTTTAATGTGCTAAAGAATGGTCATAGGCCTTAATTTATGTTTAATTTAGAGGCACGAGCCTTAATTTATGTCAAATTTAGAGGCCCATCATACCCCGCTGCTGAAAGTGTTACTCATCCTTTAAGCAACTTAGTGAGCTCATTGTGCCTCAATCATGTCCCTGCTGGCCTCTCTCTTGCACATTAGGAATCTTAGTTGTAAGTTCTGTAAGGACAAGCCCAAAAACATATTTATACAAAGGAAAACCTTTGTTTCATGAGACCATTAGTTTTCCTTCTTCCCCTTATTCAATATGGTTGTTGAATATTTTTTAGTTTGGAAAGGTCTTCGACATCCTTATGAACCTTCTACTACCTTGTTCCACCATTTGGAAACCTCTTAAACCTTCTAAATGTCTTTAGATGAGAACTAGAATATCTTGTAGTGATTCCTGTTAAAGCTACAAGAAACCCTGTTAAACTACAGGAAACCCATTTTGAGCATAAATGGTATTCTGAGCCTAGGATAGGCCCTCAACTTGACTCTCATGCCTTTTTCCCATTTTTAGCCCTTGGACAAAAGGTAGAAAGAGATTGGATACCTCTTGGAAAACATATTTTCATCACTGTGGTTTGAGTTCTTTTTTGATGTTGAATTACTCATTTCATTTTTTTGTCTACTTCTTCTTGTCTTATGACCTAGATGACTACCTAATGGTCTGGGAGTTCTCTGTTTTGATTAGGTCTTTCTTAAGCTCTACCATCTTGGGTTTTAGCACATTTTTTTTCATTTCTTCATTCTTGTAGCAACATTTTTCCTTCTTGTAGTAGTCATTCCTCCTCTTTTAGGGTCTTCTATCTGTATGGGAATGGTGAGAAAACATGAATAGGGACTAGATGATGATGCTAGGGCTCAGAGGGAGTAGTGTAGGTTTGTGAAAATGGAGAGGATGCTTTGCTTGTTTTTCTTTTTCAAGAATGAAATGGGATGGATGAATGATTAATAGATAGTGAATATGAAGAGGATGGAGGGCTTGGAGTCTTGTGGTGACTTGGCCTTTGCAGATAATTCTTCTTTTAACTACTATCCTCATTCCCTGAAATCATCACCCTTCATAATTTTACTTTTCAACATTGCATGAGTGAAGGAGAGAGTTGAAATTAACTAATTGAAGTCGGCCGAGACTGTTGACCCATCCTTAGCTTATAAAACCTCATCTGTCATGCATTAACAAAAAATTTCTAACTATAATATGCTCAAGAGAAGACGTCAAGAATATTGCATACCTGTACTTACCTTATGATTGTTGGAGAGACATGCATGTTGATGTTGAGTTCATGTTGATGTTCACGTGTTGGGGGACCTATATCAGCCTTCCTAAAGAATGTCTAGCCCATTTTTCCATCATATCTACTCTGGTATCTTCTTCTCAGCCTTCCTGTAGATTTTCAGAACTTCCTGTAGTACTGTTGATACAAAATGGATTTTGGACAGACTTCTAAGTCTAAGTGTTCCTCACAAAGGAAAATTAAAGTCCAAGGAAGTTGCTAGAAATAGCCCATTGTAGAGATACTTTCCTTCTGAGTCTATTACAACTTGAATGAGCTAAAATAACTTAGGATGCAGAAGTTTTCACAAAAATAAGATGCCCTTTGTTCTTCAGAAAAAGAGGCAAAATCCCCTAAAAGTAGCAAAAAAAAAACTTTATAAAAGGAAATCGCATCAGAGATGGTCCAAGAGGTAGACTTAAGCGGAGGTAAAAGAGACCCCAATTACCGATCCCTAATATATCGGGTCGGAGGCAGGCACATGCACATGACATAAGGTAAGGACCCCAAGAAGATGCGATATTGCAGTCACTGATATCGGCGAATTGGCATTGACGATGGCATGAGACAAGGGACAGACCCCCGGGCCAATGTGACTTGCGATTTTGATACATTGCATTGCAATGTTACGTCATAACGATATAAAGGGGTGATAACATGACAAACCCGATGGATTTATAAGCACGATGTTATAACATTTGAGTTCCACCATAACGGGACTTTCCTGTGTATAAGCGCATTTCAGTGTAAAAACTGAAATACAACGGAAAGATGCCCGAAGTGATAAAGTCGGACCCAAAGGGAAATTATAGGCTCGATTTATAAAATTTGAGTTCCGTAAGCTGGATTTCGGGTGGGCCTCAAGCGGTAAACGGTATTGGGTTGGCTCCGCCCCATCCCATACAATGAATGACACATGGCTGGAAAAGGAGAGACTAAAATTGCCTTTTCAGGTGGGTAACCTTCGTACCCTTAGGCCACCCAAAATCGCATATTGACTATTAGATCAGGGATCCCATAGATCAATGGTGGGGCTTGCAATGGCGGCCAAAGGCAAACCTGATGTGGTAATTGGGTGGATGCAATAAATTTTAAAGTCCGATAGAAAGTGCGTTGACAGGTTTTTCAATGTATTTCCTGTATAATTAGTATTTTGCCCAATATGCCTATGCAATGCAATTTGTTGCCTAATGGTGGACCCAGTAGGGATTTAAGGGGTGATTGAATGGAATTTCACATCCAAAATACATTCCTGATGGTGTATTTTCTAGAAAATACTTATGTAATGGATTTTTCTCTAATTTCAGGTTTTGCCTAAGGAAAAGCTTTCAAACCTCTGTAACCACTCCAGATCATCACGCCAAACTACAAGCAGATGTTTTACAGATAATGATGCATTTTGAAGCCACAGATAGAGAGAGCTAGATGGCTAGTCAAACTGAGAAGGGGAAGGGAAGTCGTAGAGGCATAGAGAGATGATGATACACAGAGAAATAACTAGGGTAGCCTAAAATATAGAAAAGTACCTCATAGGAGGCAGAGAGCTCGATTGGGAGGCAAGGGAGTACAAAGAATGAAAGTTAATGCGCAGAGCAGTTGAGGGAGTCACTTGGAGGTCAAGCGATTACTGCGGCACGCAAAGGCCAAGAGAGAGCTCAGAGAAGCTACATTAGAAGAGCTAGAGCCAAGAGCCAAAGCCAAGAGCCAAAGCCAGAGCCGGAGCCAGAGCCAGATCCAAGAGCTAGAGCCAAAGCCAAGGGCCAGAGCCAGAGCCAGAGCCAGAGCTAAGAGCCAGAGCCAGAGCCAGAGCCAGAAAACCTGAGAGCTTCAGAGCCATGGATGAGATGGTGTTCTAAGCCCATTGTTTATGTGTAATACAGTGGAGTTGAGCATTGAGCTTGTAAAATGACCTTGCCATAATACTAGAGAGCCTAGTCAAGTTGACTAGAGCTCAAGGAGATGTAGCCCAAGAGTTTTTGGTGAACTCCATATTATATTAGTGTTATGTTTGTTTTGTATTTGCTGCATTGTTCCACCGTTATATGTTTTACATCATTTCAAGAGAATCATATTACAGCACATAAACAGTTTTAAAATAAAAATAAGCATACAAATATTTTCAAGCACATTATTAATTATGCATTGGTTAATAATAATATCTTGGGAATAATTAAGCTTTGGAAGTGGGAGAGGTTCTTGTAAGATCACAAGAAGCCTTTAGAGCCCCATTTTCAGATCAAGTGGTATCAAAGCTTAATATTGATTCACCCCACCTTCAAACAAGCTTACATTAGAATGCTTGATTGACAGAGCAAATATTGCTTGTATGAAAGGTGTTTAAATAGTCAGAGATTGATTCTATGCTTGTTGCATACTGACTATTGTTTGAGTTTGCATAGATAAAGGGAAAGCTATTGTTAGCTCAGTCTAGGAAGGACAAGAAGGAAGAAGGGCTGAAGGCATTCTTCTATCCCAAAGGACCTCAAGGCAATCCTTGGAGCATAATAGGTTTTTTGCAAAAGGTTTCTTGAATAAGCTCTTTGTTAATCTTGGTTGAAGTTCTTTTGTTCATTGGTATAATGACAACTTCAACAAGTGAGTCCTCAAATTCCCCCTTCATCACAAGATTCTTTGATGGAGACATGAAGCAAGACTTGTTCCTCATGATGGATATGGTGAGGGAAGTGTATGAGGATGGAAGGAAGAGCAGCGTACTTACAGAGTAGTTGAATTTGGTAGAGCAAGAAAATCAGTTGCTTTTTGATAAATTGCAGGAAATGGAGAGGCAACTTCATATGAACCTAAAAAGGATGCATGAGTTGGAGTCACAGCTCTTTGTTGCCAAAGAAGCCTTCGTCAAGTATCAGTTTGAAGAAAAGTTAAATAGTTCTTGTTTTTCTTCAAATTCTTCTAAGAATGCTTATATTGGTTCTTTTGAAAAACATACCAGAGGCATAGGTTCCAAGTTAATGTCCAAGATGGGCTATGAACGAAAACCCTGGGCAAGTATGCATAAGGTATTGTTGAGGAAATAATGGTTGAATAAAGGCATAAGTATTTGGGTCTTGGCTATGGACAGTCTTATGGAGAGATTTCCAAAGATTCCATGAATGCCATTGAAACAGTTCCAAGAAGGAGTTTCATTTCAGGTCCTCTAGCTCAAGAAGATTGTATTAAGGAGGAATGCAATAGCTTAAAACATCATTTGCATGATGCAGGTGCTCAAAAGCACACACTTGAACCAGAGAGTTATGGAGACTCTAACAACCTTGAAGAGATTTATGGTGTTCCAATGGAAGTTACTTCTTCATTTGCTTCACCTCCTCATGAAGGCAATAAAGTTGAAAGAGAAAGGTATAAATCTGGTTCTAAAGATTTTCCTTTTGATTATGCAAAGCATGATAAATTTCCACATAGATATGGGAAAAGAATTGCATGTTCCTTTTTTGGTTTGGATAACCATAATGTTTCTAGATGTTGGAAGAGAATGACCACATACAGGAACCTTTTGAAGGAAAAGAAGCAAGAAGCCAAGGGTCCATTGGACAAGGAAAATCATACTATCAAGAGGATGCACATGCAGTGCACTTACTGCCATAAGCAAGGCATCTTGTTGAAAGGTGTTGGACTTTGAATCCAGCAATGCTTCCAAAAAAGTTGAAGAAGGTGGAAAGAGAAGATGGCAGAAATGGAAAGGAAGATTCCATGATTGATGTGTTTCAGGATGATTCACATGTTGACGCTAATGTGAAGACAAAGGTAGTACCTTTGAAATGGATTGGTGAAAGAATGGTTAGAGTTCTTATCCAATTAAGATTGCATGTTTATATATGCATCTATTTTCATTTCTTTGTTAATGAATGCAAATTGCAGGATTTACCAAGATGGTGAATGGAAAAAGTTCGAGTAGGAGACTCACTTTGTTGCTACAACATTATATTTCATTTCAGCATCAAAAGTACAGTGTGCTTAAGTGAAAGTTGAAGGATGAAATGCATGCATGAAAATGTTGTGCATGAACATAGGGATGTTGATGATCTCCTTGTTTTTGAACATGTGTGTGTAATTAACTTGAAGGGTTGATTGCTTTGTTGTAACATGCATGTAATGTTTACTTGAGAGAAGTTAGGTTGATCTCCAAGATGGAGATGATGATGAAGCATTTCGTTTTTTTGAAAAAGAGTCCAACTGGTCTTCTTCTACATGCTTGACATGAAGGGTAATTTGTTTAGAGGTATGTTTTGTGGGCTTGTTATCTATTCCATCATTTGTATGTAGATGTAAGAGAGGGAGATCTTCACAAGATGTGAAATCTATTTATTTTATTGAAGTAGGAGTTTAGGCCATCCATTTGTTGTCTATATTTATATTGTCGTTAACAGTTGTTGTTGAGAGCCTTTCAAACAGGTATAAATGAAATTTTTTGTGGAGAAGATGTACTTCACATTTGTTTGAGCCACCTTGGATAAATGATCAAGGCGTAGAAGTTCAAACTACCTTCTATGACCATTTCAGCAAGAGTTCTACATGAAGTCAAAGAGGAAAACAATTCTTCCCCAAGAGGACCCGCACATCCAGGAAGGAGAGTGGTCAAAGGCTTTGGTTTAGAGGCACTGTGTAAGGCAAGTGTATGGAGGAAAAAAGAATATGGTGTTGTTACTCTCATTTACTATTCAGATCAGTATATCAGTCTTTTGGATACCAAAAGTTCTTTAGTGGTGAGGTGTGATCCAAAATGGATTTTGGACAGAGTTCTAAGTCTAAGTGTTCCTCACAGAGGAAAATGAAAGTCCAAGGATGTTCCTGGAAATAGCCCCATTGCAGATATATTTTCCTTTTGAATCTACTGCAACTTGAAAGGGCTAAAATGGACTTAGCATGCAGAAGTTATCGCAGAAATAAGATTCCCTTTGTTCCTTGAAAAAAGAGGCAAAATCCTGTAAAAATAGCAAAAAAACCCTTATAAAGGGAAATCACATCGGTGATGGTCCAAGAGGTGAACTTAAGTGGATGTGGAAGAGACCTCGATTTCCAATCCCTAACATATCGAGTCAGAGGCAGGCACATGCACATGACATAAGGTAAGGACCCTGGGCCGAAGTGATATTGCAATCGCCGATATTGGCAGATCGGCATTGGCAATGGCATGAGATAAGGGATGGACCCTGGGCCAATGCAACTTGTGATTATGATACATCACATCGCAATGTCGCGTCGTAGCGATATAAAGGGATGATAACATGCCAGACCCGATGGATTTATAAGCACGACGTTATAACATTTGAGTTCCACAATAAAGGGACTTCCCTTTGTATAAGCGTGTTTCGGTGTAAAAACCGAAATACAAGGGAATGACACCGAAAGTGATAAAGCTGGACCCAAAGGGGAATTATAGGTGCAATTTATAAAGTTTAGGTTTCGTAAGTGGGATTTCTGGTGGGCCTCAAGCGCTAAATGGTATTGGGCCAGCTCTACTCATTCCCATACAATGAACGAAGAGTAGCTGGCGGAGGAGAGAGGAAAACCGCCTTTTCGAGCAGGTAGCCTCCATACTGTTAAACCACCCAAAATCGCATACTGACCATTGGATCGGGGATCTTGTAGATCGACATTGGGGCTTATGATAGTGGCCAAAGGCGGACCTGATGTGATTATAGGGTGGATGAGATAAATTTTGAAGTTTGATAGAAAGCGCTTTGACGGGTTTTTCAATGTATTTCCCGTATAATAGGGATTTTGCCCAATATGCCTACGTGATGCGATATGATGCCTAATGATGGACCTGGTAGGGATTATAGGGGTGACTGAATGGAATTTCACGTCAGAAATACACGCCTGATAGTGTATTTTCCAGAAAATACCTGTGTAATGGATTTTTCTCTAATTTCGGGTTTTGCCTACGGAAAAGCTTTGAAACCTCTATAACCACTCTAGATCATCATGCCAAGCTACAAGTGAGTGTTTTACAGGAAATTGTGCATTTTTGAAGCCACAGAGCCACAGAGCCAGATGGCTAGTCAAACTGACAAGGAGCAGGGAACCTACAAAGGCACAAAGAGATGATGATATGCAGAGAAATGGCTGGGGTAGCCAAAAAGCTGGGAAAGTACCTCAAAGGAGGCAAAGAGCTCAATTGAGAGGTAAGGGAGTAGAGGGAGTAGAGAAAGAAAAAGCTAGTGCGCAGAGCAGCTGAGGGAGTCACTTGGAGGTCAAGCAGATTACCGAGGTATACAGAGGTCGATAGATAGCTCAGAGAAGCTGGAGCCGAAAAGCCAGAGCCAAGAGCCAGAGCCAAAGCCAAGGGCTAGATTCAGAGCCAGAGCCAGAGCCAGAGCGGAGAGCCATAGCTAGAGCCAGAGCCAAAAAGCTTGAGAGCTTCAGATCCAGGGATGAGATAGTGTTCTAAGCCCATTGCTTCTATGTAATACAATGGGCTTGAGCGTGGAGCTTGTAAAAGGACTTTACCATAATCCCAAAGAGCCTAGTCGAGTTGACTAGAGCTCAAGGAGACGTAGCCCAAGAGTTTTGGGTGAACTCCATAATATATTGTTGTTATGTGCATTTGTTATTTTCTGCATTGTTCCACTATTATATGTTTTACATTAGTTTAAGCAAATCATCTTACAACACATAAAAAGTTTTAAAATAAACACAAGCATACAAATATTCTCAAGCACATTATTAATTCTGCATTGGTTAATCAGAATATCTTGTGAATAATTAAGCTTTGGAAGTCGGAGAGGTTCTTGTAAGATCACAAGAACCCTTTGGAGCCCCATTTTCAAATCAACTATAGGAAAATCCTCTAGTAATTGAGGACAACCTCTTGTAGTAGACTTGTTTTGTCCATATCTCCCAAATGGTAGAATGGATTGACTTGAAACTTTCTCAGCATGTTTCCATCATCATTATGCATGGATCTAGAGAAAAAACTAAAAATGAATGAAGGTGACGGAGGCCAATTTCTTGGAAGCCATGCACTAGAATTTTATGAAATATCTTGGGCATGTTACCATAATCTATATGCATCTCTCCATTTAAATTGACTCACAAATATGAAGAAAATGTAAGAATGGTTGTAGGTGATGGAGGTTGATTTTGTGAAAACTGTGCACTGGAATTTTATGAAATTGCTTTAGAATGTTACTATCATCCATATGCATCTCCCCCTGAAACATATTGCCAAATGGATGCACAGTTTTCAAGTTATGGAAAAAACAAATTTATGCTCTACGTATTTTTGTTTCCTGTAGTAAAATAAAGTATTGATGTAGCTTTTTAGGGAAACAAGAAAACCAAATGGGAAAATATTGAGAATGATACGTGGATGGTGGAAATAGATGATGGTGATGGAATGGGATGTCCTTGGCCTTGTTGGATCATTTTAGAAAAGGAGGAGAAAGTCAAAATTTGACTTCTTTTGACTAGGTTTGACCTATTTTTTTTTTCTTTGGTGGCAACTCATTTTTTTCCTTGTAGATGTTGGAGAGCACCTACATTCATCAAAGAGATACGTGGAATAAATATTTTTTTTTTTTCTTCTTCTAGGCCTACTAGCCGTCACAAAGAGTTTTTCAACTACTAGGTTTTCCTGTTCACCTCAATGGAGGTTTTCACCTAGGATTTTTTGTTTTTTCTCATTTTTTTCTTTTTCCCAACCTATTGACCACCTCATGGAAATTTCCAAGCAACGATCCAATATGGCGCACCTCCAAGGAGGTTTTCACCTGAGAGTTTTATATTTTTCTCTTATTTTTCATTTTTTTTTTTACCCTACCTTACTTGAAAAACAAAATCACTTTCAAGTATAAGAATACTTCCAATGGAGCCATGTGCACATGAAGATGATAGACAAAATGATGTGGAGTGTTGAAACATACACTTTTACATGTACCTGGATTTGAGTGATCAAATTCTTTGAATTTGATTATATCAAACACAATTGAAGAAGATAGTGTTGGTGCAACTTAGTGACTGTCTGGAATCATATTTCAATATAGTTGTGATGCCTCTGGTCCACTTACTGATTTGGATCATCTTGGATGTCTTTTTCTACAATGACCTTCAAATCTTGCTCTTTTTGCTGATTTTTCTCTTGAATACATGGAGGATTTGATGGTAACCATGAAAGATCTCTCTTAATCTCTAATTTTGATGTCTGCTCTTCATCAAGTGCAACCGATGATTTTGTGTTCTTCTTATTTGAATCTTCTTCTTTTGGATGTGCTCCTTCAATGATATTAAGACAATCTCTTTTTTGTAATACTCTTCCTGAGCTATGGAGAATACCATTGATCTCAAGGGGAGATGTTTGAAAGTGTTGTACCTCAGCATTGTAAGTGGGATGAACTACTTAAATGTGTGTGTTTGGAAATGGTGGTACATGTAGTTGAGTGGGAGTGGATATTTGATATGGATGTGGTTGGGGTTGGGGTTGTGGTTGTGGTGGAGGTAAATGGTAATGATAACATGGAGTTGGGTATGGAGGATATTGAGGAAAATATTAAGGATATTGTGGATGGCTCCCATAAGTTCCTTGCCAACCTTGTTTCCAGGATTGGCTTTGGGGTTGAGATGGCCAATGTTGCAAAGGAAAGGGTGTGTTCCAATTAATTTGATGTGGATATGCATAACCTTGAAATTATGAATTAGGCTCTTGAATCCTACTAGGTTGACTAGGCTGCCATTGTCCTCTTGGAGCTACATAACATAGTTGCATTAGCAATTGATTTGCTCCATTGTCCTGTTGGTGAACTTCCTTCAACCTTGGTAATGAGGAGAAACATTTAACATCATTTTATTCTGCATGGAAAACACGAACATTAGCATCTTCTTTTTTCTTGTTTTGTATTCTTAACAGTTCTACTTGTTCACATATATTTCTAAGAGTTTATGTTTTAAATTTATCAAGAAAATTCCAATTTTAGTTTGAATTACCGATCTTGATGTTGATTTTGTTGACACCTAATCTTCGTGATTGGGGGAATTTCTAAATAAATAAATCAGGAATGTGAACAGTCATTGGGAGATGAACTGAACAATCACTCCTAATGTATATAACAATAACCTACCTATGGAATAATCAGATGAATCAGTTTTACTGCCTTTGGAGAGTTACTGCCTGGCCTGACATGGTATCAGAGCCAGTTCTAAAAATAGTTGTAACTCCCTTCATTTTTTCCATTGCCTCCGTCCTGAGCGCTGCTTTGCCTCTATCCTAAAATAGTTTGCCACTGCCTCTGTCCTGAGCACTGCTCTGCCTCTGTCCATTGCCTGACCAGATATAGCACTACTCTGCCTCTGCCCATGGCCTGACATGCCCAGATATGTGTTGGTGCCTGTAATGGTAAGAGGTCCGTGATCTTTGATCACATCAAAAACAGCAGTGCTGATCGCTATGGCTTGCTCGGGCGGGAGTCTTATATCAGCCGGCTTCATCTTCGGCTTCGGTTTCTTTGCAAAATACCTCAATATTGTGGCAAACATTTTTTTGCCAGTCTGACTGAGGATTTTTAATTGAGAAGAGCGTGATTGTGGAGGATTGTCATCTGCTATCCATTCCCTGTATGAAGGCCATGGAATATTGCAGACAAAGACGGTGGTGAATCGTGATTTATGTAACGAGTTGCAACTGCTTGAAGATTTGAAGCAGATGAGGAAGAAGGCGATGGTATCATATGATATCTCACTACTTTGTGTATGGTATATCATTTCGATGAGCATCTGGAACCTGGCCTGACATGCTACGCTTCAATTCACATACGCTTCAGGTTCCTGACATGGATTGCTCGCACTGATAATTGGATTGCTGTGAAACTAGTAGATTCGGGTCTACGTCGATGGAGTTTGCTACAAAACTTGTAGATTTTGGAGCTAAATTTGAATTTGTGCTGATTTGTTATGTTAATTCAATACAAAATATTAGAGATTTGTTTATTTTTGGTATGCAAACCTGACATTCTTTCACTCCCTCCCTCTTCTCAATAAAACCCTAAATCTCTGCACTCGCCAGCTACGATTTATTCTGCCTCCAGCATTTTGGTCCTTACCAGTTTGGGCCTCCTTTTGCGGTTTCAACACATAGCCGCTGCGATTTTGGGGAGTTCCTTTGGCTTAGATTTTTGGGGTAAAATTTTGGGTATTGTGGTTTGCTCACACTATTGAATATTGTGCATACACATTTGATGCAATGAAATTATATGTAATATGGAATATGGTTAGTGCATCTTTATGAGTTGTGATGGCTATGCGTTGATATTAAATGCCCATGACATGGTATGCTGGATGCTTTTATCTAAAATTAGAGGGATTTGAAGAAAATATATAGCATAAAGTTGTAGCGTAAGGAAGAGATTTGAAATTCTTTGAGAATGCCTTTTTGAGTGTAATTTCACTGTATATCAGTAGAAGTTTTTTTTTATCAGCAGAAGTACTTTTTACAGAATGCATTCAATCATATCTATGGTAGGAATAGTTCTCACTGGCAAGGAGAACTATCCTGAATGGTCCTGAATGATAAAACACACGCTCATCTTCAATGAGTTGTGGAAAGGAGTGTGTGTCGGAGAAGGAGACAATGACCCAGTGTAGCCTACATCAGATAAAGAGCTCATCATTTGGGAAAACAAGAACAACAAAGCCTATGCATTAATCGCAGAATTTGTAAATGAAGAGGTCAGTCGCCATATTTCATCATATTCAAATGCCTTTGAAGCTTTGCAAAAGTTGAAAGAACTCTATGACTCACATTTTGCACTTGAAGTTGTTCAGCTCATTATTAAACTCTTCACTCTTGAACTGAAAAATAATGACCCTCTTTCTCTTGCATCTTAATTAAAGTCTATAATGCATGATATCAAATCCACTAAGGTTGAGCTGGATATCCCTCTTATTGATTTTCTCAAGGAACTCTATCCTACCTACTCCAATTATCTTGAGTCTTTATAAGAAAATGGAAATATTAAAGATATAACCTTTCACTCTCTTGTGAAAAAGTTTGCTGAAAGAGAGAAAGCCTTTGGAAAGAAGACAACCCCTGAATCTTCTGAAGGGACTGTGTGCCTTGCTCATAAATAAAAGCATCCTACTCAAGATTCTACAAGAGGAAGAGGTGGACGAAGAGGAAGAGGAAGATACTTCAGAGGAAGGGGGGGCAGACATTCTCAAGGACAAAAGGAAGACTTACATTGCATTCGCTGCAAAAGAAATGGATCACATGATGCCTCTACATGCAAGCTACCATGGGACAAAATTGAGCAGAAAAGAAACCAACAGAAAGGTAAAATTGTTGATACAGACAAAGGTAAAGCTCTTGAATCCGCTCACTATATTGAGGCACAATGTAACATTGGAGTAAATGAAGATTTGTTTAATGCTTCACTTTCTTCTTCAAAAAATCATTGGTTGCTTGATTTACGAGCAACCTGTCATATGACTCATAGAAGAGATTTTTTTGAAGATTTCACTAACAATGTTGATGGAGCAGTATACTTTGCAGATCAGTCAAAAATCAAGCCATCAGGGCTTGGCACAATCAGGCTTAAACTGCCTGGTCTTCCATACTTTCTTTTGGATCATGTTCTATATCTCCCATAGCTCAAGAGAAACTTGTTGTCCTTGGTCCACATCCGCTAGTAAGGTCACTCCATTCATATGTTTGATGGCAAGCTCGAGGTAAGAAAAGCATCTGACAACTCACTTGTCATGAGGGGAATAGAAGAAGAAAGACTTCTCAAACTGCAAGGAACCTCTACTCATGCACAACATTTCTCATATATTTCTCATCATGAATAAGGTACACTTCCATCAAGTTTATTATGGCATGCTAGATTTGGACATTTAGACTATGACAGTCTCCGCTTATTGAAGAAAAATGGTGTTGCTGGTTTGCCTACAATTCCTAGGAAACATAACCAATGTGATGCTTGCCTTCTAGGGAATCATAGAAAACAGTCTTTTCATGATTCACATTCAAGAGCACATAGGAAGCTTGAACTCATTCATTCAGATTTATGTGGTCCAATGCTTGTTCCTTCTACAAATGGAAATAAATATATCATGACATTTATTGATGATTATACCAGAATGTGTTGGGTTTATTTATTGAAGAACAAATCTGATGCCTTCCAAACATTCAAGAATTTTCATAAATGGATTGAGAATGAAGCACAATCTCATATTGGGTCTATTCGCATTGATAATGGAAAAGAATATACATCAAATGAATTTGAAAACTATCTTCGCTAACATGGTATCAAACATCAAACAAATGTGCCTTATAATCCCCAACATAATGGTGTAGCTGAAAGAATGAATAGAACAATATTGAATATGGTACGATCCATGCTCTTCTTCAAAAATGTAAAGATAATGTTTTGGGCTGATGTTGTTCTATGTGCTTCATATATAAAGAATAGATGTCCATCTAATGCTATAAGAAACAAGACTCCTTATGAATTGTCGTATGGACATGTTCCTTCTGTAAAGCATCTCTGGATCTTTGGTTCCACCTCTTATGCTTTGATACCAAAGGTACATAGAAACAAACTTGGTGCTAGAAGTCGTAAGTGTATCTTCCTGGGGTATTCAAACACCTCCAAAGCATACCGCCTCTATGATGAAGTAAATAAAAAGTTTGTTGTATCTAGAGATGTAATTTTTCTTGAATCATCCAAATCTGGCAATGTTGTTGAGCGGCAACTTGATCGCTTGGATAGATTCGCAAAAATGAAATCATTTCAAGAGTTTGATAATCAGATTCCAAATATTGAAGGGGGGATTCCTATACTAGATCAACAGGTGGAATCTTCTTCTGAAGAACAATCTCCTCTGCATGAAACTCCAACAGCAGATGATGGTTTAAGTGATGTAATTGATAGAATTGGGAGACTCAATCTTCATTCAGTACCAACTCAATCAACAGAGCAGCCTAGACCATCTCAGAAAGGTCCCCCAAAGTGGCTGACAAAGACACTTGAAAGTGTTCATCCTGATGAAATTGGAAAAACAGGAACCAAAAATTCAAACCGACAAAATGGAGGTGATGTACATGACTCTAATTCACCTGTTGATATGGATGTTACTTATGATTGTGAATTAAACTTGTCTACAGATTTTGAACCAACTTACTTCAAAGAAGTTGCTTCTCATGATGAATGGAAAGAAGCAATGCAAAAGGAGTATGATGCTCTCATAAAGAATGGCACTTGGAAGCTGATTGATCATCCATTTGGAACCAAACCAATTGGCTGCAAGTGGGTCTACAAGAACAAGTACAAAGCTGATGGCTCACTTGACAAACACAAAGCTAGGCTTGTGGCAAAAGGTTTTGCACATAAGGAAGGGGTCGATTATGAGGAAACTTTTGCCCCCACAGCAAAATGGGCCACCATCCAGACACTCTTCGCACTAGCAGCTCAGAACATGTTGGAAAGTCCATCAAATGGATGTAAAAACTGCATTCTTGAATGGAGATCTAAAAGAGAATGTTTTTATGTCCCATCGTGAAGGATTTTCTGTGAAAGGACATCAACATAAAGTATGAAAACTTGTGAAGTCCTTGTATGGCCTCAAACAAGCACCGCGAGCCTGGTATGAAAAACTAACTGAGCATCTTCTGAAACTCAACTTCAATCATTTTGATCTTGATGATGCAACTTTATTTGTCAAGAAAGTTGGCAAAATAGTTGTGTATCTTGTGGTATATGTAGATGATCTTTTAATGACAGGGAACAATGAAAGCTACATTGTATCCATAAAGAAGGAATTGGGGAAAAGTTTTGAAATGACTGGTTTAGGTTATGTTCATTACTATCTTGGCATTGAAGTAACCCAAGATCCAAATTCCATATTTCTTTCTCAAAAGAAATACATTGGAGATTTGTTAAACAGATTTGGCATGACAGAGTGCAATCCTCTTTCTACTCCAATGGAACAAAACTTAAAGCTCCCATCTATTGAAGGAAAGGAATTTGAGGATGCTACAAAGTATAGATAGCTTGTAGGAAGTCTCATCTACCTCACTACTACTAGACCAGACATTTCATTTAGTGTTGGAATCCTCTCTAGGTTCATGCAAAAGCCTTGTGAGGGACATTGGTCTCCTGCAAAAAGAGTTCTAAGGTACTTGAATGGAACTCAAGACTTTGGAATCAAGTATACATAGGTGGACGACTTCAGCTTGATTGGAACTCTAATTCAGACTTCGATGGAGACAAAGAAACTGGGGTATCTACTTCAGGATATGCTATGAGTCTTGGATCGGGAGTTCTCTCCTGGAGATCATGCAAAAAATCAGTTCCAGTAGATTCCACAACAGAAGCAAAATACGTGGCAGCAGCTGAAGCAACAAAAGAAATTATGTGGCTCAGGAAAATTCTTGAAGATTTGTAGGTAAAACAAGTACAATCAACTCCATTCGTGATTGATAACACCTTTGCAATAAAGTTGGCCAAGAATTCAAATTTCCATGATCGAACAAAGCATATCAATACTAAATATCATCTGATTCGACATCATGTTGAGGCCAAAACAATCCATCTCCGTCATTGTTCCACAAATGAGCAAATTGCAGACATCTTCACCAAAGCACTTGGAAAGGAAAAGCTGGAACGATTCAGAATGATGCTTGGACTCACCAACATCCCTTCAGATTAAGGGGGGAATGTTGACACCTAATCTTCGTGATTGGGGGAATTTGTAAATAAATAAATCAGGAATGTGAACAGTCATCAGGAGAGGAACTGAACAATCACTCCTAATGTATATAACAATAACCTACCTATGGAATAATCAGACGAATCAGTTTTACTACCTTTGTAGAGTTACTGCCTGGCCTGACAGATTTACCTACTCTTGCCCTTCCTCTTGATATGTGTTTGCATGTTTCACAAATTTCTTCAAATGATAATTGTTATACATCACCTCCACTCATGAGATCAAGGAGATTAATCCATTCATGCCTAATTGTTCTAAGATTGGTTTTAGTGTGTTGGATCCTAAATGATGTAGTTTTTCCCTCTTAGCATTATACATGAACCTTTCTATTAGATCCTCTAGACTCTCTTCTTATTTTTTATTCATCCTAAACATTTTTCTTTAAGATCATGGTATTTATATTTTGATAGAAATATCTTTTGCATCTCACTCCAAGATCTTATTGAACTAGTTCCTAAACCCATGAACCATTTAAGAGCTATATCCTTCAATGTTGCCGAAAACAATCTCAATTTTCGTGTTTTTAATAAGTAACCATAAGATCTACAAATAGTTTCAAATTTGAAGAGAAAGTTTTCTGAATCCTTTGGCCTTTGACCATGAAAATTTGGAAGAAAATATGGAGGGATGTCCTTCATGTGCACATTGATATCAGTATCTTTAATAGGGAATCCAAGAGGATCTTCCTCATTGTTATCTTCTCCATCCATTTGTTCTACATTCTTTGCCATCTCTTCTTTTTCTTCTACCTGCAAAAGTGGATAGTGATATGGTTCTTACTACACCATGTGATCAAATGGGGGGGTGGGTTGGTGTTGGAGGATTTGTTTTTTTATGGTTGAATGAAAACTATAGTGCAATGCAATTTTATAATTTTCAAATTAAATATGCCTAATGCAAATATTTTTTTGTTTTTGAAAAAAGTAAAAAGAAATGAATCAACTAGGGAAGAAAATTATATATACTTTAACGCCTCCCCGACATCGGTGCCAAAAAGTGATGAGCCTCGGTATTGCAGAAATAATGTTGCAACTCCTAAGGCTACCGACTTTAATTATTAACCCGTGTCCTTCCTCTCTTATCATGATGTAATGGAGTGCATGTAATAAAGTTAAATCCTAAACTAATTGTAGAAAATGAAATGTTCAAAATGGAACCTTAACCTATTGCAAGAAAGAAATTACAAGGAAAGAAACATATTCTAATTGCATAAGGATCATGAACTAAATGTAAACGAAACCTAGCTTAACCATATTTATCACATGTGATGATTTAAACTAACTGAGGATGAAATCTGATCTAGAGAGTACTAATTGCTCTGTGCATGTGTAAATATAAAATAACTTATTTTTAAAATATTTTTCTTTATAAATGCAAATGCTAATTTTTCCTTGATCTTTGGTAGGGGAGATAGGTGTGGAGGAAGACGGGTACAATGATTTTGATGGCTTGGAGGTCAAGTAGGGGCCTAATTCCAGCTTCAATGATGATTTTTCTCAATTCAAGCTCAGAAAATGCTGCTACAGGATTTCCTACAAGATGTACTGGTTCTCCTATAGGATCTCCTAGTTCTCCTATAGGATCCCTTGATTTACTACAATATGTTATAGGATGTTATAGATTTCCTATAAGAAATTATAATTCATCGAATGACCAAGAAAATCAAATCCAAATTCGGCAGGATAAAAAAATTTATTGACAAGGATATCTTTGATCGCCATTCCAAGTGGAATCACTCAAAAAGACCTCTATTAAGCCATGCTAACAAATAGCACAAAAATGCTAGTCGAATGTCTAGAAATTTGAGAACTAGTGAGCTAGTAAATCTATAAAATTCCTAACCTAATCAAGTGAAAATGTAGTAGGGTAATTTTTGTTATGAAGTAGGATTTTTTTTTGATATAATGAAAGTGTAACCGACATTATTGAAGCTCGTTAGCATGATCTAAAAAATAGCAGAAATTTAATGTTCTTTGCCACAGGAGTTTCAGAAATCTAGATTTGGAAATAAGAAAGATAATCCAAGTAGCTCAATGATTAATATGACATTCCAAAGCTTTTCCAAGGATGAAATGATGCTTGTGATCCTACAAAATAACTTACATAAGCCATTTAACCCCATCCTACAAGAAGAAAACATTAATACTAAATGTAGAAATAGAAAGAAATAAAAACAAGAGATGCATGTGAATAAGAAGTGAAAGGTAGGAAAGAAAATGATACAAAAGGGCTCTAAGACTCTTGAGATGGCCAAGCCCAAGGAAACTTCGAGACCTATTGAGAAGAACAAGATTTAGAAGTTGAACATGACACCAATCTTCATTATTTTCATCAATACAATTACATCCCTGCAAAAAAATACAATGGAGTTGCAGAAATATGAGTTCTCTCCACAAGAACACTAATTAAAATATCCCTCTAGAGGAAAATTCAACTTGTTACTTATATAAAATGATTAGGAATCATTTTCTTTAATGGAGGAAGCTTTCCCCACTAAAATCCCTTGATTAGTTGATTTGGTTCCCAATACTAAGAATCTGCACTAAATGGCAAGGAAGACATTCCTAGATTTTCTCAATCATTGGAGTTCCACAATTTGTGCCATAATTCCATAAGATCTTGTTGACTTATTATTTAATAGTGATCCTCCTGTAGGAGGGAGAAAGTCACTAAATTATCTCCTACTTCAAATCTTCATAATCTTCCCAATATTCTCATAATATTTCACAAAGCTAAATAATATTAGGCACAAGTATGCAATTATTCATAAACCTTCCTAGTGAATATATAAAAGTTAAAAATACATTATCTAGTGCAAAAAGACAGGTTTAATGTGCTGAAGGATGGTCATAGGCCTTAATTTATATTTAGTTTAGAGGCATGAGCCTTAATTTATGTCAAATTTAGAGGCCCATCAGTCTTCAATCCAACATTAGAGTCTACAAAATCATGATCAAAATTTATTTTATTCTCGTCATAAGTTTTGCCTGATACCTTTTCACCATTAGGAATTATTTCTTGTAACAACTTTGGCAAACCTTCCTTCAATCCCTCCATATATGCTTTTAAACCATCCTTCAAACCTTCCATTTATGCTTTTAATCCATCCTTAAAATATTCCATATCTTATTTTAAACCATTATTCAAAACATCCATCTTATCTTACATTTCATTTTTGTTTACTCTTTGCGAGATTGAAATTTTTTGCACTTGGTCCTGTAATTTTGATATATCATGTTGCATTTCTTCCTCTTCTTCAAGCATTGTAGTAGGGATTTCTTGTTTCTTATTAGGTGTTTCTATTTTCTTGCATCGAGTCATTTTGGAACCTAACAATTTATGCTTCACTACGCCCCTTGAATCACTTCAAACTGATTTTTTAAACAAAACTTATAAAATTTTCTTAGAAAAAATACACACATTTTTTCCAGCTTTCCAGGAGCTCAATATTAAGTCTATTGTAGATACGTAATTTTGAATGTCTATGATGTGAAATTTTTTCTTGTGATAGTCCTGTGATTCTTCTTTCTAGCCCCATAAGTCAGACCGAGATTGGATTCTTCAAGGAAGAGTTATGCCTGATCTCCCACAATGACCTAATTCTAGACTAGTCCAGTAAAGAAAACTTATATGGAGTGCCACGTATCACTTTTTAAACTTCAACACTAAAAATGATACATAGCAAATTGGAGATTATTCAATTTCAGTTGCCTTTTACAAAACTCAAATCTGATGCTCAGAGAGAAGGATATGATGATTTTCCCTAGGTAAGTTGTTTGAGATTGAATTTTTTTAGCCCAGAAAAACCCTAACTTCCTCAGATCATATCTCTAAAGAAATAGTGAACCAAGCTCAGAAATGTTTACAAATTATTCCCCTTGATTTTGGATCCACTTGGTAAATTTTTCAACTTTTGAATCTTCGTGTAAAAAACATTACAGCGAAAATACAAAGATGACATGTTTGAAGCAGCGAAATCCTAAAATTCAATTTAATACCAAATGTTATGCAACCAGCTCACTAATAGATAGATAAACAACTTAAAAGTTATCCTCTTCAAGGGGGAAACTTCATTTACATTACATAAATGAAAAATTCTTGTATTATACAAATTACAATACCTCATTTCTATATATAGGATTCTAAGAGGTCACAATATAATCAGAGCCTACATAACCATAATAATGAAAGGGAACAATGATAACAATAGTGGGCTTCTATGGGGTCCAATAATAAAAATATCGGGAGTACATGGGAAGAATAATAAAAATAAGGGGGCTAAATTAATAATAACAATAAAGGGATACATTGATATTATATGGACCTAACATTCAATTACAATTAAGCTACAAAAATGAGGGAGCCCAAAATGGGATGAAGTGAGAGAAGAGGTGAGGTAAGAGTGCTTCAGAGTGACAAGGAGTTTCAACGGCTTATTTAAAATAAGAGCTATGAAAAAATAATAACTTTCAAATGAGGTGTGAGGAAATAACAAAGGAGGTGAGTGCAAAGGTAAGGATTTCAGAGCTCTCATATCGAGGGTATTTCATAATTAAGTTACAAAAATCAAGATCCCCAAAGTGAGGAGTTGAGGAGGGCCACATAGAGTGGGACCCCCCCATAAAAACTACAATGACTTGACAATTACGGTATCGATAACATTAAAAACGAGAGTCACTTGATAATTTTGAGATTTTGGGAGTTCATAAACTTTGTAATTTTAATTTTGCTTTCAAAATCTGAATATATATTTTTAATTGTTTTACAAACTCAATTGTGGTAGTTCTATAGGACCGTTAGCAAAAACAAATAGAAATTATTAAATGTTAATACAAAATCAATATTTAGAATTTATTTACAATAGACAAAATAATATAGATTTTGTACATTTTTTAGCCCATACCATAAAAATTACCGAACTTCAGATAAGGACCATTTGAAAATTGTGCATTCAATGGAAATGAAATGAGAACCGATGGAAATCTAGAAAAAAATCGAAGGTAATGAAGCAATCAAAATAGAAATCCAAAGAAAATAAAAATCTTGCAAAATTGTCGGACACTTAACGAAAATGGTGATTTAACCAAAATTTATGTAGAGGGTCTCCATTATTATTATGAAAATAATAAGTTTAAAAATGGTGTTGTTGTGGTGAAATCACATCAATCCCTTGCCTCTATAATTTCTTCTACTACGACCTTTAGTAATTTAATCACCTCTAGAAGTTTCGGCATGAGACAATTGATCTTTTTGAGAAATGCATAGATTTTTTACATCCAAATTTTGTGGAGGCTCTTTCTTCCCAAAAGAATTTTCTCTCTCAACAGTTTTGGTCATGAGTATATCAAATGTAATATCTTTTAATTGTGCACTACCTTGGAAGGATTCCAAATAGTATGAAGAGACAAGGTGAAGGACTTTTATAATGTTTATGAGTTGTAAATCTACTTCAATTTCAACAGCTTTTATATCATGAAAAATAGATTTTATTTTAGAGACACTCTTCAATGTATCCTTATCTTACATCTCCAAATTACACAATTTCAACAACAACTCAATAAGTTTGACTTATGAGTGTAAATCACACAGTTCTTTTAACTTCTGTAATGCTTTGAACGTAGTATCCCAAGAAATAATATATTGAATTACCTCTTTTAGCACCAATGCATTTATTAATGCATATGCCTTGTGGTCTTTTGTCTCCAAAATTGCACGTTTCTTCTCATTATCAAGCAACTCCAGTGTAGTTTCTTTTCCATATTTATCAATCTTTCTTTAAAAAATTTCCCACAAATCATTAAAAACATGATCTCTTTCAAGCTTTCTAGACCACTCTTTATTATTCTCCTTCCCATTAAGCACAAATCCAACTATGGAAACTATTGAAGTTGCAATTGTTTTGCAGCAAAATAAATTCTTCAAACAAATCCTTTTGAAATATAGGCAATACTACTCTAAAAATATAAATCCTTTCCTCCCTTTGTTTTAAATAAAAATTGGCTTAGTGGTCTAAGGGTGTGCTTCAAAAATAACCCAACATATATCTAGATTTAAATCTCAGTATCTTCATGTTTTGTTTTCTTCATATTATAAACTTATTTTAAATCAAACATTTTGGCCATGCCTTTTTTTTTTTTAATTTCCAAAAATAAATTGTTTCCAAAATCCTCTTTTGCATAAATGTAATAATGTGTCTCCCAAAAATTTATTTCACCAATTCCTACAACACGTGATGGATAAGGAAAAGCTAACTTTAGATATATCTAACATATACCATATATTACATATTTCATATATTGGATAGAGCTAGCTTTTTGCAGTCTTCCTTAACTAAATTTTGAGCACACACTCAAAATAAACAATAATGATAGATAGTTAAAGTAAATTTTCTTTGGATTATACACAAACATATGTGAGAACAAATAAAAAGTAACAAGTTCATACAAAAATGTTGTTTCAAATGGTAAAACCCATGTTGGGTACCATTGTATAGAGTCAAGGAATCGTCGCGCAATGAAGTCCAAGGGTCACAAAAAGATGAGGTAATGTCAAAATTGTTGAAAAGGGTCAATAATTGTGCCCCTATTATGCTATTAATGTGTTAATTACATATGTTGGATCCAGAGAGCTCATTGAACGAGTCGCAAAAATGCATAAATAAATTTCAATGAAGCCAGATCAAGTAACTCGTCATGGGTAAGATTTCAAATAGGCCTCATATGTGTTATTAAAGGGCCCTAGAGAAAATACCCAAATTCTATCAAAAATTACTCAAAAAGAAAAATACTTCTCTCACAGTAATAGAAGTTTTTACCTTTTATCGCTTATATGAGCGAACTTCGAACGATTGAAGCTACAGACTAAGACAAAGACACATTCCTCCTATGTCTCCAAACATCTATGGTTCTCCTAAAGGAATTATTTGTAGCATATCCTAAAAAATATCATTCATAACTTCAAATAATGCCCTCTCAGACTTCACATTTCATCCCTTTCACGTCCTCAATAACTCATGGAGTTTATCAACAACTCAACCGAAGCGCTGATACCACTATACATGCCCATATAAACTCCACACAGAAACTTGTGCAACATTATTGATGAAAAACCATGTATTTATACATCCACAATGTCAGTACCAGAGAGTTTTGTATTGACAGTAGAAAAAAAGAATCTACAACTAATTATTTACACTTACAGTCCTAAAGGATTAGCTAACAACATGATTGTCCCACCACAATAGCAAGAACATTGAACCCAAGCCAATCTACAACTTAATATCATTAAGATGATGATATGTTTTATTGAAGAAGGTGTAATGTCATTATGTGAGAAGAAGGAGCCATCCTTTATATATAATGGCTTTACATGACTGAGTGTAGGTTGTTTGGTAGGGATGGTTTATTGTCTTCCTTTTGCACATGTTAACAAGCAATATTTACAAAGATATACACTATTTAATACACCCTATGTACTTGTGACAGTGCACCCCTACATTCGTAGGAATTGTCTAATCATCGTGCATAGGCATGAGCATGGTAATCATACCATCACTCCACTCCCTTCTACATGACAATTGGTCTACATTGTGTAGATTTCGTTGCAAATTTAGGTATGACATCGTTATCAATTCACCACATAATTAATGCCTATGCCACATTGGTTTGATTTTCTCATTAATATTATTCTCACACTAAGATTATTCTCTTTCAAAATTTTAATTTTATAATGGAACTCCCAATCCATACAAAGAACTCAAATTAGATTTTGAATTTTTTAACCTATCCTGCCATATTTTATTTTATTACAAATTCAAAGCAGAAATTTGGACAAGGGCATAGCCAAGATTTGACATCAATTTCCAATAGTTGAGCTCATTTTAGAAGCTCAACATAGATCCATAGAAAAAATGTATGGAGTTGATCTGAAATGAAAAGTCCACTCATTCATTCATGTCAAATCTCAACTAGGCCCTGGTCTAACTTTCTTCTTCAAATGTCTAATTAAACAAAACATGGTCGGCGGATCCAAGAATGGAAGTGATAGTGAAGAAAGGAGAGAGATTCAAGTAGTTATCCTACCTTTATAGGTCGATATATGTTGGGATTGGCTTGCTACACCCTCCTTCCCACCGTGTTCCAGGAAATTTACATTCTACATCTTCTTTTTCTTTTATATTTACTTTACGGAAGGATATTGCTTATTTTTTAATAGAATATTAACAGGAATATATTGGAATCTAATATCATGTGAGAAGACACATCCTATAGCTACCAAACAGAAAAACATTAGGACAATTTGGGTCTCCGGCAATTACTAACAACAAGTTTCTCAAGGATCTCTTTTATGCAGATTACATACTTAAACCAAATCTACAACTACTGATCTGATTTCTAGAGAGGTGGCTGACATCTTGTCACTGTGGGTGTAATTTCTGTAGAACCAAATGTTTAGAAAAATGCATATTTTACCTTCTAATTTGTAATTAACTTCTACACATATCAAGAAATTGGAGGCATATACTATGGGTGAATTTCTAAACTATCTTTGTCAAAGGATAGGATATATTGATTCTCAAGTCCCCATACTAAATTTTAAAACAACCTTTGTAGTATTATGTGCAAATACATTTACATGTACCTTAATATCATTTTTTTCATTTACTTGTCAGAAATGCATCAACAAGTATATTGACTTTGCTTGAGCAACAAATATATTTGCCTTGCTTCAAGGTTTAGTTCTTGATTATTGAAAAAAAAAACAACACAAACAAAAACAACTTGGAAAAACATCAAAGTTGATCACAATATTTTAGTTTTTCATTTTCCTTTCTTATCATCGAAGAAAACATAATAAAACGGTAGAAAATTTAAGATACTTAACTGAAAAATTAGCTACCATATAGGTAAAAAACTTAACAGTATTAAAATTCTATTAGATTAAAATCAGATTTTATGTTTTAAATTACATTTAAAATAATAATATTAAAGCTATTAATACAAATAATATTAATATTAATATTAATAAATATTATTGAATTATAGTGATGAATTTCTTTATAAAAGTGGATCAGAATAGTAGGAGATGGAGATGGAGATGGAGTTGAGCATTTCAGATCAGGATCTGTCACAGTTTTGGGTTTATTGAGGTACCTGAAACAAAAAATTACTTTTAGCTATCATAATGGTACCTCATGACATCTACTAGCCCATACGCCTATGCTGTTACCTTTTTCACTATCGATAAACTGTCATGGTTAATACCTCCTCTTTGTCATCTTAGACTTCCCTTCCCTCCCTGATCGCTAGCATTTGAGTTTATACGGCGATGGGTTCCCCAACACTCTGAAGGCAGTTGGTGCAATTTTTTAGTGACAATTATGGAGGAATTAGTTGATTATTCTGTGGACCCTTTGGAGGGGGTTTCTATTTGGACACATCCTCATTCAAACCCAGCAGGCATCTTCTCCTTTCGCTGTGAAATTTCTGATGTCGTCGAAGTGCTGCCATCAATCTCAGGATCCAAGAGCTTAGTTATTACCCACCCAGAGGTCAGCCCTACCCTGACACACCACCCGAAATAGTCTCTGTTTCCTTCTACTCTGTAGCTTGTGGAACATCCTATGAACCCCAGCGGTGAAGCCCTATTTCTGGGCCTCGCCCATTTTCCTCCCTCAATTGGCTCTTGTGTCCCCCTGACTACTCAATCCTGTGAACCAGTGGCTCATGTTGTCGACCATCAATCCACATTTCCACTTGTTGCTCCCCAGTCTGGTAACCTCAGTGGGATTTCTTCCTTAACTGGCATCTTCACCTTGGTGCCTATCTCGGATTCTCCTATCACTGTAACACTTCCCCTTCGAGCAACCCACAACTACCCTCATCTGATGATAGGAATGGCATCTAAGAAAAATAAGTTTTTGAAACATAAGGCCTGTGAGGTTTTCCTTAGGTTAACCAAGGACACACAGTTTTACGACTCCATAGACATAGCAGATCGGGTATTGGTGGGATCATCAGGGAACACAACTATAGTGTGTCAAGGCTGAGGCAATGGGCAACTGAGGTATAGGGTCATCACATCATTGATCCTCCATTTGTGCAAAATTTTGTTAAGGGATTGTTTTCCCTACGCTTTGCCAGGGTCAAACATACAAATTGGGTGTTGTCAACCATCTAGCATATAGAACAAGCGCTAGTGCTCCTCTACAGATGGACTCCCCTTTTTTACCCTGAATAAGAGCGGCTTGAAGTTTTCCCCCTTTGGGTTTGTCTTCCTGGTTACCATTACAAATATGGTCTGCGGATGTCTTTATACACATTGGGAATGAACTTAGCACTTATTTATAACATGACAAATCCTACCTCACTATAGGGAAGATGGCCTACACTAGGGTCCTGGTACATTTGGATACCACTGATGGATTACAGGAGTTTTTCACTATACATTGGAGGAATTCTTCTTAGCGACAGACGTTGGATTATGAAGGAGTTCCCTTCCGATATAGAATATGCCATCAAGTCGGGCACCTCTATCATGATTTCCCTCTTAATGGAAAGGCTAGTATAGGGGATTCATGAAGGGTGATCCCGCCAAAGTCACCACAGAAGCAGGGGAACAACCCCCTATAGTTGACTCAGACATGCAAGTGGATCCTATTTTAGTAAAGAAGAACCCCATGTAAGTGACCCCGAAGAAGCATGACAGACCACCAATTCGGCCACCCTCTCCTCCTCTTACAAGGGTTAGGGTGGTTGTTGGGGCTACGGATGCTTTAGATAAGAACTCTCCCTCCGCTAATGTTTCTAATTTGCTCTCTACTACGAATTTTAATGTTTTTTCTACTTCTGGAATTGTTCATGGCTCGGTTGGACTCTCTATGCCCCCATCTCTTTGAACTACCCCCTTAGCCCCCCTCAATTACTCTCTCTACCCTTCCCCCTTCATTCCTGGACCACCCCCCCTCCCCCGATCACTCCTGCACTTGAATCTGGGCCTCCCTCCCAGAGATATCGGACCTAATCCAAGACTAAAAGATAGTCTTTGGACTACACTGGATTAGACATGATTACCTCCCCTTCCCCCCTAAACTCCCTCTGGCTCTAACCTCATCTCTCTCGAAAGTGCAGAGCCTGACTGGAGAAGATATTGCTACTAGAAAACAAGCAACCATTCATGGGGAACTTAGAGCATGGATCCCCATGAAGTAGCCCCCCCCCCCCACCCCATGAAGATAGTCTCCTTCAATTACAGAGGACTAGTTAGGCTTGAAAAAAATTAACACTTCGAAGAATGATTTCCACAGAACTGGTAGATGTCATTTTTTAATAGGAAACCATAGGAATAGTTGAAGCAATCTCTCATCTACTTGAATCGATGCTCCCCAATTGGATATTTCTTGGCCTTGATGCTAACAGAAGATTTGGTGGAATTTCCTTGGGATACAATTCTCACACCATAAACCTCCACAATAGTTGGGGTGGATTTGAGCATATTGGGGCAAATTTGTTCATAGCTAATCAGGCAATGGAGATTCAATTTTATAATGTCTATGGGCTATGCCATCATCGGCTTGAATGCTAGGATAACTTATTGAGCTCTGAGCTACCTCAAAAGGAATACCTTATCATGGGAGGTGATTTAAATTTCTCCATAGGTCGTTCTTAATCATGGGGTCACCGAGAACAGAGGGACCCCCTATCTAACTATTTGTACAATGCCTTGGAATCACACAACTTGATTGATATCCCCTCTGCAAAGCTGCAACCTACCTAGAGGAATAATATGATTGGGGTTGACAGTCTACCTTGAAGACTTGACCGATTCCTAATCAAAGAAAGAAGACTTGACCATGGTCTTAATCATAGACAATGGGTGGGATCGAGAGGCATCTCTAATCATTTCCCAATATATATGGAAATATGCATAGAGTAGGGAAAACCCAAGGGTCCTTTTAAGTTTTGCTTTGCATGATTAAAGGATGCTTCTTATATATGCATGGTCACATATTTTTGGAATACAAATCCACTAGATGCCGAAGGGAGCATAGCTAAAGTGTTTGCTCACAATATTACCGAGATGAAGAGGCTTTCCAAAATATGGTCACATAACTAAAGGGTCAAGGATGATCAAACCCTGAGAAAGGTAGAAAGTGAAATAGAAGAATTTTAAAATGATCTAGGTGGGGTACACAACTCCATATAACATGAGGAAATAATCTCATCTCGCTATGCAACTAGAGGGAAAATCTTAAAGGACCATGAAGAAGCTTCGACGTTGAGGAGTAGGGTGATATGGCTGCAAGAGGGTGATGATAACACAAAATTATATCACAAATATGAAAATGGGGGGAAAGAAATAAATACCATCTGGTAGCTCTCGGATGATCAAGGCCTCACTGTAAACACTTTCCCTCAGTTGGCATCATTGGCATCCTCTCATTTCAAAAAGATTTACAGAGCTCCCCCCCCCCCCCCCCCCCCCCCCCCCCCCCCCCCCCCCCCCCCCCCCCCCCACGTCAACCTTGCTGAAATAATACAAGTGACTTAGCTATTTCCATGCTTTGTGGAATAGGAGGATGCCAGAAAACTAACTATGGAAGTCACTCTAGGGGAACTAGAACCCACTCTCAAGTGGTTCAAGCAAGATAAGATCCTTGGGCCCAATGGTTGGTCGGTAGAGTTCTATCTAGCATTCTTTGAGATTATTCACACAGACCTCCTCAAAGTCATTGATGATTCTAGAAATAATGGAAAATTGCATGCTCCTTTCATCTCAACCTTCATTGTGCTCATCTCCAGGACCGATAATCTAACCACCTTTGACGACTATAGATTGATTTCTTTGTACAACTGCCTTTTTAGGATCATGGATAAAATTATAGCCAATCGACTGAGACCCATCTTATCCAAACACATATCTCTAAAGCAATTTTCATTCCTAGAAGATTGCCAGATACATGAGCCTGTGAGAACATCTTAGGAGGTATTGCACTCTCTACATGTCAAGAAAATCAAAGGTATGATTCTTAAGGTTGATCTCACTAAGGCTTTTAATAGAGTTTGATAGTTTTACTTAAGAATGTTATTAACCCACCTGGGGTTTCCTTTTTTTTCATTAAATGGATTATGAGCTACATCACTAACATACCATTCAGTGTTCTAGTTAATGGAAGTGATTCTTCTTTCTTTAATTCTAAAAGACGTCTCTGCCAGGGCTGCCCTCTATCACCATTACTTTTTGTACTCATTATGGAAGGGATCAATAGACTAGTCAAAGAAGAATTTAAAAGGGGAAGACTACAAGGCATAAAAATCACAGATGAATGCATATTGACACATCTTTTATGTGTGGATGATGTTTTGATATTCCTCAATGGTAGCAATGGGGACTTGACGATCATGAAGAATACTTTCTCTTTATTCACATCAGCTACCAGAATGACTATAAACTGCACAAAGTCCACTTTGACAATGGTTGGATGCTCCTAGCATGAGATTCATTATGCTCTTCAAAGATTTTGGTTTTCCCTCTGGAGACTGGAGGAGGGCCTCAAATATCTGGGACACAAGCTGAAGCCCTTTGGATACAAAATAGAACACTGGACTTGGCTTATTGCAAAGATGGAAAGTGACTCAACATCTGGTATTCTAAATATCTATGGAGGGATGGCAGACTTATTCTCATTAAAAGTGTACTAGAGGCCATTCTGGCCTATTTCATGTCCCTGGCATGGATTCTTAGGGGCATCCTCTCTAGGATACAAGCCTTATATTGTAGATTCCTTTGAAAGGGTAGACAAATGGGAAAAGTTTTTGCATGGGTCCAGTGGGAAGCTCTAAACTTGCCAAAGAAATGGGGTGGCTGGGGCATTAATATGCTAGAGGATTTCTCCTCAGCACTGGCAGCAAAACTTGTTTGGAATCTCATTATAACAAGCAGTCTTTAGACAAAGGTGGCTATCTCTAAATATATAGCCCTGCTGCAAGTGACAGATTAGCTAAGACTACTTCAAAGGCTCTCGATTGCGATATTGATCATATGGAAGGTTGTAATCAAGTCTCTGGACTCTCTCAGAGCATGCATTACTTGGAAAATACAATCTAGATCAGTTGTGAGGATTAGGCTGGATCCATGGATTGGTTGTGGGAATGCCCATAGGCTACCAATTGAGCTCACAAACCATCTCAATGCAGTGAAAATCACTCACATTTGTCACATTGCAGAGTCTGAGCATACCACTTTATTTCAGCAAGCATGGAAATTTTCCCATAGTCTCAAAATCCCTCATCGGTGCTCTCAGATCCGAAATGATTATATCGAGTCCCTTATAGAAGCACACATCCAAATAAGTGAGGGTGAAGATGAGGTAATCTGGGCACTTTAGAAGACTGGGAGATACTCACCTAAGGCTACCTTGTGTGTTGGTTGAAGCTTGCAGACTTCAAGCCATCAATTCATGGTGGAAGAACCTTTCGAAGCTCAAAGCACCTCCCAGATGTAGACTCCTTATGTGGACAATATTAAAAAATAAAATCCCCACAGGAGACAACCTTCTCAAGCATTCTAAATATGGTCCATATTGGTGTTGTCTCTGTAAATTCTATAATGAATCAGCCTTTCACCTTTTTATAGAATGTATAGGTGCATAAGAACTATGGCAATCTATTCTAACGTTGGTGGCACCACAATGCGGGTGGATGGGAGCATCTACCATAGAGGCATGGTCCGATTGGTGGACTATGGCTATTCCAAACAAGCTTAGGAATCTACCACTCCTCGTTAGTTGGGCACTCTGGATTGTGAGGAACAAGCTCACTTTCTAGAACGTCGTACCTCATTCGCCCTACATTATTTCCTGTGTTTTGACCGACTTTTCCCTCATTCTATATGACATTAAACCCTATCGAACCCACATTATAGTACTGTAGACCATTAATCACCAGATACCTTGGGCCTATTTTGATGGCTACACCGAGGAGGGAGGATGTGGTGGAGGCACCATACTATATATTTTTGTTTCCCACCTATACAACATACAAATGTGATTAGGGAGGGGAACAAACAACTTTGCTGAATTAACCACTGCAAAATTTATCATTCAATTCACTTTGGATAAACATTGTAGAGATCTACAATTATTTGGGGATTCTAAAGTTGTATGTGACTGGCTAAACAAAACTACAAGATGCTCTACATTTTCATTGAGACATATTATAGATGAGGCTCTGCGACTTATCTCCTTCTTTTACTCTTTTACATGGAACCATATTTACAGGGAATGGAACACAGCTGCCGACAGATTAACCAAAGAGGCTGCGAATGGGCCTCCAGGCACTTGGTTAATACAGGAACAGAGGGATGGCATTCACTATCACTACTACCATCGGCCATATATGGATATCGTTGTATAGTTTTGGCTTATTGGGAGCCAAGACATATTTAGAAGTTTTTTTGTTAGTTACTCCATCTGTAAATATACATGTTTATAATTAGAGCTAATCAGCACTCTCAAAGTGTTGGACTATTATTTGGTAAATTATTATGCAGTATATCACCTGACATTGATGCCTCCCTACGTGGACATAAGGCATCAAATTTTGAATAGCTATATTCCTGAACCTTTATTTTATCACAGAAAGTGCCTCTCTTATAGCATATGCATCGTGCATTTACAACATGTAATTTTCTTACTTAATGAAAATTATGATTTTTCAAAGGGGAAAAATGGATCGGAATATAAATGATAGAAAATGATGCATTGGAGAATATATTAACCACATTTACTAATGTAGGTGTGTTAGTTATGATTGTAAAAAGAAAGTATATAGAATGGTAGTTACCATGTTTAAATCTCCCTCCACCAAAGTTTAATTCTCTAGATAGATGTTAAAATATATATTAATTATAGTAAAAAATAATAAATCATATTCCATAAAACACAAATTTGAATATATTAAACCCACAAGGCATAATAATCCCAAGACGAATAGCCACAACGATGGAATTGAATGTATTTATAGCCACACAAGGAATCTAATACAAATACAGGAGAGACAATCCATTTCCATATTGAATTTAATTGTTATCAATGTGCATAATTCACAATTCAAAGTTTAAACTAAGTTTTAACATATTATCTAAATGGTATTGTAACACCCTTGGATACATCAATTACTACAGTAATTTTATTATGTTTTATACTTGAACATATGTTAAGTTATGGTATGTTCTATGATTATAACAGTTTACTTCTTTTTCTTATTATATTCCACAAATTAGCAATCACATGTACATAAAGTAAATTGCAGATAGAACATTAAACGATCGACAGAAAACAAGCCAAGACAAGAGACACAAGATGTGGTGGCTAGCCAGGGAAAAACCCCACAATGTGTGGGGAAACCCTTTGATCAAATCTTCTTTTATCTTCAATAATTCAGCAGAGAGAAATAGTACAATAAATCTGATTCATATCAACAGTAGCAAACCCTAGATCAACAACATCAGCATTAGCGGCTTCATTATCAAACTAGGCCAGGCGATATCTCACAAGTTGACCGTCGCATTGACTTCATTCCACCATCAAACGTTGTGGCTTCCAGAGGAGGTTTAGATGAACCTATAACACAATTCAGATGAGGAGATCTTCTACGCCACATAGGTCAATCTTAACTTCTACAGTTGCAGCTTCAGTTTCACCAGTTTTCGGCTTCAAACTAGGGTATTCGATATCTTGCAAATTGTTCGTCGAATTGACTTCATTCCACCACCAAAAGTTGTGGATTTCAGAGGAGATACAGATGGACCTACAGCACAGTTCCAAAGAAGAGATCTTCTAGGCTATGCAGGTCAATCTTTCCTCTGCAGTTGCAGCTTCAGGTTCAACAACTTCTAGCTTCAGATGTGTGAGAGAGAGACCCATTTTTGTGCTGTAGAGAAGAGACTCATTTTTGTGTAGTAGAGAGAGAGATATGTGATGAGAAGACTGAGTGAATATGAGGAAAATTCCTCTTATATTTATACACAACGTTGGTGTTTGAATATATGCGATTATTGGGCTTTTGATCCTACATGAGTTGTAGGTCGTCTTGATAATAATTCCATAATCAAAATAAATTCATTTCTCCATGAATACTTATCAGAATCGAATGATATTTATATCAATCCTACACCTATCGATGAGAGGAATCTAATAAAAATATTATCAGCCATGAATAAGATGACCCACATGAAGTTTTTCCCTAGTTGCCAATTTTAACACTCCCTCCCAACTAGGGAGAACTTCATCTGCAATCTGTCTATCGGTTGTTATTATTCATCCATCAAATGCACTACCCTGTATAGCCTAAACCTTGCCCTGCTCTACTCTATTCTACCTATTCTTCTTTGTCTTGTTATGCCTTGTGCTGATCAGTACTGCTTTGCTTTGTTCTGCTATGCTCTTACATTGTTTTGTTCTGATCTGCTTTTTTCTGAATTATGAAGAAGAAAAAATGATCAAGGATGTATCATATTGACTCAAAGTCAGTATCAGAGTATGTACCACTAGTCCCAGATCAGTCTCAACCGACCTGAAGTCAGCATCATAGTGAGTACAACTCCACTGTTCCTAGACCAGTATCATCCTCCAATGACTCAAAGTCAGTCATAGAGTGCGTAACATTGGCCCCAGACGAGTCTCAGCCAACCCGAAGTTAGCTTCATAGTAAGTACCACTCCTACCACCGGTTCCAGACCAGTATCATTGATCCTAGATCAATGGAGGTCATCCTAGCGTAGGGAGTATGGTAGATACAACGATGCATCCATCCATACTACTATGGTCCCTAACTTCATTTCCCTGCTCATTGATCAGATGAGAGGTACTTCCCATGAGTCCCAAACTACATGGGTAGAATGCCTCGATAGGATAAATAATCAATCCTGTCCTCACAAGAGAACACATCAATCTTGCTACAATCTCCATGGAGAACACATAAATCCAAACCTCATAGGAGAACACATCAATCCTGCTACAATCGCCATGGAGAACACATCAATCCAGGCCTCACAGGAGAGCACATCAATCCTGCTACATAGGAGAGCCAATCATCTTGTTCCACAAGAGAGCGAATCATCTTGTCCCAAAGAGAGAAAGTCATCTTATTCCTATGCACACCACCAGGGGAGGATGAGTCACCCTATGGTCGTATGTTGCTCCAGTAAGAACTGCAAGCCCTCAGAGCTCCCAAAGCTCAATGTATGCAACATGCAAGACCCTTGTACAAGGGTTTCTTGACGACTCCAAGTCATTTGGGAAAATCACAAATTAGATTTTTCCTCTGGGATTTGACAAGGTGTATACACATGTATACCATCTTAATGTGATGGAGCCTCCTTGCTCATCGACTTATTATATCCCAGATGATGTCTATCTGCTAGAGCAATCGACCAATATGGGATTCCTCAATAATCAAATCCCACCTCTGGTTGTTATATAGAATCACAATGGTATGTGTTCAAACAGGTCATTGAAGAGCTTCCCCAAATAGGCAGCTTCATACGAGATCATACTCGTAGATATGTATCCGGTCTCGGTGGTGCTTATGGAAACTGACTTCTGCTTCCTACTCATCCATTATATTGAAGCAGAATCCAAAGAGAAACAACACTAAAAAGTGCTCCAATGATCCTCCACACTACCTACCTAATCAGCATTCGAATAATCATGCAGTTTTATATTTTCGGTAGTGTATCTCCATCCATTAGTAATTGTGCCATGAAAATATCTTAGAAGATTCTTGGCATCAATGCAGTGAGGCTCAACCAAATATGACCTCACAGTGCTAACTACAAAACATATGTTTAGATGGAGGTTCACCAAAAATATTAATGCGAATGAGTTTTTGAAACTCAGAGGCATTTCCAAAATCTAGTCTGACATCACTACCATATAACTTCTAAAATTTAAGATCCTCAAGGTAGTCACAGGCTTGCAGTCCATCATACCAAATCTTTCCAATATCTTTACCACGTATTTTCCTTGAGATGGGAAAATTTCCCTTGGCTTCTGCCATACTTCAAGTCCTTGGTCCTTCATTTCAAATTCAAAATCCAACTCCCTCTTACATTTGTGAATGAGAGGGTTTGCACCTGTTAGAAAGAGGTCATCCACATACAGCACCAGTATGAGAGGATTGTCATCTTCAACTTTGAAGTAAAGGTTAGGATCAGCTTCACTCCTAGTGAATCCCAGCTTCATCAAGTAGCTATCGATCCTCTCATACCATGCTTGGGGTGCTTGCTTCAGCCCATAGAGAGCCTTATTCAACCTTCATACATGAGATTTTCGATCTTAAATTTCAAATCCTTAAGGTTGCTCCACGTAGACCTATTCTTTGATCGAGCCATGTAAGAACGTAGTCTTGACATCCATCTGATGTAGGTTCCATCCTTGTGAAGTGGCAAGGGCTATGATCGAGCGGGTGGTCATATATCTGGAAACATGTGCAAATATCACATCATAGTCTATACCTTCCTTCTGGGAGAAACTAAAAGCAACAAAGCAAGCCTTATACTTTTCCATACTTCCATCTGCTGCATGCTTTATCTTGTAAAGCCATTTGGTAGAAACAACTATCTTGTCCTGGGGTCTGGGAACTACTTCCTAGACATCATTCTTCATGATAGACTCATATTCTTCTGACATATCATCCTTCCATACTTGATGCTTGACGGTTTCTAAGAATGATGAAGGCTTATTTTGTATGATCGTGCCCATGATGGTCAGGTATCCCTGATACCTATTAGGTTTCTTACTTTCATGAAAGGTTCCTTGGGGTGCAGCATGTCCTTTAGCATCATCAAGTAGCCCCCTAAGCCATGAAGGCCTCTTCCTAGAAGAGGAAGGCTCGCGTGGAGGAGGATCAATTGGATCCATGGGTTCTTCTACATTAGGCATTGATTCATGATCCTTTTTTTTCGGTTCCCTGGTGTCGACTTCTTGAGAGATCCTCAAAGTCAGAAGATTTTTCACCTTGCTGAGAGCCATATCTTCATCAAAGGTGACATCATGACTAATTATGAATTCCCTTTGACCGACTACATAGATTCTATATCCTTTAGTATTTTCACCATAGCCCATGAAAATTCCCTTCTTTCTAGATGCACCCAATTTATTTCTTTTCTCTTTTGGCACATGAAAATATACAGGGCTTACAAAAATTATAAAATGAGAAACATCAGGTTTCTTACTGGTGAACTTTTCTTCAAGAGTCTTGGAACCCAATGCTATATGGCAGTGTTTATAGTTTCAACGCATAGAAACTTCAGAATTCTTTGATCATGTAGCATGGCCCAGACAGCTTCCACAATCATGCGATTCTTCCTTCCCGCCACACCATTCTGCTCAGGAGTACGTGGTGTAGTAGTCTCCCTCTTAATGCCAGCCTCAGATATGCCTAAGTGAACCAACTGTAATATATCGGAGGTCTTGCTTTGGCTTGAGGGGAATGGTCCCCTTTTGAGCTTTCCTTTGGCACATCCTGTACATACACCTTCTTTCTCTAGTTTGAATTTTGGCATCCTTGTTACCATCTGTGTTACATCGGGTAGAGATTTGTAATGAAGGTGGGAAAACCTCCAATGCCAAAGTTCGGACTGAAGAGTTGTGTCATAGGACATGACAACTAGTAGAGTTCCATCGACCCGATATAATGAATCAACACTAAACCCAAGAGTAAAGACATATTTAACATTATTTTTCCATATAGATACCTTGCCATTACTAAAGGTTACCTTGTAGCCTTTCTCTTCCATTGCCAAGATGGACACTAGGTTCCTTTTGAGGTCAGGCGCATTTAATACCTCCTCGACTTTCTAGCCTTCATGAATGGTTGTCCTCTTCCTCGATCCCCACCTCTCCTCTTACCTTTACTATTCAATTTGTCATTCCTTTGATTTTCCATTAGAGGGATTTTGACCATCATCCTGTTGTGAGTCCTTTCTATTAGGGCACTCCCATGCATAATGACTTTCTTTATCGCAGATGTAACATCATCCTTTTCTTCCACCCTTAGGTCTATCCTTTCCTTTTGATTTAGTCCCGAAATTATTTCTTTTCTTAGCGTGAGAAGAAAAGGCAGCAGGAGGACCTTTAGGCATGGGCATTTCTTGCTCTTCTTCACTTTTTTCTTCTTGAATGCGTCTAGCCATTAATTCCTCGAAAAAATGAATTACATTATACTTCAAAAGAGTAGTCCTGAACACGTACCATTCATATGGTAATCCTCCAAGAATTGTGAGTGACATTTCCTAGTCTATTGTATATTTCCTTGGAGGTGTCCAATTCAGATATGTAGGCCACCAAGTGCTTGTCAATAGAGTCCCGGATGATCTTCTATTTTGACTTCTTCAGTTTTCAATTTGTTCCATGCAGCAGCAGATGCATTTGATGGAGGCTCAACAATATTTCCTCTTACATGGTCCAGTAGTCCTGGATCTTCTAGGGTTAGATCGATAGACATCTTCGATGCGTGATAGTCATCTTTCTCATGGAGCTTGTCTTCAGCAAGAAAGAGTGTTGAGGACCCCATAGTCCTTTTAGGATAGCCTTACCAATCTTCTCTTCAGTGATTGTTCTTACTCTTGCTCGGGCTTTGTCTTCACCTCAACTCTGATACCATGTTAAGTTATGGTATGTTCTATGCTTATAACAATTTACTTCTTTTTCTTATTGTATTCCACAAATTAGCAATCACATGTACATAAAGCAAACTGCAAATAGAACATTAAACGTTTGACAGAAAACAAGACAAGACAAGAGACACAAGATGTGGCGGCTAGCCAAGGACAAACCCCACAATGTGTGGGGAAACCCTTTGATCAAATCTTCTTTTATCTTCAATAATTCAGCAGATAGAAATAGTACAATAAATCTGATTCATATCAGCAGTAGCAAACCTTAGATAAGCAGCATCAGCATTAGTGGCTTCATTATCAAACTAGGGTAGACGATATCTCACAAATCGACCACCAAAAGTTGTGGCTTCTAGAGGAGGTTCAAATGAACCTATAGCATATTTTAGATGAGGAGATATTCTAGGCCACACAAGTCAATCTTTACTTCTGCAGTTGCGGCTTCAGTTTTAGCAGTTTCCAGCTTCAAACTAAGGCATTCGATATCTTGAAAACCATTCGTCAGATTGACTTCATTCCACCACCAAAAGTTGTGGCTTTTAGAGGAGATCTAGATGGACCTATAGTGTAGTTCCAAAGAAGAGATCTTCTAGGCCACGCAGGTCAATCTTTGCTTCTGTAGTTGCAGATTTAGGTTCAACAGCTTTGGGCTTCACATGTGTGAGAGAGAGACCCATTTATGCACAATAGATAAGAGACTCATTTCTATGCAGTAGAGAGAGAGAGAGGTGATGAGAAGAGTGAGTGAAAATGGGGAAAAGTCCTCTTATATTTATACACAATGTTGGTGTTTGAATATATGTGACTGTTGGGCTTCTGAACCTACATGAGTTGTAGGCCCGCTTGATAATAATTCCATAATCAATATAAATTCATATCTCCATGAATACTTATCGGAATTGGATGATATTTATATCAATCCTACAACTATTGATGAGATGAATCTAAAAAAATATTATCAGCCATGAATAAGATGATCCAAATGAAGTTTTTCCCTGGTTGCCAATTTTAACAACATAATACTTAGAAAGAGTGTAGTAAAGGCATAATTGATATCCAAATATTTAAAAGAATAATTTTTCGTCAACACACTAATCATCGGAGGCACTGTGAAACGAATTTCAAGAGCCTCCAAACAATTGTAAACATACAATATTACATTTATTATATTAAGAACTCAGAAAACATAAATGTCTTTCTATGCTAATTCTTTTTAAGAAAAAGGAAAGTTACTTAGTGTTGTAGGACTTATGTACTATCTGAGGGATGGTTGGTTAGTCTCAAGGCCTAGAGTCTATGACTCTACCTAATACAATCGACCATGCTGACAATAGTTTAATCCTGAAGATAGATGAACTAGTCCCCGAGGTACCAGGACCTATTTTGGTAGGGTATCAATATTTATTGATTAATGGGATAATTATTCAAATGAAGGAAAAACACTTAAAGTTAAAAGTAAATACATACTTCTAGAGATACATAAAATGTTTGTTGCAAGTAACAAAAAAAAATTATTTTCGAGAAGCATAAATTTGAATATAAATAAGGATGGCAAGACTGTTAGGTCCCTATACTAGTAGTGTATCCCCTTATTATTATTATTCTAACCCACTTATTGTATTGTTGTGCCCACGTAGTCCCCATGTTTCTATTATTGTTCCCCATAGAAGCCCACTATTGTTATTGTTGTGCCCCTACAATATTATTGTTGTGTAGGCTCTAATTATATTGGGACCAGTTTGACTCCTACATATAGAAAGGAGGTATTTTCATTTGCATCATCCAAGAATTGTTCATTTGTGTAATGTAAAGGATGTTTCTGCCTCGAAGAGGCTAATTTTTACGTCATTGATCTATCTTTTCTATCTTTTTGTTAGCGGTTTACATAAAATTTGGTATCAGAGCTTTGGATTCTAGAATTTCACCACTCCAAATAGGTCATTGTGGTAGTTTCGCTATAAATTTTTCTCTGCGAAGTTTTAGAAGCTACAAAAAACCCCATTTTAGCCAAAATCATTATGAACCTTGGGTCTGAATTTCAAATCTTGTCTCACTACAAATTTGTAGATATGATATGAGGAAGTTAGAGTTTTTGCAAGCTCCAGAATTCCATCTCAAACAACTCATCATGGAATTTTCGCTATAATTTTTTCTATGAAGTTTTAGTATCTGAAATTAAAACCCATTTTATCATAAATCTTGGTGAAGTCAGGTCCCAATTTCAGATCTTTATTCACTAAATTTTTTGAGATACAATCCAAGACATTTTGGTTTTTGCAGATTTCCGAATTACATTCCAAACAGGTGACCTTGGGAGAATCATCATAACTTTCTCTCTGAGCATCAGATTGAAATTTTGTAAGAAGTTATAGAAAGAGTACAAACTGTAAATTTCTATATATATTTTTTAGGTTCAAAGGTCGAAACAGTGACACGTGGTAGATCATACAAGTTCTCTCTACTAAACCGGATTTGGCATAACTCTTCATTGAATAATCCAATATTGATTAGAATGGTGAGGTTAGAAACAAGACTCAGAGGGCTACCATAGGAAAAAATGTAAGAACTTGAATATATGAAATTACAGAGTTAGAGTCGTTCAAATATCAAGCTCCTAAAAGGAAGCAAAATAATGACTCAAATCATGAAAATAGAAACACCTAGTAAGAAAAATTGGATGGATGATTTGAATAATTCGATCAAAGCTAAGATAAAGAGTTTTATATGTGCCATGGAAGATCATATCAATGGTATGAAAGAATATTTGGAGAAGGGCATGGAAGATTTGAACAAATATATGGAAGGTTTGGAGGAAGGTGGGACAAAGCTGCTACAAGAAAGGCCTTCTAACGACAAAAAGGTAGTAGAGGAAACTTACGATGAGAAAAAAATAAATTTTAATCATGATTTCATATAATCTAACATTGCATTGAAGACATGGCATATTCTGAAGATCAATATGAGGAGGTTTTATGGAAAGGATCCCATAACATGGATACTATAGATGGAGAAATAGTTTAAACTACATGATGTGAAACTATTACAAAAGGTATATATTACATCTTTATATTTATAACCGAACCAATATTTATGCCATAGATGGCTCTGTTCTCCTAAACCACTTGTCACCTGGTCAATTTTTATGGAGTAAATGATAGCACATTATGAGGATACAGAGAGCAACACCTTCTTTAGCTAGTTGCTAAATCTCAAACAAAAGGGTTCAATTGAGGAGCACATTGAGGACTTCCAAATATTGAATATAAGGGTAAATGATATTCCAAAGAAACAAAGGATTGACCTCTCCATTAAAACTTTAAAGAATAACATTCAACATGAGGTTCCTCTTTGGGAACCTAATTCATTGGAGAAGGCATTCAGGTTGGCAAGAAAAATTGAAAGCAAAATTATGGCAATAAGAAATCCTACCACTGACAATTATAAAGATGGAAGTGTTGTTGCTCCTAGACTTCTAGAACCTAAAAGGTTGACACCACAACAATTGGAATAAAAAGAAGAAAATGAATGTTGTTACTCTTGTAATATAAAATACCCTAAAGGTCATAAGTGTGCTAAGAAGAAATTATTTTGCATTGATCGTCAAGAGGAGGAAGAAAAGTATCAAGAAACTTCAAAAGAAGAGGTTATACAGCAAGAAAAAACCCCAAAAGAAAGAAGAAATGAATCCAAACATATCTTGTAATGCATTGGTAGGAATTACCAATCCTCCAACCCTCAAGAAAGAAGGACATATCTAGAAGAAAAAGGATAAACTCACGCCCCCGCAAAATCAAACAAAACAACAAAATTATCAACATCACAGTAAAAGAAGTTTTGATATAGGCGGCTGGGTATTTTAAACTACAACCATACAAACAAATGTTCCTCAAGCAAGTTAAGAAGGATATCAAATTAACACCAAAGTACTGCAGTCCTTACAAAGTACTCTAAAATATTGGTACTATGGCATGCAAATTGGAGCTTCGTGCATCTTCTCAAGTGCCCCCAGTTTTCCATGTTTCATGCTTAAAGAAGGTTATAGGTGACAAGCTCCAAGTTCAAAAAATATTGTTTGAAAATTTAAGAGGAACTAAAAATCATAATGGAACCTGCAGCATTCATTAAAACAAGAACATGATAGCTACAAAATCGATCTATTTCAGAGGATCTCATCAAGTGGAAGAACTTAACCACTAAAGATTCCACATGGGAGGATGAGACTTTTATACACAAGCATACAGAGCTACTCAAGCGTTGAGGACAACTATTTTTAAAGGAGAGGGGCATGTTATGTCCCTATACTACCAGTGTATCCCCTTCTTGTTATTAGTGCAACCCCATTATTGTATTGTTGTGCCCATGTAGTCCCCATGTAGTTATTATTGTGGCCCAAAGAAGCCCACTATTGTTATTGTTGTGCCCCTACAATATTATTGGGACCATTTATACTTCTATATATAGAAAGGAGGTATTTTCATTTGTATCATCCAAGAATTGTTCATTTGTGTAATGTAAAGGAGGTTGTCGCCTTGAAGAGGATGATTTTTAAGTCATTGGTCTATCTTTTCTATCTCTTGTGAGTTGGTTACCTAACAAATATGAGTAGTTTATAAAAGATGAATACCTCGGCCAATATATTGTAGGAAAAATAACATCCTTAGGTTTGTAAGTACTAAAAAAAGAATTTAAATATTCACATGAAAAAAATACCATTTGATAGAGTAACCTTGTAAAGTACACCAGGGTTTTAGTTACTATTAGTTATTTCAGTGTTCAGATAAAAATGAAACATAGACCATGAAATATGATATTTTTAAAAATAAATAATGATTGGTTAATAGAAATATTTTCCCATTAACTGTGCAAATTCTACGCATAGTGTTCCAACTGATGAGAAATCATAAATAAAGTACCCATCTACAAGTTGATGTAAACCCTCAACAACATTTTTCTTAAATCCAACAGAACCCTTAAATTATGTCTTCGAACATTAAGTTTGGTGCATACAAAAACCACTATAGGACCATCTCGACACAAACTGTAACTATGAAAAAATACCCATCTTCCTAATCTGTTAGAGCCACAATTAATAGCCCAAAATTGAACCCAGACCATAATTTAGGACAGTAGTAAGAGGGATTTTCGGTTAAGAACGTCAAATGAGAAACATTTATGGGTTAGTGGGATAGTCATGGAAGAAAATGAAAGAATGTAGAAAATGGAAAGCCAAACCACTTCCATACTTGTTAAACAAAAGAAAACAAAGATGTTAAAAGCAAGAACCACTCTGTAAAGGAAAAATCTCTCTTTCGAGGAAAAGATGGAGGTAGAAGACAAACATTTGGTAAAAAGTGTTCAAGATAAGCTTCCATGCCCTGAAACAGTGAATTCTAATTGTTAAACCCTATTGAGCCATGCAACAAAGATCAGGGCAAGAGTAATAGTAAAAACCCTTTAGTTAGATCTGGACGGGATGCTAGAGTCGAACCTATATGTCTAATAGAGACCACCATGACAAAAATTCTTTCTATGCCAAAATCAACCTCCATCAAGAAACCGAGCAAAGGCTAATGTCAAACATTGGAAAACAAGTTTTAAAGTTGAACTATGAACTGGCGAACAAAACCTATAAGAAAGGAGTTGCAGAGCAAAACCATCAGGAACAAAGCAAATGAGGATTTCAGACCCAACACAAAAGAGGTTAGCCTTAATGGCTTGAAATCAATCGTGACCATCCACAAGAATCCTATGATCGAATGGTCAAGATCATAACAAGTGTTGACCCTTACATGTATGATAAGACTGGTGATAGATAAGATTCTAGAATCATCCTCTAGGAGGATACATGTATCTTCGACTTTAATCATATGCATGTTGAGCCTTAACCTTCGAGTAGGGTCAACATTAATAGGTAAATTAAAAACCATGTACCACAACCCCAATACCTTAGCATGTGGATTAATATGTAGTGTGGAGGAAACGTACATTATGTAACAATTTGGCAATGGAATAACTTATCTAAATGCCACATAACTGCATGAAAATAAGTGTCATAATAAATTATGTAGAGGTGGTAATTATATTAAAAAAAATATATATTTACTATATTATCTAGAAATAGGTAAGTGGTAGTTGTTACAAGTGGTATCAAAGCCAAGGTTTCGACACTGTGGCTAATCATGGGCACTAGGAAACCATTATTTTGTCAATGCACAGAGAGAGACAAAGAAAGAAATCAGGAGCAATATGTAGAGAGGAGTTGGACCCCCAACCTAGCCATAAGTGACCTATCGAGAGGACAATCTAGAATTATGGATATTGTTGGTAGAAGAGTCCCATCAAAAAAATGTTATACTACTATAAACTCTTTAGCAGTTGTGAGCTGAAATGAGTAGTTTGAGGGCTAACAATGAAAAATTAAGACAACAAGAGGAAAGGATTTTGAAAATATTATTTGATAAACAAAACTAATGGGAGCCCAACCCAAGTTCTGGTTAGGGGAATAAGACCGATACCTTTATAAAAAAGGAAGGTCATGCGAATTTGAGGGAAGATCCAAAAATGTTTCTAAGGGAAAAGAAAATGGAAGGTAGAAAATCAAACTACAAGGCGAATTGAAAAATATAAAACCTTCAGACATTGACAGTGAGGTTGAGGAAGAAGTCACCAGATTAATATGAATAAATACTTCCATAGCTATGAGTGTGGTGATAATCTTAAAGATATATTGTCAATATACCAATTACAGCGTAAAGCCACACTATGGTCACAAGAGTTTAAATTTTCTGGAAAATAGAGGAGAAGGAAGTGACTTGGACAGAATTCCAAAAGCATTTTGAAGACAAGTATCTGAAAAAATGATTCTTTGATGGAAATGAAAGGAAATTTCATTATTTAAGGTTTGCTCAATTAACAGTGGATGAGTTTGTAACCCAGTTTACCTTTCTGTTGAGATACATTCCATATATTCAGGAAGAGAAGGCGAAAGTGCAATAGTTCACGAGTAGTTTACCCGCCTTTATGAGGGAAAAGTTAGAATTTTATAACCCAAAAATGATCGATAAGAAAGTTCATAAGGCTAGAATATATTGTTGGTAATTGAAACAAAAGGGAGAGGGCACTCGACATGGGTCCTTCAAAAAAGGACAGAAAGGATTTCCGAAAAGCAGTAGGAAGATGAAAAGTTTACGTGTAAATAATGCATATCAGAGACCTCAGACCATGTTTACTAGAAGGAATCCACAAAAAGATAGTATACAAACTGAATAAAAGAAGACTAAGGCATTAGACAAAGGAAAAGACAACTAGCAACAAAATCCCCCTCTGCAATGTTGGGGATGCAGAGAACCCCATTACTATAAAAATTTTCCTCATTGTGCATGAGTTGAGCAGGTTACTAATGTCTAGGAACCCTCCACAGTGGGTGAAGTAGCTAGAAGCATGCCTAAAATAAATGCAGCTTTCGATGATAATCAAGCAGAATATCAAGCCACCATAGTAGAATTATAAGGTAATATATCCATCCACTCTGTTTCTATTTTGGAATATCCAGCCGCAAGTCAGAGTTACATTAGTCCAAAAATAGCGAGAAAATGTCATTTACAAGCATTGAAATTTAGAGATGCATGGTTGGTGCAATTAGCTACATGAGCTAAGTAGAGAGTAAACACTGAGATTGAAATCTATCCTATCAAATTAGGAGAATAGTAGATTCAAATGGACCTAAATATATTACCTTTAGGTTCGTATGATGTACTGATTAGAATCGATTGCTTAGAAAAGCATTGGTCCTTAGTGGAATTCAAAGGAAAATTTATTATCTTCCTTGATGAAGAGGGAACTAGATGAGAGATTCAGGGAATAAAAAGAGTTGTTAAAATAGGACTAATTACATCCAACTAGCTAGGAAAATGTATCCAAAAGGGTTGTCAAATTTATGTTATATAAGTGGGATAGACTAACTCTAAGGATAAGACTCCTTCCCTAGTAAAGCTTCCGGTAATACAATAATTTATTGATTTATTCCGAGAGGAAATACATGTGCTGCCTCCTAAATGAGATATTGATTTTACCATTGAATTACTTCCAAGAGAAGCCCCTATGTCCAAAACCCCTTATTATATGAGTATATGTAAGTTAACAGAACTAAAGATAGAGTTGCAAGAGCTTGTAGATAAAGGTTACATACGACCAAGTGTGTCGCCTTAGGGAGCACTTGTACTTTTTGTACAGAAAAAGGATGGTACGTTGTGATTATGTATTGACTATAGATATTTAAACAAGCTCACCATTTAGAAACAATACCCCCTACCCCATAATAATGATTTATTTGATCAGGTCAAGGGAGCTAGTGTGTTCTCAAAAATAGATTTATGTTCCATATATCATCAAATTTGTATTAAAGATGAAGACATTTGTAAAATAACGTTTTTACCTTGCTATGTTCGTTACGAGTTTGTGGCATTTCCCTTTAGGATTACCAACACCCATGCTACTTTCACGAGTCATGAATGGTATATTTCATCCATATTTAGACAAGTTTATCTTGATTTTTATCGATGATATTATTATCTAATCAAATAATATGGATGACCATAACAAACATTTGAGGATAGCATTCCTGACCCTGTGGGACAATTAATTTTATGCGAAACACATCAAATGTGATTTTTACAAAGACCAGATTCAATATTTAATACATATTATTTCATCGGAGGGTATGGCGGTGGATTCGGAAAATATCTGAACCATCATCAAATGGTCTGTCCCTAAAAATATTCCTAATATTCGATTTTTTATGGGGTTGGCAAGATATAACTGTTGTTTTATAGAAGGTTTCTCTAAGATTGTGTATCCTATAACTTCACTTCAAAAAAAGGGTAAGGATTTAAATTGGATGACTAAGTTCCAACAAAGTTTTGAGTGGCTGAAACGTGCATTAACCACCGCCCCCATGTTGAAGGAAGCAAATCTAGAGAAAGTGGACATAGTATGCACTGGTGCAAGTCAAGAAGGAATTGGAGGAGTGTTAATGCAGGAAGGAAATGTGATATCTTACAAATATTGTAAGTTAAAAGAACATGAACAACTATGCTCTTCTTATGAATTGGAATTAACTATAGTAGTTCACACATTAAAGGTTTGGTGAGATTATTTCTTGGGAAATAAATTATTTTAATGACGATCATAGTAGTTTAATAAAAAAAATTGACCAACCTAATTTGAATGCTCGTCAGGCTAGGTGTATTTATTTTCTGAACGAATTCAAGTTTTAGATAAGAAACTTTAAAGGTAAGGAGAATAGAGTGGTGATGCACTAAGTAGGAAGACACACTTTTTATATGAGATTTTAATATTCGAATGAAGATTGAGTTTACTACAAAAATTAAAGAAGCTTCTCAACAACACACTAAACATAGATTCATATGGCAACAAGCAAGACAATCACATAACTTGAATCATCAAACTAATTATAGTATAAACAAGGATGACATGTTAATCTTAAGAGTCAAGATATATGTTCCCAATCAAATATCTATCAAACAATTCAGGTTAGATGAGTTTCATAAGAACCCTTATGCAGCCCACTGGGGCTATCATAAATTGTTCTCTGCAATTAAAGAGGAATAATTCTGGCCAGGAATGAGAAAATATATTACAAAATATTTGGAAAAATGTGTGGAACGATAGCAAGTAAAGGCGGAGCATCAACACCCTGTTGGATTACTTCATCCCCTACCCATACCTAAGTCGAAGTGGGACATAATTACTTTTGAATTCGTCACTGGTTTATTGAAAGATAGGAAGAAAAATGATTTTATGTTTGTAGTAGTAGTTAAACTGAGAAAAACAACTCATTTTATACTAGTTAAATCAACATTTAATTTTTTTGAAATTTCAAATATATTTATGAAGGAAGTATTCTAACTACATGGAATACCTCGGGTGGTGATCTCAGAAAGAGATGTAAAATTCATATCATCATTTTAGAAGTCCCTTTTAATGGTTTTGGATACACAAATTCAATTCAGTACTAGCTATCACCCTCAAACTAATGGACATACTGAGTGTGTTAATGAAGTAATGGAAGATATGTTGTGTATGTATGTAATGTAACAACCAACCAAGTGGGAATAATATCTCCACTTAGTTGAGTTTTCTTATAATAACAACTAACATGAATCCTTAAAGATGAGTCCTTTTGATGTGTTATATGGAAGAAAATGCATAGTTCCTATCAACTGATATAAGCCCGAGGATAAATTGTTGTTGGGGCCTGACATGTTAGTAGAAATTGAACAAGCAATAGGAAAGGTTTGCTGAAATTTAAAGGTTTCCCAAGATGGGTAGAAGGCATATGCAGATAACAAGAGAACTTATAAAGAATACCAAGTAGGGGATCATGTCTACATCAAAGTAAAACAAAAAGAAGCACCTTGCGATGGGGTAGTTGTGCCAAACTTTCACCTTGATATCGTGTACCTTTCCAAATATTGGAAAGAATCAGGCCAGTAGCCTATCGGTTGGCATTACCTAGTCACATCTAAGTCCATAATGTGATCCACATGTATTTTAAAAAAAAATATGTGTATGATCCTAGGCATCGGATTAACTAGTAATAACTGTAGGTAATTAAGAAAAATAATTTCTTATTTCAACATTTAACGTATCTGTTAAAGCATAGACTAATGCTAAATTATAAATTATGATGTAGGTCGAGTCATAGAACGAATTCGTATTACAGCCTATCTGTATCCTCGAGGAGAGAGAAGTAACATTATGGAGTCAAGTTATCACCTAGGTTAAAGTGTTATTCAAGCACTTTTTCTCGAAGGAAGCTACCTATGAAGACAATGACTTTATACTTAAATTTTATCCTGCATTATTCCAAAGGGTTGGATTAAACATCGAGCATGGTGTTTCATTCGAGAGGGGGGGGATATGTAACACCCCCGGATACATAAATTACTGTAATAATATTTTATTTTACTTATTTCTTTTGAAAAACATTTGAATTGCATTTTATACTTGAACATAGGACATGGAAACGGTCTAGTAAAGGGGGTCTAGTAAAGGCATAATTGATATGAAATTATTTAAAAGAATAAAATTGTGTATAAAAACTAATCATAGGAATAATTGTGAAACGAATTCCAAGACCCTCCAAATAGTTTCAAACAGTTAGAAGAAAACGATTACGCTCTTCTTTTCTTTTCCTAGGGGGGAAGGAGAGGAAGTTGTTTCATTGTATTTCTCTAATTTTCTTTTCCTCGTTGAAGGAGCAATGATCTCCACAATGCCTAGATTATTGATGGACATATGGGAGTCCTTGAGTTGGAATTAGACTAGTGGAAGCCTTTATGCTACTAAATTGAAAAGATAGCCCCAAACTGGAGTGACAAGTCTTGAGGTTCAGAGGAGATATCCTAATATTATAAATAAAAGAACTATTTGGAGCAAGGAGCTAGAGGGAGATTCTGGACGTTATTGCATGACTCATGGTTGGGAGGATGACCTCCTAAATATAGCCATAATAGGAAACAGTCAAAAAATTAGATAGGTTATGTGCATCTTTCTTTTTTTTCTTTATTTAAAGTCTTGCAAGAATTTATGAATATTTTATGCAAGACAATTAGCTTGCTAGACAATGATTAATCTAAGAGAATAGTCATGAAAGATAAGAATAGGTTTTCTGTGTAAAAGGGTTGTAATACACGAACATACAAGATTGTGTTTATTATACTAAGAATTAGGAAATAATGGATGGCTTGCTGTGGTGATTCTTTTTAAGCAAAAGGAAAGTTACTTATTATTGTAGGACTTATGTACTAGCTAAGGGAATGTTTGTTAGTCTCGAGGTTAGGAGTCTATGACTCTATCTAATACAATCCAACATTCAAGTAGTAGTTTAACCTTGAACCCTAAAGTCCAATCAACCAAGACTTGAAGTCCAATGAACCATTTATTGATTAATTGAATAATTATTAAAATTAAGGAAAACCATTTATTGTTAGAAGTAAATACATATTTCTAGAGAGACAAAAAAATGCGTATTGCAAGTAACAAAATAGATTTATCTTCCAAAAGCATAAATTTGAATATAATCACCATGTAGAAAATACCATCTGATAGAGTAACACAAAGAATTTAAATATTCACCATGCAAATATTACCAACTGATAGAGTAACCCTGGAAGCTGCACCAAGGCTTTAGTTATTGTTAGTTATTTCACTCTTCAGATAAAAATGAAATATAGCCGGTGAAATATTATATTTTATAAAAATAAATAACTACTGGTTAATAAACATATTTTCCTAGTAATTATTCAAAGTTAACGCATAGTAATTGTCAACATTAGTAATTATGCAAAGTTTCCTCATTCCCACTGATGAGAAATCATAAATAAAGTAAAGTACCCAGTGACAAGCTGATGTAAACCCTCAACTAAGATTTTTGTTAAATACAACAGAACCATTAAATTACATCTTCAAACATAAATTAGAGTTCATATGTTCATACAAAAACCATGATAATACCCTCTAGACACAAACTATAACTCTAGAAAATATACCAATTTTCCTAATCTGTCAACTATGTCATAGGGTTCACTGAATTTGAACCTTAGGGTTCGAAATTCAGTGAACCTCAAGAAAATTTTGAAATTCGTTCAGGTTCGCCGAACCTGAATGTTGAACATGAAAATCAAAGCTGAATGAAATCAAACCCCATTTGAACACGAACTTGAATCGAAACTAAAGACAAATTTTATTGAATCTGAATTCTTTTTGTTGGGGTTCGAGCTTACAGTTCGCAGTTTTTAATTAATGGTTTATGAGAAAAGCCATGAGTGAATGATGGTTTTCAGCAAGCCTGTTCCCACCAAAAATATTCCTTTATAAACCATGCTATGTTAAGGATTTAGCACAACTTCGAATCAAGTGTCGACTATATAGTGTGAGCATGAGTTCTTAGTGAGATAAATCATCGGTGTGAAGTTTATCAACTGGTTGAGGAGAATATGCTCATGAATGAGGTGCTCGAGTCTAGAGATTTGGTTGCTAAGGCACTGTGTTGCCCCTTGGCCCTCAAGAGTCAAGCACGTGCAACTGTTGCAGTAGAACCGCAATCTACGGTTGTGAGAACTCTAGGTGGTTGGGTGCAAGACTCCCGAGTGTCCACTGTTGAGTGCGGTGTGCCAATTGCCTAGTGTCAAGCATGTCGACTGGAGAAACCCGAGTGGACTGTAGTTTGGATAATCTGACATGATACAGTGGGAATCATGAACTATTACTGAGTATGTACTATTGCTCAGATTATCTAACCTACAGACTTTTGATGAAGCCTGAGAGTATATGATATTTAGTTACAAGTCAGTTATTGTTGATGAATTTTTTTCACTTAAATATGTAACTAATTTTTTAAGGATGTTTTCATTTTAGTTTCTTGTACAATAGTTGTTGTTAGTTATTATGCTTACTTTTGTTAGATTTATAGAGCATATTTTACAGTTGGTTATTGTTATCCTCGTAATCTGGGTTGTAGTAGAAGGCCTGCTTTTACAGATTTTCCGACTACAGTTAGTGGAGTTCCACGTAGTCATAAAAGTACATACCCTAAAAAACCAGTGTCATATGTTATTGTCAAGTTGTTGCTCACAACTGTTGTATTAGAGCTCCAAATAACTGCGACATTCATACCAAATCTCAGTCATAAGATCAATTTTCACTTTAGGCTTATAGTTGTCTCTATGCATAATGGTAATTTCATTGTACTAGATGGAAATGATACCTTTGTTTTCTATTTAACACAACAACCCATGTGCATGGGTTATCATTTAATGGGATAGTGTTGTCCTATTTTCCATGCATATTGACAATCCTACACCAAAATGCATGTGGAATCCAATGGAGAACCTGCATGAGTCTAGTGCTTCTCAATGAGCTAGTCAATAGGATACCCCATTTTTTGCGTTGTAGAATGTTATTGCCCATATTCATAATGAAAAAAATTAAGGAAATTTCACATGCAAAGAGAGGTGCCAAATATTTCAAGCATGACTTTGTCAAGAGGCAAGAGGTAACATGCAAGAGGCATGAGGCATAGCTCAACATCAAGATCCCCATCTGTTGCAATTTTCAAGTTATATCTTATATTGAATCAAGATTTTATCCCTCCTATAAAGTTTTAGAGCTACACTCAATTGTCTTCACCCATGCAAATATATTGTATGCAGATGGCTAGGATTTCCCCTTATTATTTCATTAAGGTCCTCCACCTCAACACATCCTAGACTATGTTTATCCGCACCATCATAATTCAGTTTGTTTTTATCTTCTTGAGGAGTCCATCTCTATTCTTACTCAGGAGAACTTGTCTGCTGGCCTTTATTTGGAGGTTTCCCCTTTTATTTAACCATGGGTATTGGCTAGCAAAAACTAAAATCTTCGGGTTATGTTATTGCTTCCACTTGTGCTCATGCAAGGTTAGTTTTCTCTTCCAAGCTTATTATTTGTTTGATCCCATATTTTGCTTTTCAATTTTTTTTTTTTCTTTAAATCTCTAAATGATGTTATACTTAAATTTTGGCCATAAATTAATTACAATTTCCAAGTTGATACATTGAATTGATTTTTATCTTTAATGAGATCATGTGGGTGACATTTTTTTAGTGCCTCCTTTAAGAAGTGTTTGAAATAGTTGATGTTTTCTAACAAACTTGTGGCATTGAATTAAATTTTAACGATAGGGCATACATGAATTTCACTTTGGTCATCTGTTGCATATGTGCTATAAATTATGTTAACAAATTTCCGTGAGAATTTTCTTGTTGTTGTTGAAATCAACATCATTTCTGTCTGTAGTAAGAAATGCTCTTGGCATGATTAGTTGCTAAAATATTCTCTTGGTCAAGGAACATCTGAGTTTCTCAAGAGTTGATGTTAAACATCAATAGCCATGGTATTACTAAAAATAAAAAATCATTTTAACATTAACAATAGCAGTATTCTTTCTTCGATTATGTTACACATTGATATTAACGTGACGAAGCATGTTGAATTGTTAAGTAATATTTTAACTAACTATTTACATTCTCAAATTGAGAGCTAACTGGGTAAAATATGATTTATATCATTTAACCTGACTACTTTTTGGCTCCGAAATATATTACAGAAACTTTTACTAACTTGCCATTCTAGCTTTTACAAATATATCTAGAAAAGAAGCATTGTAATGTCTTATCAAGTATATCACACTTTTGGATAGAAGAACATGTCAACACAGTGAGTTTCAAGGGCTTCAAATAAAAAAAAATTACAACATGCATGTTACCCCTTCTTTACTCATTTAATTTTGTTATTTTCTTTATGAGAAAACCATGCTCGAAATGGTCAACATAGCCTAGTTTTTTCCAATTTCTTTAGGCTAAAATTCACTCTCAAAACCTGTAATAGTGTAATGGGCTACAAATTTATGTTTTAATATTATAATATATCTCTTTTGTTGGTAAATAAGTAATATTATTAACATGAGAATCTCTTGAATTTCATGCTCATGTTTTACATATCACTTACGAATGAGATTCATGTGCTAATTCGAGTTTTATTTGTATTTGAATTTCACTATTTTATCATCTATTTAAATTGTGATCCTAATATGCCAACAAAAATGCAGACATATTTGTCATGGCACCTCCAAAGTGAACAACAAATGGATGGAAATATCTGGATAAATTTGATGGGCCTCATGTGAAGCATTTGAAATGCAAGCTATATAATGATGAGTTTTTTGGATCTTTAACTAGAGTGATGGACCACTTACTTTCTGCCACTAATGGAAAATGAGGTGGTGTTGATGGCTGCAAGAATGTGCTTGAAGAGCTCAAGGAGACACTTCAGCAAGATTATGAAAATGTAAAAGAGGCTAATAAAGTGAATGAAAACAAAAGACAACATATTCAAATAGAAATTACAATGAATTACAACTCATTTTCTACACTTTATTCAGGCATGGTTGGTGTTGGGAGCTCATTTTAGTCAAAGGTTTAGCTCCCTATAATATTAGTGATTCCCCCATTATTATTCTCATTGTATCCCTTATTGTTATTATTTTGCCCCTATTGTCTCCATATTGTTATTATTGTTCCCCATAGAATCCCTCTATTGTTATTTTTGTGCCTTTATATTATTATTGTTAGGTCGGCTTGGTTATATTGTGATCCCGTAGACTCCTATATACAGAAAGGAGGTTATGTCATTTGAATCATCTAAGAATTGTTCATTTGTGTAATTTAAAGGAGGTTTCCCCCTCAAAGAGGCTTATTCTAAGGCGTTCATCTATCTTTTATATCTTTTTGTGAGTTGGTTTCATAGCATTTGGTATAAGAGCTTTGGATTCTAGGGTTTCGCTACTCCAAATAGTTCATCATGGCATTTTCGCTACAAAGTTTCAGAAGCTACAAAAACAAACCATTTGAGAAAAGATTGGTCTAAACCTCAAGTCTACATTTCAGATCTTTTCGCACTATATTTTTGGAGATATGATTTGAGGAAGTTAGGGTTTTTGCAAGCTCCAGAATTTCCTCTAAAATAGGTCATCGTGGAATTTTTGCTACAACTGTTTAGCTACGAAGTTTCAAAAGCTAAAAAAAAAGACCCATTTGGGAAGATATCTCTCGAAACCTCAGCTCTAAATTTCATATCCTATCTCCCTATATTGTCTGAGATATAATCTAAGGAAATTAGGGTTTTTACAGACCCCCAAATTACATTCCAAATTGGTCAACTTGGAAAAATCGTCATAACTTTTTCCCTAAGCATCAGATTGAATTTTGATCAGAAGTTGCAGAAAGAGGACAGATTGTAGTTTCTTGTATGTATTTTGCAGATCCAAAGGTCAAAGCATCAACATCTGGAACTTCATAATATTTTGCTCTTCTGAAAAGGTATATAATCAGTTCATCTTGGGAGATTGTGCATAACTCTTTCTTGGAGAATCCAATTTTGATCAGACCAGTGGAATTGTAAAAAGGACACAAAGGGCTACTACAGGTCATGATTTTAGAACTGGTAAATCCAAAATTACAAAGGTACATCAAATTCAATATTGAGCTCCTACAACTGAAAACATGTGTGGGATTTTTAAAATGTTGCATACGCTTGGTTTGAAAAATTACTTTGAAGGAATTCAAAAGGCATAGTGAAGCATTATTATCAGTAATTGATGCCCCAAAGAAAGAAAATGGAAACACCTAGTAAGAAACCTGAAAGCTTTAGCATGACTCATGAAGAAGAGGAAGAGATGTAACATGATATATCAATATTACGAAACCAAGTGCCACAAATTTCACTCTCACAAAACGTAACAGAAAATAAGATGGATGGTTTAAAGAAAGACGTAGAAGGTAAGATGGATGGTTTAAAGAAAGGCGTATAAGCTAAGATGAATGACTTGGAAGCTCAGATGGATGGTGTGGAAGCTAATATGGATGGCATGGATGCTAAGATGGATGCTAAGATGAATGGCATGGACGATAAGATGGGAGAATTGAAGATAAATTTGAATAAGTTGCTACAAGAAATAGTCACTAATGATGAAAGGGTAGTAAAGGAAACTCATGATGAGAACAAAATAAATGTTAATCATGATTTCATAGACTCTAATGTTGGATTGAAGACCCACCATGTTCCAAAAACTGATATGAGGATGTTTGATGGCAAGGATCCCGGAACATGGATACTATAAATGGAGCAATTTTTAAATCTCCATAATGTGCAGAAAACACAAAAGGTACATATTGCAACTTTATATTTGGAACCTAATCAATTTGTATGGTATCGATGGCTTTTCTCTCATAAACAAATTGTCACTTGTGCAATTTTTACGAAAGAAATGATAGTACATTATGAGGATACAAAAAGAAACACTTTTTTTAGCCAATTGATAAATCTCAAACAAAAGGGTTCAGTGATGGAGCACATTGAGGACTTCCAAAAATTGAACATAAGGGTAAAATATATTCTAGAGGAGAATATGATTGATGTGTTTATAGGGACTTTAAAGGATAATATCCAACATGAGGTTCGCCTTTGGAAACTTGATTCACTAGAGAAGGCATTTAGGTTAGCAAGAAAAATAGAAAGCAAAATTATGGAAACCAGGAAGCCTACAACTCACAACTATAAATATGGAAGTGTTGCTACCCCTATCCTTTCACAGCCTACAAGGTTGAAACCACAACAATTGGAATAAAAAAGAGAAAAATGGTTTTGTTACAGTTGTGATGGAAAATAGTCTAAAGGTCATAAGTGTGCTGAGAAGAAATTATTCTACATATATTGTGAAGAGGAGGAAGAAAAGGAACAAGAATTGTCAAAAGAAGAGGATATACTCCAGGAACAAACCCTAGATAAAGAAAAAATGAATCCGACCATATCTTATAATGCATTGGCTGCAATTACCACTCCGTAAACTATCAAGATATAAGTACATATCAAGAAGAAAAATGTAATAGTGTTGATTGATTCAGGAAGTACCCATAATTTTATTCATTATAAGATAGAAAAGGAATGAATTTCTTCTTATATGGAGCACGAGAGTGTCAAGTGATGGTTGCAAGTGGAGGAACCATAAATTGCTCTGGAAAGTGCCATAATATCAAGTTATCCATGCGAGAATATGTATTGAATAGGCTAATGCTTTCCATTCCAATGGGTGGTCTTGATGTTGTACTAGGATTCCAATGGCTACAATCCTTGGGTACAATAGCTTTTAATTTTCAAGAACTTTTCATGAAATTTTCTATGGAAGAAAAGGAATTTTAATTAAGGGGTATTGTAGGGAAAGCAAAAAAGATAATCAACTCTAATGGTATGACAAATCTTCTAAAGAGGGAACAATGAGGTGTAATTGCAAAATTATGCTCACTAGAGTTTCCCACATCGAAATCATTTATTTCTCCAGATCTCCAAAAAGTCTTGGACAGTCATTCAAAGGTATTTGAGACTCTCAAAGGTCTCCCGCCTATTCATGATCATGATCATGCTATTCATTTGATACTAGGAAGTGTTCCTCCAAACTTCAGGCCATACAAATATCCCTATGCCCAAAAGAGTGAAATTGAACCTATGGTTGCAGAAATGCTAGAGGATGATATAATTCAACCTAGTCAAGGTTCTTTCTCTGGTCCAGTAGTGTTAGTTCACAAGAAGGATAGATCATGGCGCATGTGTCTAGATTATAGGGAGCTCAACAAGCTCACTATTAAAAATAAATTTCCCATTCCTGTCATTGATGAATTATTGGATGAATTGAATGGATCAATTTAATTCACCAAGTTAGATCTCTATTCAAGATATCATCAAATCAGAGTGAAGACTACATACATTCCAAAAACAACATTTAAAACTCATGAGGGTCATTATGAATTTTTGGTCATGCATTTTGGCAATACTAATGCACCTTCTACATTTCAAGGTTTGATGAATTCCATTTTCAAACCCATAGAAAATTTGTGTTAGTATTTTTTGATGATATACTAATCTACAACAAGTCTTGCAAGGATCATGTCCAACATGTTGACATGGTGCTCAAACTATTGGAGGAGAAACAATTATATGCATAAATCTCCAAACATTTCTTTGGAGTACAAGAGGTGGAATATCTTGGTCATATTGTACCTCATGAAGGTGTTAAGGTAGACCATAGCAAAATTAAAACCATTAAGGAATGGAAAATTCCCACATCCATAAAGAATCTACGAGGATTTCTCGGGTTGACAGGGTATTAATGTAAATTTGTTAAGAAATATGGGAGAATAGTAGCACCTCTAACAACATTATTGAAGAAAGATGCATTTTCATGGAGTACAGAAGCAACGAAGGCCTTTGAACATCTTAAAGAGGAAATGTTGCAAACACTAGTCTTAGCTACACCGGAATTCACAAAAACCTTTATTGTGGAATGTGATGCCTCAGGAAATGGAATTGGTGTTGTTTCAATACAAGAAGAAAGACCCATTGCTTCTGAAAGTCATCCAAGCAAATGAAAGTATTTACACAAATCTATTTATGAGAAGGAAATGTTGGCAATACTACATGCAATTAAGAAATGACGACCCTACCTAATGCGAAGACACTTCAAGGTAAAAACAGATCATGATAGTCTTAAATACTTTTTAGAACAAAGATTATCTTCAGAATAGTAGCAAAAATGGGTCACAAAGATGTTGGGTTATGACTTTGAAATCACCTAGAAAAAAGGGAAGCAAAATGTTGTGGAAGATGCACTCTCAAGACGATATGAGCATGTGGAAGCATTTCTTTGCGTTATTTCTATTATCCAACCAGATTGGATAAGTGAAGCAAGGGATGAATGGAAGAATGATGAGGAAGTGTGGGCACTCATTCAAAAGATACAACAAGATCCCAGTACATATGATACATTTATCTAGAAAAATGATTCATTATGGTATAAGGATTGGATATACCTATGCAAGGATTCCCAACTCAAATGAAATATTCTTAGGGAATTGCACACCTCTCCCTTAGGAGGGCACTCAGGATTTCTAAAAACCTACCACAGGGTTAAGAAGGACTTTTTTGGGACGGCCTTAAATCGGATATTCAAAAGTTTGTGGCGGAATGTTTTGTTTGCCAAAAAAATAAAGTTGAAACAATTAAGACTCCAGGACTATTACAACCTTTATCCATTCCAAGCCAACATTGGGAGGAGGTTTCAATGGATTTTATCACAAGTTTACCCAAGCCTGAAGGAAAGAGTGTTATCATGGTGGTAGCTGACAGACTTACCAAGTATGCACATTTTTGTGCATTATCTCTTCCCTTCAAAGTGAGTATAGTTTCTACTGTATTTATGGAAGCAATTCAAAAGCTACATGGAAACCCAAATATTATTGTAAGTGACAGAGATCCCATTTTCACTAGAAAATTTTGGACAAAATTATTTTCTTGTCTTCTTACTCAGTTGGCTCATAGCTCATCTTATCATCCTCAATCTGATGGGAAAACTAAGATAGTAAACAAATGTTTGGAAGAATATCTTCGTTGCTTCGTATCTGATAAATAGACACAATGGGTCAAATGGTTTCCTTTGGTTGAATGGTGGTGTAACACTTCCTTGCAAACCGCAACAAAAATGACCCCATTTATGGCACTTTATGGATATCATCCACCATCCATCACACATATTTAAGAGAAAATTTTAAGGTTCAAGCAGTGGAATATCATATCAAGCATTAGCAACAAGTTCTCCAACTCTTAAAGAATAACCTCACCTTGTCACAAAATACAATGAAACAACAGGAAGATCAACATTGCAGCGAAAGAAATTTTGATGTAGGTGATTGGGTATTCCTACGGCTACAACCATATAAACAAATGTCCCTCAAGCGAGCTAAAAAGGACAACAAATTATCACCAAAGTATTATGGTCTGTACAAATTGTTGCAAAATATAGGTACTATATCATACAAATTGGAGCTTCTTGCAGCTTCTCGAGTGAACCCAGTTTTCCATGTTTCATGCTTAAAGAAGATTATAGGTGACAAGCTTCCAGTTCAGACAATATTGCCAAAACTTGATGATGAAGGAAAAATCATATTGGAACCTGAAGCATTCAGAGAAAAAAGAACTCGACGGCTATGAAATAGATCAATTTCAAAGTATCTCATTAAGTGGAAGAACTTACCCATTCAAACTTCCACATGGGAGGATGAGAATTTTATAAAGAAGCATCCAAAACCACTAAAGCATTGAGGAAGACACTTTTTTGGAGGAGAGGAGCATGTTAGTTCCCTATAATATTAGTGATCCCCCCATTACTTTTGTCATTGTATCCCTTATTGTTATTATTTTTCCCCTATTGTCCCCATATTGTTATTATTGTGCCCCATAGAATCCCTCTATTGTTATTTTTGTGCCTTAATATTATTATTGTTAGGTCGACTTGGTTATATTTTGACCCCGTAGACTCCTATATATAAAGGAGGTTTTTTCATTTGAATCATCTAATAATTGTTCATTTGTGTAATGTAAAGGACCTTTCGCCCTCGAAAAGGTTTATTTCTAGGCAAGCAAATATCTTTTCTATCTTTTTGTGAGTTAGTTTCATAAAAAAAAATATCGGTAAATCAAGTGGGACAGGTACATTAAATTCTCTTTGGAAGCCCATGCAGAAAGAAGAATTTTATGATATTTTAGGTGATATGTCCTTTGAATCTGCAATTCCATTTAATGTTGCAAGAAGCCCTTACTTCATCAATGCATGTAAGATGATGGCAGATTTTGGTGAAGGATATGTCCCTCCTAGTTTTGAGACTATAAGGACCACTCTTTTGAAAAGGTCAAAAGAAAGCATTACAAAAAATTTCCAGAAGATCAAAGACTCTTGGAAGGAAACAAGGTGCACACTTTTATCAAATCGTTGGTCAGATATGAATCATAGACCTCTTATTAATGTGTTGGTTTATTGCACTAAAAGAGTACCTTTTTTTGAAGTAGTTGATGTAACAGGGAATAAGAAGACCTCTGAATTTATTTTCAAGATTTTAGAGGAAGCTATTCTTGAGGTTGGAGAAGAAAATGTGGTCTAGGTCATAACTGATAGTGCTTCAAATTGTGTAGGAGCAGGAAAAATGATCATGGATAAATATAGAAAAATATATTAGACACCTTGTGTTTCTCGTTGTCTTGACTTATTGTTACATGAATTGGAAACTTTCCATGGATTGACGAGGTAGTTTGGAAGGCGAAACCAATTTCTCACTTCATATTTAACCATCAACTCACATTGAGCTTGTATAGGAGTAAAGAATCTAGAGAGTTGCTCAGGCGTTATGACACTAGGTTTACCACATATTACATTACTATCAAAAGGCTAGTTGAAGAAAAATGGAGCATAAGAGGTTTTTTTGTAATAATGAGTGGGAAATGTCTCATCTTTCAAAGGAAGCTAAAGGAAAAGAGTTGGAACATGTCATTTTAGGGAATTCCTTTTAGGAAAATGCTCAGAAGGTCTTAAACCTATGTGAACCAATTGTTGATATGCTTTGCATGGTTGCTAGTGATACCCCTTCCATGGATTTTGTTTATGAGGGTATGGATCATGCTAAAGAAGCCATCGAAAAATCTTTTAATAATGACAAGAATTAGTACATTGCAATATGGGAGGTGATTGACAAAAGATGGAAGATGTTGCATAGTCCCTTACATGCAGCAACTTGTTATTTGGATCATAGACTCTTTGGGATAGAAAGAAGAAATGATGCAGAAGTCATGAATGGCATTTACGATGCAATTGAGCGGCTAGTTCCTAATCTAAAAGAATGCAAGAGAATTAGAGAGTAGTTCCGAACATATAGGTTGGAAAAGGGAATATTTTCAAGGTCTAGTGTAGTACAAGATAGGCCCAATATTCCTCCAGGGAGATGGCGACAGTTTTATGTATCAGAGACTCCTGAATTCAATGTTTTTCAATTCGTATTTTGAGTGAAGGATCAAGCATCTCTGCTCCTGAAAGGAACTGGAGTAGCTTTAACCATATCCAGTCCAAGAAAAGAATCAAATTGTTGTCTACAAGGTTGGAAGACCTTGTTTATGTTCACAGTAATTTGAAGTTGTCCTTGAGTAGTGTGGCCAAAGATATATCTAGTTCCTCTCAGTCATGGTTTCATGATGATTCAGTGCTAGAAGAAGATGATATTAGCACTGATGGTGACTCACTACATGAGCCAAATGTTTGAATTCCATCTATTGATGACTTTGATGATCACCATTCTAGTGCCTTTACTATGCCATCTACACATGATGATTTAGAGCTTTTTGATGATACAAGTAGGCTATAGATTATCTATGCTTCTCATTTCCTAGAACAATATTATGCATTATAACTACATCCCATTATGACTTCCTTATTATATTATCTTTGATGGTGACTCACTAGATGATCCAAATGATGGAACTCCATCTATTGATGATTTTCATGATACTATGATGACTTTGATGACATTATCATGTTCATCGGCCTAGTGGCTTTACTAGGCCATTTTCTCATGATGATTTAGAGGTTTTTAATGTTACAAGTAGGATATAATCATAGATTATCTATGTTTTCGAGTTTCCTAGAACAACTTTATGGATTATAACAAAATGAGTAGATTATGACTCCCTTTTTAAAATTTTGAAATTTGAAGATATTCTACAATGAGTTCTTAATAGAGTTGTATTGTATTGTGTATGTTTAAATTTTTATTACGTTTAAATTATGTGGATTTGTAAAAGATTACAAGTAATTGACATTATATACCTTCATTTAAATTTTGAAGGCTGAAATTTATGTCATTTCTTTTTGCAAACTACTATTGTGTATGTTTACATTTAACTAGATGTTAGAATGAGTACATTATTCATGTATGTTTACTAATAATAATTTGTATTCATGTGTTTATGGATTGATTTTGATTTTTTTATTATTTTGTCACATATAGATATATATTGAAAAATATGTACAATCGAACCTCATATGAACCTGATCAGAAAATTAGAATTCGAATTGAAATTAATCGTTGTCCAACTCGAATTCAAACTCAAATCCTCACTCAAATTCGAACTCAAACCGTGTGACATATTCCTTCAGAGCCACAATTACGAAGCCAAGATTGAACCCAATTAACAGGCCAAACTTGGACCCATCATTGTCAAACTTGAATTCAAACTAGAACCATGTGACATAGTCTGTCAAAGCCACAATTTCTGACACAATTGACAATTAACATGCCAAGCTTAAACCTAGACCACTTATGAGAAATCATAGATAAACTACCAAGTGACACGCTGATGTAAATACTCAATAATATTTTCCTTAAATCCAACAAAACCCTTAAATTACATCTTTAGACATTAAGTCGGGTTCATACAAAAACTATCTTCAAACATTAAGTCGAGTTCATACAAAAACCATTATGAGACCCTCTAGAGATAGACTGTAACTCTAGCAAATATACCCATGTGATATACCCATTTTCCTAATCTTTAAAAGCCAAAATTAATAGGCCAAACTTGAACACAAACCATAATTTATGGCAATAGTAGGAAGTACCGCCAGATAAGAACTTGGAATGAGCAATATTTCAGGGTTGGGGGCATAACATTGGAATCAAATGAAGAATGGAGGAAATGGGTAGCCAAACCCCTTGCATACATGTTAAACAAAAGAATATGAAGAAGTTAAAATCGAGAACCACTCTGTAAAGGACAAATCTCTCTTTCAAGGAAACAATGGAGGCAGAACAAAATCCTGTAGGTAAAACATGTTCTAGATAAGCTTCCACACCATGAAATAGTGAATTCCAATTGTTAAACCATATTGAGCCATGTAATGAAGATCAGGGCAACAATAAAAATAAAAAGCTTTTAGTTACCTATGGACGGGATGCTGGAGTCAAATCTATTTGTCTGATGGAGACTGCCATGAAAGAAAATCCTGCGGTGCCAAAGACAACCTCAATCAAAGAAACTGAGCAAAGGTTGACGTCTAACATTTGAAAAAAAGTTTTAAAACTCCACTAACTGGTGAACAGAACCTGTAAGAAAGGAGTTGCGGATCGAAATCCTCAGGAACGAAAAAGCGAATGAGGATGTTGGACCTAGCAAAAACGTGGTTACCCTTAATAGCTCGAAATCAATCATGACTATACACCAAAAACCTACTCTTGGATGACAGAGATCATAACAACTGTTGACCCTTACATGTATAATAAGATGCGTGACAAATAAGAGTATAGAATCATCTACTAAAGGATACATGTGTCTACAAATTTAATCATATGCATGTTGAGCCTTAACCTGGGCATAGGGTCAGCATTAATAGTGTTGGCATTATGATTCAGGTTTGGTGCTATGGCACAGGTGTTGTACTTGATGGAAACTCACTCAAGTGGCAAATCTTTGTTCCAGCTCTCAAAATGATGGAAAATAAGGGGTTCGCAGGTACACCATTCAAAAGGTGCGGGCCCGCAGGCACGCCATTCACCAAGTGCGGCCATGTCCACAGGTTATCCAAACAGAAGGTGCAGACCCTAGTCCACTCACTCCAATGCAGAGAAAGCGTGCACACGTGGGAATTCTTATGTCTGGCTCGTCGTATTTAGCCCGACGTTCATGATCCTATGGTTTTGGCCCGTGGTATAGGATCTAAATTATTAAACCCTGGTTTGGATCCCTTGTATTGGTTTTCGATGGTTTTGTCCCATGGTGTGAATAAGGGCTTGCCTATAAAAAGGAAAGGAGATCACTTGGCTAGTCACTGGTGAAATTGGAATATCTTAAGATTTGAAATTTTGGGTGATCAGTTTGAAAAGCTAGATCTAAATCAAGGTGAAATTTAAGGTGAATTTCTTGATAGGTCGTGATCTCTCGGGTGCATGATCAGATTTGTGGATCTAACTATATGTGGCACATTGGAGGACTATTAATTTGGCTCTATTTAGAGGTCTGCAGCGCAACAGAAGAAATAGGTGCAGGGGTCCGCAGCGTAGCAGAAGGCACAGGTGCGGGGGTCCGTAGAGAAGCAGAAGGCGCTGGTGCGGAGGTACGCAGCACAGCAGAAGGCATAGTGTGGAGGTATGCAAAGGAACAAAAGGACCAGGTGTGGAGGTATGCTGTTAGGCAGAAAGTACAGGTGCAGATCTTTGTAGAGGCACGCAGTGCAGCAGAAGGAGTATGTGCGGAGGTACGCAGAGCAAAAGAAGGACCAGGTGCGGATCTGCGTAGTTTAGATACAGAAGAGCTGCGGATATTCACAGGCTTCTATTGGTGAAGTTGCGGACTTTTCTTGAAATATTTATTGGCTGCCTTTTATCTATTGTTGAAGAGTTCTGGGTTTAGATTGCTGGTATTGCTATTCTAGTTACTACATTCTGAGAAGTTAATGGTTGATTAATTGGTTGATTAAAAAAGGAGGTTGGTTGATTCACATGTACTTGATGATTATTTGAGGTTTATGGATCCAGTTTGAAAATTTATGAGAAGTGGTCCTTGCAAGAAAAGAAGTAGGCCAGCACCTACGTACTAGTAGATTAGCTAGTACAAGAGCTAAGGGGGTTGTAGCTCCCTTCCAGGAGAGACTGGAAAACGAGAGAGGGGTTGTAGCTCTCAGCGGGTTGCAGCCTACGTACTAGTAAAGGACTGCACCAGTACAAAATCGTTGTAAAAGAAGTTTCTAATTGAAAGAAGATAGAGACATATTACAGCAGGTGGTTTTCACCCACATTGGGTTTCCACTCTATATCTAGTGTTCTTTGGTGTGATTATCTGTTTTTCTTATTCTTGGTCATCATCATATGGTACTGACATACAAACTAATGATCAATATCTGAAGAATAAATTAAAGTATGGATCTGGAATATATATTGAAAAGAATTAGATAATATTGATTCACCCCCCTATTAGTATTATTTCCAACAATTGGAATCAGAGCAGGTCCTTCTAAAGGAGCTTCATCACTTGAAGGAAGATCCATCATCATGAGCAACTACAAGAGAGAAGCATCTATCAGACCACCAATTTTTGACGGGACAAACTTCGTATATTGGAAGCTAAGAGTTACTGCCTATCTTCAATCTTTTGGTACAGAAGTCTGGGATATCATAGATACAGAGTACACTTTTCCATCAGCAACTCCTAGAGATCTGGCTGAGAAGAAGAAATGTGAAACAAATGAAAAGGCTATCAATACTCTACTAGGATGTCTATCTCAATCAAAATTCGTGAAGGTTATGCAGTATAAATCTGCAAAAGAAATATGGGACAAGATTGTTCTGAGCTAGGAAGGAGATGATCAAGTAAAACGAGCAAAACTTCAAACCCTCAGAATTCAGCATGAAAATCTCAAAATGCACAACGATGAAAGTGTGGCTAACTATTTCCTTCGTGTAGATGAGATTGTTAATTATATGAAAAATTTGGGTGAATAAATAAAAGAGGTTGTTGTTGTTGAAAAGGTTCTAAGATATTTTTCCCTTAGGTTTGAATCTAAAGTTTCTGCAATAGAAGAAAAGGAGAATCTATGAAACCTTACCATGTCACAGCTGCACAGAATTATGAATGCTTATGAAATGAGGAAAGGAGGACCATCAGACAGGAGAGAAGCTGCCTTCAAGGCTTTCAGCAAAGGAGATTATTATGAGTCAGGACACATGCCAGAAGAAGAAGAAGAAGAATCAAATTTTGTCAAAAACCTTCAATGGGGTGCTGGACAATTTCGAGGTAAGTTACCTTTCAAATCCTTTTCTTGTGGAAGAGTCGATCACTATGCTGCCAAATGTCCTCATAAGGATAATATTGACAAGGGGAAGGAAACTGTTAGATAGAACAAGAAACAGAATGCAAATAAGGAAAGCTATTACGCTCATGAAGATAGTGATGGAATTTCAAATATTGACGAAGATGAACGAGGTAATAATTATATACTTTTAATATCTTTTGAAGATGATGATTATATGTATTTTGTAGATGAAGAAGGTCTTTATGAAGAGGTTTCTAATCTCAAAAAAAAATTAGAAGAGAAAAATGTGATTATTGATTCTCTGCAATATCAACTAGCTGAAAGGGAAAAACATCACGAAAAAATGGAATGTGAAATTGTTAGTCTTAGAAAAAAGATTGAGAAAACAAAAGCTCTTAATCTTAAATTTTTTAAAGGGTCTGAAACTCTGGATGAGATTATCAATGTGCAGCGTTCTCCACTAATCAAGGCAGGTCTGGGATATAATGGAGAATCATCTCAAGCATCCACCTCCAAAAGTTATCTTGATGCAGTAAGGAGGAGCGAGCAAAGGCCTAATAGAAATCATCAGGTAAATCAGGGAGAGTTTACCTCAAGAACGAACAAAGACTATCAAGAAAATCGGGGGCAGGCTACCTTAAGGACAAACAGAAGCTACAACCAGCCATAGGTAAAATATTCCCAATTTGCCTCAAGAATGGATGTCAGTAGAAATTACAATCGGTCGGGTGATAGATTTGATAATCGCAGGAGTTTCTTCAATGGAAAATGTTTCTCTTGCCATAACTTTTGTCACAAAGCATCTCAATGTGTTGCCTATAAGACAATCATGACTAGAGAAGCTCAAAAACAAAGAAATATGATTGGAATCATGAAAGGTACCTATAACAACTTTTCCGCCCTTGAAATTGAAATTGAATGTTCTATTTGTAATAACTTCGGTCATGAAGAGTTTGAATGCAGGAGCAGGTTTCGAAAGACAACTCAGAAGGAACAAACCTCAAATGCCAGAACATGGAGAATGAAGGAACTGCAACCAGAAAGATGTGGGATAGCTTTATATGCAGAAGGATAGGAAAATCAATGGTACATCGACAGCGGATGTTTGAAGCATATGACAGGTGATAAAGAAAAACTTCAATCATATAGTGCTTTAGAAAAAGGAAAGAAAGTTTCTTTTGGAAATGATACCCCTACAGTCATAAAAGGAAAAGGCACTGTTTAGTTCAAAGAGAAAGTCAAGGATGGAAATGTTTTGTATGTTGATGGCTTGAAGCACAATCTATTGAGTGTTAGTCAGATGTGCGATCAAGGAACTGAGATAAATTTCTGTCATATGAATGTAGTGTTCGTGATCTTGATACAGGAAAAACAGTGATCAAAGGCATAAGAACTCCAAATAATTTATACATATTTGAAGAAGGATAACAACAATGCTATTTGAGCAAGAATGGTGAACATTGGTTATGGCACCGGAGGTTGGGGCATATAAGCTTTTCACAAATAAGGAAAGAATGCAAATACCAGGCAGTTTGTGGTCTTCCAAACATTAGAATTCCAGACAATACAATATGCAAATCATGTCAGTTTGGTAAGCAAACCAGAACTAACTTCCGTGAGAAGGAAGGATCAGCTAGCAGGCCTCTTGATGACTTCTCCAGGATGGTTTGGATAGGACTTATGAAGAACAAAGATGAAGCCTTCGAAAAATTCAAATATTTCAAAGCCTTGGATGAAAACAAATCATATCACAAAATTAAGTGCCTCAAGTCTGATAGAGGTGGGGAATTTACCTCAAACGAATTTTTCGATTTTTGTGAAGAACATGGAATAAGAAGGGAATTATCTACAGCTAGGACTCCTCAGCAAACTGGAGTAGTGGAAAGGATGAATAGAAAGGTTCAACAAATGGCTCGTGCAATGCTTGATGAATCTGGAACTCCCGCAACCTTCTAGGGTGAAGCTGCATTTGTTGCGGTCGTTATTCTCAACAAAACAAATGTCCAGGTGAACAGCACTCAAACTCCTCATGAGCTCTGGTATGGTGAGACTACTTCAGTAAAACATTTCAAAATCTTTGGAAGCAAATGTTATATTAAGAATAATGATGAACATCTTGGCAAGTTTGAACCTAGAGCAGATGAAGGGATTCTCCTTGGTTATTCTCCTCACAGCAAAGCATACAAGTGTTACAACAAAAGACTTGGAAGAATAGTTGACAGCATTGATGTAGTGGTTGATGAAGAAGGAAACATTCCTAGGCAAATAAATTATGAAAATATCGAAGAGGATGAATATCATCCTTCAAATCAGACTGATGATGAAGAAGAACCTCAAGAGGCACTAGAGGAACATATAAGTATAGAAGAGAAGACTCCATCCAGGTATGTTAAAAAGAATCATCAAGAATCTCAAATCTTGGGGCATAAGGAGGTAGGCGTACAAACAAGAAGAAAAATTGCAGAAGCTTCAAGCTATTTGGCATTACTCTCCTCCACTGAACAAAAAAATGTAAGAGATGCATGCAAAGATCAATGCTCGGTCAAGGCAATGGATGAAGAACTTGAGCAGATCAAAAAGAACAACACTTGGGAGTTGGTTCCTAGACAAAAAGATAAGAATGTCATAGGGACAAAATGGATCTTCAAAAATAAGTTGAATGAAAATGGGGAAGTAATTAGAAACAAGGCCAGACTTGTTTGTAAAGGGTATGCTCAACAAGAAGGAATACACTTTGAAGAAACTTTTGCTCTCGTTGCTAGACTTGAGGCCATCCGAATGTTCCTTGCTCTCTCAAGCTTTCAGAAGTTCAAAGTATTTCAAATGGACGTGAAATCAGCCTTTCTGAATGGAACTTAGAAGAAGAGGTGTACATTGAACAACCAGATGGTTTCATTCTTGGGAATGATCCAAATCTTCTATGCAGACGAAAAAAGGCTCTTTATGGTCTTAAACAGGCTCCAAGGTCTTGGTACTATTGTTTGGACAAATATCTTCATCAACAAGGCTTTTCAAAGGGATCAACAGATAGCAATCTTTATATAAAAATTGAAAATGACAAATTGCTAATACTTGTTGTGTATGTAGATGATATTATCTTTGGCAGCAATGAAGAAACTATGAGTCAAAGATTTGCCTTGGTGATGAGGAAAGAATTCGAAATGTCATTACTTGGAGAGCTGGCATATTTTCTTGGTCTACAAATCCAACAAAATGAAGGCGGTATCTTTTTGTCTCAAACCAAGTACCTCAAGTAGATTTTGAAGAAGTATGGCATGGAAGATTCAAAACCAGTATGTACCCCTATGGTTAGAGGATGCAACGTCAGCGCAAATGATGAATCAGCAACAATACATTTACCAACCTAAAGATCCATGATTGGAAATATACTTTATTTGACAGGTACCCGACCATACATCATGCATGTAGTTGAATAGTTGGAAGATTTCAAGCAAATCCCAAGGAAACTCATCTTCAGGTAGTTAAGAGAATCTTCAAGTACCTTCAAGGAACTCAAAACTATGGCTTATGGTATCCTAGAGATATATATCTCACACTTCATGCTTATACAGATGCAGATTGGGCCGGAAGCATGGATGACAAGAAGAACACAAGTGGTGGTGCATTCTTTATGGGTTCTAGATTAGTATCTTGGTTCAACAAGAAACAGAGTTCAATTGTTTTATCTACAGCTGAAGCAGAATATGTGGCTTCTGCAACTTGCTGCACTCAACTCCTTTGGATGATGTAGACCTTGCAGGATTTTCAAATCACTTGTACACCACCTATCTCCATCTTATGTGATAATAGAAGTGTTATCGGCATTTCAAAGAACCAAGTCATGCATTCAAAGACCAAGGATATACCTATCAAATATCATTTTCTTCGGGAACAAGTGCTTGAACAAAAGGTCAAGTTAGAGTATGTTCCTTCTAAAGAACAATTTGCTGATATACTCACCAAACCACTGCCCACGGAGACCCTTGAATACCTCAGGCAAAAGCTGGGGGTAGTTGATGCATCATCTTGTTGTTGAATCTCATCTGTTTCAGAGATTGTTGGTTGTACGCGAGTTTCACATGGGGTATACGCGTAAATTTGTTGGGTTATGGATTGGTCGAAGATCGAATGGCACAGCTTCAAGGGGAGCATATATTCTTCTAATAATGCATTGTTGGCATTATGGTAGAAGATCTTCGAGGAGAAAGTACAGAAGGAGGACATGGATGCTGATCTGAATATTGTTGCTAATATGTCTCTATTTTTTTTTTCAAGGTCATGTATGGTGTATGGTAGATTATGGTTCTTCTTGAAGAATTTTTCTTTTGCAGATGCGGTCTATAGTCAAGGGGAGCATGATCAGTAGAGCAGAGACTTCAGCATGTTCTCAGGGGGAGCACAACCCTTTGCCCTTGATGTTAAAGGGGGAGAATCACTTTGAGGATCTTGGGGTTGCCATCAAGTCCAAAGGGGGAGATTGTTGGCATTATGATTCAGGTTTGGCACTATGGCATAGGTGTTGTACTTGATGGCAACTCACTCAAGTGGAAAATCTCTATTCTGGCTCTCAAAATTATGGAAAATAAGGGGTTCGCAGGTACACCGTTCAAAAGGTGTGGGCTCGCAGGCACGTCGTTCACCAAGTGCGGTCATGTCTGCAGGTTATCCGAACAGAAGGTGTGGACCCCAATCCACTCACTCCAATGTAGAGAAAGTGTGCACATGTGGGAATTCTTATGTCTAGCTCATGGTATTTAGCCCAACGTTCATGATCCTATGGTTTTGGCCCGTGGTATAGGATCTAAATTATTGAACCGCGGTTTGGATCCCTTGTATTGGTTTTCGATGGTTTTGTTCCGTGGTGTGAATAAGGGCTTGCCTATAAAAAGGGAAGGAGATCACTTGGCTAGTCACTGGTGAAATTTGAATATCTTAAGATCTGAAATTTTGGGTGATCAGTTTGAAAAGCTAGATCTAAATCAAGGTGAAATTTAAGGTGAATCTATTGATAGGTCGTGATCTCTCAAGCGCATGATCAGATCTGTGGATCTGACTGTCTATGGTACATTGGAGGATTGTTAATTTGGCTCTATTCAGAGGTCCGTAGTGCAGCAGAAGGGGCAGGTGTGGGGGTCTATAGCGTAGTAGAAGGCGCAGGTGTGGGGGTCTGCATGGGAGCAGAAGGCACTGGTGCGGAGGTACGCAGTGCAGCAGAAGGCACAATGCGGAGGTACACAAAGGAACAGAAGGACCAGCTGCGAAGGTACGTTGTTAGGCAGAAAGTACAGGTGCGGATCTGCGTAGAGGTATGCAGTGAAGCAGAAGGAATAGGTGCGGAGGTATGCAGAGTAGAAGAAGGACCAGGTGCAGATCTGCACAGTTTAGACATAGAAGAGTTGCGGATATTTGCAGGCTTCTATTGGTGAAGTTGGGGACTTTTCTTGAGATATTTGTTGGTTTCCTTTTATCTATTGCTGAAGAGTTCTGGGTTTAAATTACTGGTATTGCTATTCTGGTTACTGCATTTTGAGAAGTTATTGGTTGATTCATTGGTTCATTGAAAAGGAGATTAGCTGATTCACATGTACTTGATGATTATTTGAGGTTTATGGATCTAGTTTGAAAATTTATGAAAAGTGGTCCTTGCAAGAAAATAAGTAGGCCAGCACCTACGTACTAGTAGATTAGCTAATACAAGAGCTAAGGGGGTTGTAGCTCCCTTCCAGGAGAGACTGGAAAATGAGAGAGGGTTGCAGCTCTCAGTAGGTTGCAGCTTGTGTACTGGTAAAGGGCTGCACCAATACAAAATCATTGTAAAATAAGTTTCTAATTGAAAGAAGATAGAGACATATTGCAGCAGGTGGTTTTCACCCACATTGGGTTTCCACATTATATCTGGTGTTCTTTGGTGTGATTATCTGTTTTTCTTGTTCTTGCTCGTCATTATATGGTACTGACATACAAACTAATGATCAATATCTGAAGAATAAATTAAAGTATGAATATGGAAGATATATTGAAAATAATTAGATAATACTGATTCACCCCCCCCTATCAGTATTATTTCCAACAAATAGGTTAATTAAAAACCATGTACCACAACCCCAATATGTTAGCATGCAAATTAATATGTAGTGTGGAAGAAACGTACATGATATAACAATCAAAAGAAAGAACTTATGTAAATGCCACATAATTAATATAACGCTGGTAGAACATCGGTGATTTAAAATGGGAGGAAAATATTTTTGTAAATACGTAGAATGTGTTATCACTCAGATTTTCCTTAAAGTTGTTAAAAGAAGGAAAGGGGCCTGAGGTAACCACAAACGAATATTTTAAGTACAGAATCTATCTAGTCTGTACTCAGATAGGGCTCTCTCTTTATGATTTAGCTTTGTTTATGGGATATTAGGCCAGTTATGAAAGCTTGGGGGATTTTGATTTTGTTTGGTGGTGAAATCAGGAGCATATGGATAGAAAAAATTATCTCAATCCATTGGGCTATGGAGTTGTTGTGGGGAAAAATTCCTATGCAGGACGATCCTATCCACCTAAGATGTGACAGTGCCTTAACAACAAACAGAGACAGCTATTTTGGTTTCTTCCTTTATGAAATGTGAAAGAAGAGAGATCAATAGACTTACTGGTGTCTTCCGTTTGTCCCTCGATCTGGTCTCTCTTCTCTTTGGGAGCTCACAGCTACTTCCCTTCTCACTCGCCCAGCTTCAACAGGTTCATGCAAGATCAAATGAGAACAACTACTTGCCTTCTTGCTTGTCCAGCTTCAACGGGTTCCTGCAAGATCACAAGAGAACAGCTACTTGTGACAAGAGAAGAACAGTACACAAAGACAGATATTCACATTCATAACTAGTTTAGGATTAGAAATAAACCAAATACACTAATGCAATCATACATAAAAAATACATCAGTATATAGGAGAAACCAAGATAGCTTTATTGATGAATAACAAGGTTTAGGAAGAGATACAACCCAGAGGGCTCCAATCCAGCATCTCCTTCCCAGCAAATTGAATTCCTTTCTTCACCCCCTTCAAAGCATTAAGCACCCAATGATTCCAATCTCAAACCAACAACAATTCTTTGCAATAACAAAATTCCAGCCCCTAGATCTCATGGAGGGGAAATCCATATATAGATGTTTGGAGAGAGGATGAGTCAGCTTGAGATCTGACTAGTGTCCTCTCCCTCTGTCAGTTCTTGATTCCACTTGGAGGTTCTTGCTTCCACTTGGAGATTTGGAACCTCTTACTCATCACCAGTCGAATTCCCTGAGGCAAGTGTCATTTTGGAAAATTCCTGGGTTTTGACACCTTGAGAAATGAGCTTTCCACATGTCCATTCTCATTCAGCGCAGGTAGCCAGTGTTCCGTTTGACATTCAACGTAGGTAGCCAGTGTTGGCTTTGACATTCAATGCAAACAGCTAGTGTAGCCACTGAAATGATCCTGAATTGACTTGTTTTTGAGCAGTTTCTGGTGGAGAACTTCTGTGAACTGTTGTGGTTTGTTAACCTTGTTCCTCTAGGGGTAGGAACAACATGTTTAGGGACTTTGGATCCCTTAGATTATGGACATTTCATGCTCAATGATGTAAGGCACAAAAATGTCTATAACAATTGCCCCCTAAAGTATGAGGCCATTTATCGGGTGAAATGCTTTATCAGGGGAATCTGTGTCCCATCCACTGCCATACATTATCCTTCATCCTTTCAAGACCGCCTCCCTGAATCATATGTCACAGATCGTTTTCACCTCCATTAAAAGCATTAGCTTCATTCCGTGTCACTGATGTGGGATTCATTAAGGCCCTCCTTTGACGGATCGCTTCTTGTCGACATCAGCTCATTATCCAAGAAGTTGATCTAGGAACAAACCCTTCAGTACTTTGAAGCTTGCATGCCTCAATGGCAAGTTTCTCACTTTCGGCGATAGGTATACATCAATGACCTTCGACCGAAAGATTTTTCGTGGTGTTCGACGCCAAGTCCTTTATTCACACCACGTGAATTGTACTGCAGTACCTTGAGGGTCATTATCATTATCGGTGATTCCTCTCGCGCTTGTTAACGATTTACATCATTGACCGGTAATCAAGCGATGTCTTTCCATGTTCGAATTCAAAACATTTCTCACATGGATCGACTTGTACTTAGAGTGAAGATCGAACGAGTTTGAAGAACCCTGATCTAGTTTCATCCATCCGGGCTGCGATATATATTCAGGAAAGATAAAGACATTGACATGTACATCATATTTGTTGTGGGGAAAAATGCCTATGCAGGACAATCCTATCCACCTAAGGTGTCTCAGTGCCTTAGGAACAAACAGAGACAACTATTCTGGTTTCTTCCTTTATGAAATGTGAAAGAAGAGAGATCAATAGACTTACCGATGTCTTTCGTTTGTCCCTCGATCCGGTCTCTCTTCTCTTTGGGAGTTCACAGCTACTTGCCTTCTCACTCGCCGAGCTTCAACAGGTTCATGCAAGATCACAAGAGAACAACTACTTGCCTTCTTGCTTGTCCAGCTTCAACGGGTTCCTGCAAGATCACAAGAGAACAGCTACTTGCGACAAGAGAAGAACACTACACAAAGACAGATATTCACATTCATAACTAGTTTAGGATTAGAAATAAACCAAATACACTAATGCAATCATACATCAAAAATACATCAGTATATAGGAGAAACCATGATAGCTTTATTGATGAATAACAAGGTTCAGGAAGAGATACAACCGAGAGGGCTCCAATCCAGCATCTCCTTCCCAACAAATGGAATTCCTATCTTCACCCCCTTCAAAGCATTAAGCACCCAATGATTCCAATCTCAAACCAATAGCAATTATTTGCAATAACAAAATTCCTGCCCCTAGATCTCATGGAGGAGAGATCCATATATAGATGTTTGGAGAGAGGATGAGTCAGCTTGAGATCTGACTAGTGTCCTATCCCTCTGTCAGTTCTTGATTCCACTTGGAGGTTCTTGCTTCCACTTGGAGATTTGGAACCTCTTACTCATCACCAGTCGAATTCCCTGAGGAAAGTGTCATTTTGGAAGCTTCCTGGATTTTGACACCTTGAGAAATGAGCTTGCCACATGTCCATTCTCGTTCAGCGCAGGTAGCCAGTGTTCCGTTTGACATTCAACGCAGGTAGCCAGTGTTGGCTTTGACATTCAGCGCGAACGACTAGTGTAGCCACTGAAATGATCCTGAATTGACTTGTTTTTGAGAAGTTTCTGGTGGAGAACTTCTGTGAATTGTTGTGGTTTGTTATCCTTGTTCCTCTAGGGTTAGGAACAACATGTTTAGGGACTTTGGATCCCTTAGATTATGGACATTTTATGCTCAATGTTGTAAGGCACAAAAATGTCTATAACAGGAGTCAACTAAGGATGGCTTAACTGGATCAGGCTAATTCAACAAAGGAGGGCTTCACAGGGAAAGATAGCTAAACAGGAGACAAATGAGGGAAAATTTGAAGAACGCCCCCTAAATTTATATATATAATAAATGGGCGAATCTCCATGGTATATAGGAAAAATGGAAGGCGATTTTATCAATAATGTAATATGTATATATAATTTTTTGGCGAATCTCTCACCAGCCATGGTGAATATTTTACTCAATTATAAAATCTTGTAAGATCTTGGTATTACCATGGGTCAATACCATGGGTTATTATAAACCTGGAGCTTAAAAGTTACTATTAGTGATTTATAAAAATTAATAAAATTAATAGTTGATTTTTATTTTATTTTTTATTTTAACCAAGCTAAAATGTTTAACATACATTAAATTACAACATCCATTTTACTCATGATCCACCCCCGAGAGGGATCAAATATGTTTTCACTCTATGCTAGTTTGCATATCACGATATTTGATACCTCTGGAGGGTTAGTAGATCCAGAGTAAATATGGATCTATGTTGGTTTAATTCCCCCATTTAAATAGGCTACATTCGAGGTGAATACCATGGGTCAATACCATGTGCCATTTTGGTGAATACCATGGTTCAATACCACGTGCCATTTTGGTGAATACCATGGGTCAATACAATGTGCCATTTTTATTTTTAGTAATACTAATTTTAGGGTTAATAATGTTTTTTTGCATGGCATTAATAACAATCTAGTCCATGGCACTTGTCCCATAGTATTTTGTCCATAGGTTTCACCTAAATATAGGCATTTTTTGAGTGTTTGTAAATATAAGGTGACTTATGGAGTAAATATAAAAAAAAAAATTATTTGTTTACCATACCTCTCATTTATTTATATTTTTATTAATTTACCATACCTCTTTTACAAATATGGTATTTGGCCCATAAATAAAACCTCCTTCTTGAGCCTTCATAAATAGAATGAGGGTTATGGACTAAATATAAAAAGAGGTTTTTTTTATTTACCATACATCTAGTTTATTTATATTTTTATTTATTTCCCATACCTTTTGAGTAAGTATAAAAAGACGTTTTATTTATTTACCATACCTCCACTTTACTTATATTTTTATTTGTTTACACCCTTTCATGTGTATAAGGTGACTTATGGAGTAAATATAAAAAATGTTTTATTTATTTACCATACCTCTCATTTATTTATATTTTTATTAATTTACCATACCTCTTTTATAAATATGGTATTTGGCCCATAGGATTCACTTAAATAAAACCTATTCTTGAAAATGGGCGAATGCATTCACTTAAATAAAATCTATTCTTGAAAATGGGCGAACAGAAGGTTGTAACTCCTAATTTCAAGGGCTAAATTTACCTTTTTTACCCTCTCCCTTAAAATAAGGTGGGCTATTTGAGGTGATTTGTAAAAATTTACTATGATACAAAATATTCGCCCACTAAAAATTTAAAACTCCTTAATTTCGCCAAAGGGCGAACATTCGCCCCTAAAATTTTCTATTCTCAAATGGTAACTTGAAAGGGTGAAATGGTCTTGAAAGGGAAGAAGGGCAATTAAGAATCCTTCAACAAAATTTCAAAATGATGGAAAGTGGGTGATCATTAACAAAAATAAATTAATAATTTCTTGTTAAATGGCCATAATGATAAACTAAGAAGTAGGGAGAAATTAATAATTCCCTACCTATGATAGCTTAGAGGAAAACATTAAGAATATAGACGATTTTAAAGACAGAATGCAATAACGCATTTTCTGAAATATACTTTTTCATTTATTATTCAGATATGAAGCACATGTGAAATATAAACTAGAAAATAGTAAAAAAAAAAGATATAGAATACTTCTTTGTCCAACGTTTGACACATGAATCATGTAAAAGTCCTTTGCTTTATTACTTCATCTAGCCAGCCATACAAAAGTTGTTCAACATCACTTCTTTCCCCTAAGTACTTTGAATGGGGAAGTACTTATAAAAAAATTACAATAAAATATCTCCTAATTAAGAGAGATATATTGTATGAAAACTAAATATATTTTACATAAAAGTAGAGACAAATGGTCTCAAATATAGAAAATAAAGGTGAACTGTTGGCTTGCTGTCCCTATTTTTGTTGAATGAGCTGGAGGCAAGCCCTATGATTGAGCATCTTGTTTTCTTGCTCGTAATTCTGCGTTGGCTTATTTTTGTTCATCTTTTTAATGATACTCTTTCACCTATTCTAATACTCTTTAACTGCTTTATCCTCAGTCATCTTCTTTTGCCACAATTGACTATGGTAAATACTTCAATTTACTTTTTACCGAGATAAATCATAAAATGTCTGTCATATCTGTCCACCAATCATCCTTTGGTATCCTGGTCCTTTGTAGCTTCTTGAAAATTTCATCAGCCTCTGTGTATTTTACAAAATTTGGCTATACAGGAAACAAGTGTTTCAACTCATGCTCAACATAAAAGAGGTTCTCCAAACTGTCATAGAGAACTCTGCCTGTAGGTAATGCTTTAGGTGCAGATGAACTGGCTTGGTTATTTGCATACTGGCCCAATTTGTCGATATAATCCTCATGCCTCATTAACTTATCATTGATAACTAAAGGACTGGGAAGTCCTTTGCTCTGCAAGATGCCAAACTTTTGCATAAATTCATTCTATATCCTCTTGCATATTCTAGCATTTTCTTTCCAAGTTTTACATTAAAGTCCTTTTGGTCAAGACTTTCTTGATTTCAAGGATGGTTCCAGTTCTATATTCAGTATTCAACTGTCCTAATTGATTCCTGTTCCTACTGTTCAAAAAGTTTATTAGCTTGATAGCTTCCTCAGGCTTCCTTCCTAGCTCTTCCTTGGTTTTGGCAATCTCTTGAAGAGCAACCTTGACTAGGTCAATCTGTTAAAAAATGATTTGAATTGATGACCAAACATCATTGATTGATTGAGTGATGTTGGTCCATAGAATTTTCCTAATATCTGTTAAAGGATTTTCAAATGTGAGATCCTTTTCCAGAGTTTTTACTTGTTGAGCTAATCCTTTATTTTTCCTCACTTATTCAACAAATTTGATATTTAACACATCATACTTCTGCTCCAAGGTGACAAATTTATCCTTTACCTTTTGGAGTTTAGAAACATGCGGTTTCATTTCCTCCATGGGCTTGATTAATTCTTCAGTGCTTTGACCCAAAGTTTCCACCTGTGATGTACCTATGCTTATACCTGTAACTACACCTATGATAGTTTCTGCTATGGCAAAAGGGACATTTGGTGGAAGAGATGTTGCCAATGTTGAAGAAACTACTGTAGAAATCACTGGGACTATGTTTTGAGGTTGAGAGGTCGACTCACTCTACCTTCTTTGTAGTGTTTTCTCTAGTTCTTGCTCTATCTCCCTTAATTTCTCATTTAGCTTGAGGACTAAGTCGATGAGCTCTTCTTCATTCTTCTTTTCAATTACTTCTGCAGTCTGTGGATGCATCAATGGTGGCAATTTTAACTGCTTTCTCAAGCTAGCTATGTCTTCATTTTTCTTCTTTATCAAGGCCTCAACAACTTTAACATATTTTGGGTTATCATCCAATCCAATAATCAAATCCTCTAATGATTTGATTATTTTGTCTTTTGCCTCTGAGGAGGCTCTTTCTAATTGTAATTGAGCCGTGGTATTGTTCAGGGAATTCTCCAATTTGTGTGCCATCATGACCTTGCTTGTCAATGTTGAATAAACCATTTCCCTTATTTTCTTATGCAATTATATTTGATCTAAGGGGTGAATGTCCTTAGCCAAGACCTCAAAATCAGTTTTTAGGTAGTCTGGAAGTGTTTGGGGCTGTTGTACTTTAGGATTTAAAAAGCTCATTTGCATTTTGTCTTCCTTAATGTCATAAGATGAAATCAATGTAGTTTGATTGGTAGGAGCCATCTTCAAATATCGAGTGTAAGTTTAGAACTTTCGCTGTTCATTTTTAACCTTTATTTCCTTGAATTTTTCTTTGATGTCTAAGGTCTTGTTAGATGAAGACCTGAAGGATGAAACTTTAGCACTTTGTTGTATTTCAAGATCTCATCTTTGTGAGCTATAATGTGTCCCACCTACTAGGAAATTATGCTAACTATCTCCACCTTCTTTCCTCAAATAGTGTATTGTTTCTTCAAAAAATTCTTCTTCTGAATGCGTATTTAGCCTGTGCCTCTTAGCACAAGGCTGGTCTGAAGGACCACTGGTAGGGGTAGCTACTTTCCTATCTCTCTTTAAGCTCTTTTCCTCATTCAGAGGAGTTTGCAAAAATGGGGGGTCTCCCACATTAATCTGAGTTTGATGGGACTATGGTGGGGCCTATTCTTCTGAGATTTCAGGCTGCCTTGACATGTTTGATTGCCTTGATGGTGGAGTGTTGGTTCCTTGTTCTCTTCCCTATGATATTTCTGCAATGGGTACACTTGTTTCCTGTGAGTGCCTTTGAGAAGTATCTGTTGTTGAGGCACTAGTCCCTGGTGTTGGCTTCTATGAAGTCCCAACTAGTACCTATTCAAAAGAGTCCAGGTCAAGTCTCTTTTCTATGTCTTTCATTACGTTATCTACATTGACCTAATCACTATCCCTCTCAACAAGAGTTCCTTCCACCATTAATCCATAATGGCATATTGCTCAATTTCAAGGATTTTGTTATGAAAATATGGTGATAACCTATTTTTCGTTCTTCTATCACAAATGAAGCTATGTGGGTCATATCTCCAACCAAAATTTTTATTTAATTTCCTGTGTTCTAGGATTTCTTATGTTGCGTTGCCTGCTTCCCTATTGTTGCAAACAAATGGGCCTCGGTGATCCTTGATTCATAACAGTGCTTTCTTCTTGGCCTTGGTAAAGTGAATCTGATCTGAGTTGATCATCTGTTTATAATACTCCAGTGTAAACAACCTCATAGGGTCATCTTTTAGTAGCTTGAATGGAGAAAGATCACAACCATATCCTGATCTCCGTGTGATTCTGGTACAAGTACTAGTCACCTACCTTGTATTGTTTGGATAGATAAAGGATTCTTTTGATTTCATCACTAATCTTAGGAGGAGGATTTCTTGTCAGCATGGTGGTCACTGGGTGGACAAACTAGTCAATGAATTCATTGTATGAATAAGGGCAAGCAAATGAATGGTGGAAAATAGAAGTCCAAAAAATGACTGATCTTGGGTTACCCTTTGTATCAAGTTTATTCACAGAAAATGGGAACTTGTCAGACTGATAGTAGAGGATGAGGTGATATATGAATGTGGAGTACTTGAATACTTTCTCATTTTCCAGTCTCATGAACTGGTCATGGATTTTCTCAGCAATGAATGCAGCATAATTGTACTTGGCAGCAAGGGGCTGACCAGGAGTAAATATGGACTTCAAAACTAGGGTCAATTCATCTACATATTCACTAGTATTGAATCCCATGACTGCAGTTATCATATCAACTATAGTTTTGCATGTCTCTCTGAAGAAAGTGGACAATAAGGAGGGGGATTTTGGGTTTATTTTCCTTATCCACAAAAGTTTGACAAAGGTGAATAAGTTCAAATTGGGATAATTTAGATGATTTTTAAAGAAAATCTTCAAGGGAAATGGGGGTGAGGGTTTGACTGGGATGAAACAGAAGCATATCATTGATTGAGTCTACAGTAGTAGTGAAGAGGATAGTTTGACTGGGGGACTTTACTTCTCTGTGGTTGGGATCATAGTTGGCATGACACTGAGGGATAATGTTAGGGAAAATGTGTACAGAGGGGAGAAAATACATTGGGAGATTTGATTCCCAAATTCCTATGGCATCATAGCCATTCAAGTGATTGTCCTGGCATTGGAAAAATACTTTCAGGTGGTCTTTATCATTATTCAGGTCTTTTATTTGAAAATATTTATCTGTGAGGGGCAGATAATCTAAATCACAGTGGGGGTTAGTGATAGAAGCTGCATTGAGGGCCACAAGGGTTTCCATTCTGGTTCTTGTGGATTCAGATAGGAAATTGGGGTTTTTATGTGAAATTGGTGAAATGGAGGGTCTTAGGAAACTTGAATTGTAAATAGAGCAACTGAATTGTGGTGGAAGTTGGGTTTTTTCAACTTAATTACAGAGGAAGAAAGTATTTACAGGGTTTCTTGATGGGAATTGGTAAATACCTATTTTTAGGGATGGGAAATGGAGTACAGGTATAGTGAGTGCAAATGGTGGACTTGGAGCGACATCAGACTGCAATTTTGGGGGTGGTTGATGGTTGGGTGCACGAGCTGGTTGACCTCAATGTTCAATTTTCATGCATGTATTCGCCGAGTAGGACGAAAACTATTTAAATTTGTTTTTTATACAAATTCCAAACCTTGGCGGTTTTGGGATTTGGATAGGTGATGTTAGTGGGAGAATGATTTGATGTTTTATCAGTAGCGGGAGGCGGTAAGCGATTTCCATCACACCACTAATGGAGGGGAGGTGGTATTTAGGCTCGACTCAGCGATTCCATACAATGAGCGACGCGTGGAGATGGCACTGTTTAAAAAATTACTCGCCATCATGTGCTAAAGTTGGGCCGTGGAGGGCCATGCGATATGCGTAACAACTGTCGGATCTGAGGGGCTTGATCGAACGGTTATCAGGGACGTGAGGTGACAGAAGTTTAATGGAGGGTGGGCCCGACATAATTAGAGGTTTATAATTACATCGTGGGTGATGTGATTGGTCGAAAAAGTTATTAATTGACTGTGGGGGTTAATTAATCCTTATATTAACATGGTGAGGTCGGGGTTCTTAATTAGTTATGGTTTAACTAATTAATCCCAATTATCGGTGTTTATTATGGTTATTTTTAACCGAGGGGCGGGATATGTAAAATTTTGGGATTTTGCATAGTTATAGTAATATGGGAACGGGTACTTTTTTATAGGGGAATTACTTGATAATATAAATTAGTGGTTAATATGATTTTGTGAAGTGCACACTAAGTTTGAAACATCTTCATGTGTATATTTAAAACTTAGGCTAAATGAACATGAGGGCTTATATGAAAAAAGAAAATTCATAAGTAAAATAGGATTCTAATTTAGGAAAAGCTTTATAAAGGGAATGAATGACTTTACGAAGGGGTGAATATTGATGAAGGGGATTAAGTGCTTAAGTTATTATAAATTATTGGGTCGAGGGTCCAGTCCCTCCAAAAGTCAGAGAAATGCTCTGAGCCCCTCTAATTTGACGGATACCTTGGCACTTAGGGGAAATTAGGGAAAATTTAGGGGAAATGAGTAGGGAAGTTAATTATTGTCACTTTCAATGTTGATATGCCTTTCCATGTGATACATGCCTTTGCCTTGTGATGAAAGTAAAAGATTCACACATTTAGACTTATCATTCACCACATATTATTCTGCAACCATCATCTACCTACCCTACCTACTTAACCTAGCATTTTCACTTCTTTATTAGGATGCACTTAGACTGGCAAACCATTATCAAACTTTCTTTTCTTTTACATGGTGATGCCTATTTAACTCTACACTTATTACATCCAAGGGCTCAGATTAAACTGTTGGGCTCCTTTTTCACTCTACCTATTTATTTATCTGCCAAGACTAAATTGTTTAGTCAGATCTTTATTCTCTATTTCTACAACATGAAATTGAAAACTGAACTACTCAAGTTTAAACTATTTGATAATTCATGAACTATGGCATAGGTGAAAGGCTGCACACAATTTTTTATTATACAAAAGTAAAAAAATAGTGGCATTTAGACTTGCACACTTTCCTGATCTTTTCTTTTAGTGCAGTTCATTTTCTTTCATTTTTTGACCATCTTTTTATTCTTTCACCCTTTGATTTTTCCTTTAGGGTATACCCTCTTTACATTTTCTAAATTTTTTGATTTTTTACAAATATGGAAAACCTTTGCAACAAGTAAAGGTATAAGCATATTACAAAGCTAAACCAAGTCAATCATGATATATGACACCTATTGGTCTAGGGTCATAACAGAACGGACATCCAACCAGGGTTGTGTGCTGAGACAATTTTTGTCACAAGCATAATTGCTTCCAATATACATTTCAAGGCTTAAAGAACCTTTTCTATATTGCTTGGCCCAAAATATTGTATTCATGTACGTTTGTCTAGTTTATATATTTGGTAACCAATATTTTTACCTTAAAAGATGTTAACTATCTTAATTTTTTTACCATTTTCTTATGTGTTTTCATCAATAAGCGAAAAAGAAACATTTAAATATTGTAATGAGTTGAGGTTGTTGTCATCTATGTTCCTTTACTTTTATTTTTTTCAATAAATAAGAACTCAGCCTTGAAGCAAAGTAAATTTATCCGTCACTGCATTTCTAACATTTTTTTACAAGTAAATGAAAAGATTTATATTAAGGTACGTGTATATGTATCTGCACATAATACATATGATATTTTTGATATGGGGAATTGAGAATCAAATATATCCCATCCTTTGCCAGAGATAGTTTAGCAGTTCACCTATATTATACTCCTCCAAATTCTTGATATGTGTAGAAGCCAATTGTGAATTGAAAGACATAGGATGCATTTTTATAAACATTTGGTTATGCAAAAATTTCACTCATAGCGACAAGGTATCGACCACATCTCCAGAAATAGCACGAGTAGCTGCAGATTTGGTTGAAGTATGTAATCTGCCTTAAAAAAATCCCCGAGAAACCTGCTATTAGTTGTCGTCGGAGACCCAAACTGTCCTGATGTTTTTCTTTGCTAGCTACAATATGTGTCTTCTCACGTGATATTAGATTCCAATATAGTATTTTGGTTAAAATTCTATTAAAAAATGAACAATATATTTTGGTAACATAAATATAAAAGAATATGAAGAAGAAGAATGCAAAAACACTGGAACATGGTGGGAAGGGGGGCGTAGAAAACCAATATCGGCAGATATCAGCGTCAAATGGTAGGAGAACTACTTGATTCTCACTCCTTTCTTCACTTCCACTTCCATTTCTGCACCCGTCCTGCCATATTTTGTTTGGTGAGAAATTTGAAGTAGAAACTTGGACATTGGTGTAGCCCAAATTCCACATCAATGAGCGGGTGGACTGTGCATTTTAGATTAGTTACATATATTTTTTTCTACTTAGTTTAAGTTGAACTTTTAAAATTAGCTTAATTATTATAGGTCTCTAGATTTAATATGAGTTGGGAAAGATCTAAGATAAACATTATTTAAAAATTGTTACACATCATATATCATACTATAGAAATATATCATACTACTCTATAGAATGAATCTCTCAACCCAATTCTAAAAACTAATACTTAATTTAAACTATATTTTTGGGGACGGACTCAAAAATTCAAAATCCAATTTGAATACTTTGTACAGATTCTCGGTGCCATTATGAATTTCAAAATTTGAAAGAGAATTGTTAATATGAGAATAGTATTAATGCACGCAACATACCAGTATGGGCTTAATTATGTGGTGACTTGACAATGATGTCATAGCCAAATCCACATCGCGAAGATAGATTGTCACGTAGAAGGGAGTGTGGCGATGGTATGAGTACCATGCCCATGCCCATGCATGATTTAATATCATATGTAATCATGGTGTGTTGTCAGGGAAAATAATTATCCAAGGTTATACGAATTTTAGGGCATCTTAAGAGGCAACCCGAACAACAATTATCATACTACCAAATGTCAGATACCTTCTGGCTTTTTGATACATCCCTCCATACATAAATACCCTCTGGACTTTTAATACACCCTTGCATACATACCCTCTAGCCTCTCAATACACCCTGCATGCATACATGACATCCCAATTTTGAGTTTGAATTTGAAAGCCCACCAAAACAAAATTTTAGCTTATGTTAGATGAGAAGATACAATATTCTTCAATTGTTATGGCGATGCTTGGAGGGTGCAGTGAAAGGAAGCGCGAAGGTTTTTTGTCTAATGCTGAGTACTTATAGTGTATGTATGCAATCTCTTATATACATAGTTTTAGAGGATTTCATTACGTATACGGTGAAGGTATTGAATAATGGGGAGATCAATTGGTTTTTTTAGTTTGTAAAATATTATTTCTACAACTATGTTTCACCATCTATTTTTTTTATAGCATGGGTCTATACCTATATGGCCATTGCGGCTAATTGTTCACCTATTGTTGATAGTTTTATCACCATTAAATTCATCATATTACAATGACTTTAATATAGATATTGTACAGAATATTTGTAATTATTAGTCCCTGCCTTGAGCGGAACAATAGCGATGGAAAGATTGTTGATTTTCTATTAATTTATCAGTTGGCCAATTTTTTTTTTGGAGTTATCAGCTTTGAACGAAAGTTTTATAATTTAATTTTCTTCCATTTAAATTTTAACGAAAGTTTTTGGATATAAAAAAATAGACTTCTTATTTCAAGCTTGGGGATTCGTGACAATTCATTTTACCCAAAGTCATGTTTACGAAACGTTGTGACAATTAACTTTACCCAAAGTGCAATTTGTATGTTGTGACAACTGATTTTAAGTTTGGAGCGAAGTTTGTTTTGGTATCCAAAGGTTTTTATAACCAAAGTTTTATCAGTGTTGCACCTAAAATTTGGTCGTGCACAACAACCCACTGTTGGTGCCATAATTCCATATGTTGGAGACTTCTAGCAGGTGGTAACTTCCATGTATAATTGGGATGCACATAGTAGGAGACATGCCAGTTCTTGTAAAGTAGAGATAGGCATGGTAAGAGATGGGTACATGCTGGAAAAGGAGACAGACGTAGAGACATGCTGGTAAAGGAGACAAACATAGGAAAATGAGGCAGAAGATGGTAAGAAGATGGTAAAGGAGATAGAAACAGGTATATGAGACAAAAGATTATTGTAGGGAAGGTCATTGAAGTTAGCTAGGTTTAAAAAAAATCCAACTGCAAATGAGACATAAGATTATTGTAGGGAAGGTTATTGTTGAGGCTCACGTATGAAGTCAAACAGACCTCAAAGAAATCTAAATGCAAATATTTCAAAATCTTAATGAATGAATGCCAAACTTCTCCACTTAGCAAGTAAGGTTTCTTTCCTACCAAATTTCTTCCCTTCGCAAGTAAGGTTTCATTCCTTCCAAAGTTCTCCACTTGGCAAGTAAGGTTTCTTTTGTCTTTTTAATCTGCAAGATGTAGATTTAAACATAAACAACTCATAAAATAAATAGTCAGTTCAATTCCTTACAAAAATTAAAATATAATTTGCTTATTCCTTAAACAGTTAATGCTTCACTTTGCCTGTACTCTTTTTGCATGTTCTTATGGTGGTGTTCCAACCTTTGTGATTTCTAGGAAATAGCATTTGGCTTCCCCTGTTTCACTTTTGATTCAATTTTGAATCATGAGAATGACCACCTATGGTAAGTTTGACCGTCTATGTCACTATTAGTGATCGAGCATGTATATTTCGTTTTTTTTGTGGCTATCCCAGAGAACTCTCTAGACAGAGTTTACTACAAGGTTTTTCTGTGGTCCTCCTATGCTGGTCATTCAGCTAACATGGTGTTTAGCCTGTGTGACAAATAGTTTGTTTTTAATAAATGTGATTGGGGAATTTGGTGTTGAAGATAATGGAGAATATCCTAGAATAGGTAGAGTTTGTTCACGTAACCTTAGGATAGGAATTACTTTCTATTTATTAAGATGTTGTTCAACTTATGTAAAACCATGTTTTCTATTCAATGTGTCATGTGTGTGAACAATGTAGAGTGTTCTACAGAGCCAGACTCTCCTAGTTCAGACTCTCTTTCCTAGAGCTACCTAGTGGGTTTTATTTTATTAATACAGACATTCTCATTTTTATCATGGTATCAGAGCGTCAGGGCTAAGGAACCTGTACGCTAGAGGGTGGGTGATTCTTTAAACCAAGATCATCGCAGTTCTAAGGTGGATAATTGCGATGATTCCAAAATCGTCACTGGTTATCAGTGTACCTCTATGTCGAGGGACTGTAGCACTTCACATCAATTTTTTGTCATAGTTCGTCACAGGAAAGACGTGTACAGCTATGACAATGTCGCAGAAAATATAAACAATTCTACAATGATTGTGGAAACCAACAACAAGGCTGTAGCATTTAGAGAAGCTGCATGGGAAAGCCAAGAACAAGGTTGTCACTGTCAGATAAGTTGCATGGGGAAGCCAAGAACAAGGCTGTAGCTGACAATAGAAGGTTGTCTGGAGGTTAAGAAGGAAGCCACAGTGATCTGCGCATGTGACGCAAGATCAAACAACATTGAAGGTCAGTGATCTGTATCTGTCACATATCTGGGGTAAATTTAACGTCTTTTACCTGTCGAAATTTTTTTCTCTAAATCGCCAAGATGAATAACAATATATTTGAAGCATCCATGAATGAGCATAAAAAGATCGATGGTTCCAATTATGCAAATTGAAAGTTCAAGATGTAGACTCTGCTAGAAGCGCAAAGTGCTTGGATAATTGTGAATGGGGATGAGCCGAAGCACGCAACTAGATCAGCATCGATTCTAGATTGGGAGAGGCGAGAAAGTAGAGCAAGGATAATGTTAAATATCTTAGTGAAAGACTGCATTACACTGCACATCAGAGAAGGTAAGTTAGCTAATGAGATCTGGGGAATTTTGAAGGAGTTGTACGATATCAAGAGTTCAAATCGTCTTTTGTTCCTCAAGAGTAAGATCCTATCCATGAAGATGGAGGAGAATGAAACAATCAGATATTGTTCATATAATGGATGATACAGATCTTGTAACCACTACAACGAATGGTGTCACTGATGATTATCAAATGTTCATCACTAGGATAAATGCCAGAGAAAAGATCCCACATTTTGAAGAGCTGACAAGTATATTGATGCAAGAAGAAGAGATGAGATCGACTCTGAAGCCCTCGAGTGTCGATATTGCATTGATGGCAAAGAAGAGCTTCTACAAAGGGAAAGGGAGTCCACAACAGAAAAATGTAGGAAGTTCACAGAGTCGGCCAAATCTGACCCAAGGTATGCATTCGAATAAAAACTACTCTGAAACTAAATGTTTTTACTGCGGAAAAGTGGGTCATATTGCCAAGGAGTGTAGGAGAAAGAAATATCATGAAGAACAATAGAAGTCAAAGAGACATGCACGTCATCTCGTGAATGGTGATCAGGTGCAGAATTTAAGATTATTCATGCCAGATCGTGATGAAAATGTTGATGCAGACATCTAGTATGTAGATTCAAGAGCGTCAATGCACATGACAGGGAATAAGCAGTGGCTGGAGGATTTTAAAGAGATCAATGAAGGCGCACATATTTACCTAGGTGATGACAAAAGTCATCAAATCAAAGGATGTGGGAAAGTTTTTGTCATCCTACCTGATGGTAACATCAAACAAATTTATAATGTAATGTATTTTCCTAGCATAACAAAGAACTTGATTTCTGTATCTATGGTTATAGATCAGGATTCGAAAGTTGAATTTTTAAAATCTAACTGTTACATTAAAGATATTCTAGATGGAACGAAGATAATTGCTACAAGAATCTAAACAAGAGGACTGTACAAGTTGGATGTGATACCTGCATCACTTTGAGCATTGACAACAGCAAGCCTGACTACAAAATAGCTTTGGCATCAAAGATTCAACCACATCAACTACAATGATTTGTTGTTACTACAAAAGAAGGAAATGGTAAGATATCTTCCTATGCTAAAGTAAGTTCATAATGATTTTGATGCCTGCACATTAGGAAAAATGCATAGAGAAGAATTCCCTATTAGAGTAGAAACAAAACAGAGGGATATACTAGAGTTAGTGCACAGAGACCTTTGTGCACCTATGCAGACAAAGTCATTAGGAGGTGCATTGTATTTCCTACTGTTTATTGATGACTATATGAAGTTTTCTTGGGTGTATTTATTAAGTAAGAAGAGCCATACATTCAAATACTTTAAACAGTTTCAAAATATGATTGAAATACAAACAGGGAAATAGATAAAATTTCTTCGTTCTGATCAAGGGGGAGAATACAAGAAAGATGAGCTTATTAGATATTGTAATGATCACGGAATTTTGCAGTAGTTTACAGTACCACGTACTCCACAGCAGAATGGAGTAATAGAAAGGAAAAACAAAACATTGGTGGAATGTGCTAGAAGTACACTTAAAGGTAAGAATCTTTCGAATCGTTTTTGGGCTGAAGGAGTGAATATTACAGTTTATTTGAAAAATAGGAGTCCTACACACTTAAGAATATTAGGATATAAAGCATTATATGGATATAAGCTTGCAGTAAAACACTTAAGAATATTAGGATGTAAAGCATTTTCCTACATACCAAAGGAAGGTACAAGAAAATTAGACTCAAAAGCCATCAGATGTACTTTTATAGGGTATTGTTTGTCATATAAAGCATACAGATTATTTCATCCCTCTACTCACAAGATCTTTGTTAGTAGAGATGTTAAATTCTATGAGCATGATAATGAAGAACCTAATGAGCACTATGATGGATGGGACATTCCATACTTTGAGGAAGAAGAAACAGAGAACAATCAGGATAATTATAAACAAACAAAAGAAAAGGATGAATAGCAACAACAACAACAACAACAACAACGATAACAACAGTAGGAAGAAATAAAGTTTGAAACCACTACCCCACCCCTCAGGAGATCAGGTAGGAAAGCTCCAATGCCTGCAAGATATAGGGAAAATTCTTTTATAACTAGTGTGATGAAAGTGGTTGAATCATCTAGTTATAAAGAAGCAAATTAAAATAGTGAATGGAAAATAGCCATGGAACATGAATATGATTCAATAATCAGAAATAACACTTGGGAATTGGTTGAAATTTCTAGAGGAAAACAAACCATAGGTTGTAAATGGTTATATAAACCGAAAATTAATGCAGATGGAAGTATAGAAAAAGTGAAAGCTAAGTTGTTTGCAAAGGGGTATACAAGAAAAGAAGGGATAGATTATGAAGAAACCTTCGCCCCTGTAGCTAAATTGAATACTATTAGAATGTTAATTGCTTTAGCTACTAAGAAACATTGGATGATGCACCAACTAGATGTAAAGTCTGCATTTCTGAATGGAGAACTAAAAGAAGAGGTTTATCTAGAGCAACCGGAAGGGTTTGTCTAGAAAGGAAAATAACATTTAGTCTGTAGACTAAAGAAAGCACTTTATGGACTAAAACAAGCTCCCAGATCATGGTATGAAAAGATTGGCTCATTTTTCTGCAAGCTAGAAACAATAGAAGTAAGAATGACCCTACTCTTTACACCATGAAAGATGAACAATGGTGCGTAGTGTTGATTTCATTATATGTAGACGATTTGATAATTACAGGTGATTCTATATATCTAATTGATGAAATCAAGTAACAGATATCACATATGTTTGAGATGAAGCATCTCAGTGAAATTAGATACTGTTTAGGTCTTGAGATCTGGAGAGATTCATGTCAAACATTTTTGTCTCAGGAAAAGTATGTTAAAGGCTTGTTAGAAAAGTTTAGAATGGATCAGTGTAAGTCGGAACTGGTACCATTGCAGCAGAACATCAAATTGCAGTGTGAAGATGGCTCAAAAGTAGCAGATGTAGCACTTTACAGATAGTTGGTTAGGAGTTTGATCTACCTAACCGCCACTAGACTTGATTTGGCTTATGCAGTCAGTGTGTTAAGCCAGTTTATGTCTAAGCCACTTGAAAGCCATTGGAATGTAGTGAATAATGTTTTGAGGTATCTACAAGGTATTGTAGACTATGGAATTATTTACACTGACTCTTCTGATGTTTGATTGGTAGGATTTGTAGATTCAGATTGGGCAGGAAATGTAGATGATCGCAGATCTATAATAGGTTATGCATTCAATCTTGGATCCAGGGTGATCACATGGAGTAGCAAGAAGTGAAACACAATCTCCTTGTCCTCAGCAGAAGCAGATTATCAAGCCATGTGTTCAACAATGTGTGAGGTGGTTTGGTTGCAGAGACTTCTCCAAGATGTTGGGGAAGAACAGACAGTTGCAACAACAATCAAATGTGACAATTAAAGCTCAATCAAGTTAGCCAACAATCCGATGTTTCAGAAAAACACTAAACATAATGATACTCAATTCCACTTTGTCAGGGAGAAAGTGCAATCCAAAGAAATCTTTTTGGAATATTGTAACACATGTGATAATGTTGCAGACATTTTCACTAAGCCTCTTGGAAAAGTTAAGTTTCAAATATTTAGGGAGATGTTAGGCATATATGTGAACCCATTCTCCATTAAGGGGGAGTGTTGAAGATAATGGAGAATATCCTAGAATAGGTAGAGTTGGTTCACGTAACCTCAAGATAGGAATTGTTTCTATTTCTTAGGATGTTGTTCTAACTTTCCTAAAACCATGTTTTCTATTTAATGAGTAATGTGTATGAACAATGTAGAGTGTTTTGCAGAGCCAGACTCTCCTGGTTCAGACTCTCTTTCGTAGAGCTAACCAGTCGGTTTTATTTTATTAACACAAACATTGCCATTTTTATCGTTTGGTTACCCATAAAATCACGTATGGAGTTTTTCTATTGATGCTAGACAGGGTCGACAAGCCCAGATTAATTATGTTTTTGTTTTAGAGTTACAATGTCAGGATAAAGGCAAACTCCCAGTACAGTGACAAATAATTATTGTATGGCTTTAAGATTGCTCTCTAAATGTATAGTGAATAAAAGGTAAAATAATTTCAATATCTACTATTATAACTCCGGCTGGGTAATTAATTAAACGAACGGTGAAAATCAGCTTTATATATATTTTAGAGCTTTTACATAATCAATTAAAAGTAGTTGCAAGTTCCTTTGAGTGAGTTTCTTATATTCATGGAAATAGAGAACTGAACATGGGCTAGGAAAATATTGTTAAAGAAAACATATCTTAGTGAGGAGGGAAATTTAGTAATTATTGAGAAAACCCATTCAATTTAAAAAATAAATGTCTGTATGAGAACATTTGTGAGGAAAAAAGATATTTGAAAACCCTTAGGTTTAAAATTGAGAGATTTGAGAAACTTGTAAAGAAATTGTGATTTTCCTAAAAAAGCCATGTAGAAAATATAATTTTCTTAAAAAATGTTATGGAATTTGTATTTTCGTCGAAAAAAAAGTTTAGCAATGAATTTCAGGGCGTATAAGCAACACTGTATTCTAGCTATGCATACACTTTTGACATTGCAATTCATATTGGCAAAGAATTTGAATATTTTTGCAACAACTACATACCATCCAAGAAAACAACATCAAAAGGGAAAGAACAAGGCTCACCATGTACACCCACGTGGTACCAATAAAGGCCAAGAAGAAGGCTCATATACACTCAAGCTGATCAGTAAAGGCTAGCTGAAAAAACTAGTCACTCATATTGACAGAAGGCATTATTACAGGTAGCAGACAAGCAGAAGAACCAATCAGTCATACCGACGGAAGGAATTATTACAGGTAGCAGACAAGCAGAGGAACAAATGAAATGCTAGTGCTAATGACCCATAGAGAATAACCATTTTGATATTTCTCCTCATAAATCAATTGCACTGGTTTTTCGATGTTTGGCCTAGCAAAGTGTGCCATTCAAGTTCTTTACTATAACACAACTTCCCAAAACTCCACCCATTGATCCCAAGCTGGCTAATCTAGTGATCATTTCTTTCCATCCCATCTAATCAAGGGTGTGCATAGTGGCAATGTATAAATACAAACAAGTGTTTACAATGTTAGAACATGCGAAGGATATAAATACCTTTGAAAACCAAGTCAACTCGTCAAATTATGCAAGCCTCATATACTGTAATTAATTTTCTATAAATAAATTTGTGGGTCCATCTCTTGGCCACTCGTCCACAATGACAATATGTTACAATTTTCTTAGATCATTTTGCTAAATCTGCAAAGTGTATTAGAAATTATCAATTGTTTAGATATACCATGTTCTAACATATTCTTAGTGGCAGGAATTTTCATTCGCTGGTCATGGAGGTTGTTTTTATGACTTGCTATTGTTCTTTTAACTCACTCTCAAATTGCAAAGTACATGAGAAGTCCAAAATTTGCAGTAAGTGTATATTTAACATTCAGGTATTATGGTGTTAATAGAGATTATATATCTCTTAGTGTTTTCCTATTGTTTTAATATTTTAGTTTTGTTTCTGTAAAAAAAAATTAATATATTTTTACTTTTGATTTGGTGTTTGATGTGTACAGCGTATTTTCCATCATTATATATAGGGTCTCGTTTTGTACCTTTTGAAGGGGATGAGAATCAACTATTCATTTATATTTGAATTTCTAGTAAGTATAAAATTAAGAAGTCTCGAAGTTACGCTTATTAGTACTAGTCTCAATAAACTCTATATATATAGAGGCATTGTTTTAAGGCATTTCCCATAGGATATCACAAAACAAAATGGTATTCGATTTTGTTCGAAGTTTTCAGTGGATTAAGAAATCTTCCCATCAAAACCTAATCAAAACCAAATAAAACCACCAACAAAACCACAATTTATGTTATCATAGGTTTGGAATAAATTTTATCTTACTTAATTGATAATCATTATTTATATGTTTTTTATTATATTCAGACCATTGCCAATGACTTTTGTTTAATTTTTCCTTATCATTTAAATAAATTTAAATTTTCTCTTGAGCAATATCTATTCGATTTAAAAAACTTTGAAGTGAGTTTTCAGGAAGTTTGTAAGGTTTTTTCTTATACAAATTATAGTAACAGCTTAAGTTCGCTAATTTTTTCTTTAGATGTATGTTCCAAGAGCCATGTCATTCAGTATTTCAAACTCTTTATCGCAGTACTACCTTATTGGTGGCGATTGTTGCAGGTACGTACATTATAGCATTTTTTCTATGTAATATTATCTAGATTTATTTTAATTTGTGATTTGTAAATATCAATATCAAATTTAGATTTATTTTAATTTGTGATTTGTAAATATCAATATCAAATTTTGGTTTTTGATTTACAAAAGTCATCAAATTTTTGGAGGCCTAGACGAAATAATCCTCTTCAGCGTGAACATGTACAATGTCATCCTCTTCATTTCTTAGTAAATCTGCTTCCCAGGGAATCATTATGGCCTATCAAAGCTTATTTACATGAAGAAGACACTCTTTGATGCAACAGTTAACATATTCATAGTGTGATACATTTGGCCATCCAGGTTTGGCATATGCTCTTCTCTTAGTTTGTGATCTGTGTTTTATGAATTTATCTGATTTCAATGAGATTCTTATCAAGGTTTAACAACCCTGGCACAATGAAAGCAGTGAATTATTAAACCTTAGGGAAGCAAAAACACTTCAACTTCCAGAACTGTCTTGATAATTATATTATGGGTAAAAACAACATATTCATATCTTATGCAATCATAAATTTATATTTGAATATTGCTAACTAACATTGCATATCGGCAAGGACTACGGCTACACAGTTGCTCCTTGTTCTTTTATGGAAGGGTTTAGTTCCATTGCTTAGCTAAAATTTTGAATAGATTTCCACAAAATTCAACCTGAGAATCCACTGTTGGACCCAAATACACATTAACAAATAAAACAAAGAGATCATTAGTGGATATATCTAAGCATGCGCTTAGAAGATTGACCTTGCAAGTTACAATAGCTTTATCCATGCATGCTTCTAAATCAATGACTTTGTAAAGTCTAAATGGTTGTCTAAATATCAACAAACCATCGTTCCTTGGAGGCTATGGAGAATTGACAATCTATGGATTCAGTTCAATAATTGAACAGTTATGCATATAGGTAAAGAAGATAACCAAGTAGAAAATGCACTTTCGAAGAGGCGTATTCATAGTAATTTTGGTGATATGCATATTGAAATGATTTTGGGAGACAATGTTCCAGATGTTAAGGAATTTCCATTTTTTGGGTATTCTTATTTTCTTTTTCTTGTATAATTTTGTGCATTTTTTCTTATTTTTCTGGTGGCCACTTTATTTCTCATGCATGAAATTGGATGGAAAGGATATGGGAGGTATTCTGATACACTATGTATATTCCCATTGGCCACATTGATGGATGATTTACTTCTTTCTATTTTCTTCTAAATTTCTGAACCTTTCTACATATCGAACATATGAGTTCATATGATGTATTTAGAGCTATATGGTTTTTTCGGATAGAAAATATGTATTGCTTTCCCATATAATTTTATGTGGTAACTCGATAAGGATGAATAATTTCTATATTTGTATTTTCGTCTTATATAATAATGCATCATCTTTTTTTGCACTAGGAAAGAAATTAAGTCACAAATTAAATAACAACATAAAGAATTACTTAAATAATAACATATATATTCTAGTAAATTTGTTTGAGATATCTTTTGCACGAAAAAAGTATTTATATATTTTTTTTTGAAATATAATCGGAATAATGTTTAAAAAAAAATAATATATTTTAAAATAAAATATATTTGAAATTATTTAAAAAACAAAACAAATAAATGAATCGACTTTATCTTTTAAATTATATATTTAATTTAACTTAAAATTTTATTAAATATATTAATCACCTCTTAAACGTTGAAGAATTAGGCTCTTTTAAAACGGATCTTCCAACCAAAAGGTTTAGATCTATTTTGGCTTCTAGGCTCCTTTAAAACGGATTTGTCAACCAAAAGCTTCAGATCTATTTTTTCTTCGTTTATAATTTTGGACGAAAGTATTATATATATATATATATATATATATATATATAATTTAATTAAAACATAAATTTTATATTTTATTATAAATATATTAAATCAGTTACATAATAAAATAGATATAATAATAACTAATTAAAATAAAAAGTGTTTATATTTTATGTAATTTATTTTTGTATATTTATACACCTTTATATTAAATGATCCGAACTAATTCTACATAATTGTCTGGTTGGCCTTTTAGAAATCTCTTTTAACTTCTAAGACATAAGTTTCCTCCCTTTATGCCTTTTCCACATCCATACTCACTCTGGGGAGCATCCAAATGACCTATCCCGTTTGCAGACTAATTATAGGCTTAGGTCTGATGTAGTTGTTTAAGGTATTATGTTTATCTCCAGCATCTAGAATTGTTATATAAAGATTAAGAGTTACGTTTTTTCCACTCTTTGAGGCTCTGAATTTAGGGAACGTTGAAGTTATAAATATATTTTTATTTAGATTTGGAGTTGAGTAAAGTTGTTTTTCTATCTATTTTTCCGGGGTTGAATTCAATGCTAAAATTATATATTTATATCTATATATAAATTTATTTGTATATATTCATTTTTTTGAAAGGTCTTATATTAGAGCGCTTAAATAAGAGAGGGATGTATTAATCATTTTTATGATTAATGCATCTAGAGTAATCATTTTAAGGAAACAACAACACCTTTGGTTTTCCCTCTTGTTTGTTGATAATTGAAGGACTTGGAATAGTAGCATGCTAATCTTCACATAGAATTTATCGATGATCAAGTATTGGTACACACATTAAACTGATATTAGTCATGGCTCACTTGTGGAGAATGTTAAGAAGGTCAAATGTCTGGGCAACAAAATGTAGATGCGCTAGCAATAAATGACTAAAGGTAACAGAAGATAGAGAAGTTGGTTATAGTTTCCCTATCCAATTGCTATGGTAAGAGAGCATGGAAGACCCCGGAGGGGAGGTAGCGGTAGAGGCGAGACGCCTCTTTCTCCCTGGTATTAATCAGGGCACTAATCAATTTGATGATAGCACCCCCCATCACTACCAAAATTAAATGTAGAATCCAAGTTCCAGGAGCTGGGTGCCATCGATGATAACATATAGGCTCTTTGCAATCTATTGGATCGCCATCTTAGAGGCTAGTAAGACACAACTGTGGTGTTGGAGGGTCATTTTCAAGGCATGGATTTTCAAGTACACTGTGCCCAAGAAGGATTGTAAGCTATTGATGGTACTCTCAGGGGTCAAGTCTAGGATACTTCCTCATTTGCAAATAACATGTCTTCTCATACCCCGATGGATTCTACTTTGTAAGATACCAAACCCTATCAACATCCTATGCAAAGCACTGAGGGCCAATCCTCATCGAGTCCTTGACAACAATGAAATGACATGGAGAACATTCTTGTGTGTTGCAAAACGTCTAGTAGAAAGGGATCAGAAACCATAATCCAAGGCAATGTCACCCATCCTTCATCAGTATTGCACCAAACACTACCTCGGCATCCTCTGCCAGCAATGAACCGTCTGCCAGCTAGCCATCGTCCACCAAATGAGCACCCTCCACCTGATGACGATGATTACAACATACCAATGCTAGTGGAATGGGAAGATACTCTTGAACTCAAGTATGGGAAGGAGAACCTCAACAAGTACATATTCGCATTGCTCAAGCTACCAATCCAACTCAGGAATTTTGAGGCTTATGTCCTTTTATTTTTCATGTGTTTTTCTTATGCTTTAAATGATCCAGGAGGCCATTTGGTTTATGTCACAAGAGTAGATGGTCCTACCTATTACATTTTTGTAATGGCCAACCTCTTTTGCTTCTGATGCAATCTTGTAATACTCAATATTGTAATTGGTTGGCTAAATCCCTCCAAGCACATAAACTCTCTATATCTTCTATAGTATAAAGATTTATAACTTACCAAAAAAAATATTTAAAATTGTTAAAATTTTGAATATATTTTGTTTCATTTTTTTACAATAAATTAAAACATAATACCTAAAACATGATTTTTTATATATATTAAATCCAAATTGGTTTAGCAATTTAATTTACTTGGAAAATTTTGAATTTCATAATGATGAAGTCACTTCTATATCATATATTATTCTAACTAATCCGACGAAGTCACCTCTATTTAATATATTATTCTAACTAATCCCTTGTTATCTTTATTGACTCATATCTCATCTTATATGTCTATTCCATACAAAATTCAAGTAAAGGTATGAACATATTACAAAGCTAAACCAAATCAATCATGATATATGACACCTATTGATATAGAAGCATAACAGAACGGAGATCCAACGAGGATTGTGCGTTGAGACAATTTTTGTCACAAGCATAATTGTTTCCAATATACATTTGGAGGCTTAAAGAACCTGTTCTATATTGATTGACCCCAAATATTGTATTCATGTACGTTTGTCTAGTTTATATATTTGGTAACCAATCTTTTTACCTTAAAAGATGTTAACTATCTTAATTTTTTTTTCCATTTTCTTATGTGCTTTCATCAATAAGCGAAAAAGAAACATTTAAATATTGTAATCAGAGGTTGTCGTAGTCTATGTTCCTTTATTTTTATTTTTTTCAATAAATAAGAACTCAGCATTGAAGCAATGTAAATTTATCCGTCACTGCATTTCTAACATTTTTTTACAAGTAAATGAAAAGATTTATATTAAGGTACGTGTATATGTATATGCACATAATACATAGGATATTTTTGATATGGGGAATTGAGAATCAAATATATCCCATCCTTTGCCAGAGATAGTTTAGCAGTTCACCTATATTATACTCCTCCAACTTCTTGGTTATGCAAGACGTAGAAGCCAATTGCGAATTGAAAGACGTAGGATGCATTTTTATAAACATTTGGTTATGCAAAAATTTCACTCATAGCGACAAGGTATCGACCACATCTCCAGAAATAGCACGAGTAGCTGCAGATTTGGTTGAAGTATGTAATCTGCCTTAAAAAAATCCCCGAGAAACCTGCTATTAGTGGTCGTCGGAGACCCAAACTGTCCTGATGTTTTTCTTTGGTAGCTACAATATGTGTCTTCTCGCGTGATATTAGATTCCAATATAGTATTTTGGTTAAAATTCTATTAAAAAATGAACAATATATTTTCGTAACGTAAATATAAAACAATATGAAAAAGAAGAATGCAAAAACACTGGAACATGGTGGGAAGGGGGGCGTAGAAACCAATATCGGCAGATATCAGCGTCAAATGGTAGGAGAACTACTTGATTCTCACTCCTTTCTTCACTTCCACTTCCATTTCTGCACCCGTCCTGCCATATTTGTTTGGTGAGAAATTTGAAGTAGGAAGTTGGACATAGGTGTAGCCCAAATTCCACATCAATGAGCGGGTGGACTGTGCATTTTAGCTCAGTTACATATATTTTTTTCTACTTAGTTTAAATTGAACTTTTAAAATTAGCTTAAGCTTAATTAGTATGAGTTGGGAAAGATCTAATTCTTTGAAGTCCAATTTTATTCTAAATACACATTATTTAAAAATTGTTACACATCATATATCGTAATACACTATAGAATGAATTTCTCAACTCAATTCTAAAAGCTAATACTTAATTTAAACTATATTTTTGGCGACGGATTCAAAAATTCAAAATCCAATTTGAATACTTTGTACAGATCCTCAGTGCCATTATGAAATTCAAAATTTGAAAGAGAATTGTTAATATGAGAATAGTATTAATGCACGCAACATACCAGTGTGGAATAGGGCTTGACAATGATGTCATAGCCAAATCCACATCGCGAAGATAGATTGTCACGTAGAAAGGAGTGTGGCGAAGGTATGAGTACCATGCTCATGCCCATGCATGATTTAATATCGTATGTAATCAGGGGGTGTTGTCAGGGAAAATAATTATCCAAGGTTATACGAATTTTAGGGCATCTTAAGAGGCGACCCGAACAGCAATTATCGTACTACCAAATGTCAGATACCTTCTGGCTTTTTGATACATCCCTCCATACATAAATACCCTCTGGACTTTTAATACAACCCTGCATACATACCCTCTAGCCTCTCAATACACCCTGCATGCATACATGACATCCCAATTTTGAGTTTGATTTGAAAGCCCACCAAACCAAAATTTTAGCTTATGTTAGATGGGAAGATACAATATTCTTCAATTGCTATGGCGATGCTTGGAGGGTGCAGTGAAAGGAAGCGCGAAGGTTTTTTTGTCTAATGCTGAGTACTTATAGTGTATGTATACAGTCTCTTATATACATAGTTTTAGAGGATTTCATTACGTATACGGTGAAGGTATTGAATAATGGGGAGATCAATTGGTATTTTTAGTTTGTAAAATATTATTTCTACAACTATGTTTCACCATCTATTTCTTTTTATAGCATGGGCCTATACCTATATGGCCATTGCGGCTAATTATTCACCTACTGTTGATAGTTTTATCACCATTAAATTCATCAGATTACAATGACTTCAACATAGATATTGTACAGAATATTTGTAATTATTAGTCCCTGCCTTGAGCGGAACTATAGCGATGGAAAGATTGTTGATTGTCCATTAATTTATCAGGTGACTAATTTTATTTTTTTTTGAGTTATCAACTTTGAACCCAAGTTTTATAATTTAATTTTCATCCATTTAAATTTTAACGAAATTTTTTGGAATTAAAAATAGACTTCTTATTGCAAGCTTGGGGATTCGTGACAATTCATTTTACCCAAAGTCAAGTTTACAAAACGTTGCGACAATTATTTTACCCAAAATGCAATTTGTATGTTGTGACAACTGATTTTAAGTTTGGAGCGAAGTTTGTTTTGGTATCCAAAGGTTTTTATAACCAAAGTTTTATCAGTGCTGCACCTAAAGTTTGGTCGTGCACAACAACCCACTGTTGGTGCCAGAATGCCATATGTTGGAGACTTCTAGCAGGTGGTAACTTCCATGTATAATTGGGATGCACATGGTAGGAGACATGCCAGTTCTTCTAAAGCAAAGATAGGCATGGTAAGAGATGGGTACATGCTGGGAAAGGAGACAGACGTAGAGACATGCTGGTAAAGGAGACAAACGCAAGAAAATGAGACAGAAGATGGTAAGAAGATGGTAAAGGAGATAGACGCAGATAAATGAGACAAAATATTATTGTAGGGAAGGTCATTGAAGTTAGCTAGGTTTCAAAAAAATCTAAGTGCAAATGAGACATAAGATTATTGTAGGGAAGGTTATTGTTGAAGCTCACATATGAAGTCAGATAGACTTCAAAGAAATCTAAATGCAAATATTTCAAAATCCTACTGAATGAATGCCAAACTTCTCCACTTAGCAAGTAAGGTTTCTTTCCTTCGAAAGTTCTTCCCTTCGCAAGTAAGGTTTCATTCCTACCAAAGTTCTCCACTTGGCAAGTAAGGTTTCTTTCCTCTTTTTAATCTGCAAGATGTAGATTTAAACATAAACAACTCATAAAATAAATAGTCAATTCAATTCCTTACAAAAATTAAAATATAATTTGCTTATTCCTTAAGCAGTTAATGTTTCACTTTGCCTATACTCTTTTTCCACGTCCTTATGGTGGCGTTCCAACCTTTGTGATTTCCAGGAAATAGCATTTGGCTTCCCATGTTACCCTTTTGATTCAATTTTGAATCGTGAGAATGACCAGCTATGGTAAGTTTGACCGTCTATGTCGTTATTAGTGATCGAGCATGTATATTTGGTTTCTTTTGTGGCTATCCGAGAGAACTCTCTGAACAAAGTTTAATACAAGGTTTTTCTGTGGTCCTTCTATGCTGGTCATTCAGCTAACATGGTGTTTAGCCTGTGTGATAAATATTTTGTTTTTAATAAATGTGATTGGGGAATTTGGTGTTGAAGATAATGGAGAATATCGTAGAATAGGTAGAGTTGGTTCAGGTAACCTCAGGATAGGAATTAGTTTCTATTTATTAAGATGTTGTTCAACTTTTGTAAAACTATCTTTTCTATTTAATGTGTCATGTGTATGAACAATGTAGAGTGTTCTGCAGAGCTAGACTCTCCTAGTTCAGACTCTCTTTCATAGAGCTAACCAGTGGGTTTTATTTTATTAATACAAACATTGCCATTTTTATCATGGTATCAGAACGTTAAGGCTAAAGAACCTGTATGCTAGGGGGTGGGTGATTCTTTAAACCAAGATCATCGTAGTTCTAAGGTGGATAACTGCAATGATTCCAAAATCGTCACTGGTTATCAGTTTACCTCTATGTCGAGGGACTGTAGCACTTCACATTAATTTTTCGTCATAGTTCGTCACAGGAAAGACGTGTACAACTACGACGATGCTGCAAAAAATACAAGCAATTTTGCAATGATTGTGGAAGCCAACAACAAGGTTGTAGCTTTTAGAGAAGCTGCATGGGAAAGCCAAGAACAAGGTTGTAGCTGTCAGAGAAGCTGCGTGGGGAAGCCAAGAACAAGGTTGTAGCTGACAATAGAAGGTTGTCTGGAGGTTAAGAAGGAAGCCACGGTGATCTGCGCATGTGATGCGAGATCAAACAACATTGAAGATCAATGCTCTGTATCGGTCACATATCTGGGGTAAATTTAACGTCTTTTACCTGTCGATTTTTTTTTTCTAAATCGCCAAGATGAATAACAATATATTTGAAGCATGCATGAACGAGCATAACAAGATCGATGGTTCCAATTATGCAAATTGAAAGTTCAAGATGTAGACTCTGCTAGAAGCGCAGAGTGCTTGGATGATTGTGAATGGGGATGAGCCAAAGCATGCAACTGGATCAACATCGATTCTAGATTGGGAGAGACGCGAAAGTAGAGCAAGGAAAATATTAAAGATCTCAGTGAAATACTGCATTACACCGCACATCAGAGAAGGTAAGTTAGCTAATGAGATCTGAGGAATTCTGAAGGAGTTGTACGATATCAATAGTTAAAATTGTCTTTTGTTCCTTAAGAGTAAGATCCTATCCATGAAGATGGAGGAGAATGAAACAATCACTTCATTCGTAGCATGGATCAACGATATCAAAACCAAATTATCAGATATTGTTCATATAATGGATGATACAGATCTTGTAACCATTACAACGTATGGTGTCACTGATGATTATCAAATGTTCATCACTAGGATAAATGCCAGAGAAAAGATCCCGCATTTTGAAGAGCTGACAAGTATATTGGTGCAGGAAGAAGAGAGGAGATCGACTCTGAAGCCCTAGAGTGTCGATATTGCATTGATGGCAAAAAAGAGCTTCTACAAAGGGAAAGGGAGTCCACATCAGCAAAACGTAGGAAGTTCACAGAGTCGGCCAAGGCTGACCCAAGGTATGCATTTGAATAAAAACTACTCTGAAACTAAATGTTTTTACTGTGGAAAAGTGGGTCATATTGCCAAGGAGTGTAGGAGAAAGAAATATCATGAAGAACAATAGAATTCAAAGAGACATGCAGGTCATCTCGTTAATGGTGATCATGTGCAGAATTTAAGATTATTCATGCCAAATCGTGATGAAAATGTTCATGCAGACATCTAGTATGTAGATTCAACAACCTCAACACACATGATAGGGAATAAGCAATGGCTGGAGGATTTTAAAGAGATCAATGAAGGCACACATATTTACCTAGGTGATGACAAAAGTCATCAAATCAAAGGATGTGGGAAAGTTTTTGTCATCCTACCTGATGGTAATATCAAACAAATTTATAATGTAATGTATGTACCTGGCATAACAAATAACTTGATTTATGTATCTATGGTTACAGATCAGGATTCAAAAGTTGAATTTTTAAAATCTAACTGTTACATTAAAGATCTGCTAGATGGCATGAAGACAATTGCTACAAGAATCTGAACAAGAGGACTGTACAAGTTGGATGTTAGACCTGGATCACTTTGAGCTTTGACAACAGCAAGCCTGACTACAAAATAGCTTTGGCATCAAAGGTTCGGCCACATCAACTACAATGATTTGTTGTTACTACAAAAGAAGGAAATGGTAAGATATCTTCCTATGCTAAAGTAAGTTCATAATGATTGTGATGCCTGCACATTAGGAAAAATGCATAGAGAAGAATTCCCTATTAGAGTAGAAAAGAAACATAGGGATATAAGGGAGTTAGTGCACACAGGCCTTTGTGCACCTATGCAGACAAAGTCATTAGGAGGTGCACTGTATTTCCCACTGTTTATTAATGACTATACGAAGTTTTCTTGGGTGTATTTATTAAGTAAGAAGAGTCATACATTCAAATACTTTAAGCAGTTTCAAAATATGATTGAAAGACAAACAGGGAAATAGATAAAATTTCTCCGTTCTGATCAAGGGGGAGAATACAAGAAGGATGAGCTTATTAGATATTGTAATGATCATGGAATTTTGCAGTAGTTTACAGTACCCCGTACTCCACAGCAGAATGGAGTAACAGAAAGGAAAAACAAAACATTGGTGGAATGTGCTAGAAGTATGCTTAAAGGTAAGAATCTTTCGAATCTTTTTTGGGCTGAAGTAGTGAATATTACAGTTTATTTGAAAAATAGGAGTCCTACAAGAAGTCTTGAATCTAAAACTCCTTTTGAAGCATTATATGGATATAAGCTTGTAGTAAAACACTTAAGAATATTTGGATGTAAATCATTTGCCTACATACCAAAGGAAGATAGAAGAAAATTAGACTCAAAAGCCATCAGATGTACTTTTATAGGGTATTTTTTGTCATATAAAGCATACAAATTATTTAATCCCTATACTCACAAGATATTTGTTAGTAGAGATGTTAAATTCTATGAGCATGATAATGAAGAACCTGATGAGCACTATGATGGATGGGACATTCCATACTTTGAGGAAGAAGAAACAGAGAACAATCAGGGTAATTATAAACAAACAAAAGAAATGGATGAATAGCAAAAACAACAACAACAATAACAAAAGTAGGAAGAAATGAAGTTTGAAACCACTACCCCACCCCTCAGGAGATTAGGTAGGAAAGCTCAAATGCCTGCAAGATATAGTGAAAATTCTCTTATAACTAGTCTGATGAATAAGGTTGAATCATCTAGTTATAAAGAAGCAAATGAAAATAGTGAATGAAAAATAGCCATGGAACATGAATATGATTCAATAATCAGAAATAACACTTGGGAATTGGTTGAAATTTCTAGAGGAAAACAAACCATAGGTTGTAAATGGTTATATAAACCGAAAATTAATGCAGATGGAAGTATAGAAAAAGTGAAAGCTAAGTTGTTTGCAAAGGGGTATACAAGAAAAGAAGGGATAGATTATGAAGAAACCTTCGCCCCTGTAGCGAAATTGAATACTATGAGAATGTTAATTGCTTTAGCTACTAAGAAACATTGGATGATGCACCAACTGGATGTAAAGTCTACCTTTCTGAATGGAGAAGTAAAAGGAGAGGTTTATCTAGAGCAACCGGAAGGGTTTGTCCAGAAAGGAAAATAACATTTAGTCTGTAGACTAAAGAAAGCACTTTATGGACTAAAACAAGCTCCCAGATCATGGTATGAAAAGATTGACTCGTTTTTCTGCAAGCTGGCTACAATAGAAGTAAGCATGACCCTAATATTTACACCATGAAAGATAAACAACGGTGTGAAGTGTTGATTTCATTATATGTAGATGATTTGATAATTACAGGTGATGCTATGTATCTAATTGATGAAATCAAGCAACATATATCACAGATGTTTGAGATGAAGCATCTCAGTGAAATCAGATACTGTTTAGGTCTTGAGATCTGGAGAGATTCAGCTCAAACATTTTTGTCTCAAGCAAAGTATGTTAAAGGCTTGTTAGAAAAGTTTAGAATGGATCAGTGTAAGTCGGCACCGGTACCATTGCAGCAGAACATCAAATTGCAGTGTGAGGATGGCTCAAAAGCAGCAGATGTAGCACTTTACAGATAGTTGGTTAGGAGTTTGATCTACCTAACCACCAGTAGACCTGATTTGGCTTATGCAGTCAGTGTGTTAACCTAGTTTATGTCTAAGCCACTTGAAAGCCATTGGAATGTAGTGAATAATGTTTTGAGGTATCTACAAGGTATTGTAGATTATGGAATTATTTACACTGACTCTTCTGATGTTATATTGGTAGGATTTTACACTGACTCTTCTGATGTTATATTGGTAGGATTTGTAGATTTGGATTGGGCAGGAAATGTAGATGATCACAAATCTATAACAGGTTATGCATTCAATCTTGGATCCAGGGTGATTACATGGAGTAACAAGAAGCGGAACACAATCTCCTTGTCCTCAGCAGAAGAAGATTATCAAGCCATGTGTTCAACAATGTGTGAGGTGGTTTGGTTGCAGAGACTTCTCCTGGATGTTGGGGAAGAACAAACAGTTGCAACAACAATCAAATGTTACAACTAAAGCTCAATCAAGCTAGCCAACAATCCGATGTTTCAGAAAAACACTAAACATATTGATACTCAATTCCACTTTGTCACGGAGAAAGTGCAATCCAAAGAAATTCATCTGGAATATTGTAACACATGTGATAAGGTTGTGGACATTTTCACTAAGCCTCTTGGAAAAGTTAAGTTTCAAATGTTTAGGGATATGTTAGGCATATATGTGAACCCATTCTCCATCAAGGGGCAGTGTTGAAGATAATGGAGAATATCCTAGAATAGGTAGAGTTGGTTCACGTAACCTCAAGATAGGAATTGTTTCTATTTCTTAGGATGCTATTCTAACTTCCCTAAAACCATGTTCTCTATTTAATGAGTAATGTGTATGAACAATGTAGAGCATTCTGCAGAGCCAGACTCTCCTGGTTCAGACTCTCTTTCATAGAGCTGACCGGTCGGTTTTATTTTATTAATACAAACATTGCCATTTTTATCGTTTGGTTATCCATAAAATCACGTATGGATTTTTTCTATTGATGCTAGACAGGGTCGACAAGCCCAGATTAATTATGTTTTTGTTTTAGAGTTACAATGTCAGGATAAGGGCAAACTCCCAACACAATGACAAATAATTATTTTATGGCTTTAAGATTGCTCTCTAAATGTACAGTGAATAAAAAGTAAAATAATTTCAATATCCACTATTATAACTCCGGCTGGGTAATTAATTAAACGAACGGTGAAATCCAGCTTTATATATTTTTAGATCTTTTACATAATCAATTAAAAGTAGTTGCAAGTTCCTTTGAGTGAGTTTCTTATATTCATGGAAATAAAGAACTGCACATGGGCTAGGCAAATATTGTTAAAGAAAACATATCTTAGTGAGGAGGGAAATTTAGTAATTATTGAGAAAACCCATTCGATTTAAAAATAAATGTCTGTGTGAGAACATTTGTGAGGAAAAAAGATATTTGAAAACCCATAGATTTAAAATTGTGAGATTTGAGAAACCTGTATAGAAATTGTGATTTTCCTAAAAAAGGCATGTAGAAAATATAATTTTCTTAAAAAATGTTATGGAATTTGTATTTTCGTCGAACAAGAAGTTTAGCAGTGAATTTCTGTTAGGCCCCTATACTACTAGTGTAACCCCTTATTGTTATTAGTACAACCCACTTATTATATTGATGTACCCATTTATTTCCCATATTGTTACTGTTGTGCCCCATAGAAGCCCAATATTGTTATTATTGTGCTCTTACATTATTATTGTTATGTCGGCTCTGATTATGTTATGATCCCTTAGACTCCTATATATAGAAAGGAGGTCTTTTCATTTGTATCATCGAAGAATTGTTCATTTATGTAATGTAAAGGAGGTTGCCCCCTCAAAGAGGCTGAATTCTAAGGCGTTGATTTATCTTTTCTAGCTTTTCTTGAGCTGGTTCCATAACATTTGGTATCAGAGCTTTGGATTCTAGGGTTTCGCTGCTCCAAACAGGTCATCGTGGCATTTTCGCTATAATTTATTTTCTACGATGTTTCAGAAGTCACAAGAAAAACCCATTTGAGAAGAAATCGCATTGAACCTTGGGTCCGAATTTCAAATCTTTTCCCGCGATATTTGCGGAGATATGATTTGAGGAATTTGGTCTTTTTGCAGACTCCTGAATTACGTTCAAAACAAGTGACCTCGGGAAAATCGTCATAACTTTCTCTTTGCGGATCAGATTGAAATTTCGTAAGAAGTTACAGAAAAAGGACGGACTGTAGCTTCTTGTGTGCATGTGTCAGATCCAAAAGTTGACACAGGGATTCGTGGCACGTAATACAAGTTTCCTCTACTGAACTAATCTATAATCAAGTCACTGTGGGAGATTTCTCATAACTCTTCCTTGGAGAATTCAATTTGGGTCAGACTTCTGGCATTTGAAAGAGGACACAGAGGGCTACTACAGGATGCAATTTCAGAATTTAAAGATCCACAATTACAGAGTTACAGTCATTTCAAGATCGAGCTCCTAAAATCAAGAAAAAGCGAGATGAGGAAGTTTGATGGCAAGGATCTGGTAAATTGGATACTATAGATGGAGAAATATTTCGATCTACATGAGGTGAAATTGTTACAAAAGGTATGTATTGCATCTTCATATTTAGAGCCGAATCAACTTTTATGGTATGAAGGGCTTTGTTCTCGTAAAAAACTTGTTACGTGGTCAATTTTCACGGAGGAAATGATAGCACATTATGAGGATACAAAGAGCAACAACTTCTTTAGAGAAACACCACAACAATTGGAAAGAGTAAAAGGGCTTTGTGACATAGTGGAAAGCAAAATTATGGAAACCAGGAAGCATACCCCTCACAACTATAAAGATGGAAGTGTTGTTTCTCCTAGCCTTCCACAACATACAAGGGTTACACCACAACAATTGGAAGAAAAAAGAGAAAAAGGGCTTTGTTACAGTTGTGATAGCAAATGCATTAAAGGTCATCAGTGTGCTGAGAAGAAATTATTTTGCATAGAATATGAAGAGGAGGAAGAAAAGGATCAAGAAACATCAAAAGAAGAAGATATGCGCCACGACCCCACCCCAGAGATAGAAGAAATGAATCAGACAATATCTTGTAAAGCATTGGAAAGAATTACCACTCCTCAAACTCTCAAGATAGAAGGACATATCAAGAAGAAAAAGGTGCAAGAAGTGAAAGATCGCATCGAGAAAGAAGAAATGAATCCAGCCATATCTTGTAATTCATTGGTCAAAATTACCACTTCTCAAACTATCAAGATAGAAGGACATATCAAGAAGAAAAATGTTCAAGAAGTGAAAGATCACATCGAGCATCAAGAAATGAATCCGACCATATCTTGTAAAGGATTGGAAGAAATTACCACTCCTCCAACTCTAGAGATAGAAGGACACATCAAGAAGAAAAAGGTTCAAGCAATGAAAGATCACATCGAGCATCAACAACAAGTTCTCCAACTTTTAAAGGATAATGCCACTTCGGTGCAAAATCAAATGAAACAACATGTAGATCAACATCGTAGTGAAAAATGTTTTGATTGGGTATTTTTACTACTACATCTCAAGCAAGCTATTTATGAGAAGGAAATGTTGGCAATACTACATGCACTTAAAAAATGGCGACCTTACCGAATTGGAAGACTCTTCAAGGATGAGGATGTGGAAGCATTGTTTTGTGCTATTTCTATTATCCAACCAGATTGGATAAATGAAGCAAGGGATGAATGGAACAAGGACGAAGAAGTATGGCCAATTATTCAAAAGTTGCAAAAGATCCCAATTCAAACAATATTGCTAGAAATTAAATAGGAAGGAAAAATCATATTGGAACCTGGAGTAGTCATAGAAACAAGAACTCGACAGCTACGAAATCGATCAATTTCAGAGTATCTCATTAAGTGAAAGAACTTACCCACTGAATATTCCACATGGGAGGATAAGAATTTTATACAGAAGCATCAAGAACTACTCAAGCGTTGAGGACAATGCTTTTTGAAGGAGAGGGACATGTTAGGCCCCTATATTACTAGTGTAACCCCTTATTATTATTAGTACAACCCACTTATTATATTGATGTACCCATGTAGTGCCCATATTGTTATTGTTGTGCCCCATAGAAGCCCACTATTGTTATTATTGTGCCCTTACATTATTATTGTTATGTCGGCTCTGATTATGTTATGATCCCTTAGACTCCTATATATAGAAAGGAGGTCTTTTCATTTGTATCATTGAAGAATTTTTCATTTATGTAATGTAAAGGAGGTTGGCCCCTCGAAGAGGTTGAATTCTAAGGCGTTGATTTATCTTTTCTATCTTTTCTTGAGCTGGTTCCATAACAATTTCAGGGCCTATAAGCAACACTATATTCTAGCTATGCATACACTCAATTACCAGTCTATACAAGGCCACCTTATCACTCTGAAATTGACCAAGGCCTAAGGGGCTCTAGTGTGTATAATTGATTAGTACCTTGATCTAAGAAGGTGAGGGCGACCCGACCTAAGAACGAACGAAAAGGTTCAATTTACTTATTGGGTGGGGGGGCTTTTGATCGAGCCTGCTGTCGCATCCTCTCCTTAACAGTCGAGCACCTAAAGGTCCTTAGGTGGCCCTCACCCATATGATGGGTGAGCGAGAAATCGATGGCGGCGATGGCGGCCTCAAATCATTTGGGTTGGGAAACTACCATGAGCATTGGGAAAGCACATCTCACTCTGTCTGGTCTGATTCAACTAAATAACAACGAAGGGTATTGGTTGAGGTACTATGAGGTACTATTGGGGTATTCAACTAATTGGGGCTACTAGGCTGGGTATTCAACTAACAACTCAGGTTAGGTATTCAACTAATTGGGTTGGGGCTACTCTGTCTGATTCAACTAAATAACAACTCAACGACATTGCAATTCATATTAGCGAATAATTTGAATATTTTTGCAACAACTACAGACCATCCAAATAAACAAAATCAAAAGGGAAAGAACAAGGCTCACCATGTACACCCACATGGTACCAATAAAGGCCAAGAACAAGGCTCATATACACTCAAGCTGATCAATAAAGGCTAGCTGAAAAAACTAGTCACTCATATTGACAGAAGGCATTATTACGGGTAGCAGACAAGCAGAAGAACCGGTCACTCATACCGACGGAAGGAATTATTACAGGTAGGTAACAAGCAGAGGAACAAATGCACTGGTAGTGCTAATGACCAATAAAGAATAACTATTTTGATATTTATCCTCATAAATCAATTCCACTAGTCTTTCAGTGTTTGGCCTAGCAAAGTGCGCAATTCAAGTTCTTTATTATAACCCAACTTCACAAAACTCCACCCATTGATCCCAAGCTGGCTAATCCAGTGATCATTTCTTTCCATCCCATCTAATCAAGGGTGTGCATAGTGGCGATGTATAAATACAAACAAGTGTTTACAATGTTCGAACATGCCAAGGATATAAATACCTTTGAAAACCAGGTCAACGCGTCAAATTATGCAATCCTCATATATTCTAATTAATCTTCTATAAATAAATGTGTGGGTCCATCTCTTGGCCACTCGTCCACAATGACAGTATGTTACAATTTTCTTAGATCATTTTGCTAAATCCGCAAATTGTATTAGAAATTATCAATTGTTTAGATATACCATGTTCTAACATATTCTTAGTGGCAGGAATTTTCATTCGCTTGTCATGGAGTTTGTTTTTATCACTTGCTATTGTGCTTTTAACTCATTCTCAAATTGCAAAGTACTTGAGAAGTCCAAAATTTGCAGTAAGTGTATAGTTAACATTCAAGTATTATGGTGTTAATAGAGATTATATATCTCTTAATGTTTGCCTATTATTTTAATGTTTTAATTTTGTTTCTATAGAAAAAAATTAATATATTTTTACTTTTGATTTGTTGTTTCATGTGTACAACATATTTTCCATCATTATATATAGGGTCTTGATTTGTACCTTTGGAAGGGGATGAGAATCAACTATTCATTTATATTTGAATTTCTAGTTAGTATAAAATTAAGAAGTCTCGAAGTTATGCTTATTAGTACTAGTCTCAATAAACTCTATATATATATAGAGGCATTGTTTTAAGGCATTTCTCATAGAATATCACAAAACAAAATGGTATTCGATTTTGTTTGAATTTTTCAGTGGATTAAGAAATCTTCCCATCAAAACCTAGTCAAAACCAAATAAAACCACCAACAAAAACACAATTTATGTTATCATACGTTTGGAATAAATTTTATTTTACTTAATTGATAATCATTATTTATATGCTTTTTATTATATTCAGACCATTGCCAATGACTTTTGTTTAATTTTTCCTTATCATTTAAATAAATTTAAATTTTCTCTTGAGCAATATCTATTCAATTTAAAAAACTTTGAAGTGTGTTTTCGGGAAGTTTGTAAGGTTTTTGCTTATACAAATTATAGTAACAGGTTAAGTTCGCTAATTTTTTGCTCAGATGTATGCTCCAGGAGCCATGTCATTCAGTATTTCAAACTCTTTATCGCAGTACTACCTTATTGGTGGCGATTGTGGTACGTACGTACATTATAGCATTTTTTCTACGTAATATTATCTAGATTTATTTTAATTTGTGATTTGTAAATAACAATATCAAATTTAGATTTATTTTAATTTGTGATTTGTAAATATCAATATCAAATTTTGGTTTTTGATTTACAAAAGTCATCAAATTATTGGAGGCATAGACGAAATAATCCTCTTCAGCGTGAACATGTACAATGTCATCCCCTTCATTTCTTAGTAAATCTGCTTCCCAGGGAATCATTATGGCCTACCAAAACTTATTTACATGAAGAAGACTTTGTTTGATGTAGCAGTTAACATTTGCTTCATATTCATAGTGTGATACATTTGGCCATCCAGGTTTGTCATATGCTTTTCTCTTAGTTTGTGATCTGTGTTTTATGAATTTATCTGATTTCAATGAGATTCTTATCAAGGTTTAACAACCCTGGCACAATGAAAGCAGTGAATTGTTAAACCTTAGGGAAGCAAAAACACTTCAGCTTCCAGAACTGTCTTGATAATTATATTATGGGTCAAAATAACATATTCATATCTTATGCAATCATAAATTTATATTTGAATATTGCTAACTAACATTGCATATCGGCAAGGACTACGGATACGCATTTTCTCCTTGTTCTTTTTATGGAAAGGTTTAGTTCCATTGCTTAGCTAAAATTTTGAATGGATTTCCACAAAATTCAGCCTGAGAATCCACTGTTGGACCCAAATACACATTAACAAATAAAACAAAGAGATCATTAGTGGATATATCTTAGCATGCGCTTAGAAGATTGACCTTGCAAGTTACAATAGCTTTATCCATGCATGCTTTAAATCAATCACTTTGTAAAGTCTAAATGGTTGTCTAAATATCAACAAACCATCGTTCCTTAGAGGCTATGGAGAATTGACAATCTATGGATTCAGTTCAATAATTGAACAGTTATGCATATACGTAAAGAAGATAACCAAGTAGAAAATGCACTTTCTAAGAGGGCTATTCAAAGTAATTGTGGTGATATGCATATTGAAATGATTTTGGGAGACAATGTTCCAGATGTTAGGGAATTTCCATTTTTTGTGTATTCTTATTTTCTTTTTCTTCTATAATTTTGTGCATTTTTTCTTATTTTTCTGGTGGCCACTTTATTTCTCATGTATGAGATTGGATGGAAAAGATATGGGAGGTATTATGATACACTATGTATATTCACATTGGCCACATTGGTGGATGATTTACTTCTTTCTATTTTCTTCTAAAATTCTGAACCTTTCTACATATCGAACATATGTGTTCATATGATGTATTTAGGGCTATATGGTTTTTTCGGATAGAAAAGATGTATTGCTTTCCCATATAATTTTATGTGGTAACTCGATAAGGATGAATGATGTCTATATTTGTATTTTGGTCTTATATGATAATGCATCAACCTTTTTTGCACTAGGAAAAAAATTAAGTCACAAATTAAATAATAACATACAAAATGACTTAAATAATAACATATATATTCTAGTAAATTTGTTTGAGATATCTTTTGCACAAAAAAAAGTATTTATATATATTTTTTTCAAATATAATCGGAATAATGTTTCAAAAAAATAATATATTTTAAAATAAAATATATTTAAAATTATTTAAAAAACAAAACAAATAAATTAATAAACTTTATCTTTAAATTATATATTTAATTTAACTTAAAATTTTATTAAATATATTAATCACCTCTTAAACGTTGAAGAATTAGGCTCTTTTCAAACGGATCTTCCAACCAAAAGGTATAGATCTATTTTGCCTTCGAGGGTCCTTTAAAACGGATTTGTCAACCAAAAGCTCCAGATCTATTTTTTCTTCGTTTATAATTTTGGACGAAAGTAATATATATATATAAATTTAATTTAATTTAATGAATAACTATTTTAAAAAACATGCAATTAAAAAAAATAACATAAATTTTATATTTTATTATAAATATATTAAATCAGTTTAATAATAAAATAGATATAAAAATAACTAATTAAAATAAAAAGTGTTTATATTCTATGTAATTTATTTTTGTATATTTATACAACTTTATATTAAATGATCGGAAATATTTCTACATAATTGTCTGGTTGGCCTTTTAGAAATCTCTTTCAACTTCTGAGACATAAGTTCCCTCCCTTTATGCCTTTTCCACATCCATACTCACTCTTGGGAGCATCCAAATGACCTCTGTATCCCGTTTGCAGACTAATTATAGGCTTAGGTCTGATGTAGTTGTTTAAGTTATTATGTTTATCTCTAGCATCTAGAATTGTTATATAAAGATTAAGAGTTACGTTTTTTCCATTCTTTGAGGCTCTAAATTTGAAATTTGAGGAACGTGGAAGTTATAAATATATTTTTATTTAGATTTGGAGTTGAGTAAAGTTGTTTTTTCTATCTAGTTTTCTGGGCTTGAATTCAATGCTAAAATTTATATATATATATATATATATATATATATATATATATATATATAAATTTATTTGTATATATTCATTTTTTGAAAGGTCTTATATTAGAGAGCTTAAATAAGAGAGGGATGTATTAATCATTTTCATGATTAATGCATTTAGAGTAATCACTTTAAGGAAACAACATCACTTTTGGTTTTCCCTCTTGTTTGTTCACAATTGAAGGACTTGGAATGGTAGCATGCTAATCTTCACATAGAATTTATGGATGATCAAGTATTGGTACACACATTCAACTGATATTAGTCATGGCTTATTTGTGGAGAATGTTAAGAAGATCAGATGTTTGGGCAACAAAATGTAGATGCGCTATCAATAAATGACTAAAGGTAACAGAAGATAGAGAAGTTGGCTATAGTTTCCCTATCCAATTGCTCTGGTGAGAGAGCATGGAAGACCTCGGAGGGGAGGTAGCGGTAGAGGCCAGAGGCCTCTTTCTCCCTGGCATTAATCAGGGAACTAATCAATTTGATGATAGCACCCCCCATCGCTACGAGAATTAAATGTAGAATTCAAGTTCCTGGAGCTTGGTGTCATCGATGATAACATCTAGGCTCTTTGCAATCTATTGGGTCACCACCTTAGAGGCTAGTAAGACACAATTGTGGTGTTGGAGGGTCATTTTCAAGGCATGGATTTTCAGGTACGTCGTGCCCAAGAAGGATTGTAAGCTATTGATGGTACTCTCAGGGGTCAACTCTAGGATACTTCCTCATTTGAAAATAACACGTCTTCTCGTACCCCGATGGATTCGACTTTGTAAGATACCAAACCCTATCAACATCCTATGCAAAGCACTGAGGGCCAATCCTCATCGAGTCCTTGACAACAATGAAATGACATGGAGAACATTCTTGTGTGTTGCAAAATGTCTAGTAGAAAGGGATCAGAAACCATAATCCAAGGCAATGTCACCCATCCTTCATCAGTTTTGCACCAAACACTACCTCGGCACCCTCTGCCAGTAATGAATCGTCTGCCAGCTAGGCACCCTCTACCAAATGAGCACCCTCCGCCTGATGACGATGATTGCAACATACCAATGCTAGTGGAATGGGAAGATACTCTTGAGCTCAAGTATGGGAAGGAGAACCTCAACAAGTAGATCTTCGCATGGCTCAAGCTACCAATCCAACTGAGGCATTTTGAGGCTTATGTCCTTTTATTTTTTCATGTGTTTTTCTTATGCTCTAAATGATCCAGGAGGTCATTTGGTTTATGTCACAAGAGTAGATGGTCCTACCTATTACATTTTTGTAATGGCCAACCTCTTTTGCTTCTGATGCAATCTTGTAATACTCAATATTATAATTGGTTGGCTAAATCCCTCCAAGCATATAAACTCTCTATACTTTCTATAGTATAAAGATTTATAACTTACCAAAAAAATTTAAAATTGTTAAAATTTTGAATATATTTTGTTTCACTTTTTTTACAATAAATTAAAACATAATACCTAAAACATGTCTTTTTTTATATATATTAAATCCAAATTGGTTTAGCAATTTAATTTACTTGGGAAATTTTGAATTTCATAATGATGAAGTCACTTCTATTTCATATATTATTCTAACTAATCCGAAGAAGTCACTTTTATTTAATATATTATTCTAACTAATCCCTTGTTATCTTTATTGACTCATATCTCATCTTATATCTCTATTCCATACAAAATTCAAGCTAACCAGATTAATGTTTTGAAATACATAATTCATAAATAAATAAATAATCTTTTTTTTTTGGTATTTCTCATAATATCTTATTTTAATGAATGAATGCAATAGGTTATACATGACACTCATGGTTAATGAAATTTTAAACTTACATAGCATGTATAATTAGTATACATTTATATAAATTTTTAAGATTTTTTTTTTTAATCTCCCCATTACATAATTATTAGTGCAAAAAAATGGTTAATGTTTCCGGTATAACTTTTTAATTCCCATGTTTAGCAACTTACCTCTAAATAATAAAATAAATACGTGATATACTAATTTCGATGTTAACTGATTTTACTAATTTACAAGAAAAAAAAAAAAAAAAAATTTCAAATAGCATCAAGTTGATACTTCTCATTCTCTACATATATTAATGAGTTTTTATGTGGTTTGAATTGAACATCATTTAACTATTAAAATAATGCACAATGCACGAACACAACCATATGATCTATACTTTAAAAATTAAAAATCAGGGAAAATTTTAAGAACTTCCCTAAATTTATAAATATAATAAATGGGCGAATCTCCATGGTATATAGGAAAAATGGAAGGCGATTTTATCAATAATATAATATGTATATATAATTTTTTGGCGAATCTCTCACTAGGCATGGCGAATATTTTACTCAATTATAAAATCTTGTAAGATCTTGGCGAGTCTTTCACTAAATAATAAAACTTTGTAAAGTCCTAGTGAATCTTAGCATAGGCTACATGCTGGTTTAATTCCCCCATTTAAATAGGCTACATTCCAGGTGAATACCATGGGTCAATACCATGTGCCATTTTTATTTTTATTAATTCTAATATTAGGGTTAATAATGGTTTTTTGTATGGTATTAATAACAATCTAGTCCATTGTATTTGTCCCATAGTATTTTGGCCATAGGTTTCACCTAAATATAAACCATTTTTTGAGTGTTCGTAAATATTTTTTTTTTCTGAGTAAAGACTATTCTATTATGTATAAAAAAAAAAAGAAGGAAAAAATATTTGCAGAGAGGTTTGAACCTCTGAGGGGGCTGTAGCCTGCCCTCTGTCAAAAGAACTGTTGCATTCAACTCTTAACCGTCTATTTACATAGATGAAAACTAAGAGCCCAAAACTCAATAGAGCTAGATAGGATCTATACTTTGTTTCTTGAGTGTTCGTAAATATAAGGTGACTTATGGAGTAAATATAAAAAAGTGTTTTATTTGTTTACCATACCTCTCGTTTATTTATATTTTTATTAATTTACCATACCTCTTTTACAAATATGGTATTTGGCCCATAGGATTCACTTAAATAAAACCTCTTTCTTGAGCCTTCATAAATAGAAGGAGAGTTATGGACTAAATATAAAAAGAGGTTTTATTTATTTACGATACGTCTAGTTTATTTAGATTTTTATTTATTTACCATACCGTCTGAGTAAGTATAAAAAGACGTTTTATTTATTTACCATACCTCCACTTTACTTATATTTTTATTTGTTTACACCGTTACATGTATATAAGGTGACTTATGGAGTAAATATAAAAAATGTTTTATTTATTTACCATACCTCTCATTTATTTATATTTTTATTAATTTACCATACCTTTTTTATAAATATGGTATTTGGCCTATAGGATTCACTTAAATAAAACCTTTCTTGGAAATGGGCGAATGGAAGGTTGTAAGTCCTAATTTCAAGGGCTAAATTTACCTTTTTTACCCTCTCCCTTAAAATAAGGTGGGCTATTTGAGGTGATTTGTAAAAATGTACTATGATACAAAATATTCGCCCACTAAAAATTTAAAACCCCTTAATTTCGCCAAAGGGCGAACATTCGCCCCTAAAATTATCCTTGTTAAAAATCATAGTTCATATATCTATGACAATCTTCAATAGATAAAAATTATTTAAAGGTTGCTTAATTTTGTGCATTTTACTGATTTATTATATATGGGTTCATAACCATTTAAAATTTCTATGAAATTCAAGGGATGTTTGTTTCTTCATATTTTTATTGCATCTAAAATGTTAGAAAAAATAATTATAAATTTGCACCCACCCACCTCTTCAGAAGAGTAATGTGTATTGGAGAATTTGTTGCTTTCTAGAACATTTTTGGAATAAATTTACATTCTTAATTCATGATTACTATTACCATATTCATGCATGAAAATATTTGGCTGCCAATATGAGAATACCAAAATAATAGTTAAAATAGAAAATGATTTATTTGGAAAATTAGAGGCAATGGTTAGAGGGGTGTTACTAATTGGTATAATAATACAAGAACATCTTGCAATATATGATCAAATTAAAGAATCTCAAATATCCTTGAGAATGAGACACATCAAATTCATCTTGATATATACCTTCGAATACTTGGATACTTTATCTGAAGATAAAATGTGACCAAGGCTTTAGTAATGGTAGTGCCCCACATGACATCATATGTATCATATTGAAAATAGTCCCCTAACTTAAGAAATACTCTTGTAGTTGCTAAAAATAATATACACAGAGATAAAATTAAAAAAACATCCTACATCAAAAGCTTCACCCATTTTGAGCTAGTCACTTTCATGGAGGACCTTAAAATAACTAGAATGTTCTTGATGGACTATGCTTAAGTTTTAGCTCCAATCAATGACTTTTTTGTGTCCACAACAACACCCTTATGTTTTGAGAAAAAAATGGGCTCCATAAACCATTAGGTTTTTCTTTCTTAGCTCTAACTTAACTGTTTTCTTGAGTTACAATCCTTGCGTCTCTATTGTTCCCTTTCTCGAATTTTCTTTTCCTTCGTCTTCTTTTAATTGATCTCATCTATCCCCCACTTTCTAAATTAAAATTAATCTTCAAACTAGGCCTCCTTTCCACTTTAGTGTTTTTTTTCCAAAGAAAAATATTTAGAATGTTTAAGGGGGTTGAATAAACATGTTCCTATAACAGAAAGAGAATTTCGTTTCTTTAACCAAATACCTTACAAAAAAACAACAAAGCTTATCATTTTATAGATATAGATATAACATTTCATTTATAGTCATTACATAGAAAAGGTAACCATACGATCCCCTCTTCCTATACTATAGATCAAATAAAATAAAATAAAATATTCTAAAATTGGAATTCCATGGCATCCACTTCCTTTCTATGAACTCATAGAAATCCATTTCTTCCTTTCTTCTATCCTAGTCATGACAAGTGTTTGATATGATGTTTTTTTTACCTCAAACATGCAATAAAATATGTGAATGGAGTATCCTCGCTTGCAAATGTGGACCAAAGACATCAAGTTTATCCTCATCTCTGGGAGGTATAGAAAATCATTCAAAATAAAGTCTAGAAGACTAGGCAATTTGAGCCTGGTGGTGCGAAGTCTTGATGGCTTGAATTTTCACTTGTAAGAAAAGTAGACTACTTCATCAACATTGTCAGTGAATTCTTCAAACATATATTTTCTGAAATTCATGTGGAAAACTGCTCCTAAATCAAGCAACCAGACATTTTTCCATGAAGAAAGTGAAGCATTGAATAAGTCTTCATTTACTCCAATGTTGCAATATGTCATAACATAATGAGCATTCAAGTGCTTTACCTTTACTAGGTGTTTTGCCTTTTTCTTTATCTCTTTCCTCCTCGATGATGTCCCAAGGAAACTTACATGTGGAATCATCATGTCCATTTCTATTGCATCATATATAATGAATATCAGACCTTTATACTTGGAAATGTTTTCCCCCCCTTCCTCTAAAATACTTCCTTCCTCTTGCTCTTTGGTTATATATTACTCTAGAAGAATCTTGTGCATGATTATTCTCTTTTTGTGCAAGACACACAACTTCTTCAGGAGATTGGGGATTTGTCTTCTTCCCAAAATTCTCCTCTCTTTCAACAAACCTATTCTCAAGGGACTCAAAGGAAATCTCAAGTTTTCCACTTTCTTGCAATCACTCAAGATAATGTCAATAAGTGGGATATAGTGCCTTGACATAAGCTGTGAGAGGAACATCTATTTCAACACCAGTGGATTTCATATCATGCATAATGGATCTTATTTTTGATTCTAAGGCAACAAAGTCAGCATTTTCAACTCAAGATTCAACAATCTGATCAACAATTAAACAACTTCAAGTTCATAGTGTGATTCATATAACTCCTTCAACTTCATTGAAGCGTAAAAAGAATTTGAAAATAGTAAAATATGATGAATCACTTCTTCATTTATTGATACTACAATCAAGGCATACACCTTGCTATTTTTGTTTTCCCAAATGGCAAGCTCCTTATCTGAAGTAGGCTTTTCAAGTGAGTTGTCTCCTTCTCATTCACAAACTTGTTTCCACAACCCATTAAAATTCAAGGCGTGTTTTATCTTCCGAGACCACTCATGATGGTCCTCTTTGCGAGTGAGAACTACTTCCACTATGAAGATGAGTGAATGAATTATAAAAAAAAAATGTGGTCTTTCAATTTCCAAAACAATCCTTGTTTTACAATGATATATTATATTTACATTAAAAAATTGATTTGATGTATCAATAACATAATTTTTACCAGGTCAATAATTTTAAAATATTATGGCTACACCATATATAAATCGCAACTAAGACATTATTCCCAACTATTATACATTCATGATGCATTCACCATATATAGCCTTAAATAATATTTACCACACCATATATGTCCATGCTCACCGCTCCATAAACAATATCATGCAATATATATCGTATTCCAAAAATAATACGCAATGCACACACGGTCTTATTCTCATACACAGTCTTCAAACAAAAAGGGGAGCACAAACAATCACTCTTTTCAGTCCTTGTATCATTCCACGGATTTGCATAGACAATATCGACAAATTTCGGTCTTAAAAAAAATTTGTTAGCATACCTCAAACTAGTGGCAACATATACCATGTTTTTTTTTGTAAACTGAGGTAAGATTCTATTAATATAACCGAAAGCAGACTATATACAGAGGTTTAAAACAACACCACCTGCCCAGAAGGGAAACCAGGTGGGCTTCGAAAATATATGACACCCATCCAAAAAAAATAAGTTGCCAGTTTGTCAAATCTGATATCAAAACTGCCTAATCTACCTATGGATATACTATGCCTAGTTATAACTGAAAACAAAGGAACTGAAAACGATATCATATAAACAGAAACAGTCACGCATAACCTCCAGGTTCTACGGCTTCATAGCATCGGCGGGCTGGGCCTCAGGTTCGGCCTTAACCATCCCATTGTCCCTAAGCAACTGGAATAGCTGATCCATCCGTCTGTCCTGCATCATAAGAGTCATGTGAATATTCTTCATTTCCTTTTTGAGGTTGGCGTGGGCTATATCCAACATTTCTGCTGATACTTGCTCCATAGCCCGTGCCAGAAGACGCTTGAGTCCCCAATACACATGCAATGATTGCTTATAGAGCGACATACGCCCGCGAGTATGACCCGGATCAGGGAGATAAGTCTCCCAATCAAACATTTCAGGGTCGGACTGATCCTGCAAAGCCTGCTCTTCAAGGTGGTCGATGATACGGCGAACATGTGGATGAGTTTCCTGAACAAAAGCATCCTCTGCTTCGTGAAGCCTGCGTCGCATATCCCTCTTGACGCGCCTACCTCCAGAGCTCCCTGCCCGACTACCCTCCGCTGATTGTTCACTAGACCTGCCACGACCCCTTCCTCTCCCACGGCCCCTCCTGCCGCGACCTCGACCTCGACAACGATCATACTCCTCCTCATCTTCATCCTCCGAGACCTCCTCCTCGACAGACTCATCTGCAGCATCCGCGGACTCAGTATGCTTCATCCATTTGCCAACCTTACCACCAGAGGTCGGCCAAGGTGCTCGCGCTGCCACCCCCTGCTGTGAAGCTTCTTTCGGCCCGTCGGACTCATCAGAAATTTGGTAAATGGATCGCAGGGTTTCCTCCTGCCTCTGCGGCCCTTGCTCCTCCAAGACAGCCCCCTGGCTACGCGTTCGCCGGCCCTCAGCACGCATGGCTGCCATCCTCGTCCACTTCTGAACCAACAAGGTCCAATTACCCAAGGCACTCGTCCAGATATAGCCGCAGATCCCTTCTCGGCCTGAGGCGTTCACCCAAATATGGTCACAGAGCCCTTCGCTTCGACCGGGTGGTAGAGAATTCCCCCTTCTGGGCCCTATACCACTACACCCCTGCAACACAACCTCACCTCTCAACCAGACTGATGTCACCCTACCCTGGACTAATGCAACTTCAATCGACCACCGTCGACTAACTGGCAAAATCCCCTCGCATGCATGCAACATTAAAGGAGCACAGCGCGACGACCTCCCGGTTCATAAGGAAACATTTAGTCTTTCAAAAAAAATTAAACGCACAACAACATGCACAGTTCACTGGCGTTCACATGAATGTATTGGGTTCACCGCAAATACAACCCAATGTAAAGAGCATGTAATCTCATTGAATTTATCAAGGATCGAAATAGGATTCGCCTCCTCTTTTAGCTGCCCAAAAGCCCTACCAAGAATCATGGGAATTTCTTATGCAACCTTTGATCTGGTTAACCTTGTCAAATCAAACGCAAGTCTACTTGAATTAACTGCACTAGCGTTGAACCCAAATAAAAGAAAAGGGATATAAAATAATTGGAATTGTGATGGGGAGCAAGGAGGACCCGAGGAGATCGCATGTTATTAGGAAGAGATGATCCAACGTATTGGTTTCTAAGCAACAAAAATAAATTATTGAGACAGGGGAGATCGCATGTTATTATGAAGAGATGATCCAACGTATTGGTTTCTATGCAACAAAAATAAATTATTGAGACAGATTCAGAAGAGAATTTAGTGCACAAAGCATGGGATCAAATATAGATATACTTGATAGAGGAATTACATGGAGGAGAAAATTAAATTTGGGATCTAGCTCTGATACTTTGTCAGGCTAGTAGTAACTCATTTATATAAGGAGAAAAAAACTATTGAGTTTCATTTCCTAATGTCTTTTTATTTTCCATTTTTTTTTTCTATTTACAATATTTACATAGATTTTCTTAATCCAAATACATTTCATCACACATATTTCTAACTTACAAAAAATAAATTTTTTAAAATCCTTAAAAATTTGAATATGTTTCTTTCATTTAATTTTTTAACAATAAATTATAACATCATGTCTAAAACATGTTTTTTTTTAATATATATCAAATTCAAATTGGCTCACCAATTTAATTTACTTGGGAAAAAATGAATTTCATAATGATGCAGTGACTTCTCATGTATTTATTCTTCTCATTAACCGCTTGTTATCTGTCATGTTTCATATCTAATATTATATGTTTATGTCATTCACAAATTCAATATAACCAAATTAATCACTTATGCCTAACTTTACCTTTGCTCATAAACATATTATTGGAAATGTTAATAAACTTGTAGATCCTTGAGCAGAAGGTATTTGGTTTGGTTTTGTAGGAACTCTTAGTGAATACTTTGGGATTTGGTCATCTCAAGGAAATGTACAAAACAAACGCAAAAATTTGAAAGGCTTATAAACCATGTGAGAGTATATTGACGTAAGATAGGAGCCCTCGGATTGAGTATCTGACCTAAGAGGGACTGTTGTTCAAACCTAAGAGGGAAGAAGAATCAATTATGCAAACTGAATTGTTCCATGAGAGGAAAATCATAGTGGAGGGCTATCAAGACATTTCGGGACAAAAAATACCATATCTCTATTAAATTATTTTTATTATTGAACTAGTATGCATGAAGTCATGGAAACGTGTAGGGTATGCCTATACGGAAAATTGCACATATACGGAAGTTGCGCATATAGGGAAGATATGCGATACGTAAGATGTGCATATATAGAAGTTGTGCGACTTCTGTATATGCACATCTTTCGTATATGTACATGTCTTTTGAATATGCATAACTTTTGTATATGTGCATATCTTCCGTATATGCATTTCTTTTGTACATGTGCATATCTTTTGCATATACGCGTGTCTGAAAGTTGTGCATATATGGTAGATGCACATATCTTTTGCATATGCGCATGTTTGGAAGTTACACATATATGGTAGATGTGCATATACAGAAGATATGCACATATATAGAAGTTGTCGATAGATAGACGCTATCGTATATGCATATTATAGAAGTTATGCACAACTTTTGTATATGTACATATAAAAAAGTTGCACATTTTTTTGTGCATATACAAAAGATACGCGCATATACGAAAGTTGCAAATATAAAAAAGTTATGTTCATATATGGAAGTATTGCATATACAGAAGATATGAACATATACAAAAGGTTTGCATATATGGAAGATATGCGTGACTTCCATATATATGCATCTATCATATATCCAAAAGTTCCATATATGTTCATATATGAAAGTTGTGCATGTGTAGACGATCTCATATATGCATCAAGTACGTTACGTGTAAACGTGTTTATGTGAGATTGTGTCATTTTAACAAAAATATTTGAAACTAAATTAATTGATTGAATATATGTGAATTGTTAAAATATCATTTTAAAATGTTAAAATACATTAAATAATATAATATTAATAAATTAAAAAAATAAATAAATAAATAAATCAACATTCATTACATTATTTACCAACCGTTTTAATACATTATTTACCAACAGTTTTAATATAATATATATAGATAAATAATAATAATAATAATAATAAAATAAATTAGGTAATATTTATTTTTATTTAAATAATTTAATATTGATTTACTAGTTATTTTTATCTTCGATTTACTAGATTTTTCTTGTTTATCCTTTAAAAGTTTCGATTTTAATTATTTATTGTTTTCTTTTAAATGTTCAACGATATAACCTTTCACCTAATCATTTATAAGTTAGCTAACTAATAACGACATAAAACCTTGAAACATTTTACTTGAAATGAAAATCCCTCAACGCCATGTTAGTTGAAGGACCAACATAAAAGGAACACAGAGAAACCTTGTGGTAAACTCTAACGATAGAGTTCTTTGGGTTACTAAAAAAGCAAAACCAAATACACGTGATGGAACACTGACAGTCACATACTCGATTCAAACTTACAATAAAAAAGACAAAACCCTCGCTTAGAGTTACTGGAAACCCTCGCCCAAGGGTTAATATTTGCACTAGTTTCTTGAGCTATACAAGGATTAGAGAATTGGTATTATAAGAATGGGATAGTTGGGAAGTATAGCCACGAGATTAAAACTATAAAAGAAAAAAAAGGGACATTTCATTAACTGTGCAGGGAGTGAGATAGGCAATATCACCCCTGGGAAATTTGATCCAAAAGGACCAAAGGGCAAAATAGGGAGAGGCCAACTGTTATTTCCTTAAAACCTTTCAAGTTTGGAACACTGACATTAGTTATCAAGCCTACAAAAAGAGTCACGACAGAGTCAAACCTTAACAATTTATCACTAATTTGAAAACAAATATTTGAAAAAACCCACTGATAAGAACTAAAGACCATAGAGATAAAAAATTGCCAAAGTTTCATCCGAGATGATATACAAATAAAGTTCCAGTATCATGTTTCCCGAGAGGAAGAAAGAGCAAGGAGACTCCCTTATCCAGGATGTTCTTTCAACCAACATTTACTCTCTTTGTGATGTCAATGCCTAGTCAGCACAATTGAAAGCTTCATCGAGATGGAAATCTGCAACGCCATTGTAGCTTTTAGGAGCTAATGGTGATGACTGGGACCATTATGTTAGCCTTTTGATGGCCAATTATATTCATTTACAGGACGATGGGTTGGATTTCTTTTGTTGGTAAAAAAATATTCAAACCGTGGAAGTCAATATTGAATCTCAATTTATTAGATCCAAATAGAATTTGTGGAGTCTCATCCAAAAGATTTGTTCACCTTTTAAGGTAAATATCACGCTTCAGATGGCTTTAAATACAAAATTTCTAACATGGGAAGTGAGTGTTAAAAGAATCTAGGTAGAACCTAGTAGATGTAATTTATGTATTAAATCTCAAGAGAAAAGAATGATTTAAAGCCACATATTTATTGATTATTTTTATATAGTGCAAGTTTTAAAGACAGAATGATTTAAAGCCACATTTTAGGTGGAGAAAAGCAAGTTTGGATGATTTTTTAAATATTGTTTGGACAATAAATTAGTTAAAGAATTTGCGAGGATACCTTGTTTTTCAATATCTAGTCTATGGGGGGCACGTAATTCTGGTATCTTCAAGGATAATTAATTCCTCCTAAAATCAAACCAGTATCATTCTTAAATTTTCTAAAGAAATTTTGTTAGAGATGAAATTTAAAAACCTATGGAAGTCCATTATGTCAAAGCTTGATTTCAAGGTTCCCTGGGGTCTTTTGATGGGGCTATCAAGGCCACCCCATGTAAGTAGGATTTGGTTGGGGTTGTTCTATTTTTGAAACATACTCATTATCTTCCTATCAAACATGCTTATGAGAGAATAATGAAAAATAGAGTTGAATTTATTTCATCTAGGAACTTTTTGGACCTGGTTATAAAACTGATGTAAATAAATTTTATGTTCCATGATATTCAAAATTGGTATTCGTCAGGAAAGGGAGAAGTTTTGAGTGTCTTATGTGACACTAGAACCCTTTTTCGAAATTTAAATAAAGATTTCTATCCATTCAAATGGCTCTATTCCAACCATATTCTTTAGGAGTTGAACACTCAAACCAATGAGTTATCTAAGTAGCCCAATCTCTCCCCATGGGAGAAATGGACTTCTATGAGTTGATAGACACGAAGTGGATGCTATGGAATTCCAACCTTAGAATATTTATTTTGATTTGATTTGATTTATAGTATGGAAAGGCGGGATTATATAGATAGCTTTTTTGTGTAATGACTATAAATGAAATGTAATATCTAGATCTATAAAATGATAAGCATTGTTTTTCTAACGTATGTGACAAAAGACAAAACAATTCCTTTTTGTTATACTAACATGTAAATTAAACTCCCTTGAACATTATAAATCTTTTGTTTTGGGAAAAAAATCATTAAAGTGGGAAGGGGCTTATTTTGAAGACAAATTTTAATTCAAAAAGTGGGGGATAGATGAGTTCAAGTAAAATAACATGACGGAAAAGAAAAATTGAGAAATGAAAAAATAGAGACTTAAGAATTGTAACTCAAGAAAAGGGTTAAGTCAAAACCAAGCAAGTAAATCCTAAAGGTCTACGGAGCTTAACCATATGCTGAAGCATGGAAATGAGGAATCATTCAATATAAAAAAAATAAACATATCCAGACTGTGAAAAATCAAAAAAGGAATCCACTTTATGTCAAAACATAAGGGCGTTGTTGTGGACGCAAAAAAGTGATTGATTGGAGCTAAAACGTGAGCATAGTCAATGAAGAACATTCTAGTTATTCTAAGGTCCTCCATGAAAGTGATTAGCTGAAGAAGGGTGAAGATTTTGATGTAGGAGGTTTCTTAATTTTTGATGCAGGAGCATGAGACTTGGAGGGAAAAGACTTTAAACTTATTCCAAAAATACAAAAAAAATCTACAATCAAAGGGATGGGGTCCTTTAGCCATCAATTTCCATGTTTTTCTAGATAAGCATAGAACTAGAATATATGATTAAATCATGATGTAATAAGTGCTAAATTAGTTAGCTATAGTCGAGGTTCTCGAGGAGAATATCTCGCAGAACAGATAGGATTAGTTAGCATAGTGGAGATTCTTGAGGAGAATGCCTCGGAGACAGATAACAGTAATAAATTTTAGCCTCTATTTTAGGATCTGGTAGTTAAAACAAACCAGTATATATGTAACTTTATGCTATTTTAAAGGGATTTTGACCGAGTGGTTTTATCTCATATTGCTTAAGGAAAGAGGAATATATCTTTGTGTATGATCCCTGAGGAATTTTGATCTCCAAAAACCTTTATATGCATCTGAACATCTCTTTATCTGTTAAATCTTGAATTTATGCGCATCTTTGGCATTCACGCATCGCCTTCTTTTAAGTCTTTATAATAGTGGTTAGGCCTGGTTTTACAGTTAATACTCTAATAAGAGTCAGTTTGAGTTTTTTTCCTTCACATTGGCATCCTATGTTTCCCATTTATGCATCGTTTTAGTCCCGCAAGCTAAATGATGGTTTACACTAAGAAACAACCAAAAACTTAGTCTGAATTTGGAATCCAAACTTGAAATCCTATAAAGTGCGGCTTATATCCATATCGGTTCCATAAAGTTATTAGATCAACGCTTTAGAGCAGACAGAGCCTAGCTTGGAGGATTGCGACTATGCGATATTCGATTTAATCGTGACCATTGGATAGCGATCTATCGTAATCGTTGGATCGGCAGAGTATAGTTATCGCATCGCAAGTTTGAAGAAATCACGGCAAATTTTGGGTGGACGGAAGACCGTAAGTGGTATTTCCCTTCCGGCTCTGATTCCATATGCTTCATGCCATGTAGCAGAGAGAAGAGCGTGAGAAACCTCCTTTTCAGGTGGATTTGATGTGTGCAGGTCTGTCGGCCAAAATATATATGAACCGTTAGATCTCACAGAACAAGATCGATTGTCGACAGGCGTGGAGTAAGTGTCAAGGTCAGGAGCATTGAAACTATTGAATATTAAAGAGATCAACAGTGAGGAGGTGCGACGAGTTTTAGAAGACGGATCTCAAGTTTCTTTAAGCCAGGGTTTATATTACCTTTGGGTCCATTTAATATGGAATAACCTGTCGACAGTGTATCTTATATATAATTGCATTAAGGCATTTTAAATCGCCGATAGTGTATTTTACGTATAAATGCATTATTTCTATTCTCAATAGCACCGATAGTGCTAAAACGGGCCTCTGTTATGAAATTGTTTCCGATAACAAGGGTTGGTCAGTCAATGGAAAAGGATTGGTGATAGTAGCCAAAAAAGGAAAATTTAAAAAACAGTCAGTCTAGAAATAGATGACTAATACTCCAGCTGAGGAAGATGAAGGGATTCAGCCAGCATTAGAAGAAATTGTATCAGGATTAGAGAATTTGTCAATATCGCCTGCACCTAGGCCACCATTAGTAGTATCAAAGCAACATGCTAACACTAAATTGAATCTTAGAAGTAAGATAAGGAAACCTAACATGGCTTTTAGAGTTGGAAGAGGACAAGGACGTGGTGGAAGGGGTCAACCAATTGCAAATGCTGAGGTGATGGAAGCTATGCAATAGATGCAGGCTAGATTGGAAGCATTAACAGCAGAGAGAAATAGGGATGATGGAGATATTAGTGAGCCTGAGGTTGAAGCTGAAGGAGAGAAGGAAACTATAGCAGTTACTCCTGAGATGAGGTTCTTCTAACTAGTGTTGAGATCCACAGCTAGGCCAAAGACTAAGGTTTCAACATATCAATGAGGATTGAATCCAGAAGAATTGATAGATTGGATTAATGCCATGGAGAAATTCTTTGACTATGAAGAAACAGAAGATGAGAAGAACGTAAAGTTTTCTATCACCAAGCTAAAAGGACATGCAGCACTTTGGTGGGATGGAGTGTAGGCAGAACGAAAGAGTCTTGACAAGCAACCAATTAGAAATTGGAATAGGATGGTAGCAAAGCTAAGAGGTAAATTTCTACCAAGTAATTATCAGCAAACCTTCTTCAGATAGATACAAAATCTTAGACAGAGGTCTATGACAATGAGAGAATATATAAAGGAATTATATAAGGTAAGTATAAGAGTTGGACAAACTCAGGATATAGATGAGAAGGTGGCTAGATATGTGAATCGTCTTAGCATGGACGTTCAAGATGAGATAAGTATACTGTCTCTTAAAACAGTAGAAGAAGCTTATCAAATGGTACTAAAAGCTGAAGAAAAACTCATGAGGAAGAAGTCTGCCAGAGGAAGAGGTACTTTCCAAGGAAATGAAAGTCAAGGTGGTAGAGGAAGATCTACAACACCTAAAGATGGAGCTAGTAGCAGCTTAAACCAGCATGCAGCCACAGGAGGTGATGCAAGTGGCAGAGGGAGTTTTTCTAGAGGAATAGGAGGTAGAGGCAGAGGAAGATAATTAAGATGTTAGAAGTGTAACAAACTGGGACATAGAGCTTTTGAGTGTCGAGATAATGCAGGAACAAGTCAGTGGAATGTAATTGTTGCTCAAGTCGAGGAAGAAGCAACAAAAGTGACAGAAGAAGAAAATGTACCAGAGAGAGGAGAATCTTTGGTTGTCAATAAAGTTTTGCTCAAGCTAGGAAAGGAGATAGTTGAACCGTCACAAAGAAAGACTTTGTTCAAAATAGTGTGTAAGGTTTAAGGGAAATACTGTCAGATGATCATTGATTGTGGCAGCACTAGTAATTTGGTCTCTACAAAAGTGGTGGAGAAATTGAAGCTGAAGACAATGAAACATCCAACACCTTTCAAGGTGTCATGGTTACAAAAGGGACATCAGTTGTTAGTGAATGAACAGTGTGAATGGGAGTTGTAGTTGGGAAAATATAAGGATAAAATTGTATGTGATGTGATGCCCATAGACGTTGTTACGCTCCTATACCAATAGGTGTCATATTTCATGATTGATTGGTAAAATCCCTAATATGTTCATCCTTTCCATGCTGCAAAGGTTCCATATTTTGAAAAAAATCAAAAAATTAAAAGAATTAAAATAGGGTATGCCCTAAAAGAAATATCAAAGGGCAAAAACAATGAAATGGTCAAAAAAAAAAAGAAGTGAACCCCAAACAAAAGACCAGGAAAGTGTGCTAGTCCAAAATGCCACTACTATTCTGGTTTTGCAAAGAATTTCATCCTTTGCAATCAGTTGACTCTTGTCACAGTCGATGGATGGCCAAACAGCTTAACCTTGGCCAGTTCATGTTTTAAATTTCTTGTTTTAGAGATAGAGAGCAAAATCTATCCAAACAGTTCAAGCTTGGTAAATAAGTAGTTAGGTAGAGAAGCAAAGGTGCTCAACAGCTAAATCTGGGCCACTAAAAGAAATAAGGGCAGACTTAGATAGGAGGGTAGTTAAAAGAAAAGCAGAGAGTAAGGGCTTGCTAGTTTAAATGCACCCATGGAAAAAGGAAGAAAAAATGTTAGGTATAATGGTCTGGGTAGGCAGTTTTGATGTTGCAGAAGCAGGCTTATGAGAAATTTTGTCTTTCAAAGGTGATTCATCTCATTTAATATCATAAGCACAATGCTAATGATTTGGCTACAAAAAATATGAAACATGACTAGCTTCCCTCCACATTTCTCCAAAAAACACTTACTAACCTCTCCCTAAAGAGATTGGGAACTGCTCGAAACTCCTAAATCAATCTATTTCAAGAAAAAGTTCAAGTGAAGTCACAAATTTGCTTATGCACAAAGCCACATTTCTTGTGTAAAATCCTTATTTTCCCTATAGCCTAAGATCATCACTTAGCGCTTCCCATTTCATGAATCACATTAATTACATTTTAACTCTATTATTTAAATCCCTAGGATCATTCCCTTTTCTCATACTATATTAATATATAAAACCCCGAAAAATTTTAAAAATCCTGCCCCTGTTAGCTATAGCGATATGTTATTGATTTAAATGGGATTATAGGTTCATCTAGAACCTTATAAAAACCCTCCCCATGCACACATATGCTGATTGTGATTAACGTTTAGTTAATTAAACAGTTTAAAGCATCGACCACCAATTGCAATCGCCCCGAGAAACCTTAAACCACAACTTATAGCATGTGGGCCTCACGCCATAGACCTCCGCCAACTCCAATTGTCGCCAACCATTGGATCTGGGCCTTCCCATCCAACGTCCCAGATCGATATCGTTGCACCCTCCGCGTCCAATGTTTACCGCCCATGGAATGGTGCTATTCCCGCCGTACCATGGGACAGGTGGCACTATCTCGCAATGCTTGTTGCCCTCCAAACCGATACCACCTTTTCCCAAAAGCGGTGTGGGCCCAAAACTGCTTACCACCCCCGCTGCCTCCCCGCTTACATCATCGCCACCTCATTCATGACATCATAGCCACATCATCGCCACGTCACCCTGCTACGCGACAAGATATTTCGTCATGCTGACGTCACCCAACTAAAAGCGCCAAAAGCCCGCCAAAGTCAATTTTTGTTAAAAAGACGTGAAAAAACGTCATTTTCACTCATTTTCACTTGTTTTTCTTGTGGAACTACTACATGCGATTTACGTCCAAGCAACTGCTTGGCCATATAGTTTGCCACCCAGCCAAATCAAGTCCACATTCTTGTTCTCCAGCTTGCCCCGCAACCTGCAATCCGCGCAGTGCGCTGTTAAAAACAGGTATTTACCTCAATTTTGTTTTCAAACCCTCTGAATTTCAGTTTTCTCTGTGAGTTGTTCAAAGCACCGAAATTCGAGTTCAATTCACCATACTACCTTCAAATATGTGCACCAGAACCACTGCTCTTTACCCATTTTAGCCAAAAAACCCTGCAAATTTCGTTTTCCTCTGAAAATTTCACCCAGTGAGTTAAATTCAAATCGACTTTGGTCTGCAATTCCCGGAGAAAATCCCAAGAACCGTTATTTTGCCTATTTTTGCTACAAACACCCAAATTCCAGTTTGAAAATCACAGAAAATTGAGCAATGGAAGCTCCGGTGGCCGTAAACATTGCTCCCCTCAATGCACCTCATAAATGCCTAGAGTGGTTACCCCTAGCCGATAGAGACTTTCAAAACCAAGACTTAACTGGTTAAAAAAACCACCTCCAAGCATTCTGTGAAATTAGGAACAGTCACCTAAGTAAAACTGATCTCTATGGGATATGGGAATCCAATCTGCCCAGGTACTACCTCCCCTCAGTAAATGTATTCCCAGATGTAATCCGCATGTGTTGTGCCAATTATGAACCTATCAAAAGAGAAGTTATTACTCCATCTGGAACTATCCTCTTTTATATAACTCTTGAGTCCATAAATGAAATGTTACACTTCAAACTCATTCTGCCTCTGGCTCCTCTTTCTATGGGATTCTTGCTTGAGCAGGACTCTAAACTAACCAATGCAAAGATAACCCGTGTTGTTCAAACATTTGTGAGACCAGATTGTCAGCCCAAAGAGCCACCTCCCTTTCACCATGTCTGGTTCAATGAAGCTAGAAGATTCATTATTGATATGATATCCTATGTCCTGGGATTTAAGACAAGTGAATATGTTGATGAGACCATCTTAGCTTTGTTGTCCATGTTTACTCCAGGACAACCCCCTGCTGTCAAATATGACTATGCTACTTTCATTGCCAACAAGATCCATAACCAACTCTTGAATCTAGACAGAGAAGGAGCCTTCAAGTATACCTCTTATATATATCATCTATTCTTATACTATCAAACAGACAGTTTTCAGTTTCACATCAAAAAATTGGATTTTAAAGGAGAAAGGAGGTCTGTGATCTTTTGGACCTCAGTCTTCCATGAATTTCATAACTCTCCTTACACTTACTGTGAATTCATTGATTTGTTATACATCCGGTCTCCTATCTACTGATGAAAACTCCTCCTCCTAGACTCTTTGGTGATATGCAGAAAATTCTAAAGCTCTCCAAAAGCTACAAAATAGGTGATTGGTACTTCTACCAGAATCACACTGAGATCAGAATATATGGCTGTGAGTTGTGCCATTAAAAACTACCGAAATATGTGCCTATGAGATTGTTTGCTTTAGAATATTTCAGGCAATTTATCAATTCAAATTTGACTCACTTTTATGGTGCCAAGAAAAAAGCTGAGCTGAAATTAAGAAACCAGTTAGGCCTTTTTATCATTAACAAAAAGGAAGCATGGCAAGATGGTGACAAGATATTGGGAGAAAAACTCAAATTAAAGAGGAGCTTTTGGTGGGTACCCTATGACCCAAATGGCTTTATCACTGAAAGAAAACTAAAAAATGGGCTATCAGCCTATAAACATTGTAGGATCCCTGAAATAGAGAAATTTTCTAATCAAGATGAGTGGATAGACGGCACATTGATAGAAGAGCCTACTGAGGAAGAAAAAATGAAAAATCTATGAAAACTTTAGAAAAGACTCTTGACCTGGACTCTTTTGGACAGGTATTTTTCAAGCTGCCTCAGCAAACCAAAGTAGGTACATCATTTGCTGGAACTTCAGAGCAATCTGCCCAAGAAAGTACTACACCAGTTGTAGGGACATCAAAGGGAAAAGAAGTACTAGATACAGAACAACACATAATGGCAGATCAGCCAGCATCATCAAAGTAACAAGGCCAAGGGAAAATTCCTCCTGTCGAGACCAAAGCACCAGAGGTACAAGCATTACAGACTCCTCTAAATGAGGAAAGGGGCAAGAAAAGAGACAGAGAAGAGACCACACCTATAAGGTGGACGAGCAGAGCAACCACGGGCAAAAAGGCAAAGAATAAATCCTCTACCTGAAGAGGAAATTATTGAGGAAACCATACAAAGTCCAAGAGGTGAGAGTGAAACTAGCCCACAGACATCCCCAGTGGTAGAAACATCCACCAGCTCTCATAGGCAGGACCTAGAAAGGCAACATAGTGTGGAAGTTTCATCCACAAGACCATCAAGCAAGCAGGCCTCCGATTTCAAAAGAACATTCACAAAGATTAAGGCTAGAAATGATCCATTGAGGCTGCAACTTTATGACCAATTTCTCAAGATGACCACCGCCAACCAGCAAAGGTTAATGTCTGCATATGACATTAAAGAAGGAAAAAATATCTTGATCCACTTTAGGCCTAAAGTGCAGCAGCCACAGTTAGTAGCTAACTACACTAGAACAAATCTAGAGGTCCTTGCCAAACACATTCATCCTATGGACCAGATTGAGCTGTATAAGCAAACTAGAGAGATTGTCTACTATACATTGGCAGATAAGGCCATGTTAGCTCACAAATTGTAGAACTCATTGAACAACACATCTACCCAACTATATTTGGAGAAGGCATCTTCTTTAGCCAAGGACAATAGGATAAAGTCCTTGGAGGATATTATCATTTAGCTGGGACATGATCCCAACGATGCCAAAGGAATAAAAGCATTGATTAAGAAGAAGGAAGAGGACATTGCTGCCCTCAGAAAACAATTGAAGCTACCTACTACTATACATCCAAAAACTATATAGGTTGTGTAGAAAAATGCAGAGGAGGAGATGATGGGCTCGCTGATGAGAATGAATCAAAGATTAAGCGAGACAGAGCAGGCCTTGGAGAAATCATTACAAGATAAGCAAGGAGAGTTGGCCTCCTAGCCATCTCAAATAGCTCCGACAGTCACAACTGCTCGTCCCACAGTTACAACAGTAGTGCCTCCCACTAGCCCAGCATCAGCAGCAGGTACTTCAGCAACAACAACAGCAGCAGGCAGCAGCACTACCATGACCACTGAGGAGTTAATAAAAGCTATGGAGGAATTAAAACTCCAAGTATCAGAATTAAAAGATGCCAAAGAGAAATTGGAAAAATTAGAAGTGACTTATGACAAATCTAAAATGACTGTGGCAGAAAAGACAAGAGAGGTGAAGGCATTAGAGAACTAGGTAAAAACGTTAGAAAAGGACCTCTCTTTAGATAAGCCCCTGGGAGAAATCAAAGGCATTTTGTGGGCTAGCATCAGTGAATCCATTAGTAATTTGTGGAGATCTATTCAAATTATATATGAGCATATTGACCTCATAGCAGCAGCCCAGGTGGAAATTCAAAAGGTCATAAATTTATTGGGACATATGCCCGAACAAGCCAACAGGTTAATACATTTTTTGAGCACTAAAACTGCTAAAGAACTAGCAGAACTAGACATCAAAGATAGGACAGGTACCATTCTAACAATAAAAAGAGTTCTGACCATGAAAACCCTGATGCAGAATTTGGAGAGGAAGACCCAAGACATGCAAGTGGAGGTAAATTCTTTTGTATAAAGATTTGCAGTTTTGCATGAACGGGGCTTGCCAAGTCTATTAGGAATAAATGAACGCCTGTTGAGACAAGTCGAGTACATGCACAGGTTGAATAAACATGCTACTGATCAAGTAGATGCATCATCAAGTACTTCAGCAGAGAAGGCCCTTCCATCTGGTCAAACTCTCTACAACAACTTGGAAAATCTATTTTCTATTGAGCATGAAGTGAAACATCTTTTTACAGTCTAGCCTAACTTATACAGGTACACAGACGCTGATGAAACTTTCAGAAAGCTACAATGACATCAATTACCAGAAGAGAAGTGGTGGAAAAGCATGTTGGAAATCCTATAGGCATGCTTCAGCTTTTGTTTTATCCAGGATGCAACGACACCATAAAACAGAGAATAAGAACGGATAAAATTCATGCGGGGAAATAGTCTATCAAATCAAAATTAAATGCACTCGAGAAAGCTAAAGTAGCAGCGTGGAATATCATCGGAAATAGCTACCGGCTGACTCACCGAGCTTACAGTCAACATATCTCACCAACTAAGTACCTAGCACAACAAAATTTACTTCTTCATTTATTTATCACTGTTTTCAACATCATTTACTTCTCCTATAAATTAGGTAGAAGAAGTTATTACTAGATATTATCTCTTTGAGATATTTTGTAAACACTTTTGTATGAATACCTCCCCAAGCAAAGTATTAGGGGTTGGTGATACATTTCTTGGACTACGTTGTAACTCTTAAAAACTTCTGAATATAAAATTTGTTGGAATCCATTGTTGCTAGACTGTCTAGATGTGGAATTGATAGCAGAGGACTATGTTACAGAATTCCTGAATCATTTTGTGATCAATAAGTCTCTCTTATTTGTGTTTTTAGTTTCTATGTTTACTAATGATGATGATGGTGGTTAACGTCCACTGAGACCAAATTGGCTATTGGACCTATAATTTTCTTAGTTTTTAATTAATTGGCTCCTCGTCTTTCTTGGCGAGATTAGTGTTGTAGCTTTCTTTTTTTCTCTATGGTCTTCCAACTTCCTTTATCTTGCATCTCCTTCATCTCTTCTAGTTCTTGGGACATTGGTGTCTTAGCTTCGCAATCTATTGTGTTCGTCCATTCGAAGGTAGTCGGAGAGGAAGTTTGGTCTAGGAGATCTGTTTTGCTGTTAAATGAAGATTTATTTTGTGCGGTATTTGAATCCTCATAACTGTTAATGCTTGAAGGGTTGTCGAGTTCACTTTTTTGTTGTTGGGCAGGGCTTTCTCCCTGCTTGTCCTAAGAGTTGTTTCTTTCTTGCCTGATTTCTTGTGATTCAGAGTTTTCTCTAGAGTATTATTCTTTGATGACAGTGTAGTGTTCTTTTTGCGCTCCTTCCCACAATGTAGATCTGTGGTGGGTTTTTCTAGCAGAATTTTTCTCAGAGGCTTTTGGGAAATTTTTGGCTAGATGGCCCACCTCAAAGCAAGATCGACATCTGAACAGGACACTTTCATAATCAAGTTTCTGGTTCCACACATAGTCTTTACTTTTTAGGTTTATTTCTGTTGGGAATCCGACGCTGAAGTCCATTTCCACACAGATGCATGCATAGGTGGTTCTGGCATATTCCTTTGTTTTTGGGAACCTGCAGTAAAATTCCCCAATTGCATTTCCAATGGCTTTTAGTGAGGAGATATTCCAGAGATGCAAGGGTAGACTTGGCAACCTCACCCAAACTGGCATAGAGGTTATGATTGTTATTGATGGATCTATTGATGGGTTCCATGGCATCATGAATAGGCCTGATTTTTCCCAAAATCAAGGGCCAAAATCTAGAATACATTGTCTGCTTTCAATATTTTCAAAATCTACTATAAAGAAACCCCTAGCACAGGGGTAGATATTAATTTCATCAGAAATGACAGGCTTCCATACCTCCGAGATCGAATTGTGGAGAGCTATCAGCCGCGGCCAAAAACCATTGAACCGACAGATTAGGACACTTTCAGAAAACTTCAAATCCTCATCGAGTGAGGCCTGGACCACCTGGACAGTGGGAGTTGGGGCTTCACTGACGATATGGGCAGGAGCTTTCCCTCTAGAACCAGATGGAAATGAGCCAGCAGCGATTTTCGCGAAGTTGGGAGCCATATTTTACTCTGTAGAGAAATAAAGCAGAAGATAAGATTAGATCTATCCAAAACCACAGATCTAGATCCATAGAAGATAGCGAGCCGCAAAAGATAGAAAGCCACTAAGGCGATCTGGAGCCATAGAAGAGATTACACCGTAGGAGCCAAAATATTTGCAAAATAAATCAATGAATTTTACCACCGTTTTTATACTCTTCTCTTTTAAGAATATAAACAATGTGAGACAAATGATATCGCACAAGGGGTGATCTGGAGGCGATCTAGAGTCGTAGAATATCTGGAGGCGACCGCACAAGAGGCGATCTGGAGCCGCAAAAGATAGGGAGCTGTAGAAGATTTGGAGGCGATCTGGAGCCTTAGAAGATCATATATGTTTCATGATCTGAATAATAGAGAAAAATAATAACTCAGAATTTGTTTGTTTACACTCTGTGTTCAATCTCTATTATTATTAATGTTTTCTTTGGAATTAGCATAAGCAGAAATTCTTAACTGCTCCTGCTTCCCCTGGTTCTTACATCTTGAATATTAGCTAAGGAATTCTTAGCTGCTCCCTGGCAATAATCATCTACTTTCGCTGTCAACATGATGAAGGATTCTTAATTTCCCTTCACCCACTGACTACATCCCACCTGATTCCAGCTTACAAATTGTTCCATGATTGATTATCTTGCTCTGTAGTACCACCCTCTGGCAAAGAAATCATATCCAGTAGTTCATCCTCATTGACTCGATTAGCCCAATGGACTGAACTTCTCAGATTTTTCACCCTTGTTCTATTGAATGTCACCATCCAAAAATCAAACAAACCCTTGTACTTCATAACTAGCCTAATATACCTCAAAACAAAGCTAAATCATAAAGAGAGAGCCCTCTCTAGATGCAGATTGGCTAGAACCTAAATCTAGAAGATTAGTCTATGGTTACCTCAGCCATATTCCCTTTTCTTACAACTTTTGGGGAACAACCTGAGTGCTAACGTTATTGGCGACTCCACTGGGGACCAAAATGATTGTTTGTTACTGCTATCTATTTTCTAAAGCTACAGATGGAGCCTGAACTTAGCCAGGTAGCCTTTGGAACTATTTTTGCTATGCAATTACAGGAGTAAATAAATGATGCTTTAGTCTATCTCCAGCCTAGTTTTAGGCTTTGAACAACTATCTCAAAGACTTGATCATTTTCCTTTTTTCAATAGATCTTCAGGAAAATTCAAGACTCTCATAGTTTAAAACTTCCTAGAAGCATATTGTTAAAAGTTGCATTCTTCAAAATATTTCAGGAAAAAACCAAAAATATGTTCAGAAGTTGGCTTCAAAGAAGAAGATTTGTTATACTAGATCAAATCCAGATCCAAATCCTCCACCTATCCTTGAAAATTCTAATTTGACCTCTAAGAACCTTAGAAGCCAAGAAAGTCTAGAACATTCTGCTAGTTCACACTTTGACACATCTCAACAGAACCCTATCCAAACTGAGCATACTGCTCGAAAATCACAAGTCCTTTCTACCATTACTGCTGCTTCTCCAAGTTCACCATCATCACTTCAAAACATATTTTCGACTCTCCCATCCACAGCATTTATTTCCACTGTTATCCCTATTCTTTCAGTTGTTACATTTTTCTCTGTAAATATGGAAAACCGATATGCTCCCCTACAGTTACCTACAAATAAAGGGGATATGCCTCAAGATTATCAAAGCAAAATCACCTATTTTGATGGTACTGGTACTTATATAGCTCAACAACGTACTAAGAAAATGACAGATTATTTTGAAAACTATGAAATTGATGCTGATGATGTGAGAATGAAGATCTTTGTCCATAGTTTAAATGGTGATGTAAGGACCTGGTTTAGGGCACTCCCTGTAAACACTATTGCTGACCCAGATGCCCTTTATCAAATTTTCTTGAACAGATGGGAAAATAATAAAGACCCTTTACACATCCTATTAGAATATGAAAGCTTAAAAAGAGGCCCACAAGAAACCGTTCACGATTACTGTGTCAGATTTAATAATGTGTACAATGCTATCCCTCAGAATCTCAAACCTCCACCAGACCTGGCCGTGATTAAATTCCCTGATGGATTTGATTCTAACATGGCATATCTACTTAGGGAAAGAGCTCCACCAATTTTAGAAGACATGCAGAGTATAGTTGTCAGTGTAGAGGCCAATCTGATTTCTAAATGAGCTCAAGCTAGAGATAAAAGGAGAACACCTTTAAAAGAAGAACCTTCTGCATTTGAACAAAAATTAGATGCAATTATTAAAGGAGTTGATATATTGGGTGATAGAGTAGAAACAATTGAAAGGAAATCCTCTTGGGATGGTCAACCAAGTAACGCCGGAAAAAACCCAAATTTCAGGAAAAATCAGAATCCCAATACTGGGAAGGTCGGTCCTGACCAAAATATTAGACCTCCTTTCTAGGAAAACTATGTTGAAGCTTCAACTTCTAGTGAGCCAATAGAAGACTTTCAAATTAACTTAATGGGTCTAAATAGTGAATAACAAATTTTCTTGACCCAAGAAGACCAAGAAGCTCATACTTTTAATCAATTCCAAACCCAATCTGGGGAACCATTCGATTTTAGGGAGGGATATGATGCAGTTGTCTATGAGGTTCACAAAAAATATAAGTTGAGGAGCAAAACAATAGATGTCCCTGAACCTAATAAGCAGAGAGATGCCAAGCAGCATAAAAAATAAAAGGTTAATACCCCCCCTATACAACTCCCTGCTAGAACAGACCTCAACCCAAAAGAACCAACATTTGAGGACATATCAGGTAGTTAACCATCAGATAGTTAGCCTTCCACTTTCTTTCCTCCCAAATAAAATGCAAAGGAGCCTCCTGAAATTGAGTTTGAAGCAGATCCAGCTCATAACAGCACTCCCGATAAAGAAAAAAGCATTGAAAACATAGCAGGAAAAGAAAATCTTGCTACCTGAAATGAAGAAATTCAAATAGAAAAACCTTTCAACCTTGAAACCGAAATAGGAAAATTAAAAATAGCCATTCCATTGTCCGAGTTGGCTAAACATGATGCCTATAGCAAACAAATTAGTAGATCACTTCAAATTTCACAAAGCAGAGATGCAGTAAATGTCCTAGATGACCAACCAGAATTAATTTTTGGCCTTGAAGTAAATGGAAAGTTTGTCGATGGAGGAGTTCCTCCCATTTATGTAAGTCTGAATAAGCATGACAAAGTACTTCACAATGCAATGTTTGATTCTGGAGCTTCCCATAACCAATGCCCAAATCTGTGATGGAAATGTTGGACCTAGATATCACCGGCCATACAAAGACTTGTTTTCTTTTGACTCTAGCTAGGTCAGATGTCTAGGCCTAATCAAAGATTTATGTGTATCTCTAGTTCAATACCCTGCCAAGACAATTTTAATGGATGTAGTGGTAGCTGATATCCCACCAAAATATGGCATGTTGTTGTCTAGGTCTTGGGGTGCAAAGCTCCAAGGATCTTTGCAGTTAGACATGTCCTATGCTACCATTTCAGTATTTGGTCAGCTAAAGAGATTGTACCGAGAAACTTTGATTAAATATGTAGTCAGCAGCCAAGAGAAACCCCAAAATTTTCCCTTCTATTCCATGCATTCTGATATAGACTCTTTCATCCTATACAATGCTGAAATTTGTCCCCCAACTGATGTCAAGCTTTTAGCATCGGCACAAGGAAAAAGCATAAATGAAGAATCTATTGCCCAAACTCTAAAAATTACTGAAATAATTGATATAACAGACACACGAGGGAAACCACATGAAATTGAAAATCCAAATCTGCCTACTAAGCAAAATTTTGAAACTCCTTATGCTAGTTGTACTCAAGAAATCCTATGGTATCTAGAGTTTGATGGATCAGTCAATAAACTAGGAGCAGGGGCAGGGATTTGGATACATAACATGCAAAATGATCATGCAAAAGGGCATGCATACAAGTTGAATTTCAGATGCAAAAATAACATGGCTGAATATGAAACCCTTTTGCTAGGACTCAAATTGATCAAAATTTTAAAGGCAGCTAGGATATCAATTTTGGGAGATTCTGATTTAGTTATTCAACAAATCAAAGGAAACTTCCTCACTAATGACCTCAGGTTAAGATCTTATAGAGGGGCAGCAATCGAAATATTCAATGCCTTTCTAGAATCACAACTTGCCAAAATTCCAAGGAAACATAATTTGCATGCTCACAGATTGGCAACATTTTCCAACACTTGTAAACTTCCATTTGAGCCTAGTCATCATTTTACAGCTGAAATTAAACACAAGCCAACTGTACCTAACTATGTTAAAAACTGGCAAGTGTTTGAGAATGACACTCAGATTAATAATTCCCGACATTAAAAAAATAATTTTCCAACACAAATATAGACACAGGCACTGTCTGTGAAGCTGATCAAATAGAAAAAAATTGAAACTCACATTTTAGCTGAAACAACAAATCGAATATTACATTCGACAAAATTTACCAACAAAGAGTTGCAAGAGCTAAAAGAAATAGACTTTGGTGAAACTGTTGAAGGAGAATTTGAAGTGATTGATTTAAAGGACAATTTTTTACCCACAAGATTAACTCCTCTAGAAGACATTTTTTATTCTAATGATATTTCAAGGAAACTCAAAATGCAGTGATTAAACGCAGAAATCGAGGACTGTAATAAAGGGACTGAACAGGATCCTAAAATAGTAAAACTATCTAAAACTTTGCCTCCTGACAAAAAGCTGAAATATGTTGAACTGTTCAAAGAATTTTAGGATGTCTTTGCATGGAGTTATGAAGATCTCAAGTTCTATGATACTTCTGTAATTCAGCATACAATACCCCTAAAAGAAAATCAAAAAACTTTCAAGCAAAAACTTAGAAGGGTCAATTATGTACTCCTTCCTCTCATTGGAAAAGAAGTCAAAAGAATGTATGAAGCTGGCACAATTGCACCCATTAGATTTTCAGAATGGGTATCCAATCTAGTGCCCACTAGGGAAAAAAACGGAGAAATAAGACTGTGTGTTGATTTGAGAAATCTGAACAAAGTCTCTTTAAAAGACCACTACCCCTTACCTAAGATGGACCATATTTTACAAAGGGTGGTAGGTGCCTCTAGAATTTCACTGCTAGATGGGTTTTCAGGTTTCAACCAGATTCTAGTCCACCCTGATGACCAAGATAAAATTGCTTTTACAACACCTTGGGGAACTTTCATGTAAAAATGCCATTCAGACTGAAGAATGCAGGGGAAACATTTCAACGAGAAATGGACATAACTTTTGTAAATAAATTCATGATTTTCTGGCCATATATTTAGATGACCTTACTCCATTTTCCCAAATCAGATCAGGAACACCTAGCTCACCTCAGAAAAGTGTTTGTAATCTGCAGAAAATATGGTATATCGTTAAACCCAAAGAAATCATTATTTGGCCCATAAGAGGGAAAAATATTAGGCCACATCATCTCCAAATAAGGTATTAGAATAGATCTGGACAGAATAAAAGCAATTCTACAAGTTATTCAGCCTAGAAATATCAAAGAACTTCAAGCTTTCCTAGGGAAAATTAACTTTCTAAGAAGATTCATACCCAACTTGGCTGGATTGATAATATTACTGAACAACATGCTGAAGAAAGATTCCAAAGTCAAATGGAAAATAGAAGCTAAACAAGCCTTTGAAGAAAACAAGATGGCTCTAACCGAAGCACCAGCCCTTACAAGCCCAAAATTTTATAGAGATTTCATAATCTTCTCGTTTGCATTTGAACATACTATTGCTGTTGTTTTGTTACAAAAAGATGGCCAAGGGTGTGAAAAACCCATAGCTTTTTTCAGTAAAGTGCTTAGAGATGCACCACTAAAATATCAAATCATGGAAAAATAGGCTTATGCACTTGTAAAAGCTATTAAGGACTTTAGAGTTTATATCTTATACTCTCATATAGTAGCTTATGTGCCAAATACTGTTATCAACGATATTATAACTCAAGAGGGAATCGAAGGCAAAAGGGGCAAGTGGATAGATAACGTTTTGGAATATGACATTGAAATTAACCCAATAAAACTGATAAAGGGACAAGGATTAGCTAAAACTATGACTGAAACCAATTTCCAAGCCCTTGATAGCAATGAACTGGATAATGAACAGGAGATGGCGACTCCACAGATCAATCAAGCCTTTTTACAATCACCTTGGTATGCTGATATAATTTATGTATTGCTCAACTTGCAGGCTCCTCCAATGTTATCTAGAAGTAGAAAGAGATTTCTAAAAATGAAAGCTTCAAAATTCTGTATTGTAGATAATATTTTATTTTGGAAAAATCATGAAGGCATTTCACTGAATTGCTTAACAAAGGATGAAACTGAAAAAGTGCTGAAAGAATTTCATGCAGGGGACTGTGGTGGATTTTTGTACTAGAAATCAACTGCTGATAAAATCCTAAGGGTTGGATTTTATTGTCCCACCTTGTTTGCTAATGTCAAAAAATTTGTTACTACTTGCCATAAATGTCAAATCTTTGAAGGCAAGAGAAAGCTTTTACCTCTACCACTCAGACCAATTTCCACTGAAAGACCATTTAAACAATGGGGTTCAGATTTCATTGGGGAAATTCACCCTTCCTCTTCTGGCCAGCATAAATGGATTTTGACTGCCATAGACTACTTCACCAAGTGGATAGAAGCCATCCCTTGTAGACAAGCTAATGATGTAATGATCATGCAACTCCTAGAAACCAATATCCTGTCTAGATTTGGCTGTCCGAAAATATTATAACTGACAATGATGCTACTTTTAAATCCAAGAGAATGATTAATTTCTGTCACAAGTACCACATTACCCTAGGCCACTCCACAGCCTATTATCCTCAAGGTAATGGTCTAGCTAAGTCATCCAATAAAAGCCTGATCAATATCATTAAGAAAGTATTGGATGAAAATAAAAAAAACTGGCATAAGAAGCTTATCAATGCACTTTGGGCAGATAGATTGACTACAAAGAGATCCATTGGAACAAGCCCCTATGAATTGGTTTATGGCATGGAGGCTATATTCCATTCATCCTTGGGAATCCCTGTGATAAGGTTGCTACAAGAAGTGCAGGTAGAACCCAATGACATTCAGAGAAGAATAAATCAAACTATTTATTTACAGTAGACTAGAGAAGAGGTGCATCAAAGATCTCAAATTCTACAAGAAAAACTTAAGAAGATATTTGATAAGAGGACTAAAGCAGAGGATTTTTTCATAGGAGACAAAGTATTGAAATGGGATTCCATAAGGGAAGATAAAGGAAAACATGGGAAGTTTGACTTCCTATGGAAGGGGACTTTTGCTATTCAGGCCTCACAAGGAAACAATACCTACTTTTTGAAAAGCCTGGATGGTACAGAAATAGAAGATGGACCAATTAATGGTCAGATGCTGAAGCATTATTTTGATCCAATTTTTTGATATGTCAAGGCTCTAACTTGTACATAAAAATGTTTACTTTCTACAGTTTATTACGGCAGTAAGATAGGAAGGAATATGTAACAAATTTTGAGAAAAAGTTAAGTGTGCCACCTTTTTGTGTTACCTTTTTAGTCTATCAGAAGAATTGAAGAAGAAGACTTGGGAGCTGTAAATATGAGAACAAACAATCAAACAAACTATCCAAAATAGATCAGCAATTGTTTGAATGAGTTCATGAGAAATGTATATATGTTACAGAGGTACAGTTCTGTTAGTTTGCAGCAAAGGGAAAATTTCAAAATGCAGCAAGAATTGAATATAAGGCCATCTGACCTGTTGTTCTTGACTTTTCACTAGGAAAATCCATCCCCAAGTGGAGACAGTGTTATGATCCTATACCAATAGGTGTCGTATTTCATGATTGACTAGTAAAATTTCAAATAGGTTCATCCTTTCCATGCTGCAAAGGTTCCATATTTTGAAAAAATTAAAAAATAAAAAAAAATGAAAAGATGGTATGCCCTAAAAGAAAGATCAAAGGGAAAAAACAATGAAATGGTCAAAAAAGAAAAGAAGTGAACCCCAAACAAAAGACCAGGAAAGTGTGCTAGTCCAAAATTCCACTACTATTCTGTTTTTGGAAAGAATTTCATCGTTTTCAATCAGTTGACTCTTGTCACAATCGATGGATGGCCAAACAACTTAATCTTGGCCAGCTCATGTTTTAAATTTCTTGTTTTAGAGATAGAGAGAAAAATTTGTCCAAACAGTTCAAGCTTGGCAGATAAGTAGTTGGGTAGACAAGCAAAGGTGCTCAACAGCTAAATCTAAGCCCCTAGAAGAAATAAGGGTGGACATAGATAGGAGGGCAGTTAAAAGAAAAGAAGAGAGCAAGGGTTTGCTAGTTTAAATGCACCCATGGAAAAAGGAAGAAAAAATGTTAGGTATAATGGGCTACGTAGGCAGTTTTGATGTTGCAGAAGCAGGCTTATGAGAAATTTTGTCCTTCAAAGGTGATTCATCTCATTTGATATCATAAGCACAATGGCAATGGTTTGGCTACAAAACAGATGAAACATGACTAACTTCCCTCCACATTTCTCAAAAAAACACTTACTAACCTTCCCCTAAAGAGATTGGGATCTGCTCAAAACTCCTACATCACTCTGTTTCATGAAGAGGTTCAAGTGAAGTCACAACTTTTCTTACGCACAAAGCCACATTTCTTGTGTAAAATCCTTATTTTCCCTATAGCCTAAGATCATCACTTAGTGCTTCCCATTTCATGAATCACATTAATTAAATTTTAACTTTATTATTTAAATCCCTGGGCTCATTCCCTTTTCCCGTACTATATTAATATATAAAACCCCGAAAAATTTTAAAAATCCCGCCCCTGCTAGCTATAGCGATATGTTATTGATTTAAATGGGATTATAGGTTCATCTGGAACCTTATAAAAACCCTCCCCACACGCACATATGCCAACTGTGATTAACGTTCGGTTAATTAAACAGTTTAAATCCTTGACCGCCAATTGCAATCACCCCTGGAAACCTTAAACCATAACTTATAGCACGTGGGCCCCGCGCCATAGCCCTTCGCCAACTCCAATTTCCGCCAACCATTGGATATGGGCCTTCCCATCCAACAGCCCAAATTGGTATCATTGTACCCTCTGTGTCCAATGTTTACCACCTGGGGAATGGTGGTATTCTCACCGTACTGTGAGACAGGTGGCGCTCCCCCACAATGCTCGCTGCCCTCCAACCCGATACCACCTTTTCCCAAAAGCGGTGCGGGCCCAAAACCGCTTACCGCCCCCGCTGCCTCCCCGTTGACGTCATCACCACCTCATTCGTGATGTCATAGCCATGTCATCACCACGTCACCCTGCTACGTGACAAGATATTTCTTCATGCTGACGTCACCCAACTAAAATCACCAAAAGCCTGCCAAAGTCAATTTTCGTTAAAAAGATGCGAAAAAAAAGTCATTTCACTCATTTTCACTTGTTTTTCTTGTGGAACCACTGCATGCGATTTACGTCCAAGCAATTGCTCGGCCATATAGTCTGCCACCTAGCCAAATCAAGTCCACATTCTTGTTCTCTAGCTTGCCCCGCAACCTGCAATCTATGCAGTACACTATTAAAAACAAGTATTTACCTCAATTTTGTTTCCAAACCCTCTGAATTTTAGTTTTCTCTGCAAGTTATTCAAAGCTCCCAAATTCGAGTTCAATTCACTGTACTGCCTTCAAACAAGTGCACCAGAACCACTGCTCTTTACCCATTTTAGCCAAAAAACCCTGCAAATTTCATTTTCCTCTGTAAATTTCGCCCAATGAGCTAAATTCAAATCGACTTTGGTCTGCAATTCTCGGAGAAAATCCCCAGAACTATTATTTTGCCTATTTTTGCTACAAAAACCCAAACTCCTGTTTGAAAATCGCAGAAAATTGAGCAATGGAAGCTCCGGTGGCCCTGAACATTGCTCCCCTCAATGCACCTCATAAAGACCTGGAGTGGTTACCCCTGTCTGACAGAGACTTTCAAATCCAAAACTTAACTAGTTACGAAAACCACCTCCAATAATTCTATGAAATTAGGAATAGTCACCTAAGTAAAACTGATCTCTATGGGATATGGGAATCCAATCTGCCCAGGTACTACCTCCCCTCAGTAAATGTATTCCCAGATGTAATCCGCATGTGCTGTGCCAATTATGAACCTGTCAAAAGAGCAGTTATGACTCCATCTGGAACTGTCCTCTTTTATATAACTCCTGAGTCCATAAATGAAATGTTACACTTCAAAACCATTCTACCTTTGGCTCCTATTTCTATGGGATTCTTGCTTGATCAGGGCTCTAAACTGACCAATGCAGAGATAACCCATGTTGTTCAAACATTTGTGAGACCAGATTGCCATCCCAAAGAGCCACCTCCCTTTCACCATGTCTGGTTCAATGAAGTTGGAAGATTCCTTATTGATGTGATATCCTATGTCCTGGGATTTAAGACAAGTGAATATGTTGATGAGACCATCTTAGCTTTGTTGTCCATGTTTACTCCAGGACAACCTCCTGCTGTCAAATATAACTATGCTACTTTCATTGCCAACAAGATCCATGACCAACTCTTGAATCTAGACAGAGAAGGAGTCTTCAAGTATACCTATTATATATCTCATTTGTTCTTATACTATCAAACAGACAGTTTTCATTTTCCCATAAGAAAATTAGATTCTAAAGGATAAAGGAGGTCTCTGATCTTTTAGACCTCAGTCTTCCATGAAGTTCATAGCTCTCCTTACACTTACTGTGAATTCATTGATTTGTTTATACGTCCGGTCTCCTCTCTACTGATGAGAACTCCTCCTCCTAGATTCTCTGGTGATATGCAGAAAATTCTAAAGCTCTCTAAAAGCTAAAAAATAGGTGACTGGTACTTCTACCAGAATCACACTGAGATCAGAATATATGGTTGTGAGTTGTGCCCTTATAAACTGCCAAAATATGCGCCTATGAGACTGTTTGCTTTAGAATATTTCAGGCAATTTATCAATTCATATTTGTCTCACTTTTATGGTGGCAAGCAAAAAGCTCTGCTGAAATTAAGAAACCAGTTAGGCCCTTTTATCATTGACAAAAAGGAAGCATGGCAAGATGCTAACAATATATTGGGAGAAAAACTCAAATTAAAGAGGAACTTTTGGTGGGTACCCTATGACCCAAGTGGCTTGATCACTGAAAGAAAAGTGAAAAATAGGCTATCAGCGTACAAACATTGTAGGATCCCTGAAATAGAGCAATTTGCTAATCAAGATGAGTGGATAGAGGGCACATTGATAGAAGAGCTTACTGAGAAAGAAAAAATGGAACAAGCTATGAAAACTCTAGAAAAGGCTCTTGACCTGGACTCTTTTGGACAGGTATTTTTCAAGCTACCTCAGAAAACCGAAGTATAGGTACATCATATGCTGGAACTTCACAGCAACCTGCCCAAAAAAGTACTACACCAGTTGCAGGGACATCAAAGGGCAAAGAAGTACTAGATACAGAAGAACACATAATGACAGATCAGCCAGCATCATCAAAGGAACAAGGCCAAGGGAAAATTCCTCTTGTCCAGACCAAAGAACCAGAGACACTAGCATTACAAACTCCTCTAAATGAGGAAAGGGGCAAGAAAAGGGACAAAGAAGAGACCACACATGTAAGTGGACCAACAAAGCAACCAGGGGAAAAAAGGCAAAGAATAAATCTTCTACCTAAATAGGAAATTATTGAGGAAACCATAGAAATTCCAAGAGGTAAGAGGGCAACTAGCCCACAGACATCCCCAGTGGTAGAAACATCCACCAGCTCTCATAGGCAAGACCTAGAAAGGTAGCATAGTGTGGAAGTTTCATCCACAAGACCATCAAGCAAGCAGGCCTCAGATGTCAAAAGAACATTCATAGATATTAAGGCTAGAAATGATCCATTGAGGCTGCAACTTTATGACCAATTTCTCAAGATGACCCCTGCCAACCAACAAAGGTTAATGTCTGCATATGACATTAAAGAAGGAAAAATGATCTTGAGCCACTTTAGGCCTAAAGTGCAGCAGCCACAGTCAGCAGCTAACTACATTAGAACAAATCTGGAGGTCCTTGCCAAAGACATTCATCCTATGGACTAGATTGAGCTGCATAAGCAAACGGGAGAGATGGTCTACTCTACATTGGCAGACAAGGCCATGTTAGCTCACAAATTGTAGAACTCATTGAACAACACATATGCCCAAGTATATTTGGAGAAGGCATCTTCTTTAGCCAAGGAAAACATGATAAAGTCCTTGGAGGATATTATCATTGAGCTGGGACATGATCCCAAGGATTCCAAAGGAATAAAAGCATTGATTAAGAAGAAGGAAGAGGACATTGCTACCCTCAGAAAATAGTTGAGGCTGCCTACTACTATGCATCAACAAGCTACAGAGGTTGTGCAGAAAAAAGCAGAGGAGGACATGATGGACTTGCTGATGAGAATGAATCAAAGATTAAGTGAGACAGAGCAGGCCTTGGAGAAATCATTAGAAGATAAGCAGGGGGAGTCGCCCTCCCAGCCATCTCAGATAGATCCAACAGTCACAACTACTCCTCCACAATTACAACAATAGTACCTCCCACTGGCCCAGCATCAGAAGCAGGTACTTCAGAAACAACAACAGCAGCAGGTAGCAACACTACCATGACCATTCAGGAGTTAATAAAATCTATTGAGGAATTAAAACTCCAAGTGTCAGAATTAAAAGAGGCCAAAGATAAATTGGCAAAATTAGAAGTGAGTTATGACAAATCTAAAATGACTATGGCAGAAAAGACAAGAGAGGTGAAGGCATTAGAGAACAAGGTAAAAACATTAGAAAAGGACCTCTCTTTATATAAGCCCCCGGGAGAAATCAAAGGCATTTTGTGGGCTAACATCAGTGAATCCATTAGTAATGTGTGGAGATCTATTCAAATTATATATGAGCAGATTGACTTGATAGCAGCAGCCCAGGTGGAAATTCAAAAGGCCAGAAATTTATTGGGACATATGCCCGAACAGGCCAACAGGTTAATACATTTTTTGAACACTAAAACCAGTGAAGAACTAGGAGCACTAGACATCAGAGACAGGACAGGCACCATTCTAATAATCAAAAGAGTTCTAACCATGAAAACCCTGATGTAGAATTTGGACAGGAAGAGCCAGGACATGCAAGTGCAGGTAAATTCTTTTGTAGAAAGATTTGCAGTTTTTCATGAAAGGGGCTTCCCAAGTCTGTTAGGAAGAAATGGACGCCTACTGAGACAAGTCGAGTACACACACAGGTTGAATAAACATGTTGTTGATCAAGTAGATGCATCATCAAGTACTTCAGTAGAGAAGGCCCTTCCATCTGTCCAAATTCTCTACAATAACTTGGAAAATCTATTTTATATTGAGCATGAAGTGAAACATATTTTTACAGTCCAGCTTAACTTCTACATGTATACAGACGCTGATGAGACTTTCAGAAAGCTACAAAGACATTAGTTACCAGAAGAGAAGTGGTGGCAAAGAATGTTGGAAATCCTATAGGCATGCTTCAGCTTTTGTTTTATCCAGGATGCAACAGACACCATAAAGTAGAGAATAAGAACGGATAAAAGTCATGCGGGGAAACAATCTATCAAATCAAAATTAAATGCACCTAAGAAAGCTGAAGCAATAGCTTGGAATATCAGCGGAAACAGCCACTGGCCGACTCACCGAGCTTACAGTCAACATATCTCACTAACTGAGTTGCCAGCACAACAGCATTTACTTCTTCATTTATTTCTCACTGTTTTCAACATCATTTACTTCTCTTATAAAGTAGGTAGAAGAATTTATTACTAGATATTATCTCTTTTAGATATTTTGTAAACACTTGTGTACAAATACCTCCCCAGGCGAAGTATTAGGCATTGGTGATACATTTCTTATACTGCGTTGTAACATTGAAAAACACCTGAATGTAAAAGCTCTTGGAATCCATTGTTGCTAGACTCTCTGGATGTGGAATTGATAGTAGAGGACTATGTTACAGAATTCCTGAATCATTTTGTGGATCAATAAGTCTCTCTTACTTGTTTTTTTAGTTTCTATGTTTACTATATCATATATCTTTCATAATCTGAATAATAGAGAAAAAGAATAACTCAGAATTTGTTTGTTTACACTCTGTGTTCAATCTCTGTTATTATTAATGTTTTCTTCAGAATTAGCATAAGCAGGAATTCTTAATTGCTCCTGTTTCCCCTGGTTCTTACATCTTGAATATTAGCTAAGGAATTCTTAACTGCTCCCTGGCAATAATCATCTACTTTCCCTCTGTCAACATGATGAAGGATTCTTAATTTCCCTTCACCCACTGACTCCATCCCACCTGATTCCAGCTTATAAATCATTCCATGATTGATTATCTTTCTCTGTAGTACCACCCTTTGGCAAAGAAATCATATTCAACAGTTCATCCTCATTGACTCCATTAGCCCAATGGACTGAACTTCTCAAATTTTTCACCCTTGTTCTATTGAATGTCACCATCTAAAAATCAAACAAACCCTTGTACTTCATAACTAGCCTAATATACCTCAAGACAAAGCTAAATCATAAAGAGAGAGCCCTCTTTAGATGTAGATTGGATAGAACCTTCATCTAAAAGATTGGTCTGTGGTTGCCTCGGTCGTATTCCCTTTTCTTACAACTTTTGGGGAACAACCTGAGTGATAACAAACGTGTGTCACATATTGCTTGGAAGACCTTGGAAATATGACATAGGAGCTATGCATGATGGAAAAGAAACACCTACAATTTTGGTAAGGATGGTATCAATCATAACTTTTTTCCTATGGGAGAAGAGGATGCATCAGGAAAGAAGACTGATCCAAAAACTGTATTGCTAGGAGGAAAGGAATACTTGTAGCAGATTGAAGAAAATGAGGTAAATTTTGTTATAATTTTCAATCCCAAGGTAATAATGACTTCTAATAAAGTTTTTGATTTACCCATATAAATTCAAGAAATGTTGGACAACTATTGTGATATCATTGTTGATGATTTTCCTAATGAGTTACCACCCATTAGAAGAATTAGCCATCATATAGATTTGCTTCCTCGAGCAAATCTACCAAACAAAGCAGCTTACTAGAATGACTCCCATAGAAAATGAAGAGGTTAGAAAGCAGGTTGAGGAACTGCTTGACAAAAGACTGATTAAAGAGAGTTTGAGTCCAGTGTTGAGTCCAAAGAAAGATGGAGGCTGGAGATTGTGTACTGATTCAAGAGCCATCAATAAAATCACAATCAGGTATAGATTTCCTTTACCTAGAATTTAAAATTTGATGGATTGTTTGAGTGGAGCAAAGTATTTTACAAAACTAGATCTTAAGAGTGGGTATCATCAGATAAGGATAAGAGAAGGGGATGAATGGAAAACTACCTTTAAGACAAATGAAGGATTATATAAATGGAGAGTGATGCCTTTTGGGTTTTCAAATGCACCAAGTACATTTATGAGAGTCACGAATGAAGTTCTTAAGGGGTTTATTGGTAAATTTGTAATAGTATATCTGGACGATATATTAATTTACAGCAAGTCCAAGGAGGAGCACACGGGACATCTGAATTATGTCTTACAAAGGTTACAACAAGAGAATTTATTATTGAATTTGAAGAAGTGTTCATTCATGAAAGAGAAATTAGTGTATTTAGGTTTTGTTGTTTTTTTTGAAGGATTGAAGATGGATCCAGAGAAGATCAAGGCAATCATGGAGTGGCCTTCACCTAAAAGTGTCTTTGAGGTAAGAAGATTTCATGGTCTTGATAGTTTTTATAGGAAATTCTTAAGGAATTTTAGCAAGATTAATGCTCCTATTATTGAGACAATAAATAAGGATAAACAACCATTTAGATGGGCTACTGAGGCAAAAAATAATTTTCATATGTTGAAGAAAAACATCACTAAAAAACCTATTTTGGTCCAACCTGATTTTAGTAAACCTTTCCAAGTGAAATGCGATGCCAATGGAGAAGCTATTGGAGGTGTTTTAAGTTAGGAAGATAGACCTATATCTTATTTTAGTGAAACATTGAATGATTCAAAGAAGAAGTATTCGTCTTATGATAAAGAGTTTTATGCAGTTGTGCGGTCATTGAAGAAGTGGAGACATTATCTAATGTCAAAAGAGTTCATAATCTATTCAAATAACAATGCATTGCAGTATCTTATGCAGCAGCCAAAGCTTAACTAGAAACATGCCAAATGGGTAGAGTATCTCCAAGGCTTTCATTTTGTCTGGATGCATATAAATGGCCAATCAAACAAAGTTGCAGATGCTTTAAGTAGGAGAAATACATTACTTCTAGAGAGTCAAATTCAAATGTTGGGTTTTGATTTCCTTAAAGACTTGTCTAAGACAGATTTAGATTTTAAAGAAACATTTGAAGCTTGTAAGAATCCTATTTTGATATATAGGAATAAATAGTTCGATTATTTCTTACAAGATGGATTGTTTTTTAAGAGAAATCAGACGTGCATACCAAATTGCTCTATGAGGTAGAACTTAATCAAAGAGAAACATAGTGGTGGACTAACAGGACATTTTGGTATAGATAAGACTTATGAATAGTTGAACAGATTTTATTTCTGGCCAAAAATGAGAGCTGAAGTGGAAATGATTCAATTTTTTTATAGTAGATAGATTTTCAAAAATGGCACATTTTATTCCATGTTATAAAACCAGTGATGCTACTCACATTGCTAATTTGTTTTTCAAGGAGATTGTAAGATTGCATGGGTTGCCTAAGATTATTGTCTTAGACATTGATTCCAAATTTGTCGGACATTTCTGGAGGACACTATGGAAGAAGTTGGGAACTAAATTGAGTTTCAGTTCTGCCTATCATCCACAAACTAATGGAAAGACTGAATTTGTGAACAAGAGTTTGGGCAACCTTTTAAGGAGTCTTACTGTAGAAAATCCAAAACAGTGGAATCAAGTGTTGGCACAGGCTAAATATGCATATAATGCCACACCTAACAGGAGTACAGGGTTGAGTCCATTCCATATAGTTTATGGAATGCATCCAAGAGGAGCATTTGAGTTAAGAAACTTGGGAAAAGATGAGATGAGAAGTGCAGAAGGTGAATATTTTGCTTCAGAAAAGCAAGCAATACATGAATAGGTGAAACAACAGCTACAGGATAACAACATCAAGTACAGAACCAGAGCAAACATGAAAAGAAGAGAGGTGAAATTTGAAGTTGGAGATTTGGTTTTAGCACACTTAAGGAAAGAAAGATTTCTAAAGAGGGAGTATAACAAGATAAATTTCTAGAAAATTGGACCATGCAAAGTATTAATGAAATTTTCTGCAATAGCATATGAAATTGAATTACCCCCTCATGATGGAATATCTCTAGCTTTTAATGTTGTTGATCTGTACAAGTATGAAGGTGAAACTACAAAAGATACCAAAGAAGACCAAGAGACATAGGAAATTGACTGGGTAAAACAGCTACCTAGAGCAAAGGAATTGGATCTAGAAAGAATTCTGGACTAGAAAGTGTTCAAGGAAACGAGAGTGTTCACCTCCTATACAATAGGTTTCATATTTCATGATTGACTATTTACATGCCAAATATGTCATCTTTTTCATGCTGCAAAAGTTCTATATTTCCAAGAAAACTCAGAAAAATTAAAAAATGTAAAGAGGGTATGCCCTAAAAGAAAAATCAAAGGGAAAAAAGAATGAATTAGCCAAGAGAAAATAAAAGAAATGAACCCCAAACAAAAGGCCAGGAAAGTGTGCTAGCTCAAATTCCACTACTATATCCCATTGTTGAAGAACTAGTCCATTTTTTAAGAGTTTCACAGTTAAGGGAAGGCCAAACAGCTTAATCTTGGTTTCCATAGGTTTAAATTTCTTGTTTTAGAAGATAGAGAATAAATATATGTCCAAACTGTTTAATCTTGGCAGATTATTAGATAGATAGAAAATAAAGGGTGCTCAACTGTTTAATCTCAGCTCCTTGTTAACACCCAGGTTGTTCCCTATGACTCCCAAGGGAATACGGCCGGGGTAACCACTAACCAATCTTTGGATCACAGTTTCTAGCCAAACTGCAATCAGAGAGGGCTCTCTCTTTATAATTTGTCTCTGTTATGATGGAGTTTTAAGCTAGCTATTATGCTCAGGTTTGGTTTATGTTTTGGTTGAAGGATTTCTTTCAGGTCTTATGATATAATGTTTAGATAGTGAAATACCATTGGGCAATGGAGTCTGGAGTTGTGAAATGATTTGATATGCAGGATTGGTGGTGTTCAAACTGCAGGGCCTATTGTGTATTTTTAGACAAACAAAATTAGCTTAAATGGTGATGTATGTCAACCAATAGAAAGCAATTAAGAATTTTCTGTTAAGTTGGTGAGGTGAAAGTAAACACACTGCACAGGAGCATAACTTGAATTCCTGTGACAAAGGCCACTATGAAAGGTGTATTCTGAAAGTGCAGCAATTAAGAATTACACTCATATAGATTACAGCTGAAGAAAACATTCATAAACAACACAGATTGAACTCAGGGTACTCAGTGAATAAATCCTGAAGGTTATTCTTTTTCCTTGTTGCTTAGTATTGAAAATCAGATAACATATATGGATTTTAACAAAACAACTAAATGACAGAGAGAGTTACAGAGACTTATTGTATGGCGAAATACACAGGAATCCAGCAGTTATAAACAGACACCAGAAACACACTCAACGCTTCAGAAATCCGAGAAATTCCATCACTTTCTTTATTAGACTTCAGAAAGGATTACAGCATAAGAACTTCTTTAGGAGAAATCAACAACAACCCTTGCAAGCTCATGCGAAGGGGTTTTTATAGCAATGCTTATACAAAATATCTCAAGTATTGAGTCATCTGAGAGAGAAAATATCTTCATAGATGCGTACAGAAAGTAGGAAAAGAAGTTATTGCATTTCTGAATGCAGCATAAATGCTCTTTATTTCTGTCAGAGGGTAATTTGACCTTTGGAGGTCATTGAGTCGGTTGAGCCGTTTTGCTTTAACGCTGAATAATGCGTCTTTATTTTTTGCTGCGCTGTATTTTCTCGGCCCTGCCACCTGTAGTCTTCTATTTCTGCTTTGTTGGCTGATGCATCTGCTGAGTTGGCTCAACTTTAATCCATCATGCATGCTGATCTTGTTTGAACTGTGTTCTGCATGACAACTGATACTCTTTTAAGAAACAAAATTGTTAAGTGGCTCCCTGTTTACAAAATCTTCTGTATTGCATTTGTCCACCATTCTTACGTAGGGAGTTGATGCCTGAGAATAGCATCCATTGTCTCCTCTACCTCTGTGTATTTGAAGAAATTGGGAGCTACCCCAAACAGGTGATTGATCTCATTCATTATGAAAAACAGATTCTCAACTCTATTGTAAAGAGACTGTCCTGTGGCTTGCCCTGTTTCCTCTGAGGTGCTGGGCTTATCATTGATCTCGCTGGTGGAAAATGTATTGACCCTTTTAGCATATTGGTCATGTGTGAATAATCTCCCTGCGCTGTTTAGTAAGCCAGGGAGTCCTCTGCTTTCCAACACTTGAAATTTTTCCAGAAACTTGTTCACCTCAGTTTGCATATCCTGGGTTCTTCTTTCCAATGTCTGCACTAAATTTCTCAGTGTGAGAACCCTTTTGACCATTTGGATAGTCTCAGTTCTGTTTGCAATTCCCATGGCAGCTAACTGAGAACTTGTTCTGTGGTTAAGTACATTGATCATTATGGTGGCCACTTCAGGCATACTGCCCAATTGAGCTCTTGATCTGTGAATCTCCCTCTGTGCCTTTGGGATGAGCTCTAGTTGCTCATGAATAGTTTCAATATATGGCCACTGCTCATTTATAGATTGACCAATATTAGCCCATAGCACTATTTTCAGTTCGGCCACCACTTTATCTAACTTGAGATCATTCTCTAGCTCTTTTATTTTGTTCTTGAGGGTTTTCACCTCCCTGTCCTTCTCAGCCACAGTTTGTTTGGATTTATCATATCTATCATTGATTTTAGCCAAAGATTCTTTGGCTGAATTGAGCTCCAACATTTGAGCTTCTAGGACTTGGATTTCGTTCTTCAGCTTTTGCATATCTAGGCTTTGGGCCTGCTCTGTAGTTGTTGGCGCTGCTGAAGTAGATGTTGCTGTTTGTTCAGTCTGTTGAGGAGGTGGGGAAGTGATAGGAGCAGTTTCCTCCAGATTGATGATCTGAGGAGGAGGCTAAGAAGTCTGCCCTTCTTCTCTTTGTTTCAGAGATGCCTGTAATGCTACCTTTGCAGCCTCTGATTCTCCAAACTTCTCTTGTGCTTGGACCAACTGTTTATAAATGGAGATTTATAAATCTGTGGTGTCCTTCTCATGCCTTTGTTGGGCTACCTCATCTGTCTGAGGGTGAATGGTAGCTGGGATCTTGATTTTCTTTCTCATTGCAGCCATGTCAGCATCCCTCAATTTCAAGATTTCCTGTATCCCTGAAATATCTTTGGGATCATGCCCAATTTCAATGATTATGTCTTCTAGGGACCTGATTCTGTTGTCCTTCGCCTGGGATGATTCCTTCTCCAATTCCAGTTGAGAGGCTGTGGAATTGAGGCTGCTCTTTAGCTTATAATTCTCCAATGTTTCATCTGCTAAGGAGGCATACACCATCTCACCAGTCTGTTTATGTAGTTCAATTTTGTCCATTGGGTGTATGTCTTTGGCCATGACCTCCAGGTTGGTCCTGAGGTAGTCTGAGGCAAATTGGGGCTGTAGTGCTGTGGGCATAAAATGACTCATGATCATCTTGCCTTCCCCTACATCAAAAGCAGAGAAAAGTCTCTGCTGATTGGTGGGAGCCATGTTTAGTAGATGATTGTACAGCTGTATTTTGATAGGCTCATTCTTCCTTTTGATGTCTATAAATTGTTGTTTGATGCTCACTTGTCCCTATTTTTGCTGGCTGGAGGAGCTGACCTCCCCTCCCATAGCCCTGTCCTGTTCCTGCTGGAAGGAACTTGCTGAATCTTCTCTGCTGGGTGGGCCCATGCCCAATGCCTGTCTTATTGCTATGTCCTCCTCTGAAAAATCATTTAATCTTTGTCTCTTTTCTCCCTGGTTGATAGATGAAGTGAGGGGAGTTTCTCTATCCCTTTTTCTGCTTAAGTCCTCCTTTTGAGGAGTTTGGAGGACCGAGGCATCGGTGGTGACTTCTGGCCTAGGAGGCACTATGTTCTAAACCTGTTGCTCAGTGGAAGTTGGAGTATCAATTACTCTCTCCTGCTGCAAGGGCTGTTGTTTATCATGTTGCCCTACTTCTTGCTGCAAATCTTGTTGTTGTTGGTGCTCTGCCTGCTGCTGCCCTCCTTTATCTGTTTGCTCTTGAGTCACTGGAGGTGACTGCTCCTTCTCTTGATGTGTCTGCTCTGTCTCCATTTGCTTTTCTTTGCCTCTGCTGGATATATTCTCAATGGCCTTGGTAGTTTGCTGCTTGGCAGTTGAGGAGGATTTAGCTGCTCCTGTTTGTGTAGTTGGAAGTGTGAATACATGTGAACAAAGTTCAAGGTCAGACATCTTCTTTAGATTCCTTAGTGCCCTGTTGTTCAGCTCTTCTTGTGACAAGGGCTCTTCTAAGGTCCCTCTCCTCCATTTGTCTTGATTTGCATACTTTTCAATGTGAGGGATGCTATGGTGATCATAGGCAGATAACTTATATTTGAGCCTCCTTGTAGATATGAAATGGTTAGGGTCATAGGGTACCCATATGAAACTGGTTTGCAGGCCAAGGGCCTCAAGCATTCTTTCTGCTTCCCTCCATCCTTGCTCCCTCTCGTTATAGATAAAATGGCCAAGTTGGCTCTTGACCTTCAACTGTGCTTTTTTACCTTTTCCTGAAAAGTGAAGCACATCAACTCTGCCAAATTGCCTAAAGTACTCTAGGGCAAATAGCCTCATAGGCACATACTTGGGTAGTTTGAAAGGAGGTAGATCACACCCATATATCCTGATGACAGTGTGGTTTTGGTAGAAGTACCAATCCCCAATGCTATAAGCTTTTGACAGCTGAAGAATTCTTTGCATATCGTCAGTGAGTCTTGGAGGAGGTGAGCTCATCAGCATTGCCATAGCTGGATGGATAAACAGATCCATGAATTCACAGTAAGTGTATGGAGACTCAGGTCTAATGTGGAAGACAGAAGACCAATAGACCACTGCTCTAGGATTGCCTTGGGCATCCATTCTTTTGATTGAAAAGTGAAACTTCTCATGTTGATGGTACAAGATCAAATGGTAAATGTAGGAGGTGTATCTGAACATCCTATCTCTCCTTAGATTCATCAATTGCTCATGAATCTTGTCTGATATGTAGGTGGCATAGTCATAGCAGATTGGTGACTTGCCAGGAGCAAGCATAAGCATCATTACCAGCACAGTTGCATCAATATGCTCAATTGAACTATATCCCAAGATGGGAGAAATCATATCTGCAAGGTCTCTGCCCAGCTCATTGAGATATACATGAAGAATTGGAGGGCCCATCACAATGTTGGTTTTGATGTATAATTGATTAAATTTGACAATTTGAGCATCTGTGAGTTTATCCCCTTGTTTTATCAGGTTTACCAGTGACAGAGGAACCAACTTCTTCTGAGGGTTGAAGCAAAGCATGTCTCTGATAGCTTGAGGGGTAACATAGAAAAGTACTGAACCAGATGGGTCAACAACAGCCCTCTGAGAAACATCATATTGTTCAGCGCAGAGGTGGATTAGCTCAGGGAACCGGTTGACCTGAGGGAGTTTGAAAGTAGGGAGGGAAGAATCCCATAAGCCCAATATATCTGTCCCATTTTCATGCTTGGTTTTCAACTCATTTAACAGATGAATGTGGAATTTGCTGCTCATAAGCTTCTCTTCTGTAATTTGGTAATCCATATCTGCCAAGGTTTGCCATTTCAAGTTCTTTTGAGGGGCATTCAGAGGTTGAACATTTAGTACTACAGGTGTCTCCATTGCAGAGGAGGATTTTGAATTAGGTGCAAAACGATTTTGATTGAGCAGGACAGTACAGAGGAATGCCTCTGTACCAGGGAGGTGAAATTATCAAGAATAGAGAGTGGTTCTAGGAAATAGCAGTTGAAATACTATTTATAGTGCAACTAGAACCAATGTTTGGCCTTTCCTTGTCTCTCTCAGTGGTTGAATTTGGTTTGAATGAGTCTTCCGCGATTGCGCAGATAGAACTTAGTTTTTTCAATGAAATGTAGGTAAAACAAGGCTCGGCTGGTAGTTTTCGAGGTGGTAGTTGAAAATTAGAGGCTCTGTAAAGGAATTCACCGGTGAATTTATAAGTTTTACCGTGTTTGAAGCTTTTTGAGTGATTTATAGAAAATTCCAGGCGTACGAAGGATAAATGACGAAAAATACCTGGTAAAACAACGAGCAGAGGTTGTATGAGTAGGCAGGATTGGCGCTCTGGAGGTCTCCTGGTTGATTTAGCAGGTTGGCGGTAAGTCGGACGTGAACAGCATGCAGCAGAAAAATGAGCGAAAAGAACGTAAAAACATGTTTTACGGCCATAATATAGACTTTTTGACAATTTGGCGCCTTTTTTGTGATGACGCCAGCATGACGTCATTGGTGGGGTCAAGGTCGGATGACATCATAGGTGAGGTGGCGGGCTCTGATTGGTCCACGAGGATGGTGAAGTGGCATGCCAGGTCGGCAGGTGATCGGGCGCAAGGGTTGACGCAGCGGCATGGTGGCAGTGACGTGGGATGACGTGGAGGTGACGTAGCATAGGCGGAAAAGCCGAAACCGGAAACAGCCAGCGGTTTCATATCGCACCGCTTATGGTATGGGGGGAATCTGTCAGATGTACCTCCAACGAGCTGTGGCGAGGACGCGTGGCGGCCGAATGACGTAACCATTTTACGGATATCGGACGATATCCGTCGGACGCGAGACCTGCTCCGATATTGATGCTAACCGTGGGATCTAGAGGGCTCGATCCAACGGCTATCGGGGGAGTGAAGTGACCGGTGTATACGGCGGGTAAACGGCGGACATCGGAGCCGCTCCGATGTGACATGAGCCGTTGGATGCTCTAGATCAGATCGGACGGCTATCGGGGTGATGACGTGATAGGTGGATAAGGCCGCGGGCGGAGGAATAAACATATAATTTTTTAATGTTTTTTCAATATATTCCAAAAATCGAACATATGCGCCAACTTTGGTTAAGCGGTCAAAAGTGGGTTTTTTCGGGATTTTGGTAGTTTCAAAGGGTTTTCATGGGTAAAGGGGTTTTGTAAGGTTTTTCTTGGCAAATAGCAGTTTAGTGAGTGGAATGACTTGAGGAAAGGGAGGGTAGGTGAGGTGTAGGTTCATCCAAGTGGCCAGATGTCACTTTGATCCCTGATTGAGACTTATTGGCTATAATGCCAAGGGGAGGGGTATTTATACAAAATTTGGGGTTTATACACCATGGTGTTTAATACTAGTAGGGGAAAGGTGATATAGGGATTTACATAGTAAAGTTAGAGTTAATATGGATGGGGGGTGATCAAAGGGAGAAAACACTGAATTTGTTTGCAAAACACTTGGTTTAAAGAGTAGATCAAAATGAAAAGATTTTTACACAAGAAATGTGGCTTTTGAATGAACAAGAACCACCATGAAACCATGATCTTCCTCCATGAATCTCAGCTGATAAGGGGATGTTAGCAATGGAATGAAGGGGGAGAGGGAGGTTAGTCATGCTCCTTGCTGTAACTTGATGAAGGTGAACACCTTGTCAATTGATAAACTTTGCCTTGGAAAACACAGTTCACACATCTGTAATGATAAAGATAACCTTTCTGCAACCCCCAACTACTTACCCCAGTATTTGCCTAACATTTTTATTTCTTCTTGGAGGGTGCACTTGGACTTGCAGACCCTTACTTGCCTTTTCTTTTCTTTGGCTTTTTCTTTGTTATTTCTATCTACTTCTACCCTTATCTCTTCCAAGGTCCCAGATTAAGCTGTTGGGAGCCTTTTCTTCTCTACCTGAACTACTTGTCTGCCAAGATTAAACAGTTTGGACAGACTTTCTTCTCTATTCTACAACTGCAAATTTAAACCATGGAATGATCCAGATTAAGCTGTTGAATCATCCATCAAAATTTGAAGCTCATTCCAAGCTATAAGCATAGATTGAGTTCTCTTGGAAATATGTGATCTTTGAGTCATCAAAGCAGAGCATATTTGGTCCTTTCATAGCCAATCATGAAATATGAAACCTACTGGTATAGGTAGCTAACGGTGGCTCCACATGGGGATGGTTTTTCATTTGAAATACCAAGAACAGCAGGTCAGAATGCCTTGGCCTTTTACTGCTTTTATGAACTTGAAGTTTTTGCTGCTTTGAAGTGCCCAAATTGTGTGCTTTTCCTCTTGGTAAACCTCTGATTCTTTTCTCCTTTTGCTGACCAACTAATAACGCTTGAGAAACTGCATTTTACAAATTTTAAACAGAAAGTAATATACACATTTGGGTATGTACAATGGAAGCTCATGCTGCACTTAGGGGTGGTATTCAAAATAGTGCTTCAGCATCCTGCCATTCACAGGACCTTCATCCAAGTCAGTTTCACTAAGACTTTTTAGGAAGTAAGTGTTGTTACCTTGTACTGCTTGGATAGCAAATGGTCCTCTCCATAAGGAATCAAATTTTCCATGTTTCCCTTTCTCTTCTCTTCTTGCATCCCACTTGAGGACTTTATCACCAACATTAAAATCTTCTTCTTTGGTTCTTCTGTCAAAGGCTTTCTTTAGTTTTTCTTGTAATACCTTAACTCTGCTGAAAACTTGATCTCTGGTTTGATGCAGACATATGATTTGATTTATCCTTCTTTGCATATTATTTGGTTCAGCTTGGCTTTCTTGAAGAAGCTTCATAACAGGCACTCCTAGTGAAGAGGGGAATTTGGCCTCTAATCCATAAACCAACTCATATGGGCTGGTCCCAATTGATCTCTTGGTTGTTAGTCTATCTGCCCATAAGGCATTGACTAGTTTCTTGTGCCAGTTCTTTTTGTTCTCTTCAAGTACCTTCTTTATAATGTTTACAAGGCTTTTGTTTGATGATTCAGCAAGGCCATTTCCTTGGGGATAGTATGCAATAGAATGGCCCAAAGTAATATGGAATTTGTGATAGAAATTCACCATTTTCTTGGATCTGAAAGCAGCAGCATTGTCTAAAATAATTTTATCAGGGCAGCCAAATCTAGCCAGTATGTTGTTCTCCAAGAACTGAATGATCACTGAATCATTTGCTTGTCTGCATGGGGCAGCTTCAATCCACTTAGTGAAGTAATCTGTGGCTGTTAAGATCCATCTATGTGGGCCTGAAGATGAGGGATGAATTTCCCCAATGAAGTCCAATCCCCATTGTTGAAAAGGTCTCTCTGTTGCAATAGGCCTTAAAGGAAGTGGCAGCAGTTGTCTCTTTCCCTCAAACACTTGGCATTTATGACATGATGTGATGAATTTTTTGACATCAGAGAACATGGTGGGCCAGTAGTATCCAGCCCTTAGTATTTTATCCACAGTGGACTTCTAGTACAAGTGTCCACCACAGTCTCCTGCATGAAACTCTTGCATGATATTGTTAGTTTCATTTTCAATTAAACAGTGCAGCAATATCCCTTCATGGTTTTTCCACAGTAAATTGCCATCCATTACACAAAATCTTGATGTTTTCATTTTTAGGAACCTACACTTAGTTTTGGACAGTCCTGGGGGAGCACACAAGTTTTGTAACACATAACAGATATCAGAGTACCAGGGGGATTGTTCAAAGGCTACATTGATCTTTGGAGTCGCCAACTCTGTTTCACTGTCCAGCTGATTGATGTCTAAGGCTTGAAAATTTGTTTCTGTCATTAATTTGGCCAAGCCTTGCCCTTTTATTAGTTTTGTAGGTTTTATCTCAATGTCAAATTCCAAGATGCTGGCAATCCATTTTCCTCTTTTGCCTTCTAAATTTTCTTGGGTGAGAATGTCTTTGACAATAGGACTTGGCACGTATGCTTTGACATGGGAGTAAAGGATATAAATCCTAAAGTCTTTGATTGCTTTGACTAAAGCATAAGCTTGTTTTTCCATGATTTGATATTTCAAAGGTGCATCTCTGAGAGCTTTGCTAAAGAAAGCAATTGGCTTCTCTTTTCCTTGGTCATCCTTTTGTAATAAGACAGCAGCAATAGTATGCTGGGAAGCAAAAGAGAAAATGATAAATTCTCTGTCAAACTGAGGATTGGTCAAGACTGGGGTTTGGGTGAGGGCCAATTTTATACCTTCAAATGCTTGATTGGCTTCAACAGTCCACTTCACTTTTGAATCCTTTTTCAGCATGTTGTTTAATAATTTGGTTAGCTCTGCTAGGTTTGGGATAAACCTTCTCAAGAAATTGATTTTTCCCAAGAATCCTTGTAATTCTTTGACATTCCTTGGGTGAGGCATTTGCAGGATAGCTTGTATCCTATATGGGTCAATTCTAATACCATGTTTTGAGATGATGTGTCCTAAGAGCTTACCTTCTTCTAAACCAAAGAGGGATTTCTTAGGGTTCAAAGAGATTCCATATTTTCTGCATTTTAGGAAGATCTGTCTTAGATGTTTTATATGTTCTTGGTCTGATTTTGAAAAAGGTGTTAGGGCATCTAGATAAATGACTAAAAAGTCATGAATCTCCTTTGCAAAAGCAATGTCCATTGCTCTTTGAAATGTTGTCCCTTCATTTTTCAAGCCAAAAGGCATCTTTACATATTTGAAAGTTCCCCAAGGGGTTGTAAATGTTGTTTTGTCCTGATCATCAGGGTGAACTAAGATCTGGTTGAAACCGGAAAATCCATCCAGTAACGAGATCCTTGAGGCCCCTACTACCCTTTGAAGAATGTGATCCATCTTGGGTAAAGGATAGTTATCTTTTAAGGATACTTGGTTTAGATTCCTTAAGTCCACACACAGCCTGATCTCACCTGTCTTCTTTCTTGTAGGGACTAAGTTGGAAATCCATTCAGAGAATCTGATTGGTGCTATGATGCCTGCTTTGAACATTTTATGTACCTCTTGTTCCATTGCTGGGAGAAGCATAAGATTGGTTCTCCTCATTTTTTGTTTAAAGGGCTTTTGATCAGGTTTGAGAGGGATAGTGTGTTGGATTACAGAGGTGTCGTAGGACTTTAGGTCCTCATAGCTCCATGCAAAAACATCCTGGAACTCTTTGAAGAGGTCAATGTATTTTGGCTTTTGGTCAGGAGGTAAGGAAGCAGATAATTTAATTATCTTGGGTTTGTCAATTGTACCTATGTTGCACTCTTCAATGGCTGCATTCAGGGGCTGCATTTTTGGTTTTCTGGGAATATCATTTGAATAAAAAATGTCTTCTAGCGGGGTTAGGCCTGTTGGTAGAAAATTGTCTCTTAGCTCAATGATTTCAGTTTCAGCATTGGAAACTCCCTCTTCCCAGTCACCTTGTTGAATTTGCTGGATGTTTTCTATATTGAAAATAGTTGGATTCAGCATTTGCTTTGCAGTTCTAGGTGATATTGGCTGAGCAGTCTGTTGAAACTGTATTTGTGATGGACTTGCTCCATTAAATATTTGTGATTGACTTGCTGTCTCAAGTATTTGTGATTGACATGCTGTCTCATTGTCAATATTTAATCCTGCAAATTCTTGCTGTAGAGTTAAAAAATGGTTTATTTGCTTGTCATCCTCAAATACTTGCCAATCATTGATGTTGTTTGGTATGGAGGGTCTGTGTTTTACCTCAACTGTAAAACAATGGTGGGGCTCAAAGGGCAACTTGCAGGTACTTGCAAAGGTGGCTAAACTATGAGCATGTAGATTTTGGGTTCTGGGAATTTTAGTAATTTGGAATTCAGAGAAAAAGTTTAGTACCTCAGCAACAGCAGACCTGTAAGTCCTTAGTCTTTTGTCATTTGTGACAAAGTTTCCTTTCACTTGTTGGATAACTAAATCTGAATCTCCCATGATTGAAACCCTGGCAGCTTGTAAGAATTTTGTTAACTTGAGTCCTAGTAAAAGAGCTTCATATTCTGCCATGTTATTAGTACATCTGAAATTCAATCTATAGGCTCTGCCTTCTGCATAACTATTTTCTTTATTGTGTAGCCAGACTCCCGCTCCTGCCCCTAATTTGTTGACCGAGCCATCAAATTCAAGGAACCATAGAATATCTTGTTGGGGAGGAGGTTTTATGATCTGTTCATGGGCTGGTAATGTAAGTAACAATTGTGGTCTTTTCTCTAGCTTGTCTTCTAGGACAGTCTCATCATTTAATTGCATGTTCTTGACAATTAAGGTAGTGGCACTATCAAATGTTTGATTGACTGTTGTTTCATGAGTGATACTACTCTCATTTGCATCTTCCTCCTATATGAATATCTTGGTTCCAACTTCACCTTTTGAGGGAGTGGTTGTATCATTGAAGAGAATGTATGAGTCTATGTCTGAATGGACAGCATATATGGGAAAATTTTGAGGTTTTTCTTCGCTGCTGACCATGTACTTCATTAGTGTTTCTCAATACAGTCTTTTTGGTTGCCCAAACACAGAGATGGTAGCATATGACATGTCTAATTGTAGGGAACCTTGGAGTTTGGCTCCCCATGATCTTGATAACAGCATTCCATACTTAGGTGGGATATCAGCAACTACCACATCCATTAGGATTGTCTTGTTTGGGTATTGAACTAGAGATACACATAAGTCTTTTATGAGACCTAGACACTTGACTTGGCTGGAGTCAAAGGAAAAAAAATCCTTGTATGGTCTTGTTATGTCTAAATTCAATCTCTCCATGACTGCTTTTGGCATAAGATTGTGAGAGGCACCTGAGTCAAACATTGCATTATGTAGTATTTTGTCATGAATATGCAAACTGACATAAAAAGGCAGTACCCCTGTGACTACTGTTTTTCCATCCACTTTTGGGCCAAACAGGAGTTCTGGGGTGTCATCCAGTACATTGACATCATCTTTGTTGCTAGTGAGTTGTAGGGACCTTTTGATCTGCAATTTATAGCTGTCATGCTTGGCTAATTCCAAGAGAGGAATAGCTATTTTTATTTTTCCAATTTCAGTTTCTAAGTCAAAGGGTTTTTCAGATTGGGCCTTGTGGTTGTAGGTGACAGTCCTTTCCTTGTTCATTAAGTCTCCTTCTAGATTTTTATCTTGACTTTGAAATTTATCCTTTTTACTCATCTCTTGAGGAGTAACATTTAAATTAGGATGAGAAGATGACGTGTCCAGAGACTGTTGTCTTAAGGACAATGGCTCAGTGATTTCTTCAACGATCACTTCTTCTGTGGGTGAATTTAGTTTGTCACTAGGTTGTGTGACTATAACTCTTTCAGGCTGCTGATTATCCTTTTTCTTTTCAGGTTGGTTGACATTCACAGTTCTGCTCCTTAGCTTGTACTGTTTATGGACTTCATAAACAGCAGTGTCATAGCCTTGTTTAAAGTCAAAGGATTCACCTGATTTAGTTTGGAACAGTTTGATTTCCTCATCCTCATGGTCTTCTTGTGTTAGGAAAACTTGACTTTCACCATCCAGTCCTATTAAATTAATCTCAGGATCTTCATTGGGCTCTGCTGAAGTGGAAGTTTCTGCATAATTTTCTTGAAAAGGGGGTCTGATTTCTGGATCAGGGTTTGCCTTGCCAACGTTCGGGTTTGGATTTCTCCTAAAATTTGGATTCCTAGGAGGATTGTTTTGTGGTGCTTCCCATGATGCTTTTCTTTCAACTGATTCCACCCTATCACCCAATCTTTTCATGCTATTGAGTATGGCATCAAGCTTTTGGTCAAAGGTTGTGGGTTCTTCTTTGTATATGCTTCTCTTTTCTAACCTTGCCCTGTTTCTTTTGGCAATCAGGTTTGCTTCTACTGTGACAGCAGCCTTCTGGGCGTCTTCAAGGGTTTCAGGTTCTCTTTCCTTCAACTGATATGCCATGTCAGAATCAAATCCATCAGGGAACTTTTACAAGGCCAAATCAGGAGGAGGTCTTAGGTTTTGTGGTATTGCATTGTACACATTGTTAAATCTAGCACAATACTCCAGAATGGTCTCTTGGGGACCTCTCTTGATTGTTTCATATTCACCAAGTATGTGCAGGGGATCTTTCTTCTTCTCCCATCTGGTAGTAAAGGCCTGATAAAGCTCATCAGGGGTCGTGATAGTATTTGCAGCAATCGACCTGAACCAGGTTCTAACATCACCTGTCAGGCTTTGGACAAAAAATCCCATCCTCACACTGTCATCATCTATTTCATAGTTTTCAAAGTGATCTAGCATCCTCTTAGCATTTTGAATAGCAGAGTAAGGGCCAGTGGAGTCAAAATATGTGATTTTGGTTTGGTAATCCTGGGGTAGAGCTGCAGGATTAGCAGGTAGTTGTAAGGGTGCATACCTATTTGCCATATTTGGAGGGTTGGGTGTATTAATAGGTGCTGCTGGGATAATAGGAACAGTGGGTACCACAGGGGTAACAGGTGAAGCTGAACCTAAAGTGTGGTTCAAGGGGATATGTGCAGTGGATGAAGATGGGGGATGAGGGCTTTGAGATGTAGATGGTGAACTAGGGGAACTTGGAACAGACCTAAAGAGGACTTTAAGTGGAGTAGAAAGGTTGGGAAAATCTGCAACTGAGGTCAAAACAGCAGGCTGATCCTGCTTTTCTTGCTTCCTAGTGTTTTTAGGGATGGTGTTTGGATTATCAACAATGATGGGTGGATTTGGGTCAGGATTAGCCCTAGTATGCCGAAGATTTTTCTTAGGAGCCAGTTTCTAACTGTTTTTTAGGATTTTGTGGGAAATTTTTATATCTGAAGGGACTGGATGAAGATTTTGGAATGGTAATATATTCTCAAAGCTAAGATGAAGATTCCCAAAACAAGCTCCTCCTTGAAACTGTTAATGTAATACAGAAACAGATTAAAGGCCTCTTGACTTAGTTCAGGCTTGATAGCAGCTTAAGGAAGATATATAGTGAAAAAATCTCAAGCACTCCCCAGTGGAGTCGCCATTTATGTTAACACCCAGGTTGTTCCCTATGACTCCCAAGGGAATACGGCCGGGGTAACCACTAACCAATCTTTGGATCACAGTTTCTAGCCAAACTGTAATCAGAGAGGGCTCTCTCTTTATAATTTGTCTCTGTTATGATGGAGTTTTAGGCTAGCTATTATGCTCAGGTTTGGTTTATGTTTTGGTTGAAGGATTTCTTTCAGGTCTTATGATATAATGTTTAGATAGTGAAATACCATTGGGCAATGGAGTCTGGAGTTGTGAAATGATTTGATATGCAGGATTGGTGGTGTTCAAACTGCAGGGCCTATTGTGTATTTTAGACAAACAAAATTAGCTTAAATGGTGATGTATGTCAACCAATAGAAAGCAATTAAGAATTTTCTATTAAGTTGGTGAGGTGAAGGTAAACACACTGCACAGGAGCATAACTTGAATTCCTGTGACAAAGGCCACTGTGAAAGGTGTATTCTGAAAGTGCAGCAATTAAGAATTACACTCATCTAGATTACAGCTGAAGAAAACATTCATAAACAACACAGATTGAACTCAGGGTACTCAGTGAATAAATCCTGAAGGTTATTCTTTTTCCTTGTTGCTTAGTATTGAAAATCAGATAACATATATGGATTTTAACAAAACAACTAAATGACAGAGAGAGTTACAGAGACTTATTGTATGGCGAAATACACAGGAATCCAGCAGTTATCAACAGACACCAGAAACACACTCAACGCTTCAGAAATCCGAGAAATTCCATCACTTTCTTTATTAGACTTCAGAAAGGATTACAGCATAAGAATTTCTTTAGGAGAAATCAACAACAACCCTTGCAAGCTCATGCGAAGGGGTTTTTATAGCAATGCTTATACAAAATATCTCAGGTATTGAGTCATCTGAGAGAGAAAATATCTTCATAGATGCGTACAGAAAGTAGGAAAAGAAGTTATTGCATTTCTGAATGCAGCATAAATGCTCTTTATGTCTGTCAGAGGGTAATTTGACCTTTGGAGGTCATTGAGTCGGTTGAGCCGTTTTGCTTTAACGCTGAATAATGCGTCTTTATTTCTTGCTGCGCTGTATTTTCTCGGCCCTGCCACCTGTAGTCTTCTATTTCTGCTTTGTTGGCCGATGCATCTGCTGAGTTGGCTCAACTTTAATCCATCATGCATGCTGATCTTGTTTGAACTGTGTTCTGCATGACAACTGATACTCTTTTAAGAAACAAAATTGTTAAGTGGCTCCCTGTTTACAAAATCTTCTGTATTGCATTTGTCCACCATTCTTGCGTAGGGAGTTGATGCCTGAGAATAGCATCCATTGTCTCCTCTGCCTCTGTGTATTTGAAGAAATTGGGAGCTACCCCAAACAGGTGATTGATCTCATTCATTATGAAAAACAGATTCTCAACTCTGTTGTAAAGAGACTGTCCTGTGGCTGGCCCTGTTTCCTCTGAGGTGCTGGGCTTATCATTGATCTGGCTGGTGGCAAATGTATTGACCCTTTTAGCATATTGGTCATGTGTGAATAATCTCCCTGCGCTGTTCAGTAAGCCAGGGAGTCCTCTGCTTTCCAACACTTGAAATTTTTCCAGAAACTTGTTCACCTCAGTTTGCATATCCTGGGTTCTTCTTTCCAATGTCTGCACTAAATTTCTCAGTGTGAGAACCCTTTTGACCATTTGGATAGTCTCAGTTCTGTTTGAAATTCCCATGGTAGCTAACTGAGAACTTGTTCTATGGTTAAGTACATTGATCATTCAGGTGGCCACTTCAGGCATACTGCCCAATTGAGCTCTTGATCTGTGAATCTCCCTCTGTGCCTTTGGGATGAGCTCTAGTTGCTCATGGATAGTTTCAATATATGGCCACTGCTCATTTATAGATTGACCAATATTAGCCCATAGCACTATTTTCAGTTCGGCCACCACTTTATCTAACTTGAGATCATTCTCTAGCTCTTTTATTTTGTTCTTGAGGGTTTTCACCTCCCTGTCCTTCTCAGCCACAGTTTGTTTGGATTTATCATATCTATCATTGATTTTAGCCAAAGATTCTTTGGCTGAATTGAGCTCCAACATTTGAGCTTCTAGGACTTGGATTTCATTCTTCAGCATTTGCATATCTAGGCTTTGGGCCTGCTCTGTAGTTGTTGGCGCTGCTGAAGTAGATGTTGTTGTTTGTTCAGTCTGTTGAGGAGGTGGGGCAGTGAAAGGAGCAGTTTCCCCTAGATTGATGATCTGAGGAGGAGGCTGAGAATTCTGCCCTTCTTCTCTTTGTTTCAGAGATGCCTGTAATGCTGCCTTTGCAGCCTCTGATTCTCCCAACTTCTCTTGTGCTTGGACCAGCTGTTTATAAATGGAGATTAATAAATATGTGGTGTCCTTCTCATGCCTTTGTTGGGCTACCTCATCTTTCTGAGGGTGAATGGTAGCTGGGATCTTGATTTTCTTTCTCATGGCAGCCATGTCAGCATCCCTCAATTTCAAGATTTCCTGTATCCCTGAAATATCTTTGGGATCATGCCCAATTTCAATGATTATGTCTTCCAGGGACCTGATTCTGTTGTCCTTCGCCTGGGATGATGCCTTCTCCAATTCCAGTTGAGAGGCTGTGGCATTGAGGCTGCTCTTTAGCTTATAATTCTCCAATGTTTCATCTGCTAAGGAGGCATACACCATCTCACCAGTCTGTTTATGTAGTTCAATTTTGTCCATTGGGTGTATGTCTTTGGCCATGACCTCCAGGTTGGTCCTGAGGTAGTCTGAGGCAGATTGGGGCTGTAGTGCTGTGGGCATAAAATGACTCATGATCATCTTGCCTTCCCCTACATCAAAAGCAGACATAAGTCTCTGCTGATTGGTGGGAGCCATGTTTAGTAGATGATTGTACAGTTGTATTTTGATAGGCTCATTCTTCCTTTTGATGTCTATAAATTGTTGTTTGATGCTCACTTGTCCCTCTTTTTGCTGGCTGGAGGAGCTGACCTCCCCTCCCATAGCCCTGTCCTGTTCCTGCTGGAAGGAACTTGCTGAAGCTTCTCTGCTGGGTGGGCCCATGCCCAATGCCTGTCTTATTGCTATGTCCTCCTCTGAAAAATCATTTAATCTTTGTCTCTTTTCTCCCTGGTTGATAGATGAAGTGAGGGGAGTTTCTCTATCCCTTTTTCTGCTTAAGTCCTCCTTTTGAGGAGTTTGGAGGACCGAGGCATCGGTGGTGACTTCTGGCCTAGGAGGCACTATGTTCTGAGCCTGTTGCTCAGTGGAAGTTGGAGTATCAATTACTCTCTCCTGCTGCAAGGGCTGCTGTTTGTCATGTTGCCCTACTTCTTGCTGCAAATCTTGTTGCTGTTGGTGCTCTGCCTGCTGCTGCCCTCCTTTATCTGTTTGCTCTTGAGTCACTGGAGGTGACTGCTCCTTCTCTTGATGTGTCTGCTCTGTCTCCATTTGCTTTTCTTTGCCTCTGCTGGATATATTCTCAGTGGCCTTGGTAGTTTGCTGCTTGGCAGTTGAGGAGGATTCAGCTGCTCCCGTTTGTGTAGTTGGAAGTGTGAATACCTGTGAACAAAGCTCAAGGTCAGCCATCTTCTTTAGATTCCTTAGTGCCCTGTTGTTCAGCTCTTCTTGTGACAAGGGCTCTTCTAAGGTCCCTCTCCTCCATTTGTCTTGATTTGCATACTTTTCAATGTGAGGGATGCTATGGTGATCATAGGCAGATAACTTATATTTGAGCCTCCTTGTAGATATGAAATGGTTAGGGTCATAGGGTACCCATATGAAACTGGTTTGCAGGCCAAGGGCCTCAAGCATTCTTTCTGCTTCCCTCCATCCTTGCTCCCTCTCGTTATAGATAAAATGGCCAAGTTGGCTCTTGACCTTCAACTGTGCTTTTTTACCTTTTCCTGAAAAGTGAAGCACATCAACTCTGCCAAATTGCCTAAAGTACTCTAGGGCAAATAGCCTCATAGGCACATACTTGGGTAGTTTGAAAGGAGGTAGATCACACCCATATATCCTGATGACAGTGTGGTTTTGGTAGAAGTACCAATCCCCAATGCTATAAGCTTTTGACAGCTGAAGAATTCTTTGCATATCGTCAGTGAGTCTTGGAGGAGGTGAGCTCATCAGCATTGCCATAGCTGGATGGATAAACAGATCCATGAATTCACAGTAAGTGTATGGAGACTCAGGTCTAATGTGGAAGACAGAAGACCAATAGACCACTGATCTAGGATTGCCTTGGGCATCCATTCTTTTGATTGAAAAGTGAAACTTCTCATGTTGATGGTACAAGATCAAATGGTAAATGTAGGAGGTGTATCTGAACATCCTATCTCTCCTTAGATTCATCAATTGCTCATGAATCTTGTCTGATATGTAGGTGGCATAGTCATAGCAGATTGGTGACTTGCCAGGAGCAAACATAAGCATCATTACCAGCACAGTTGCATCAATATGCTCAATTGAACTATATCCCAAGATGGGAGAAATCATATCTGCAAGGTCTCTGCCCAGCTCATTGAGATATACATGAAGAATTGGAGGGCCCATCACAATGTTGGTTTTGATGTATAATTGATTAAATTTGACAATTTGAGCATCTGTGAGTTTATCCCCTTGTTTTATCAGGTTTACCAGTGACAGAGGAACCAACTTCTTCTGAGGGTTGAAGCAAAGCATGTCTCTGATAGCTTGAGGGGTAACATAGAAAAGTACTGAACCAGATGGGTCAACAACAGCGCTCTGAGAAACATCATATTGTTCAGCGCAGAGGTGGATTAGCTCAGGGAACTGGTTGACCTGAGGGAGTTTGAAAGTAGGGAGGGAAGAATCCCATAAGCCCAATATATCTGTCCCATTTTCATGCTTGGTTTTCAACTCATTTAACAGATGAATGTGGAATTTGCTGCTCATAAGCTTCTCTTCTGTAATTTGGTAATCCATATCTGCCAAGGTTTGCCATTTCAAGTTCTTTTGAGGGGCATTCAGAGGTTGAACATTTAGTACTACAGGTGTCTCCATTGCAGAGGAGGATTTTGAATTAGGTGCAAAACAATTTTGATTGAGCAGGACAGTACAGAGGAATGCCTCTGTACCAGGGAGGTGAAATTATCAAGAACAGAGAGTGGTTCTAGGAAATAGCAGTTGAAATACTATTTATAGTGCAACTAGGACCAATGCTTGGCCTTTCCTTGTCTCTCTCAGTGGTTGAATTTGGTTTGAATGAGTCTGCCGCGATTGCGCAGACAAAACTTAGTTTTTTCAATGAAATGTAGGTAAAACAAGGCTCGGCTGGTAGTTTTCGAGGTGGTAGTTGAAAATTAGAGGCTCTGTAAAGGAATTCACTGGTGAATTTATAAGTTTTACCGTGTTTGAAGCTTTTTGAGTGATTTATAGAGAATTCCAGGCGTACGGAGGATAAATGACGAAAAATACCTGGTAAAACAGCGAGCAGAGGTTGTATGAGTAGGCAGGATTGGCGCTCTGGAGGTCTCCTGGTTGATTCAGCAGGTTGGCGGTAAGTTGGACGTGAACAGTATGCAGCAGAAAAATGAGCGAAAAGAACGTAAAAACATGTTTTACGGCCATAATATAGACTTTTTGACAATTTGGCGCCTTTTCTGTGATGACGTCAGCATGACGTCATTGGTGGGGTCAAGGTCGGATGACGTCATAGGTGAGGTGGCGGGCTCTGATTGGTCCACGGGGATGGTGAAGTGGCATGCCAGGTCGGCAGGTGATCGGGCGCAAGGGTTGACGCGGCGGCATGGTGGCAGTGACGTGGGATGACGCGGAGGTGACGTAGCATAGGCGGAAAAGCCGAAACCGGAAACAGCCAGCGGTTTCATATCGCACCGCTTATGGTACGGGGGGGAATCTGTCAGACGTACCTCCGATGAGCTGTGGCGAGGACGCGTGGCGGCCGAATGACGTAACCATTTTACGGATATCGGACGATATCCGTCGGACGCGAGACCTGCTCCGATATTGATGCTGACCGTCGGATCTGGAGGGCTCGATCCAACGGCTATCGGGGGAGTGAAGTGACCGGTGTATACGGCGGGTAAACGGCGGACGTCGGAGCCGCTCCGATGTGACATGAGCCGTCGGATGCTCTAGATCAGATCGGACGGCTATCGGGGTGATGACGTGATAGGTGGATAAGACCGCGGGCGGAGGAATAAACATATAATTTTTTAATGTTTATTCAATATATTTCAAAAATCGAACAAATGCGCCAACTTTGGTTAAGCGGTCAAAAGTGGGTTTTTTCGGAATTTTGGTAGTTTCAAAGGGTTTTCATGGGTAAAGGGGTTTTGTAAGGTTTTTCTTGGAAAATAGTAGTTTAGTGAGTGGAATGACTTGAGGAAAGGGAGGGTAGGTGAGGTGTAGGTTCATCCAAGTGGCCAGATGTCACTTTGATCCCTGATTGAGACTTATTGGCTATAATGCCAAGGGGAGGGGTATTTATACAAAATTTGGGGTTTATACACCATGGTGTTTAATACTAGTAGGGGAAAGGTGATATAGGGATTTACATAGTAAAGTTAGAGTTAATATGGATGGGGGGTGATCAAAGGGAGAAAACACTGAATTTGTTTGCAAAACACTTGGTTTAAAGAGTAGATCAAAATGAAAAGATTTTTACACAAGAAATGTGGCTTTTGAATGAACAAGAACCACCATGAAACCATGATCTTCCTCCATGAATCTCAGCTGATAAGGGGATGTTAGCAATGGAATGAAGGGGGAGAGGGAGGTTAGTCATGCTCCTTGCTGTAACTTGATGAAGGTGAACACCTTGTCAATTGATAAAATTTGCCTTGGAAAACACAGTTCACACATCTGTAATGATAAAGATAACCTTTCTGCAACCCCCAACTACTTACCCCAGTATTTGCCTAACATTTTTATTTCTTCTTGGAGGGTGCACTTGGACTTGCAGACCCTTACTTGCCTTTTCTTTTCTTTGGCTTTTTCTTTGTTATTTCTATCTACTTCTACCCTTATCTCTTCCAAGGTCCCAGATTAAGCTGTTGGGAGCCTTTTCTTCTCTACCTGAACTACTTGTCTGCCAGGATTAAATAGTTTGGACAGACTTTCTTCTCTATTCTACAACTGCAAATTTAAACCATGGAATGATCCAGATTAAGCTGTTGAATCATCCATCAAAATTTGAAGCTCATTCCAAGCTATAAGCATAGATTGAGTTCTCTTGGAAATATGTGATCTTTGAGTCATCAAAGCAGAGCATATTTGGTCCTTTCATAGCCAATCATGAAATATGAAACCTATTGGTATAGGTAGCTAACGGTGGCTCCACATGGGGATGGTTTTTCATTTGAAATACCAAGAAGAGCAGGTCAGAATGCCTTGGCCTTTTACTGCTTTTATGAACTTGAAGTTTTTGCTGCTTTGAAGTGCCCAAATTGTGTGCTTTTCTTCTTGGTAAACCTCTGATTCTTTTCTCCTTTTGCTGACCAACTAATAACGCTTGAGAAACTGCATTTTACAAATTTTGAACAGAAAGTAATATACACATTTGGGTATGTACAATGGAAGCTCATGCTGCACTTAGGGGTGGTATTCAAAATAGTGCTTCAGCATCCTGCCATTCACAGGACCTTCATCCAAGTCAGTTTCACTAAGACTTTTTAGGAAGTAAGTGTTGTTACCTTGTACTGCTTGGATAGCAAATGGTCCTCTCCATAAGGAATCAAATTTTCCATGTTTCCCTTTCTCTTCTCTTCTTGCATCCCACTTGAGGACTTTATCACCAACATTAAAATCTTTTGCTTTGGTTCTTCTGTCAAAGGCTTTCTTTAGTTTTTCTTGTAATACCTTAACTCTGCTGAAAACTTGATCTCTGGTTTGATGCAGACATATGATTTGATTTATCCTTCTTTGCATATTATTTGGTTCAGCTTGGCTTTCTTGAAGAAGCTTCATAACAGGCACTCCTAGTGAAGAGGGGAATTTCGCCTCTAATCCATAAACCAACTCATATGGCCTGGTCCCAATTGATCTCTTGGTTGTTAGTCTATCTGCCCATAAGGCATTGACTAGTTTCTTGTGCCAGTTCTTTTTGTTCTCTTCAAGTACCTTCTTTATTATGTTTACAAGGCTTTTGTTTGATGATTCAGAAAGGCCATTTCCTTGGGGATAGTATGCAGTTGAATGGCCCAAAGTAATATGGAATTTGTGACAGAAATTCACCATTTTCTTGGATCTGAAAGCAGTAGCATTGTCTGAAATAATTTTATCAGGGCAGAGAGTATGTTGTTCTCCAAGAACTGAATGATCACTGAATCATTTGCTTGTCTGCATGGGGCAACTTCAATCCACTTAGTGAAGTAATCTGTGGCTGTTAAGATCCATCTATGTTGGCCTGAAGATGAGGGATGAATTTCCCCAATGAAGTCCAATCCCCATTGTTGAAAAGGTCTCTCTGTTGCAATAGGCCTTAAAGGAAGTGGCAGCAGTTGTCTCTTTCCCTCAAACACTTGGCATTTATGACATGCTGTGATGAATTTTTTGACATCAGAGAACATGGTGGGCCAGTAGTATCCAGCCCTTAGTATTTTATCCACAGTGGACTTCTAGTACAAGTGTCCACCACAGTCTCCTGCATGAAACTCTTGCATGATATTGTTAGTTTCATTTTCAATTAAATAGTGCAGCAATATCCCTTCATGGTTTTTCCACAGTAAATTGCCATCCATTACACAAAATCTTGATGTTTTCATTTTTAGGAACCTACACTTAGTTTTGGACAGTCCTGGGGGAGCACACAGGTTTTGTAACACATAACAGATATCAGAGTACTAGGGGGATTGTTCAAAGGCTACATTGATCTTTGGAGTCGCCAGCTCTGTTTCATTGTCCAGCTGATTGATGTCTAAGGCTTGAAAATTTGTTTCTGTCATTAATTTGGCCAAGCCTTGCCCTTTTATTAATTTTGTAGGTTTTATCTCAATGTCAAATTCCAAGATGCTGGCAATCCATTTTCCTCTTCTGCCTTCTAAATTTTCTTGGGTGAGAATGTCTTTGACAATAGGACTTGGCACGTATGCTTTGACATGGGAGTAAAGGATATAAATCCTAAATTCTTTGATTGCTTTGACTAAAGCATAAGCTTGTTTTTTGACTAAAGCATAAGCTTGTTTATTTGCTTGTCATCCTCAAATACTTGCCAATCATTGATGTTGTTTGGTATGGAGGGTCTGTGTTTTACCTCAGCTGTAAAACAATGGTGGGGCTCAAAGGGCAACTTGCAGGTACTTGCAAAGGTGGCTAAACTATGAGCATGTAGATTTTGGGTTCTGGGAATTTTAGTAATTTGGAATTCAGAGAAAAAGTTTAGTACCTCAGCAACAGCAGACCTGTAAGTCGTTAGTCTTTTGTCATTGGTGACAAAGTTTCCTTTCACTTGTTGGATAACTAAATCTGAATCTCCCATGATTGAAACCCTGGCAGCTTGTAAGAATTTTGCTAACTTGAGTCCTAGTAAAAGAGCTTCATATTCTGCCATGTTATTAGTACATCTGAAATTCAATCTATAGGCTCTGCCTTCTGCATAACTATTTTCTTTATTGTGTAGCCAGTCTCCCGCTCCTACCCCTAATTTTTTGACCGAGCCATCAAATTCAAGGAACCACAGACTATCTTGTTGGGGAGGAGGTTTTATGATCTGTTCATGGGCTGGTAATGTAAGTAACAATTGTGGTATTTTCTCTAGCTTGTCTTCTAGGACAGTCTCATCATTTAATTGCATGTTCTTGACAATTAAGGCAGTGGCACTATCAAATGTTTGATTGACTGTTGTTTCATGAGTGATACTACTCTCATTTGCATCTTCCTCCTGTATGAATATCTTGGTTCCAACTTCACCTTTTGAGGGAGTGGTTGTATCATTGAAGAGAATGTATGAGTCTATGTCTGAATGGACAGCATATATGGGAAAATTTTGAGGTTTTTCTTCGCTGCTGACCATGTACTTCATTAGTGTTTCTCTATACAGTCTTTTTGGTTGCCCAAACACAGAGATGGTAGCATATGACATGTCTAATTGTAGGGAACCTTGGAGTTTGGCTCCCCATGATCTTGATAACAGCATTCCATACTTAGGTGGGATATCAGCAACTACCACATCCATTAGGATTGTCTTGTTTGGGTATTGAACTAGAGATACACATAAGTCTTTTATGATACCTAGACACTTGACTTGGCTGGAGTCAAAGGAAAACAAATCCTTGTATGGTCTTGTTATGTCTAAATTCAATCTCTCCATGACTGCTTTTGGCATAAGATTGTGAGAGGCACCTGAGTCAAACATTGCATTATGTAGTATTTTGTCATGAATATGCAAACTGACATAAAAAGGCAGTACCCCTGTGACTACTGTTTTTCCATCCACTTCTGGGCCAAACAGGAGTTCTGGGGTGTCATCCAGTACATTGACATCATCTTTGTTGCTAGTGAGTTGTAGGGACCTTTTGATCTGCAATTTATAGCTATCATGCTTGGCTAATTCCAAGAGAGGAATAGCTATTTTTATTTTGCCAATTTCAGTTTCTAAGTCAAAGGGTTTTTCAGATTGGGCCTTGTGGTTGTAGGTGACAGTCCTTTCCTTGTTCATTAAGTCTCCTTCTAGATTTTTATCTTGACTTTGAAATTTATCCTTTTTACTCATCTCTTGAGGAGTAACATTTAAATTAGAATGAGAAGATGACGTGTCCAGAGACTGCTGTCTTAAGGACAGTGGCTCAGTGATTTCTTCAAAGATCACTTCTTCTGTAGGTGAATTTAGTTTGTCACTAGGTTCTGTGACTATAACTCTTTTAGGCTGTTGATTATCCTTTTTCGTTTCAGGTTGGTTGACATTAACAGTTCTGCTCCTTAGCTTGTACTGTTTATGGACTTCATAAACAGCAGTGTCATAGCCTTGTTTAAAGTCAAAGGATTCACCTGATTTAGTTTGGAACAGTTTGATTTCCTCATCCTCATGGTCTTCTTGTGTTAGGAAAACTTGACTTTCACCATCCAGACCTATTAAATTAATCTCAGGATCTTCATTGGGCTCTGCTGAAGTGCAAGTTTCTGCATAATTTTCTTGAAAAGGGGGTCTGATTTCTGGATCAGGGTTTGCCCTGCCAACGTTCGGGTTTGGATTTCTCCTAAAATTTGGATTCCTAGGAGGACTGTTTTGTGGTGCTTCCCATGATGCTTTTCTTTCAACTGATTCCACCCTATCACCCAATCTTTTCATGCTATTGAGTATGCCATCAAGCTTTTGGTCAAAGGTTGTGGTTTCTTCTTTGTATATGCTTCTCTTTTCTAACCTTGCCCTGTTTCTTTTGGCAATCAGGTTTGCTTCTACTGTGACAGCAGCCTTTTGGGCGTCTTCAAGGGTTTCAGGTTCTCTTTCCTTCAACTGATATGCCATGTCAGAATCAAATCCATCAGGGAACTTGTACAAGGCCAAATCAGGAGGAGGTCTTAGGTTTTTTGGTGTTGCATTGTACAGATTGTTAAATCTAGCACAATACTCTAGAACGGTCTCTTGGGGACCTCTCTTGATTGTTTCATATTCACCAAGTATGTGCAGGGGATCTTTCTTCTTCTCCCATCTGGTAGTAAAGGCCTGATAAATCTCATCAGGGGTCGTGATAGTATTTGCAGCAATCGACCTGAACCATGTTCTAACATCACCTGTCAGGCTTTGGACAAAAATTCTCATCCTTACACTGTCATCATCTATTTCATAGTTTTCAAAGTGATCTTACATCCTCTTAGCATGTTGAATAGCAGAGTAAGGGCCAGTGGAGTCAAAATATGTGATTTTGGTTTGGTAATCCTGGGGTAGAGCTGTAGGATTAGCAGGTAGTTGTAAGGGTGCATACCTATTTGCCATATTTGGAGGGTTGGGTGTATTAATAGGTGCTGCTGGGATAATAGGAACAGTGGGTACCATAGGGGTAACAGGTGAAGCTGAACCTAAAGTGTGGTTCAAGGGGATATGTGCAGTGGATGAAGATGGGGGATGAGGGCTTTGAGATGTAGATGGTGAACTAGGGGAACTTGGAACAGACCTAAAGAGGACTTTAAGTGGAGTAGAAAGGTTGGGAAAATCTGCAACTGAGGTCAAAACAGCAGGCTGATCCTGCTTTTCTTGCTTCCTAGTGTTTCTAGGGATGGTGTCTGGATTATCAACAATGATGGGTGGATTTGGGTCAAGATTAGCCCTAGTATGCCGAAGATTTTTCTTAGGAGCCAGTTCTAACTGTTTTTTAGGATTTTGTGGGAAACTTTTATATCTGAAGGGACTGGATGAAGATTTTGGAATGGTAATATATTCTCAAAGCTAAGATGAAGATTCCCAAAACAACCTCCTCCTTGAAACTGTTAATGTTATACAGAAACAGATTAAAGGCCTCTTGACTTAGCTCAGGCTTGATAGCAGCTTAAGGAAGATATATAGTGAAAAAATCTCAAGCACTCCGCAGTGGAGTCGCCATTTATATTAACACCCAGGTTGTTCCCTATGACTCCCAAGGGAATACGTCCGGGGTAACCACTAACCAATCTTTGGATCACAGTTTCTAGCCAAACTGCAATCAGAGAGGGCTCTCTCTTTATAATTTGTCTCTGTTATGATGGAGTTTTAGGCTAGCTATTATGCTCAGGTTTGGTTTATGTTTTGGTTGAAGGATTTCTTTCAGGTCTTATGATATAATGTTTAGATAGTGAAATACCATTGGGCAATGGAGTCTGGAGTTGTGAAATGATTTGATATGCAGGATTGGTGGTGTTCAAACTGCAGGGCCTATTGTGTATTTTTAGACAAACAAAATTAGCTTAAATGGTGATGTATGTAAACCAATAGAAAGCAATTAAGAATTTTCTATTAAGTTGGTGAGGTGAAAGTAAACACACTGCACAGGAGCATAACTTGAATTCATGTGACAAAGGCCACTGTGAAAGGTGTATTCTGAAAGTGCAGCAATTAAGAATTACACTCATCTAGATTACAGCTGAAGAAAACATTCATAAACAACACAGATTGAACTCAGGGTACTCAGTGAATAAATCCTGAAGGTTATTCTTTTTCCTTGTTGCTTAGTATTGAAAATCAGATAACATATATGGATTTTAACAAAACAACTAAATGACAGAGAGAGTTACAGAGACTTATTGTATGGCGAAATACACAGGAATCCAGCAGTTATCAACAGACACCAGAAACACACTCAATGCTTCAGAAATCCGGGAAATTCCATCACTTTCTTTATTAGACTTCAGAAAGGATTACAGCATAAGAATTTCTTTAGGAGAAATCAACAACAACCCTTGCAAGCTCATGCGAAGGGGTTTTTATAGCAATGCTTATACAAAATATCTCAGGTATTGAGTCATCTGAGAGAGAAAATATCTTCATAGATGCGTATAGAAAGTAGGAAAAGAAGTTATTGCATTTCTGAATTCAGCATAAATGCTCTTTATGTCTGTCAGAGGTTAGTTTGACCTTTGGAGGTCATTGAGTCGGTTGAGCCATTTTGCTTTAACGCTGAATAATGCGTCTTTATTTCTTGTTGCGCTGTATTTTCTCGGCCCTACCACCTGTAGTCTTCTATTTCTGCTTTGTTGGCCGATGCATCTGCTGAGTTGGCTCAAATTTAATCCATCATGCATGCTGATCTTGTTTGAACTGTGTTCTGCATGACAACTGATACTCTTTTAAGAAACAAAATTGTTAAGTGGCTCCCTGTTTACAAAATCTTTTGTATTGCATTTGTCCACCATTCTTGCATAGGGAGTTGATGCCTGAGAATAGCATCCATTGTCTCCTATGCCTCTGTGTATTTGAAGAAATTGGGAGCTACCCCAAACAGGTGATTGATCTCATTCATTATGAAAAATAGATTCTCAACTCTGTTGTAAAGAGACTGTCCTGTGGCTGGCCCTGTTTCCTCTGAGGTGCTGGGCTTATCATTGATCTGGCTGGTGGCAAATGTATTGACCCTTTTAGCATATTGGTCATGTGTGAATAATCTCCCTGCGCTGTTCAGTAAGCTAGGGAGTCCTCTGCTTTCCAATACTTGAAATTTTTCCAGAAACTTGTTCACCTCAGTTTGCATATCCTGGGTTCTTCTTTCCAATGTCTGCACTAAATTTCTCAGTGTGAGAACCCTTTTGACAATTTGGATAGTCTCAGTTCTGTTTGCAATTCCCATGGCAGCTAACTGAGAACTTGTTCTGTGGTTAAGTACATTGATCATTCTGGTGGCCACTTCAGGCATACTGCCCAATTGAGCTCTTGATCTGTGAATCTCCCTCTGTGCCTTTGGGATGAGCTCTAGTTGCTCATGGATAGTTTCAATATATGGCCACTGCTCATTTATAGATTGACCAATATTAGCCCATAGCACTATTTTCAGTTCGGCCACCACTTTATCTAACTTGAGATCATTCTCTAGCTCTTTTATTTTGTTCTTGAGGGTTTTCACCTCCCTGTCCTTCTCAGCCACAGTTTGTTCAGATTTATCATATCTATCATTGATTTTAGCCAAAGATTCTTTGGCTGAATTGAGCTCCAACATTTGAGCTTCTAGGACTTGGATTTCGTTCTTCAGCTTTTGCATATCTAGGCTTTGGGCCTGCTCTATAGTTGTTGGCGCTGCTGAAGTAGATGTTTCTGTTTGTTCAGTCTGTTGAGGAGGTGGGGCAGTGATAGGAGCAGTTTCCTCCAGATTGATGATCTGAGGAGGAGGCTGAGACGTCTGCCCTTCTTCTCTTTGTTTCAGAGATGCCTGTAATGCTGCCTTTGCAGCCTCTGATTCTGCCAACTTCTCTTGTGCTTGGACCAGCTGTTTATAAATGGAGATTAATAAATATGTGGTGTCCTTCTCATGCCTTTGTTGGGCTACCTCATCTGTGTGAGGGTGAATGGTAGCTGGGATCTTGATTTTCTTTCTCATGGCAGCCATGTCAGCATCCCTCAATTTCAAGATTTCCTGTATCCCTGAAATATCTTTGGGATCATGCCCAATTTCAATGATTATGTCTTCCAGGGACCTGATTCTGTTGTCCTTCGCCTGGGATGATGCCTTCTCCAATTCCAGTTGAGAGGCTGTGGCATTGAGGCTACTCTTTAGCTTATAATTCTCCAATGTTTCATCTTCTAAGGAGTCATACACCATCTCACCAGTCTGTTTATGTAGTTCAATTTTGTCCATTGGGTGTATGTCTTTGGCCATGACCTCCAGGTTGGTCCTGAGGTAGTCTGAGGCAGATTGGGGCTGTAGTGTTGTGGGCATAAAATGACTCATGATCATCTTGCCTTCCCCTACATCAAAATCAGACATAAGTCTTTGCTGATTGGTGGGAGCCATGTTTAGTAGATGATTGTACAGCTGTATTTTGATAGGCTCATTCTTCCTTTTGATGTCTATAAATTGTTGTTTGATGCTCACTTGTCCCTCTTTTTGCTGGCTGGAGGAGCTGATCTCCCCTCCCATAGCCCTGTCCTGTTCCTGCTGGAAGGAACTTGCTGAAGCTTCTCTGCTGGGTGGGCCCATGCCCAATGCCTGTCTTATTGCTATGTCCTCCTCTGAAAAATCATTTAATCTTTGTCTCTTTTCTCCCTGGTTGATAGATGAAGTGAGGGGAGTTTCTCTATCCCTTTTTCTGCTTAAGTCCTCCTTTTGAGGAGTTTGGAGGACCGAGGCATCAGTGGCGACTTCTGGCCTAGGAGGCACTATGTTCTGAGCCTGTTTCTCAGTGGAAGTTGGAGTATCAATTACTCTCTCCTGCTGCAAGGGCTACTGTTTGTCATGTTGCCCTACTTCTTGCTGCAAATCTTGTTGCTGTTGGTGCTCTGCCTGCTGCTGCCCTCCTTTATCTGTTTGCTCTTGAGTCACTGGAGGTGATTGCTCCTTCTCTTGATGTGTCTGCTCTGTCTCCATTTGCTTTTCTTTGCCTCTGCTGGATATATTCTCAGTGGCCTTGGTAGTTTGCTGCTTGGCAGTTGAGGAGGATTCATCTGCTCTCATTTGTGTAGTTGGAAGTGTGAATACCTGTGAACAAAGCTCAAGGTCAGCCATCTTCTTTAGATTCCTTAGTGCCCTGTTGTTCAGCTCTTCTTTTGACAAGGGCTCTTCTAAGGTCCCTCTCCTCCATTTGTCTTGATTTGCATACTTTTCAATGTGAGGGATGCTATGGTGATCATAGGCAGATAACTTATATTTGAGCCTCCTTGTAGATATGAAATGGTTAGGGTCATAGGCTACCCATATGAAACTGGTTTGCAGGCCAAGGGCCTCAAGCATTCTTTCTGCTTCCCTCCATCCTTCCTCCCTCTCGTTATAGATAAAATGGCCAAGTTGGCTCTTGACCTTCAACTGTTCTTTTTTACCTTTTCCTGAAAAGTGAAGCACATCAACTCTGCCAAATTGCCTAAAGTACTCTAGGGCAAATAGCCTCATAGGCACATACTTGGGTAGTTTGAAAGGAGGTAGATCACACCCATATATCCTGATGATAGTGTGGTTTTGGTAGAAGTACCAATCCCCAATGCTATAAGCTTTTGACAGCTGAAGAATTCTTTGCATATCGTCAGTGAGTCTTGGAGGAGGTGAGCTCATCAGCATTGCCATAGCTGGATGGATAAACAGATCCATGAATTCACAGTAAGTGTATGGAGACTCAGGTCTAATGTGGAAGACAGAAGACCAATAGACCACTGATCTAGGATTGCCTTGGGCATCCATTCTTTTGATTGAAAAGTGAAACTTCTCATGTTGATGGTACAAGATCAAATGGTAAATGTAGGAGGTGTATCTGAACATCCCATCTCTCCTTAGATTCATCAATTGCTCATGAATCTTGTCTGATATGTAGGTGGCATAGTCATAACAGATTGGTGACTTGCCAGGAGCAAACATAAGCATCATTACCAGCACAGTTGCATCAATATGCTCAATTGAACTATATCCCAAGATGGGAGAAATCATATCTGCAAGGTCTCTGCCCAGCTCATTGAGATATACATGAAGAATTGGAGGGCCCATCACAATGTTGGTTTTGATGTATAATTGATTAAATTTGACAATTTGAGCATCTGTGAGTTTATCCCCTTGTTTTATCAGGTTTACCAGTGACAGAGGAACCAACTTCTTCTGAGGGTTGAAGCAAAGCATGTCTCTGATAGCTTGAGGGGTAACATAGAAAAGTACTGAACCAGATGGGTCAACAACAGCCCTCTGAGAAACATCATATTGTTCAGCGCAGAGGTGGATTAGCTCAAGGAACTGGTTGACCTGAGGGAGTTTGAAAGTAGGGAGGGAAGAATCCCATAAGCCCAATATATCTGTCCCATTTTCATGCTTGGTTTTCAACTCATTTAACAGATGAATGTGGAATTTGCTGCTCATAAGCTTCTCTTCTGTAATTTGGTAATCCATATCTGCCAAGGTTTGCCATTTCAAGTTCTTTTGAGGGGCATTCAGAGGTTGAACATTTAGTACTACAGGTGTCTCCATTGCAGAGGAGGATTTTGAATTAGGTGCAAAACGATTTTGATTGAGCAGGACAGTATAGAGGAATGCCTCTGTACCAGGGAGGTGAAATTATCAAGAACAGAGAGTGGTTCTAGGAAATAGCAGTTGAAATACTATTTATAGTGCAACTAGGACCAATGCTTGGCCTTTCCTTGTCTCTCTCAGTGGTTGAATTTGGTTTGAATGAGTCTGCCACGATTGCGCAGATAGAACTTAGTTTTTTCAATGAAATGTAGGTAAAACAAGGCTCGGCTGGTAGTTTTCGAGGTGGTAGTTGAAAATTAGAGGCTCTGTAAAGGAATTCACCGGTGAATTTATAAGTTTTACCGTGTTTGAAGCTTTTTGAGTGATTTATAGAGAATTCCAGGCGTACGGAGGATAAATGATGAAAAATACCTGGTAAAACAGCGAGCAGAGGTTGTATGAGTAGGCAGGATTGGCGCTCTGGAGGTCTCCTGGTTGATTTAGCAGGTTGGCGGTAAGTCGGACGTGAACAACATGCAGCAGAAAAATGAGCGAAAAGAACGTAAAAACATGTTTTACGGCCATAATATAGACTTTTTGACAATTTGGCGCCTTTTCTGTGATGACGTCAGCATGACGTCATTGGAGGGGTCAAGGTCGGATGACATCATAGGTGAGGTGGCGGGCTCTGATTGGTCCACGGGGATGGTGAAGTGGCATGCCAGGTCGGTAGGTGATCGGGCGCAAGGGTTGACGCGGCGGCATGGTGGCAGTGACGTGGGATGACGCGGAGGTGACGTAGCATAGGCGGAAAAGCCGAAACCGGAAACAGCCAGCGGTTTCATATCGCACCGCTTATGGTACGGGGGGGAATCTGTCAGACGTACCTCCGACGAGCTGTGGCGAGGACGCGTGGTGGCCGAATGACGTAACCATTTTACAGATATCGGACGATATCCGTCGGACACAAGACCTGCTCCGATATTGATGCTGACCGTCAGATCTGGAGGGCTCGATCCAACAGCTATCGGGGGAGTGAAGTGACCGGTGTATACGGCGGGTAAACGGCGGACGTCGGAGCCGCTCCGATGTGACATGAGCCGTCGGATGCTCTAGATCAGATCGGATGGCTATCGGGGTGATGACGTGATAGGTGGATAAGGCCGCGGGCGGAGGAATAAACATATAATTTTTTAATGTTTATTCAATATATTTCAAAAATCGAACAAATGCGCCAACTTTGGTTAAGCGGTCAAAAGTGGGTTTTTTCAGTATTTTGGTAGTTTCAAAGGGTTTTCATGGGTAAAGGGGTTTTGTAAGGTTTTTCTTGGAAAATAGCAGTTTAGTGAGTGGAATGACTTGAGGAAAGGGAGGGTAGGTGAGGTGTAGGTTCATCCAAGTGGCCAGATGTCACTTTGATCCCTGATTGAGACTTATTGGCTATAATACCAAGGGGAGGGGTATTTATACAAAATTTGGGGTTTATACACCATGGTGTTTAATACTAGTAGGGGAAAGGTGATATAGGGATTTACATAGTAAAGTTAGAGTTAATATGGATGGGGGGTGATCAAAGGGAGAAAACTCTGAATTTGTTTGCAAAACACTTGGTTTAAAGAGTAGATCAAAATGAAAATATTTTTACACAAGAAATGTGGCTTTTGAATGAACAAGAAGCACCATGAAACCATGATCTTCCTCCATTAATCTCAACTGATAAGGGGATGTTAGCAATGGAATGAAGGGGGAGAGGGAGGTTAGTCATGCTCCTTGATGTAACTTGATGAAGGTGAACACCTTGTCAATTGATAAACTTTGCCTTGGAAAACACAATTCACACATCTGTAATGATAAAGATAACCTTTCTGCAACCCCCAACTACTTACCCCAGTATTTGCCGAACATTTTTATTTATTCTTGGAGGGTGCACTTGGACTTGCAGACCCTTACTTGCCTTTTCTTTTCTTTGGCTTTTTCTTTGTTATTTCTATCTACTTCTACCCTTATCTCTTCCAAGGTCCCAGATTAAGCTGTTGGGGACCTTTTCTTCTCTACCTGAACTACTTGTCTGCCAGGATTAAACAGTTTGGACAGACTTTCTTCTCTATTCTACAACTGCAAATTTAAACCATGGAATGATCCAGATTAAGTTGTTGAATCATCCATCAAAATTTGAAGCTCATTCCAAGCTATAAGCATAGATTGAGTTCTCTTGGAAATATGTGATCTTTGAGTCATTAAAGCAGAGCATATTTGGTCCTTTCGTAGCCAATCATGAAATATGAAACCTATTGGTATAGGTAGCTAACACTCCTGACAGAAATAAGGATAGATTTAGATAGGAGGATAGCCAAAAGAAAAAGATGAAAAGTTGGGTTTGCTAGTCTAAGCGCACCCAATCAAAAAGAAGAAAAAATGTTAGGCTAAGTAGGCTGGGTAGGTAGTTTTTGAGGTTGCAGAATGAATAAGTGTGAACAATTGTGTATTTCAAAATGTTTATTTACTTTGGATCACAACTATAAAGTAGTTTTCCCTTAGAGCAGATCAAGCGAGGCATGACTAACTTCTCCTTCTTCCTTTTCCCCAAATCATTCACTAATTTACCTTAAAGATGTTAAGATCTGCTTAATATGTCAAAATTCATCATATTCCATAACATTTGCCTAAGTAAAGATCTCCTTTGCTTAAAGGTGCTCATATTTCTTCTATAAGTCTTATTTTCCCTTTGTATCCTAAAGATCTCTATCCTTAGCACTTTTTGATCAAAATTCATATTAATTTCTAACTCTATTATGTAAATCCCTCCTTATTTCCCCTCCCCATATTAAAAATATAGTAAAAATCCCCTTTATATACATATCCCCTCTTTTGGCTGAAATATAACCATAAATATTGCCTTGGGAATTACTAAGTTTACTTGAAACTTAGTAAGAACCCTAATTTTTCTCATTCAACCATCTTCCAATGCATTAGACCCCTTCTGATGCATTAAAATCCCTCCTCTGATGTATAAAACCTTCTTTCGACGTGATATCGCTGTCAGAGGTAGCAGTCAAGTGTTGGCCCCATTTGTTTATGCCCCTGATGATAGTCCTCCGATGCGATATCGCTATCGCATCTGATGCTATATCACTATCACTTATCGCGCAAACATTAAGCCTTCTCCATTACCCCTCCGCCGACGCGACTTAGCAATCGCCCACCTGCCGTCTGATTAACCCCCGCATCCAACGGTTTATATTATATCGCTCATCGCCGCATCGCTTATCCCATATATTCATGACCCATTGCCCCCCGTCGATGTGATATTGCGACTTATCCTCAACCGTCTAATCCGCCTATGCATGATCCAACGGCCCAAATTTATCCATTTCCTTTTATTAAAACTAATCACTCCCACCCTTTTAAATCATATTTCTCCCGCTTACAGTCACTTTTGCCCATTTAACCTGCCGCCAGCTTCGCACTCCGTCGGCCCTCCGATCCGCTCTCCCCGATCCGACGGTGGACGGAAGCGGCGAGGTGGCAGGATGTTAGCGTCTGATAGAGGGTGGTTTTACCGCCATACACAGGGATGCGTGCTCTGTCTTCATTAGATTGGGCCTCCTCTGACACTTACCGCCCCCATACAAAAGGCGGTCCAATAAAACCACTTACTGTCGTCTGCCTGCATCCCCACCCTGCCACCATGTCATGTGCCATGTCATTGCCCCAGTCAGCTGCCATGTCATATTGTCGTACCCGAGACCCGCTAATGACATCATGTTAATGTCATCACAAAAAAAGGCACACCAAAAATGCCGCGGAAACCCAAATTGGCTCCGAACAACAAGCACGGCCTCAGCACAAGCTACTAGTCTACAAATCCTCCACTATTATGAAGTCCTCTTCCTTTTTTATCATGTTTTGATCGGCCAGCACTGATAGACCTTCTAAGCCCACAGAAAACAAAAAAGAAGACAATAACAGTCATATCTCGCCATAAAGTGATAAGGAGACGGCGATTTTGCAGAGTTAAAGTGTATCAGGGAAGAAAAAGTGCATCAGAACAGCAGAAAAGTGTATCAGTTAAAGAGTATCAGTGGAAGATTTAATGCCAAAGCAGATGAGCATTAAAAAAGATCCCAACAAGTCAAAGAGTATCAGTGGAGTAGTAAAAGCCATTTAAAGGCTCATCAGATCGAGATTAATGCACATTAAAGCCACCTAAGATCAGCGGATCAGAGATCAAGAAGCAGTTATTGTAAAATGAACAGCACAGAGCCCAAAGGATGCATATAAACTCATTTTCGATGGAGCTGCCTCCAGCGTAGCTCAAAATAGATATTTTTTTCTTTACTTGAAGTAGAAGTTAGGTTAATCGCAGTTATTTCCACAGATCTTTTTATCAGATCTGTTTGTAGACATTTTGCTTATAAATACCTCCCCAAACAATGTTTTAAGGGTTGGTTGGTTGGTTTGTTGAGAAGGTCATTCTAGACTTGCGTTGTATATTTTGAGAACTTTTATGAACAAATATTGTTGGAATGCATTGCTTATGAACTGTATGGTTGTGGATTTTATGGTTGAAGAGAAAATTACAGAATTATTCTGCTTCTTCATGGATCAATAAGTCATTCTCACTTGTCTTTCAGTTTCTATGTTTAGTATATCATATAGGTATCATGATCTAGATTGCAAGAAAGAAGAATAGCTCAGATGTTACTTAGCTGTACTTTGTACTCAATTTCTATGATTTCTCTATGTTTTCCTCAGAATTAGGCCTGAATATGAGTACTTCATTGCTCATATTTACACTAGTTCTTTCATATATGAATCTTGTTTAGGAATCCTTGATTGCTACTAGATGATATTCTCTCATTTTCCCTCTGTTAGCATAATGAAAGTTACTTAGTTGCCTTTCATTCCCTGACCTCCATTTCATCCTTATTCTAGCTTGATATTGTTCCTTGTTTAGCTATCATGCTCTGTAGTCCCTCTTTCCCAGAGAAGACACACCCAGCAGCCCTTAATCCTTGACTCCGTGCCCAATGGTCTGAACTTCTCACACTTTGCATGCCAACTGTGTCTGAAACATCATCCATCCATCCCACCAAAATTAAACAAAGCCCATGTACATCATATATAGCCTAAAAATCACTCCAAAAACAAAGCTAAATTATAAAGAGAGAGCCCTCTCTGATTGCAGTAGGCTAGGACCTGCAATCCAAAGATTGGTTTGTGGTTACCTCGGCCGTATCCCTCAAGGAGCCAAGGGACAACCTGAGTGATAACATCATTGGCGACTCCACTAGGGAAAATCTTCAGAAAGTTCCAAAAAACAAGCTAGAAGCTGGCTCCAAAGAATAAATCTCGCTATACCAGGTCAAATGACCCAAATCCCCCAGCTGCTTTTGAAAATCCCAATTTAATCCCAAAGTTTGTAAGGAAACAAGAAGGGAAAGAGGATATTGTTGATTCGAGTCCTGAAGCAATTTCCCAAGGCTATATTCCAACCCCTTCTAAAGTGTCATTCCATCCTCACACTATTGTTTCTCCTAGTTCCTCATCCACCTCTCAAAGCACCTTTTCCACTCCTCCATTCACTGCACATACTCCTCCTATTACCACTGTTGTTACTACTGTCCCAATTGTCCCATTTCTTCCTGTTGTTCCACTTATACATGTAAATATGGCTAACAGATATGCCCCTTTACAGCTGCCTGCAAATCCAGGGGCTATGCCTTAGGATTATCAATCTAAAATCACATATTTTGATGGTACTGGTTCTAACCCTGCCCTGCAACATACCAAGAAAATGTAGGACTATTTTGAGAATTATGAAATAGATGATGATCATGTAAGAATGAAGATTTTTGTCCAAAGTTTAACAGGAGATGTAAGGCCTTGGTTTAGAGCTCTTCCTGCAAATTCCATAGCTGACCCAGAGGCCCTTTACCAAACATTTCTTAACAAGTTGGAGAAGAAGAAGGACCCTCTGCACATATTATCTGAATATGACACCATAAAAAGAGGTCCACAAGAAGCTGTCTTAGACTACTGCACAAGATTTAACAATGTTTACAATGCAATCCCGCAGAACCTTAGGCCTCCACCTGATCTAGCTTTATATAAATTCCCTGATGGTTTTGATTCTGACATGGCATATCAATTGAGGGAAAGAGCCCCTCAAAGCTTAGCAGACATGCAGAATGTAGCTGTTAGTGTGGAGGCAAACCTAATTTCCAAGAGAAACAGAGCAAGAGCTGAGAGAAGAACTACTTTTAAAGAAGAGCCTTCAGCTATTGAGCAAAAACTGGATGCAATCATGAATAACATGCATAGTTTTGAAGATAGAATGGGAAATATTGAAAGAAAAACATCATGGGATGGACAACAAGGTAATACTATCAGAAACCCAAACTTTAGAAAAAACCCAAACGTTGGAACGGCTAGCCCCGACCATAACATAAGACCTCCTTTTCAAGAGAATTATGTTGAAGCATCCACATCTAGTGAACCAATAGAGGACTCTCATATCAACTTGATGGGTTTTAAGAGTGAACAACAAGTTTTTCTAACCCAAGAAGACCAAGATGATCATGATATCAATCAATTCCAAACCAAGTCTGGAGAATCATATGACTTCAAGGAAGGCTATGATACAACAGTATATGAAGTCCACAAGCAGTACAAATTTAGGACCAGCACCATAGATGTGCCTGAACCTATCAAACCAAAGGATACCAAACAACCCAAGAAAATAAAAGACAAGGCAATCCTCACAGAACCTTCTGAAAAAACAGTCCAAAATCCAAAAGAAGTGACCATAGAGGATATATGAGATGTGAAGAACTTTAAAAACCAGCCATTGGTATCCTCTTCCTCAAAAGAGAATTCAAACAACACTCTCGAAAGCGTTTCCAAAATAGAAATACTTCAAGATAGCACTGATAATCAAGAGAAAATCGCTGAAAGTGCAATTGAAAAGGGAAAATATGCCAGTCACAATACTAAAACCCAATAAGAAAAACCTTTTGATTAGAAGCATAAATTGGTAAACTAAAGATATATATTCCTCTCTGAGCTTCGTAAACATGATGTGTACAGACAACAAATCAAAAGATCACTGCAAATTCCAGAGAATAAGGATGATGTTAATGTCTTAGATGATCAACCTGAGCTACTTTTCGGTCCTGAAGTCGATGGTAAATCAGCCAATGGAGCTGTTCTACCCTTCTATGTCAGTTTACACATACATGATAAAGTATTGCACAATGCAATGTTTGATTCAGGTGCTTCACACAACCTAATGCCCAAAGCTGTAATGGAGAAACTAAACCTAGATGTCACTAGACCATACAAAGACTTATTCTCATTTGATTCTAGTCAAGTCAAGTGTTTAGGCTTAATCAAAGATTTATGTGTGTCTTTAGTCCAATACCCGAATAAAACAATCCTGATGGACGTGGTGGTAGCTGATATTCCACCCAAATATGGTATGCTCTTATCAAGATCTTGGGGAGCCAAACTCCAAGGATCTTTGCAATTAGACCTGTCCTATGCCACTATTTCAGTCTTTGGGCAACCAAAGAGACTGTATAGGGAAACATTGATGAAGTATGTGGTAAGCAGTGAGGAAAAGCCCCAAAACTTTCCTATCTATTCAATCCATTCTGATATGGATTCTTTTATCTTGTATAATGATGATAGCTGTCCTCCAACTGATGATAAGCCTTTGGCTTTAGAGCAAGAAACATGCATAAATGAAAAATCAGTTGCCCAAAGCCATGAAACTGTTAAAACAATTGATGCAACCAGCACACAAGAAGAACCTCCCAAAACAGAGAATTCCAATCTGCCCACTCCAAAAATGATTACAGCTCCCAATGATAGTCAAGACCATGAAATCCTATGGTATTTAGAGTTTGATGGGTCAGTAAATAAGCTAGGAGCAGGGGCAGGAATATGGATCCACAATAGGCAAACCAGCCATGCAGAGGGTCATGCCTATAGATTAAATTTCAAATGTACTAACAACATGGCAGAGTATGAAGCCCTCCTTTTAGGCCTTAAACTGATCAGAGATCTAGTAGCAACAAAAGTTTTAATTCTAGGAGACTCTGATTTGATTATACATCAAATGAAGGGCAAATTTGTCACTAACGATAATAGGCTGAGAGCTTATAGGAAGGCAGCCACTGAAATACGCAATACCTTCACTGAATCCCAACTTACTAAAGTCTCAAGAAGCCATAATCTACATGCACACAGCCTAACAACTTTTTCTAGCACTTGCAAGCTTCCATTCGAGCCCCATCACCATTTCACAGCCAAGATAAAAAACAGGCCTGCAGTCCTAGACAATGTCCAGAATTGGCAAGTCTTTGAAAATGATGCACAAATCAATAATTTCCTCACCATACAAGAAGAATTTTCAAGTTTAAACATTGATACCGATGCCATGGATGAACAACAGCAAATAAGCCAAAATGAGCATACCACATCAGCTGAAGCAGCAAAACAAACTTTGCACCCAACCATTTTTTATGGCAAAAACATACAAGAGTTGAAACAGATGAATTTGAATGAAATAGCTGGAGTAGAGGCTGAAATTATTGAACTAAAAGACAGCTTTCTGCCCACGAGCTTAACCCCATTAGAAGATATTTTTGATGTAATGATATCCCCAAGAAGCCAAAGATGCAACCCTTAAATGCTGCAATTGAAGACTGTAATATTAGGACAACAGAAAAGCCCAAAATGATAAAACTGTCCAAGTCTTTGCCTCCTGATCAAAAGCCAAAATATGTTGACTTGTTTAAAGAGTTCCAAGATGTTTTTTCCTGGAGTTATGAGGACCTCAAGTCCTATGATACTTCAGTCATTCAACATACCATTCCGTTGAAACCAAATCAAAAGCCTTTCAAACAGAAATTAAGGAGAATCAATCATGTGCTTCTCCCTTTGATTGAAAAAGAAGTAAAGAGAATGTTTGAGGCTGGTATTATTGCACCCATTAGATTTTCAGAATGGGTATCCAATCTTGTTCTCACAAGAAAGAAAACAGGTGAGATTAGGCTATGTGTGGACCTAAGAAATTTGAACCAAGTCTCCCTTAAAGACCACTACCCATTACCAAAGATGGACCATATTCTACAAAGGGTAGTGGGGTCTTCAAGAATTTCATTGCTTGATGGCTTTTCAGGTTTCAATCAGATATTAGTTCACCCGTATGATCAGGATAAAACAGCCTTTACAACACCATGGGAAACCTTTAAATATGTAAAAATGCCTTTCGGACTTAAGAATGTAGGTGCTACCTTTCAAAGGGCCATGGACATAGCCTCTGCCAAGGAAATCCATGAGTTCTTAGTAGTCTACCTTGATGACCTTACCCCATTCTCAAAATCTGATCAAGAACATCTAAAACACCTAAGGCAAGTGTTCCTAACATGCATAAAATATGGCATATCTTTAAATCCAAAAGGTCCTTGTTTGGCCTAGAGGAAGGTAAAATTCTAGGCCATATTATTTCAAAGGATGGTATTAGGATTGATCCAGATAGAATTCAAGCTATTCTTCAAGTCCCTTATCCAAGAAACATCAAAGAGTTGCAAGCTTTTCTAGGAAAGATCAATTTCCTAAGAAGATTTATCTGAAACTTGGCCGAGCTGATAAGATTGCTAAACAATATGCTGAAGAAAGATTCCAAAGTTAAATGGACATTAGAGGCCAAGAAAGCCTTTGAGGGCATAAAGATAGCCTTAAGGCAAACACCAGTCCTCACAAGCCCAAAATTTGATAAAGATTTCATCATTTTTTCCTTTGCATCTAAACATACCAATATTGTTGTCTTATTACAAAAAGTTGACCAGGGAAATTAAAAGTCCATTGCTTTCTTCAGCCGAGCCCTTAGGGATGCACCCTTAAAATATCAAATCATGGAAAAGCAGGCATATGCCCTGGTTAAGGCCATCAAATATTTCATAGTTTACATCTTATACTCCCATTTCATTGCATATGTTCCAAACACTGTTGTAAAAGACATCCTAACTCAAGAGGGAATTGAAGGCAAAAGGGGCAAATTGATTGCCAATATCCTAGAATATGATGTTGAGATAAAGCCCACTAAACTGATAAAAGGACAAGGTCTAGCCAAACTGATGACCGAAACCAATTTCCAAGCCCTTGACATTAATGAACTGGACAACGAACAGGAGCTGGCGACTCCACAGATCAATCAAGCCTTTTTAGAATCACCTTGGTATGCTGACATATGTTTTATATTGTTAAACCTGCATGCTCCTCCAGGGTTGTCCAAAACCAAAAAGAGATTTTTAAAGATGAAAGCATTAAAATTTTGTGTCTTAGATAGTGCCCTGTTTTGGAAAAATCATAAAGGAATATTGCTTAATTGTCTAACTTTGAATGAAACTGACAATGTTATGAAAGAATTTCATGCAAGGGACTGTGGAGGGCACTTATATTGGAATTATATAGCTGATAAAATACTAAGGGCTGGTTACTATTGGCCCACCCTGTTTGCCGATGTGAGGAAATTTTTTTTTTCATGCCATAAGTGCCAGACCTTTGAAGGCAAAAGAAAGTTGTTGCCCTTACCCCTTAAGCCCATTTCAACTGAGAAACCATTTCAACAATGGGGTTTAGACTTCATTGGTGAAATTGACCCCTCCTCTTCAGGCCAACACAAATGGATTTTAACTGCCACATATTACTTTACCAAGTGGATTGAGGCCATCCCTTGTAGGCAAGCCAATGACTCAATCATCATCCAATTCCTAGAAACCAACATCCTGTCTAGATTTGGTTGCCTCGAAAAAATCATTACACACAATTTCGTTACCTTTAAATCCAAGAAAATGATCAGTTTTTGCCACAAATTTCACATTACCTTGGGTCACTCCTCAGCCTATTACCCTCAAGGTAATGGTCTGGTAGAGTCATCCAACAAAAGCCTCATTAATATCATCGAGAAAGTCTTGGAGGAGAACAAAAGGAATTGGCATAAGAAGCTTGTGAATTCCCTATGGGCTGATAGATTGACAACTAAGAGATCCATTGGTACGAGCCCATATGAGTTAGTCTATGGCATGGAGGCAAGATTCCCTTCATCTTTGGGAATCCCTGTGATCAAGCTTCTACAAGAAATTCAAGCTGAGCCTAATGATATCCAAAGAAGAATCAATCAAACCATCCATCTTCAGCAAACAAGAGAGCAAGTGTATCACAGAGCTCAGATTTTGCAAGAGAAGCTGAAGAAAATGTTTGACAAGAGAACAAAGGCTGAAGATTTCTACATAGGCAACAAAGTGCTAAGATGGGACTCGAGAAGAGAAGATAAAGGAAAACATGGCAAATTCGATTTTCTGTGGAAAGGGCCATATGTTATTCAAGCAGTGCAAGGCAACAATACATATTTTCTCAAGAGTTTGGATGGCAGCGAAGCTGAGGAAGGCCCTGTTAATGGCCGCATGCTAAAGCATTATTTTGACCCCTTTTGAATATAACGCAGATGTGTGTTATTTTGTACATTAATATTTGCATTATCAACACTTTGTTTTTACTTTTTCAGCAGTCCGATAAGGGAATAACGCAACAAATTTTGAAGGAAGGATCAAAGCAAATGCACCATTTGATCTCTGTTTTGAATTAATTTCAAAGAAAGTGCTCAGGGCAGATTTGAATATGTTTACAAGCACCCAAAAGGCAAGAAGCAGAGCTGTAATTTTTCTGCAATTCAGCTCAAAAAGGATACTGCATATCAGCTTATAAGAATTCAGTCAAAAGCATTAAGAAGAAGGAAGTTTTCAGATTACAACAACAGTTGAAGACCAAGGCATTCTGACCTGTTGTTCTTGGCTTTTCATCTGGAAAAAGCCATCCCCATGTGGAGCCACTGTTAACCTCCTATACAATAGGTTTCATATTTCATGATTGACTGTTTACATGCCAAATATGTCATCTTTTTCATGCTGCAAAAGTTCCATATTTCGAAGAAAACTTAGAAAAATTAAAAAATGTAAAGAGGGTATGCCCTAAAAGAAAAATCAAAGGGCAAAAAGAATGAATTGGCCAAGAGAAAAATAAAAGAAATGAAGCATAAACAAAAGGCCAGGAAAGTGTGCTAGCTCAAATGCCACTACTATATCCCATTTTTGAAGAACTATTCCATTTTTGAAGAGTTTCACAGTTAAGGGAAGGCCAAACAGCTTAATCTTGGTTTCCCTAGGTTTAAATTTCTTGTTTTAGAAGATAGAGAATAAATATCTGTCCAAACTGTTTAATCTTGGCAGATTATTAGATAGGTAGAGAATCAAGGGTGCTCAATTGTTTAATCTGAGCCCCTGGCAGAAATAAGGATAGATTTAGATAGGAGGATAGCCAAAAGAAAAAGATGAAAAGTTGGGTTTGCAAGTCTAAGTGCGCCTAAACAAAAAGAAGAAAAAATGTTAGGCTAAGTAGGCTGGGTAGGTAGTTTTTGAGGTTGCAGAATGAATAAGTGTGATCAATTGTGTATTTCAAAATGTTTATTTACTTCGGATCAAAAGTATAAAGCAGTTTTCCCTTGGAGCAAATCAAGCGAGGCATGACTAACTTCCCCTTCTTCCTTTTCGCCAAATCATTCACTAATTTCCCTTAAAGATGTTAAGATCTTCTTAATATGTCAAAATTCATCATATTCCATAACATTTGCCTAAGTAAAGATCTGCTTTGCTTAAAGGTGCTCATATTTCTTCTATAAGTCCTATTTTCCCTTTGTAGCCTAAAGATCTCTATCCTTAGTGCTTTTTGATAAAAATTCATATTAATTTTGAACTCCATTATGTAAATCCCTCCTTATTTTCCCTCCCCATATTAAAAATATAGTAAAAATCCCCTTTATATACATATCCCCTCTTTTGGTTGAAATATAACCATAAATATTGCCTTGGGAATTACTAAGTTTACTTGAAACTTAGTAAGAACCCTCATTTTGCTCATTTAACCATCTTCCAATGCATTGGACCCCTTCCGATGCATTAAAATCCCTCCTCTGATGTATAAAACCTTCTTCCGATCATGTGAAAACCTTTTTTAAGGCATATAACGCTTCTCCATGCATTAAATCCCTCCTCCAATTACATTAACCCCCCTCCAACGCGATATCACTGTCAGAGGTAGCATTCAAGTGTTGGCCCCATTTTTTTATGCCCCGATGGCATTCCTCTGATGCGATATCGCTATCGCATCCGATGCGATATCACTATCGCTTATCGTGCAAACATTAAGCCTTCCCCATTACCCCTCCGCCGACGCGATTTAGCAATCACCCGCCTGCCATCCGATTAACCCCCGCATCCAACGGTTTATATTATATCGCTCATTGCCGCATCACTTATCCCATATATTCATGACCCATTGCCCCCCGCCGTTGTGATATTGCGACTTATCCTCAGCCATCCGAACCGCCTATGCATGATCCTACAACCCACATTTATCCATTTCCTTTTATTAAAAGTAATTGATCCCACCCTTTTAAGTCATATTTCTCCCGCTTATAGTCGCTTTTGCCCATTTAACCTACCGCCGGGTTCACACTCCATTGCCCCTTGAATCCGCTCTCCCCGATCCGACGGTGGATGGAAGCGGCGAGGTTGCGGGATGTTAGCATCCAATAGAGGGTGGTTTTACCACCATACGCAGGGACGCATGCCCTGTCTTCATTGCATCGGACCTCCTCTGACACTTACCGCCCCCGTACAAAAGGCAGTCTGATAAAATCACTTATTGCCGTCTGCCTGTGTCCCCACCCTGCCACCATGTCATGTGCCATGTCATCACCCCAGTCAACTGCCACGTCATCTTGTCGTAACTAGGACCCAACGATGACATCATGCTGATGTCATCACAAAAAAAGGGCGTGCCAAAATGCCGTGGAAACCCAAATTGGCTCCGGACAATGAGCACTGCCTCAGCACAAGCTACCAGTCCACAAATCCTCCACTACTATGAAGTCCTCTTCCTTTTTGATCATGTTTTGATCGGCCAGCACCGATAGACCTTCTAAGCCCACAGAAAGCAATAAAGAAGACAGTAACAGTCATATCTCGCCATAAAGTGATAAGGCAAGGGCAATTTTGCAGAGTTAAAGTGTATCAGTGAAGAAAAAGTGCACCGGAACAGCAGAAAAGTGTATTAGTTAAAGAGTATTAGTGGAAGACTTAATGCCAAAGCAGATGAGCATTAAAAAATCTCCCAACAAGTGAAAGAGTACCAGTGGAGCAGTAAAAGCCATTTAAAGGCTCATCAGATCGAGATTAATGCACATTAAAGCCACCTAAGATCAGCGGATCAGAGATCAAGAAGCAGTTATTGTAAAATGAATAGCACAGAGCCCAAAGGACGCATATTAACTCATTTTTGATGGAGCTGCCTCAAGCACAACTCAAAATAGATATTTTTTGCTTTACTTGCAGTAGAAGTTAGGTTAATTGTAGTTATTTCCCCAGATCTTTTTATCAGATCTGTTTGTAGATATTTTGCTTATAAATACCTCCCCAAACAATGTTTTAAGGGTTGGTTGGTTGGTTGGTTGAGAAGATCATTCTAGACTTGCGTTGTATATTTTGAGAACTTTTATGAACAAAGATTGCTGGAATGCATTTCTTATGAACTGTCTGGTTGTGGATTTGATGGTTGAAGAGCAAATTATAGAATTCTCGTGCTTCTTCATGGATCAATAAGTCTTTCTCACTTGTCTTTCAATTTCTCTATTTAGTATATCATATAGGTATCATGATCTAGATTGCAGGAAAGAAGAATAGCTCAGATGTTAGTTAGCTATACTCTGTGTTCAATTTTTGTGGTTTCTCTATGTTTTCCTCATAATTAGGCCTGAATATGACTACTTCATTGCTCATATTTACACTAGTTCTTTCATATATGAATGTTGTTTATGAATCCTTGATTGCTCCTAGATGATATTCTCTCATTTTCCCTTTGTTAGCATAATGAAGGTTACTTAGTTGCCTTTCATTCCCTGACCTCCATTTCATCGTTATTCCAGCTTGATATTGTTCCTTGTTTAGCTATCATGCTCTGTAGTCCCTCTTTGCCAAAGAAGACACACCTAATAGCCCTTAATCCTTGACTCCATGCCCAATGGTCTGAACTTCTCACACTTTGCATGCCAACTCTGTCTGAAACATCATCCATCCATCCCACCAAACTTAAACAAAACCCATGTACATCATAACTAGCCTAAAAATCACTCCAAAAACAAAGCTAAATTATAAAGAGAGAGCCCTCTCTGATTGCATTAGGCTAGGACCTGTAATCCAAAGATTGGTCTGTGGTTACCTTTGTCGTATCCCTCAAGGAGCCAAGGGACAACCTGAGTGATAACATAGAGGTCAGAGTATTTTCAGTGTTTGGTCAAATGGAAGGATCAGCCAATTGCTGAAGCTACTTGGGTAACAGAAAACATGCTACAGAAGTTGAGCAGTTCTGTAGAAGAGCTCATGGATAGGAGCCCATGAAGAATTTTGTGCTCAAGATTCTGATGCAGGAGCATGAGACTTGGATGGAAAAGACTTCAAACTTATTCCAAAAATACAAAAAAATATACAAGAAAAGGAGTGGGATCCTTTAGCCATCAATTTCCATGTTTTTCTAGTTAAGCATAGAACTAGAATATAGGATTAAATCATGATGTAATCAGTGTTAAATTAGTTAGCTGTAGTGGAGGTTCTCGAGGAGAATACCTCACATAACAGATAAGATTAGTTAGCGTAGTGGAGATTCTCGAGGAGATTTCCTCGCAGAACAGACAACAATAATAAATTTTAGCCTTTTTTTTAGGATCTGGTTGTTAAAACAAACCAGTATATATGTAACTTTATGCTATTGTAAAGGGATTTTGACCGAGTGGTTTTATCTCATATTTCTTAAGGAAAGAGGAAGATATCTCTGTGTTTTGGTTGAAACTGGAATCATTGTGATCTCTGAAAAAAAATTTGTGCATCTGGACATCTGTTTATCTGTTAAATCTTGAATTTATGTGTATCTTTGGCATTCACACATCGCTTTCTTTTAAGTCTTTCTAACAGTGGTTCAGCTTGGTTTTCTAGTTAAGAGTTGGTTTGAGTGTTTTTCCTTCACATCAGCGTGCTCTGTTTCCCATTCATGCATCATTTTAGTCCTGCAAGCTAAATTCTAGTTTACAATAAGAAACAATGAAAAACTTAGTCTGAATTTGGAATCCGGACTTGAAATCTCATAAAGTGCTGCTTATATCCATATCAGGTTCGTAAAGTTATCAGATCAATTCTTTAGAGTGGATAGAGCTTGGCTTGGAGGATTGCAACTATGCGATATGTGATTTAATCGTGACCATTGGATCGCGATCTATCGCAACCGTTGGATCGGTGGAGTATAGTTATCGCATTGCAAGTTTGAAGAAACCACGATGGATTTCGGGTGGACAGAAGACTGTAAGTGGTATTGCCCTTCCAGCCCCGATTCCATATGCTTCGTGCCACGAAGTAGAGAGAAGAGCGAGAGAAGCCACCTTTTAGGGTGGATTTGGAGTGCGCAGGTCTGCCAGCCAAAATATATATGAATCGTTAGATCTTGCAGAACAGATCGACGGTCCACAGGCGTGGAGTAAGTGTCAAGGTCAGGAGCATTGAAACCGTTCGATCTTAAAGAGATCAACGGTGAGGAGGTGCGACGGGTTTTGGAAGGTGAATCTCAAGTTTCTTTAAGCCGGGGTTTATATTACCTTCAGGTCTGTTTAATATGGAATAACCCATCGATAGTGTATTTTATGTATAAATGCATTATTGTTATTATCAACAGTGTCGATAGTGCTAAAAAGGGCCTCTGTTATGAAATCGTTCCCGATAACAAGGTTTAGCTGATCAATGGAAAAGGATTGGTGATAGTAGCCAAAAAAGGAAAATTCATAAAACAGTCAGTCTAGAAATAGATGACTGATACTCTAGGTGACGAAGATAAAGGGATTCGGCCAACATTAGAAGAAATTGTATGAGGATTAGAACGTTTGTCAATATCGCCTACACCCAACCCACCAATTCTATCCCTGTGCATATTATTTTTAGAAACTACATGTCTCTTTCTACATGTAGGGCCCTATTTTCATTATGATACATATAATATCTTGTGGGGAACTACCATTACTAGAGCCTTAGTCACATTGTTCTCATGAGATAAAGTATCCAAGTCCTCCAAGGTATATATCAAGATGAATTTGATATGTCTCATTTTGAAGGATATTGGAGCTTCTTTGATTTGATCATACATTGGAAGATGCTCTTATATTATCATACTAATTGGTAATACCCTACAACCATTTCTTCTTCTTTTCCAAATAAATCATTTTCCCTTACAACTATTGTTTTGGTATTTTCATGTTGGCAGCCAAACCTTTGCATGCATGAATATGGTAATAATAATCATGAAATAAGAATGAAAACTTATTCCCAAGCATGTGATAGAAAGAAACAAATTCTCCAACACAAATTACTCTTCTTAAGCAGTGGGTGAGCGCAAGTTTATGGTGGTCTATTTTAATATTTTAGATGGAATAGAAATATGAAGAAACAAACACCCCTTGAATTGCATAAAAAATTTAAATTCTAATGAACCTATATATAAAATAATGGACTAAAATGTACAAAATCAACCCAGCTTTAAATAGTTTTTATCTATTAAAAATTGTCATAAATATATCAACTATGCTTTTTATTTTTTATCATAGATATATCGACCATGATTTTTATTTTTTAAAGTATAGGCTATATGGTTGTGTTATCTATATCAACTATGATTTTTATTTTTTAATGTATGGGTTATATGGTTGTGTGTGTGTATATTATTTTAGTACCTAAATTATGTTCATACCACATAAAAACTCATTAATATATGTAGATAATAAGAAGTATCACATTGATGTTTTTTTTCCAAAAAAATATGTTTTGAGTTTTGTTGTTGTAGCTTTAATTTTTGTATTTTTTTTTATTTGTAAAATGCTCAACATCAAAATTATTATGTTGGGTATTGGTGCATTATGGGAAGGTTCTAAGATAACGAATATAGATTTATTTTATTATTTAGAAATAAGTTTCTAAACTTCGGAATTAAAAGGTTATAAGAGAAACATTAACCATTTTTATGCACTAATAAATTATGTAATAGGGAGATTAAAAAAAAAAATAGGGAGATTTAAAAAAAAAAATCTTAAAAAATTAAATATTTGTAATCTAATTATGCACGTCTATGTAAGTTTGAAAATTCATTAACTATGAGTATCATGTGTAATATATTGCATTCATTCGTTAAAACAAGATATTGTGAATATATATATATATATATATATATATATATATAAAATGAATTTTCTATGAATTATGAATCATAAACCATTAATTTAGTTAGCTTGAATTCATATATGGCATAAATATATAAGATGACATATGAGACATCATATGTAACAAGCGATTAATGAGAATAATAAATACATGAGAAGTGACTGCATCATTATGAAATTCAAATTTTTCAAAGTAAATTAAATTGCTAAGCCGTTTTGAATTTGATATATAAAAAAAATGATGTTTTAGGACTCATGCTCTAATTTATTGCAAAGATAAAAATGAAAAGAAACATATTCAAATTTCTAATGAATTTAAACATTTTTTTAGTTAACTTAGATGTCTTTGTATTACAGAAAATATATACGACGTTTAGATGCTTGGAGGGATTTAGTCAACATGTTACAAGATTGAGTGAGAAGCAAAAGAGGTTGGACATCACAAAATTATAACTGGCAGGACCATCTAAGCTTGTGAGGAAAACGAAATGACCTCTTGGATCATTTAGAGAATAAAAAACCATTTAAAATTGAAGGGTATAAGCCTCAAAATGCCTTTATTTACATTGGTAGCTTGCACAATGTGAATATATACTTGTTGGGGTTATCCTTGCCATGCTGATCTTAGAAGGATCTTCACATTCCACTACCTTTGGTCTGTGTAATTCATTTTCATCAGGAAGAAGGTGCTCACTTGGCAGAGGGTTCCTAACTAGAAAATGGTGCATTTCCAGCAGAGGGTGCCAACTAGCGGTTGGTGCATTGCTCCCGAAAAATGGGTGACACCGCGTTGGTTTATGGTTTGCGCTCGCTTTCTATGAGGCATTCTATGATCCACAATGATGTTCTCCACAGTGATACACTAGTGTGAAGGGTTGGATGAGGATTGGACCTTAGTGCTTCATGTAGGCTACCTATAGGATATGTTATCTTGCAAAGTAGAATCCAGAGGGCTATGAGAAGAGGATGTATTTTCAAACGAGGAAGTATCCTCCAGCTGAAGCCCTAAATTTCCAGCAATAACTTGCAAAGATGCTCGGGCATGGCATGTCTAAAATTCCATGTCATGTCTTATAGATTTTTTATCACCTATCACAAAAGTGCTTCAGAAGATATAGAAGCCTCCTAGGGATAGGCTCTGAGTTGAAAGAGCACCAGTGCCTGGGACATCTTAAAGAGAGGAGTGCTTTTGAGGATTATCTAAGGGATTTCTCATTCACTCCTATTGTCATGTAGTTTGAAAAAGTGTTCATTCAAGGGCTTGGTTCAATAGTCCTTCATCAAGGTAAACTCAAGCAAGCACATAGATCTAAGGACTTAGGGGTAAATATGGCTAATATGAAATATAAATGTCTTATTTCTGGTAGCAGACATGCAACCTTAGGTAGCTTAACATTGGCATTATGATAAAAATGAAGAGAAGCAAATAAAGGAGGGAATTGGATGTAGAGGGATGGATATAACACAAAATCTTAAGCAACAAGTTCCAGCAGAAGTATGGAAGATTGAGGAGGTGAAATGGTAGAAATAGTGGAGCGCTAATTAAGGTACTAAGCTCTATGCATCATGAATACATTTTTCACCAAACAAGACTATGTAAATCTAGGCACATTACAGGGAAATAATTAAATATGTAGTTAACATAAGTATTGTTACTACTTAGCAGAAAATATGAAACCATGAAAGAGAGTGATACTCATAGCTTCATTACACTATTTCAAAGGAAGAAAGACATACATGAAGTGATATACAAAAGGGAAAAAATATTGTGCATTTATATGATTGGAATAAACAAAAACAGTTTCATTAACCATACGAGATTGATTCCAAAATCACCAATCAATTACATTCAATAATTATGTCAGCCCATGGACCTCATGACCAAGCAAAGTCAACCAAAATGGAACTGGCTTCTCTACAAACAAGGGGCCTCTAGAATATAGGATTTGGGAACCATCACTAAGTGTTTCTCCCCCATATTTATAACGAGAGGAGGAGGTTTGAATAATCAGTTACAAAATATCATAGCCAAGTCCCAACTGTTTGATCGACTAGTTGTCTCAGTGTGCGAAGGCTTGCTGCCCTAGATCATTACAAAGGATTTGATTCCTTCTTTAGAATGCAATAAATGATAGAATAAAAGCTAAAAGAAAAAATATATGATGCATGAGGAAAATATCTCCTTTCCATTCCTGATATTGCCTCTTGATACGCCACGCATTTCCCATCATGCACATCTCTTTCTACTTGTTCAATTCACCTCTCACTTTCCACCTTAACTGCTTGAATTCCCCACTCTCTGCAGTTGGGAGTGAACAACTATGGTTGCTTGTCATGGAGTAGAGATCAAGATTGACCTAGCAGTATTTCATTACCTACTTGCATGGAGCTCCATGCCAAGGAATTACTGCTCCCCGAGTCCCAGACCTACATTTTCCTCATCGAGGATGTGCACACAAAGCAGTTGAGTTCATTCTTGTTGCCCATATAGTCCTTGGTTTCTTGTTACAGAGCTTTCAATAGGTTGATCCCTTTACCACTTCCAACTACTCTATTCCTTCATTCAATACCTCAGTTTCCAATCCATACACCTTTAAAGCTTTGTACCACAGTCTCGGAACATTACTCATCAATACTTTCACTCTTAAATACATTGAAAAAACAGCAAGTTCTGATATCCTTTGGCCCCTTTTGTTTAGCCCCTTTTGGCATTTCTTGACATAGGACCGAGGGCTATGACAAGAGGCTTAGCCTTAAGGTGTTAGGGTCTTTTGTTCCTACCCAGAGACCATTTTTTCTTTGTAAAGTGCTTCGCACCCCTAGTCCTTAATGTTCTTCTAGACCATGTGCTAGCCCAATATATTAGATCCCTCTTCATTGGAAGTTTTTCAAGTGCAACCTATTCTAAAGTGTCGATATCCTAAACCACTGATCTTTTACCTCTGATATGACTTCATTAGTTCCACGTGGAACCTAATGAGTGGTGACATGTGTAACTCAAATTTCCCCTTTAGGACAACTCAAAATGCCATAACTGACTACCATGTGTCCTTCTATATCGCCACATCATGTTGACGTCAGATGCCACTATAGCTTTATCAGAACCAACCATATGCTACTGCTCGTAGCCGATTGGGTCCAATCATATGCCGCCACGTGTGTCTTCTGGGAACCAATTATATGATGCCACATCTCCTACTCGAGGAGAGAGAAAAGGGCCCATCTTCGTTTGGTTTTACTGTGAAATCCTTTATAAACTTTTATTTGAGTCCCCCATTGATTTTACACTATCGGCACATTTCCCCTCTCGCAATGTCTAAAAGGTTGTAGCCTACAAAATTTCTAATTGTCGATTGTGGATCTTCTGAGGTTTCAATATTTTGATCTTCTAATCTCCTCCAAGCATTGAATTGTGATCGCTTATATGCCCAAACGTTCTAGTGTGTGATCACCAATATGTGTGACTATTGCTCGACTTCTGATATGCGATCAACGATATGTCAAGACCTCCGATATTACGATCTCTGATATTATGATATGCCTTCACAAGGCTTCAGTCCTTGAAACTTCAGAAGACCATAACTTTTGAACTAGGAGTCGATTTTTAGACTTCCAGATATCGTTGGAATGATTGTTTAGAGAACTTTCTAGTGGAGAGGGTCTTATTTAGGCTTTGAGTTCTTTTGAGGCTTGGAAGATGACTGCAAAATTCTCTTCTCATTTACGCTTTTGACAAATGAAAACACATTTTGCAGTAAGTGACAACATTGGCTTCAATTGGGGACAATGCCTTGCTTGCAAGGTGCTAAGAAATTGCATAATAGTAACCTTCACCATTGGGAATGGAGTCAAAAATATAATGAACCTATATAATAAAAAAAACTCCATTGAACTTTATTTTTTGTGAGTCTTTTTCCTCATATTACTGAAATGTAGAAATATAAACTTTAACAACTGGAAATTAAATTCTCATCTAGTGAGATTATTTATATGCAACTCTGTTATAGACATTTTTGTGCCTTACAGCATGAAGCATGAAATGTCAATAATCTAAGGGATCCAAAGTCCTTAAACATGTTGTTCCTACCCCTAGAGGAACAAGGTCAGCAAACCACAGCACTAAATATCAGTTCTCCACCTGAAAACACTCAAAAACAAGCTAATTCTGGATCATGTCAACTGCTCCACTGAGCATCTGCGCTGAATTTCCACTGCTCCACTTTGTACCTGCGCTGAATGTCAACTCCAATGAAGGCTACCTGCGCTGGGCAAGTTTGGCCAAGTGGCACAGTCATTCCTCAATGTGTCAATTCCCAGGAAGCTTCCAAAATGACACTTGGATCAGGGAATTCGCCTTGTGATGAGTAAGAGGATCTAGATCTCCAAGTGGAAGCAAGAACCTCCAAGTGGACTCAAGAACTGAAGAATAACTGAAGTGGGAGAGGACACTAGTCAGCTCCATGCCAAGCTCAATCTGACTCATCCTTTCTCCAAAACTCCTATATATAGAGCTCTCTCATGAGGTCTAGGGAGGCTGGAATCTTGTGAATGTAAGGAAGTGCTGTTGGTTTGAGTATAGAACTATTGGGTGATTTGCTTGAAGGAGGTGAAGAGGAGATTTCTTTCTACTGGGAGGTGTTGCTGGATTGGGCCTCTTATGGTTGTAACACTCTCAGAACTTTACTTCTTCCATTAATAAAGAATTTGAGGTTCTTCTATATGCATGTGTCTCAATGGTGAATTGTTATACTTGTGTATTTGATTTATTCTAATCCTTGAATCAATTATGAATGTATGCTTCTTGTAGTTTCCTTCTCTTGCCCTTTTGCAGGATCTTTGTGTAGCTGGGCCCGTGAAAGAGCAAGGAGCTGGGAGCAAGCAGCAAAGAGAGAAGATTGGATCAATCATTAGCGGAAGACAACGGTTAGTGGATCTCTTTCTCCCCTCTCTTACATCTCATAAAGAAGTAATCTCGAATAGCTTTGCTTTGATTGTTGTTGAGGTACTATCACCCTTAGAGTGGGATAGGGTCATTCCGTATTGGATACTTTTCCCAACAACAAATTGGCGACTCCGCTGGGGATCGTATCTTGTTGGTTGTTTGTGTTTTTTGCTATTCATTTCATAAACAAAGGGAGTACCGAATCGAACTGCATTTGGATCTTTCAAATGCAAAGTAGAGGGCAGCTACTCTAGCTCAGTTTCTGGGCAAGTTTATGATTTGAAGAGCTGATCCACAAGGACTCTAAATAGCTCTTAGTGATAGCTTTTCATCCTCCTTTTCATCCCTTAGTGTGTACTTGACTGATAGCTTCTGATTTGGCCAAAAACTGTGAATTTTTTAGCAATCTGTGACCCGGAAACCAAGAGAAACGAAAGTTTCGTTCTTCAGTGCAGGTGCTGTGAAGGCAGTCTGCATTTCAGCGCAGTTCCTGAAGGGGCTACTTGCGCTGAAGGTCAAACTGCTAGTGTACTACCTGCGCTGGACCAATTTTGCCTAGTGCTACTGGGGTTCCCTCCTGTTTATTGCCCTGTTTTCACCCTTGTTTTTGCAACCTGTTACCAGTCAATGTACCTACCTGAAACCAACTTTCGTTGCCACTATTTCGCCTCAGTTGTATAAAGAAATTGTGTTTGTTCTTTGTGTATTTCTTGTATCATTTGCAGTTTCCCATACCGAAAGTGAACTAGTCTTGCTGTGGCCTCTTAGATTTAGACCTGTGATTAAGTGTCGTTTTGATCTTAAGAGTTAGTTTATTTGCTGTTCATAGCTGATTGAGCTTTTGCTTTCGTCATATGGTTTGAATTTGTATATTTCTAGTGTCGAAACAAGTAAACCTTAAGGTGTCTTTTGATTTTGGACAAGCTTGTTTTCTTTCACTTGAAATTGAATTCGAAATTATACAACAGCTTTCTTTTTGTATTGCACCAACATTAAGAAGGAGAAAAGAAATACCTGCATTTTGCATTTTGCATATAAGTTTGTATGTTGATTTAGGGAAAAAGTGCATTAGTGTATGCTCTTTGATCTGTGTGAAAAGATGTTGTCTTTCTTTTCCCTCAGTAGTTAAGATTTTCATAAGTCGAAAAGATTGAAAAAGCTTGCTTCTCATCTTAGACTGCATTTAGGAATTTGTATCAAAAACATCTCGTGGTGAACCTTGAAAGGCAAACTTTAAAAAGATCAACTTAAAATATATTGAATGAACCTAACAACGCTTTGAAACATAACGCAAACACATAGAGGTCTAAGCTAGAGACGTGTTCCGGCATCGTTAAACGTAGTGACTGTCGATCTCGACGAAGGTGGGTGATTCCTCCTGAGAGTCGGTGACACTAATACGGACTTGTGCTCCCACGTACCGTTGCGTATATATTGGGAGACCCCTATAGGCATATATCTGTTATCCATAGGAAACCGTGTCGACCGCCCTACTGATCGCAATGCAGTGAACACAGCATTCACGAAGATCGACCACCCGTACCGTAAAACGTATTTTGTGGTTTTGCGAAAGGTTTGGCACACCCTCTGCCTAGATCTCCAGAGCAGTTTCTTTTGGCCTTTTTCAAACTCTATAACTGAAAAAGTCCAAACGAGCATTTGTCACTTCGGGCTCGTTAATACATCGAAGGAGACTAGAGTCATCTTTAGCTTTTTCTCGACTCTTAAAAAGTGAAAAAGCAAGTTGTGTCTAAAAGCGTCTAATAAAATTCATTCAATTCAGAAACACAAATTTCCCCTTTTAATATTTTGGTTGATCGAGTAATCCGCAATCGTGGAAGAAAGTCAATTGAAACCACGTCGTTCGCGGAGGCTTACGAGTCAACTGTCTTTGTCTCCGAAATCGAAAACAGTACGGACAAAGCGAACTCGTTTAACCGGTTCAAAATCTCCTATAAAAGTTAGAACAAGTGTTCCAACTGCATCTGAGGTTCCGGTTACTCCTAACATTTCTAGAAACCCTGCCTCTATAGAAGAAGTTCAACAGCCACAAAAGGACAGTAATATTGATCCTAGTCTGGGTGCAAATACTTGTATAACTGAACCTGTTCCATCTGTAACCGGTCCAGAGAGTTTTGTTCCTCAAACAATTGTCGCTGTCGAAACAACCACTTCTTCGGCACCAGAAATATTTTACGGACCTGACCGTCTTCCTCTTCCACTGGGTTTGATTGTGATAGAGGAAATTGCAGAGGATCCGCAAGCAAGTACTCCAACTCATTTTGGAGTCGGGGTCACTCTGTTTCCTTCATCAGAAGTTAATCCACCAAAAGTGGAAGTCCCTGTAGAATCGCTAGGAAATCTATTGGATAGACTTAAGATGTCTGAACAACCGTCATCATCTAGGACTGTGTCAAATGGCACAGTGACAGCAGAAGTCCCTACCGTCACTCCGATGATGATTGCCGGCATACCAGCTGTCCCAACTATCTCTCCACAGCTAGAAGGCGTCCACCAAGGGACTATTTCGACAAAATGGTCTGTTCCAGTTTGTTCATCCGGAGTAATACCCGACAACTCTTATGTTGAAACTCGCCAAATTGATCCATTTGGAGGTCAATCTGGGCAATCAATCCCCTTGAGTTCAGGATTGATACCGTATGGGGGGAAATATGCCCTTTCATTACCCCCTCCGGGAGGGTACCCATACATGAGTTCACAATAGTGTTCAGGTTATACTGGAATTGCATCAAGTAGTTGGGTACCTATGCTACCTCAACAACCAAGGGTTGTATATTCTATGCAACAGTGTGTACCTATGACGAACATCCCAACCACACCGGCTATTGTAACAGTGTCACAAGTTCAAGCGATACCTGTTGCATGCCAACCTCAGATTTCTCAGGTTGTAATGCAACAGCCACTTGATCATGGGTCACAACCACAATCACCAACTGGTGGGGCGACACAGGTCCAAACGAGTACAATTACCCCACACCTCGGTCCAATGGTTAGCATAGCACAACAGAACATGGCGTCACAACCATGGCTTGTGCAATACCAACAACCGCAATTCCAGCAGGTGTACCAAGGTTCTGAGGAGCAGATCTTTGAGAATAGTGGACAACCGTATATCCAAAACGGTCAAAACCAACCACTTTACAGTGGTCAAGTCCACCAACCGTATCAGTCATACCAACATCAATTACATTATGCTGGTATGCAAAGGCCCACTGCTCAAGCGATTCCATCGTACCCGGGTTACGCTTCGCCTAACCCGAATCAACAGTTACCATTCGTGGCGACTTTAGAGTTACCCGATTTACATCGTTTAACAAACGATCTGATTGCTTATGCCCCTTGGTGGCCAACGATACCTCACAAACTTCCGTCTGACATTCCTAAATTCAATGGAAATCCAGGTGAAGACCCGTCGAATCACGTGATGACTTTTCATCTGTGGTGTTCATCAAACACCCTAAACGACGATTCGATAAGACTTCGCCTTTTTCAGAGGACATTGACAGGTCCAGCGGCTAAATGGTATATTGAATTGCCAAGAGCCTCTTTCGACAATTTTAGTTCCCTAGCCACGACTTTCTTAACCCATTTTCAATTACAAATAAGGTATGAAACGGGGACAAAAATATTAACCAACTTCAAATAGACAACTGCCACCCATATATCTGATCATATACATGAGTGGCGTCGTCGTCGTAGGATGGTGAAAACATATGTTCCCGATCAGTTATTAGCTGAATGGTTTATAAAGTCGTTACTTCTGGCTATTACGGAAGATGTGGCCAAGGGGGGAGTCATAACAGAGGAGCAAGTAATTGATCGTGCACAGTATTTGGACTTAGTTTATACTCAATCCGGCACACTCTACGACAAGATACCTGACGCCCCTAGACCAGAGTTTTCAATTCCTTCTCCTCCTAAATCAAATAGTGACTCTCATGCCGGTGACGGCGTGATTGGCACGGCAAACACGAAATCGATAAAGGCTTCGTCAAAGAAAGCCCGTAAGAATTCGGATCAAAATGCAAAAGAAGAAATTCTTGCTTCGGAAGTTAATGCCGTATCAGAAGATAAGGGCAAAGAAACCAATCAACCAGGAAGAAAGAAAAAGCAAAACAAAGGGAAGAAGAAAAAACAGGGTGAGTCATCCCCTGGGAAAAATTCTTCAAACCCTCCTGGGAAAGGGAAACAAAATTATCCATGTCAAATATGTGATGATGAGGATCATTACACAAAGAATTGCCCATTCAAAGCTGAGTTAAAGAGGTTCTTTAAAAGTTTCCAAACCTCAGTTGTGTTAACTGATCCATTTCCCAACCCAGGTCAAAATCTGGATGATAGCGGAAATGCTTCCCCGTCGCAAGTCCTTATGTTGCCGGTTTCAAAACAGCAGAATGATGCTTTGATTTCGACAAGGAACAAAGATTATGGGAATCCTCAGCTGTCGCACGAAAAAGGTAAAGATCAACCAAGTAGTTCGACAACAACTTCGACAGAAGTTGTACCACCCATCATCCCTGAATTAACAATAAAACCGCCAAAGGGTGTAGTACACAAGTCGACATTTAATCCTCGCGCCAGAACGGCGCAGCATTATAACATAGTGGAAGATTTGGCACAATCGCCATCCGCTATGTCGACTCTTGAAGTATTACAAAATTGTCCAACCCAAAGGCAGGCCTTGTTATCAGCAATTGGTGGGGTTGATCCTAAGGATTCCAATCTTGCATCCTTTGATCACAAGGGATATGATCCTCAGTTACCAGCTCAGCTAGCTTTCCTTATTCAAGTGAAATCCCTTAACAAAACTGTTCACAGAACAATAATTGATGAGGGAGAATCGACATATATTATGTCGATGAGTTGCTGGAAAACTTTAGGATCTCCAACCTTGTCGCGATCATCGATGACATTAAAAGCTTTCGACGGAAGGACTTATACCCCTTACGGTATCCTTAATAACTTAAAAGTTGAACTAGGAGGAAAGACAGTAGAAATTGATGTTGAGGTCATTGATGGAAATCTTGACTATAACATCCTACTGGGTAGACCATGGATTTATGCCATGGCAGCTGTTGTGTGGACTTATTTTAGGAAGATCGCATTCCCGTTTGAAGGAGGGATTACGATCGTCGACCAACAGAATTTCCTCCCTAATGGTTCACAGGTTACAGGAAGCATTCCCATGATCCATGAGAGCAACCATTCAATTCAAGATATCGAAGTAGGATTATTGAAAGACCCCACATTGATGGGAACTTTCGTGCTACCACCTCCTATTAATATGGGAAATATACCGTTTGTAGCAACCTGCAACATGATATCTTCCACGAAGGTCAACATGGATCTTTCAATGGTTTTTCCCCCAAGCCCTTTAGAAATATTGTAGCAATCAATGTTTCAAGCATGGGAGGCGAGCCCAAATCAACGCTTGTCAAGCGTTTGGGTAGATAGGTCTAGAGAATATGGAACCCCATTAGATCCTTGGTCGAAAGTACATGGGATTGACGAAGGAATCTTACAATCAATGATGATTCAGGGGGCACCATGGAATGATCACCACCATCGTTCCCTTCTTCCGTAATATGAAGAAGATACTCAAAGTGACCTTTATCGCCCTTCAGTTTTTGAATTCCTAACGAATACTGTAAACACGGTGGATTCTGAGCGAAACCTATCCAATATTGAAGAGACTATAGCCATAAATATCTGGACTAAAACAGATGTTGTAGAGAATATTTATGTCGGCAAAGGTTGTTCCCCTTTAGAATTGGAAATATATAACGCTCTTTTTCGTGAATTTAGAGATGTCTTTCCTTGGTCATATGATGAAATGCCAGGCATGGACTCGAGTATCGTTGAACATGAAATTAAAATGTATCCTGATGTCAAACTAGTAAGACAACGGCTTCGACAGGTACACCCCAAGAAAGCCGCTGCCATTAAGGCGGAGGTTGAAAAACTCCTCCATGATGGATTCATCTACCTGGTTCCTCTAACCGATTGGGTATCGAATATTGTCCCTGTTATGAAGAAACAAGGGACGATTAGAGTGTGTGTCTATTATAGGGATGTAAACCAAGCTTGTCCGAAGGACAACTACCCTACACCCTTCATCGACCAGATAATTGATGAATGCGCCAAATGTGAAATCTTTTCATTTATGGATGGATTTTCTGGGTATAATCAAATAAATATCCGCCCACAGGACTAGTCAAAGACTGCATTTATTTGTCCGTGGGGCACATTCGCTTATCGAAAATTACCCTTCGGTTTAAATAACGCAGGGGCGACGTTTCAGAGGGCGATGAATTATGCCTTCCATGACATCAAGAATATTGTTCAACCTTATCTCGACGATCTTCCGGCTCATTCGGGAAAGCGGACTGATCATCCGCAGCATTTAAGAGCGCTATTTCTACGTTGCCGACACTACAAGATAAGACTCAATCCGCACAAATGTGTGTTTTGCGTCGGTTCTGGTCGCTTACTTGGCTTTGTAGTCTCTAAGGATGGGATTCGTCTCGACCCCTGCAAGGTTCAGGCAATCATTAATTTTCCTCCACCTTCAAATTTGCTTCAGTTTCAGAAACTCCAAGGGAAAGCAAACTTTCTGAGGAGGTTCATTCCAAATTATGCAGAACTTGCTAAGGGTTATACTCGTCTTTTGAAAAAGGATGTACCTTTTGTCTGGGACCAGGTAGCGCAAGCTTCCTTTGATGCTCTGAAAGATTGTCTAGTAAAAGCATCATTAATGTACGCCCCGGACTATCAAAGAGATTTTAACCTGTATCTGGCTGCAGTGGATACGACCATTGCAATGGTTTTAGTTCAAGAAGTCGATGGAATTGAACATCCTATCTATTATTTAAGTAAAAACTTAAACGACACAGAAAGTAAATATTCTTATGTTGAAAAACTAGCGCTTGCAGCTGTTCAAGCAATTCAAAGGTTTCGACATTATGTCCTCCTTCGGAAAACTACCATCTTGTCAGATTGCAACCCCATGACTTATATACTATCGCGATAGTTGCTGGGGGGAAAATATTCAAAATGGATAGCGATCCTTCAAGAGTTTGATCTGGAATTTGTAAAATCCAAATCAAAGAAAGCCCTAGTTTTCGCAGAATTATTATGCGATCTCCCATCGTCCTCCAACGATGAAACATTGGAAGAGTCAATCGTGGACGAAAGTTTGTTTCTGATATCTGTAAGCGATGAGTGGTATGGAGATATCATAGTTTATCTCCAAACCCAAAAGTTTAGGCCTAACACCTCTCGCTCCGAACAAAAACGTATACGATACCAATCAAAAGACTACATGATCGTCGGTGATACACTTTACCATCGTGGTGTCGATATAGTTCTGAGGAGGTGCCTTACCCATAAGGAGGCCGAAAAAGCCCTGAATGAATGTCATTCAGGCACATGCGGGGGGCATCAGTCTGGATATGCAACAGCACAAAAAATCTTACGAGCAGGATACTTCTGGCCAACCATGTTCAAAGATTGCATAACCGCAGTCAGAAGTTGCCATGCTTGTCAAATTTTTGATAGCAAAACCAGACGACCACCCGCACCTTTACAGCCAATAGTTGCTGTTGGGCCCTTCGCCAAGTGGGGCATCGATTTCATGCAATGTAACCCCACCTCGACCGGGGGGCATGGGTATATTATATTCGTTGTTGACTATTTTACCAAATGGGCCGAGGCGATGCCTACATTGGATAACACTGGTGAAATAGCTGCCATTTTCTTTTTCAATCATGTAGTCGCCAGGTTTGGGGTACCACAGGCTATAGTTACAGATCATGGGTCGCATTTTCGCAATCACATGATGGTCGAATTAGCTGCCAAGCTAGGGCTATCTCACGACAGCTCTACCCCATATTATCTGCAAGCCAACGGACAAGTTGAGGCAATCAACAAGGTCCTGAAGCATATGTTGCAAAGGATGATCGGGGTTCATAAAAGAAGATGGCACCTAATCCTGTACTCAGCTTTGTGGGCTTACCGAACCTCAGTAAAGAACGCAACCGGGTTCACACCTTTTCAACTGGTGTATGGCCTGGAAGCAGTCTTGCTAATCCAGTGCGAAATTTCATCACTTAAACTCGCAATCGATCTTCTCCCTGGAACTTTAGAAGAAGAGGCTCGTTTCTTGGAATTAATCCAATTGGATGAAACTCGTCGTGATGCCACTTTGGCTAATGAGGTCCATAAGAAACGAGTCAAGGCTCAATTCGACAAAAATGTCAAACCCCGTGTCTTCTCAGAAGGTGATTTGGTCTTGCTTTATGACCAAGAATCCGATAAATTGGGAGCAGGTAAATTCAAGTCCTTATGGATGGGCCCCTATATTGTTAAAAGGGTGTTAGCAAAAGGAGCCTACGAGTTAATGGATTACGATGGAATTCCACTGGCGCAGCCCCGCAATGGGCTGTACCTCAAGCGTTACTATGCTTAAATAGTAACCTGCATGCTTTTGTTGTATTTTGTTTTCTCTAAAGCATTTGTTCTGGTCGAGTGATCCACCTTTTCCATTTGTTGCAGATGTCGAACCTTCTGGAGACATGTGTTGGATATGCCGACGGAGCGAGTCGTAGTTCGCGGAACCTATCCTCCGCAGCCTGGGCCATTTTTGATCCAAGCGGCGAGTTAGTAAGTTTCAGAGGTGTATGTATTGGGTAATCAGCGAATAACATCGCTGAGTATAGCGCATTGATAGAACTACTCTCTGATGCCATCACACGTGGCATACGCCGACTAATTGTCAGGCTAGACTCACAGCTCGTAATACTACAACTCAATGGTATATATTCTGTTCGCAATCCAGCTATTTATCGCATGTTCCTAAGGGTTAAGATCTTGGAAAGACGATTTGATTCAATTCAATATCAACATATTTCTAGAAACTTAAACACATTAACTGACTCATTAGCAAACTATGTGTTAGATAGACATTTGCAACATTTATAAAAGGGACACATCATCAAAGATTGTACATATGGATCATATAACTCAAACAGAATAAAAGTCAAAAATCAAAATATATAAGATGTTTATATAAGTTCATACATAATGTTCTGTAACCAACACAAAATTGGTCATATGACCCAAAACTCAAAAAGATGCTAGGGGGCACCCTAGCCTAGTGGTGCTCATGATAGCACGTCACGGCCTGTGCAATCATGCGCAAGAGACCAGTGGTGTGTCGCTGCAGCTGTAAAGGCAACTCATCAATCCTCACATCGGGAATGCCGAGAGTAAGGCTCTCAACCTGCTCGTGCACAGCTGTAAGGGTCTCAGTATCGTCAAGGTCGCGAATAACATCTCTCCTAGCAGGCTCCACTGCCGGGGTAGCAACTGGCGGTCTCGGATGAACTGCTGGACGAACAGGACCAATATCTGCATGCACCCAAGAGTATGATTAAAAGTCTTGATAGAATAAAGCACAACAACTTTATAAATAAGAACAGTAAACAGTAATGTGGTCAAAGAGTTTACCAATGGCGCCCCACTATTCGCCATTCGGTAGCACCAAATCTGGATCACCTCGGAAATCCATACCCACATATGGATACTCGGAAAACGCCATCTCCTGGCGCTCGAACCACCTGAAGAAGGCCTCAGTAAAAGTAATCTTAGGTTAACCAGCATGCCTAGACATGTGATCAACCCACCTCTGCATGCGTGGCTCGGTCGGAGAAGGCAAGTCAAGTATGATGTACTGAGGCTGCATCAGTGGGATTTTCTCCAAGGCGAAGGCAGTCAGAATAGAACCAAATCCAAAGTTCAGCTTCCCGTCCTTTACCTTAGTCAATTGACTTTTCATCTGAACAAGTATTGCATCACACCAGTTGAATACTTTCGGTTGGAGACACTCCAAGGCGCGCTGCATATAAGATCTGTTGGCAACATGTAGAGCTGCGCTACCGGCCATCCTACCAATGGTGTACAGAATGGACCTGAGAGCCCGATCAGTAATCTCATGGATAACAATCTTGCCGTCTCTGCTCGGCTGAGAACCTTCCCTGCAATACTGGCGTACATAATCTCTGGTGGAATCAGTCCCCCGAGCCGTACCTGACAAGGAAATGGGGGCACCTCGTCTTGACAACCCAGTCAAGAAGTACATGTCCTCCATGGTCAAGGGGATGGACTTTCCCCTAATCTGGAATACTTGGTTAACAGGATCCCAAGCATCAAGCATATACTGCAGTAAAGAAATCTGTGCTCTCATGCTAGAGATACGAAAGAACTTCAGCAGGCCACAGTTTCGCAGCGCGTTCACCGTGACCGAGTCATGGAGGGAAATCATGTCCTCCTCTTCATGTTCTCGTTCTCGCCACGTAAGGGACATTTTTTTCAAAGTTCCCTGCAAAGCAAGCAAGAGAAGGAGTAAGTTCCTGATTTCGATGAAAAACTGGAGAAATTTCATCAAAAAATGACCTGAAAACCCATTTTTCTGAGCCCAGCATAGGCAGAGAGTCTCCCACCTGCGCTGAGGGTCAGGCTGCCTTAAGGCAGCTTGACCTTCAGCGCAGGTTTCGAAAGGGGAACCTGCGCTGAAACTAGGGCGCCCTGGCAAAACCCTAGGGGCTCTGAAAGACTGGAAAACAGGCATGAAACTGGAAAAGAAAACCATGAAAAGAAAGAGCTAGGTTTTAGCTCCTACCTAGTCCAGATGGCGCCGAAAATCGTCCGCAGAATCTCCCGGAATTAGCTTGTGAAAATCAAGGGGGAAGAGGCACCTCCAGAGCTCCAACAAACAAAATGCAAATGAAATGGTAAATGAGAGGTAAAAACACCTTTTAATGGCTTTTTACGCAGTTTAAAGTGAAATATTAGGGTTATAATCTCATTTTCATGCAAATATTATTCATTTCTAACAAAGTTTGTTGCAGCAATTGAAAATGCAGTACTATACTTGAAAAGAGAAAAGCTAGTAATGGTAAAAAATCAAAATTTGACCATATAACCGAGCAGTTTTAGCACATAGTTCATGCTCGTTAAAAAATAAACATAAGATTGAGCAAGAGTTTCCTCCAGAGTTTAAGCTCATTAAAAAATGAACCTATTCTGGTAAATAACCATTGTGATCGTAAATTTATTAGCCATAAAAAGCCTTGGTCGTGTTTGCACCTGCCACCTCCATTCCATTTGGCCGATCGTTCACCCCCATATGATTGTTTACCCATTTTGAGGAACAGCTGCGAAGAGTGATTTCACTTAGCCATCCTTGTGACACTGCCGTGATTGGAAAATTCCAACCTGTACCTGGAATCTGCTGCTATCCCTGTTTATCACTCGTTCCTCAAAAGACGAGTCTTCTTTGAGCTCTTTTCTCCTGACTCGTAAAATATGAAAAGTTTGCCGAGTTTTGGCCTTCCAGCTCGTTAAAGTGACCGGAAGAGCTATCCCACCTCTAGATTTTAATCTTTTTGGACCTGAGGGATTATTACACAAAAAGGTCGAGCGCTTGTTTTATTCGGCTCGTTAAAATTATCGAAAACTCATCCCTTCTGTATTGTTTTACACTTTTTCGGACTTAAGGGATTAGATGACGAAAAAGGAATTTTGGAGTTAACTTTCTGTACCTTTTCAGACTCTCTAAAAATGAAAAGGACCGAGTTTTCTTTGTCGTTAGACTCGTTAAAATGATTAAATAGCGACAAACTTGTCTTTAGACGAGAACGAGTTTCCCTATCGCTAGGCTCGTTAAAACATAGCGATGGGCTTGCCCGAAGGGCAGGTTATAGAACAAGCATATGTTATCCTCCTCAAGCTTGACAAAAATAAAGAGGTACTGGTCAGAAATGACTGGGGAAAATTTGGGAGAACCTCAAAGCTTTAATGGTAGCAAGTCGCTCTTGAACATGACACTTTTCCTCTGTATCACATCGGGTTGGGTTGTTTCATTCACCGGTCTCATCACCATGGTCTTCACCAAACCATCCACATTTGGGGTAACGCTACTGATCCATCGCATCAGTGTCGTTATATGTTCAAGAGATGTTGTTTAGAAAGAGTTAACCGTGTCCCATCCACTACCATACATTATCCTTCATCCACCCATGATCGCCACCCTGAATCATATTTCACAGATTGTTTCCACCTCCACTAAAATCATTAGCTCCGTTCCGTGTCACTGATGTGGGATTCATTAAGGCCCTCCTTTGACGGATTGCTTCTTGTCGACTTCAGCTCATTATCCAAGAAGTTGATCTAGGAACACCCCCCTCGGTACTTTGAAGCTTGCATGCCTCAATGGCAAGTTTCTCACTTCCGGCGACAGGTATACATCAATGACCTTCGACCAGAATATTTTGCGTGGTGTTCGACACCAAGTCCTTTATTCACACCATGTGAATTGTACTGCAGTACCTTCAGGGTCATTATCATTATCGGTGATTCCTCTTGCGCTTGTTAACGGTTTACATTATTGACCGGTAATCAAGCGATGTCTTTCCATGTTCGACTTCAGCGCAATTCTCACATGGATCGACTTGTTCTTAGAGTGAAAATCGAACGAGTTTGAAGACCCCGGATCTAGTTTCATCCATCCGGGCTGCGATATATGTTCGGGAAATATAAAGACATTTGATATGTACATCATTACAGCAGATGATCATCCTACTCAAAGGATGATAATTTCAGTAGAGAATTATCAGTCTACCATCAGACGATCGTCTGTTATATGTACCAAAATGAATTTATAAAGCTAAGCATGGGAATGCCCGCCTCAGCTAGATCATGAAATAAGAATGAAAAATAATGTATTGTATTTTATTTTATTACAGGTCACCTCTCAGCGATTGAATGAACTTCGGATCCTCCTGATAAAGCATTTCACCCGATAAACGACCTCATACTTTAGGGGGCAACTGTTATAGACATTTTTGTACCTTACAGCATGAAGCATGAAATGTCAATAATCTAAGGGATCCAAAGTCCCTAAACATGTTTTTCCTACCCCTAGAGGAACAAGGTCAGCAAACCACAGCACTAAATATCAGTTCTCCACCTGAAAACACTCAAAAACAAGCTAATTCTGGATCATGTCAACTGCTCCACTGAGCATCTGCGCTGAATGTCAACTGCTCCACTCTGTACCTGCGCTGAATGTCAACTCCAATGAAGGCTACCTGGGTTGGGCGAGTTTGGCCAAGTGGCACAGTCATTCCTCAATGTGTCAATGCCCAGGAAGCTTCCAAAATGACACTTGGATCAGGGAATTCGCCTTGTGATGAGTAAGAGGATCTAGATCTCCAAGTGGAAACAAGAACCTCCAAGTGGACTCAAGAACTGAAGAATAACTGAAGTGGGAGAGGACACTAGTCAGCTCCATGCCAAGCTCAAGCTGACTCATCCTTTCTCCAAAACTCCTATATATAGAGCTCTCTCATGAGGTCTAGGGAGGCTGGAATCTTGTGAATGTAAGGAAGTGATGTTGGTTTGAGTATAGAACTATTGGGTGATTTGCTTGAAGGAGGTGAAGAGGAGATTTCTTTCTGCTGGGAGGTGTTGCTGGATTGGGCCTCTTATGGTTGTAACACTCTCAGAACTTTACTTCTTCCATTAATAAAGCATTTGAGGTTCTTCTATATGCATGTGTCTCAATGGTGAATTGTTATACTTGTGTATTTGATTTATTCTAATCCTTGAATCAATTATGAATGTATGCTTCTTGTAGTTTCCTTCTCTTGCCCTTTTGCAGGATCTTTGTGTAGTTGGGCCAGTGAAAGAGCAAGGAGCTGGGAGCAAGCAGCAAAGAGAGAAGATTGGATCAATCATTAGCGGAAGACAACGGTTAGTGGATCTCTTTCTCCCCTCTCTTACATCTCATAAAGAAGTAATCTCGAATAGCTTTGCTTTGATTGTTGCTGAGGTACTATCGCCCTTAGAGTGGGCTAGGGTCATTCCGTATTGGATACTTTTCCCAACAACAAACTCCTACTTATAGATAGGGCTTAATCACCCAATTGAGGTCAGCCTTCCAATCATACCAACACAGCATTAGGGTACTAGACCTTATGCCATCATTCCTTAGAAATTCAACCATTAAAATAGATATGTACTACATAAAATATTTGGACAAAATTTTGATATGTTCCACCAAATTGATAGTTGATGCTCGACTCTTTTAATATCCTCCATGAACCTTCTAATTGGGGTGTGTTCATGAAAATGAGTGACTAAAATAGTCATGTAATGATCCAGGATACTTTCTCTTATAGATGTATGAAAATAATCACATGTAAAAATTGTAGCTTAGCATAGAAAACTTAATCTGTACACAAGAAAAGAAGCAAAAACACATAAAAGCGTGAAGGAAGACACACAGTCTTGATAACGAAGTTTTTCCGACTTGGACTACGTCTTCGATCCCTGCTCCATCAATGGGGAGGCATTTATATATTAAATGGCATGAAAAGAGAGAACATAATCATCTTCTACATAAAAAGATGCTTATACCTCCCTTCAGAAAGATTGCTGAGAAAAGAAGAACTCAGATGGAGAGATGGATAGCACCACTGCATCTGTGGCATCGAGAGGGGTAGAAACCATATAAAATTTGCCCAATTTAGACAAAATGATGAATCGGCCCTCCTATAAGTTGTTGCCTCAAATTGTGCACCAGAAAATCCTCTCTCGTGCCTTTTCTAATCATCGGCTTTTATAATCTACTTTAGGACAAAGGCTGCTGAAATCAGAGGTCATTTAGTTCAGAATAGAATTTGAAGGATTGAAGGATCAATGGGTACAACTACCCTTTAAAACTAGCATTTTCGTCGTTTTAAACGATAATACATAAAATACTCGTAAAACACTAAAAAACCTAACGGAAACCTTAAGACCCAGACCTCAAATTTATCAAATCGGGATGATATACCCATCGGTTCTGGCCCCCATATCACAAGCGGTGCATTGCTGGAGAAAAGGTCCTGTCAGCGGGGATTGTCGACTGCCGATGGCCGATATTGGAATCATCCAATCGCAATCACTACGGCCTGGGCTCTTCACTAATCGTCAATACCGATGTCGATTACTGATCTGATCGCTCCTCCAATTGCCGATCATGATCGCCAATCGAATATGCTCGGTTCCGATAACGCGCTCCAATCACTTACCTTCCTCCAACCTGATAGATTGGCGGTCACTGATCGAAGGTTGTGGAATCTTCCCTCTACACTTTTTTTGATGATATTCCCCTATAGAAGGCTTAAAACCATGAAAATGCCTCCTTTTCAAAGGGGTAATAAAATCTTCTTTCTGCCATAACTTCCTCATCCAGACTCGAATTGGAATGTCATTTCCACTATTGGAATCAAGGTGACGAGCACTTTGAATTGATGTCAAGATATTCACTTTTCTACCACTTTGAATTTTGAGCTTTTCCATACCATTGTATCTGAAGATCCACCTGGATCAATCCTCCCCATTGAGGAGCTTTTGGACCACCAAAAGATTTCAATAGTCAATTGGTAAGTGAGGGAATTTTTCCCTCACCGTTTCCTTCTCCAGCCATTTGGCCTTGCTAGGGTGCATTCCCTTAAAACCCACTTGAAGGTAGTCCACATCTCCTTGTCGTGAAGTCCTGGTCCTTCTGTCAAGGATGATGTCTTCTGGTAACTCATCGAGATATTCTAGAGAAAAATCATCAACTGTAAGAACTGTGCCCACCTCATTTATGTCCATGATTAATGGTGGCTCATATATCTTTAAGTTATCTACATTCACTATTGAGTACATCTGCAAATAAATCAACAAATGAAGATAAAAGACATTGTTTCCAATCTTCTCCAATATGGTGAATGGACCATACCGGATTGGTCTCAACTTCTTCCCTTCTCCCTTAATCCTGTCTTTGCTGATATGGAACCACACTTTTTCGACCAATTGAAATTGATGGTTGACTTGGTGTTTGTCATGTCGAGCCTTGTAACGGGCTTGAATTTTCTCCAACTGCTCTTGCATTTCTTGGTGAATCTGTTGGATTCACTGAATGAACTACTGAGCTTTGTCCCTATCATTACGTCCACTAGATCCATCTTCTCTTTGAAAGACCATATCAAAAGGGTCCTTTGGCAGGTAAAAAAAGCATGTCTCAAATGGTGAATGCTCTGTAGGTGAATGCACTGCTCGGTTGTAGGAATGTTGTACATATGGGAGATTTCCAACCCACAACTTGGGATGTTTCCCACAATAGCCTCATAACAAGTGTACCATAGTAAAATTTACAACCTCTGTCTATATGTTAGTCTACAGATGAAATGTCGTGCTTCTTTTCAATTTGGTGTCCATCGTCTTCAACAAACTGGTCCAAAACTCTCCAAGAAAGCGAGAGTCCCGATCTGACACAATTGATGTGGGTAATCCAAAATGGATCCAAACATGCTGAAAGAAAGAGAAGCAGTCTGCTCTGCAGTGATCTCCTTTTTACAAGGCATAGGAATACACATCTTGCTAAAATGGTCAACAACGACATACAAATAGTCGTGACTCTTTTTAGACAAAGGAAAACCTCCTACAAAGTCCATTGACACACTTTCCCATGGACGACTCGGAATAGGGAGTGGTGTGTAGAGCCCAAGTTTTCTATTAGAGGGATTTGAAACAGAACACATCACACAACCCTTTATAGAGCGAGTCACAATGTTTTTCATATGAGGCCAAAAACAAAATATTTGTAGATGAAATAAAGTCTTTTCGACACCAAAGTGTCTAAACACAAGAGAGGTGTGGGCCTCTCGAATTACATGAACTCCTTCCCCTGTGGGAATACACAATTTACCAAGGAGATATAACAATTTCCCCTACAAGTGATAGTTTTCCAGTTGTGAACCATGGGTTAGTTTTGCATAAATCTCGTTAAAGTCATCATCGTTAGCATATTCTTTAGCATAACTGTCAAAATACAAGGAAGCATTATGCAAAATAACAGAAGAAAAAATAATATGGCGAGATAGCATATCGACCACTTTATTGTTAGTGCCCTTCTTATACTTTATTACCAGATGAAACTGTTGAAGAAACCCATCCACTTGAAATGACGAGATTGCTGCAACTTGGTTTGTGACTGAAGGTACTACAAGGGTTGATGATCTGTATGGATGATGGTCTCCTTGTCGATCAATTAGTGTTTCCACTTTTTCAAACTCTGCACCAAGTCATAAAGCTCCTTGTCATAAGTTGGATAGTTTATCAAAGCTTGGGAAAACTTCTTGAATGGTAACAAATCGACTTCTTTTGCTGCATTAGTACAGCTCCCATGGCATAACCGCTAGCATCGATTTTGATATTGAATGGCTGTTGGAGATTGGGTAAGGCCAAGACTGGTGCAGTGCTTATCTTTTCCTTCAATGTTTCGAATGACTTATGTTGTCTTCCTCCCCATTGGAGGACCTATTTCACAATTGTCAATGTGTGCAAAGGTGCTGCAATAACAGAGAAATTAGCAATAAATCTCCTCCACTACTGGACTGCACCTAAAAGGCTACGGGCCTTGGTTACACTAGTAGGCTTAGGCCAACTTACAATTGTTTCAACTTTAGAGGGATCAATCTTTAATTGACCATGACCAACAATATGACCTAGGTAACCCAAAGAGGTTTTCCCGAACTCACACTATGACAACTTTACAAAGAGTTTTTCTTTTTTCAGTACATCAAGCACTTTCTTTACATGACACACATGTTCAACCCAACTCTTACTAAAGACAAGTATATCATATAAATATACAACAACAAATTCATCAAGGAAAGGTCGAAAGAGATAATTCATGACTCTCATAAAAGTCACTAGAGTGTTACAAAGCCAGAATGGCATCACCATCCATTCGAACAACCCCTGTTTGGTATTGAAGGCAGTTTTCCTCACGTCCTACTCTGCAGTTCCAACCTAGTGATAACCACTGCGCAAATCCAATTTTGTGAAATGAACAACATTCTTTAACTAATCTAATAAGTCATCAATGCATGAAAGAGGGTAGTGATTTTTCACCATAATTTTGTTTAGCACACGGTAATCCATGCACATCCTCCATGTGCCATCTTTCTTTGCGACTAAGACAATTGGTGATCCACACGGAGAAGTGGTTGGCCTGATGACTCCTTGGTCTAGCAATTCCTGCACCTGTTTCTTGATTTCCTCCATCTCAATGGTCGACATCCTGTACATGCAAATATTTGGCAAAGGAGAGTTATGCTGCAAATGGATTTCATGTTGTATTTCCCTCTTCGGAGGTAATCCCCTCAGTTCCTGAAACAACTCATCATAATTAGAAATTAATTCAGCTAATTCGTGTTTATGTTCCTGACCATAGCCCTAGAAAGCATTAGCTAATTTTGCCTCTTTTTCCCTTACAACCATAAGCATGCAACCCTTACTAGAATTCACCAGTCTTTTCATTTGTCCAATGCTTACAAGGCTGGCATTGATTTTATTTTGATGAGCCCTTACTATATATTCTACCCCATATTTTGTGATTTGGTATTTGTTTTGATGATGGAAAAAGATTGCCTATCATACAGATATGGACTCCCTAACACCATGCCTTAGATATCCAATACTATTACATTTAGTTCTACTTCATCCACTAGCTTAGAAGGGATCACAAATTTGACTTTACATTGCTTGGTGACATTCAGTTTTGCTTTATCATGTATCCATCCAAGTGGGTAAGGTTTCAGATGTGGTTTTGTTTCTAAGCCGAGTTTCTTTACCAAGGATTCTGCAATTAAGTTTGCTTGGGACCCAGTATCAAACAGAGTTTCAAATTTAGTATGATTTACCACAACTCTGATATGAAACAGTTGAATTCTCTTCCAATCATTAGTAAGGGACTCATTTATAGAGCCAGTGCCTTCATGCAATTTAGAATTAACATGAGGTGTAAGAGTACCTTTTGTTCTTCTTGCTGTGATCAACTCTTCATCTTTGGAATCCGATCCAAAGTCCTGTTGTGCAATCGCCAGTTTCTTCTACTTCCTGTTACACAAAAATATCGTCACCATGATTATTTGCAGTCAGTATGGGTCTATCATCACTTGTACTGTCCTCCTGAGTAAGTCTAAGACCTCAGCTCTTCAAATCAAGCTTTCGAAATGACAGAAAGACATTAAAAATCAATGTAACTCTGGTTCTGCACTTTCTCTCATGGCCACCTGCGGTCCCGCACCTTCTGTGTACAAAAGCTACGTACCTACCCGCTCTGTCCCTAATGGTGTAGGTGCGGACCACTATGAAATTCAAAAGGCGCAAGTTTTATCTTAAAAAAATCACTTTGGGTTAATTCTAGAGTTTTCTAGAAGGAATTTTGACGTGGAGTGTTCGCTCTGAGGTGGTTCATGCATCCCAAAAGAGAAGGAGCTAATCCCTTGACTAAAGGAGCTATCCCTTTGAAGGAGGGCTTTATCCCTTTGAAGGAGGACCTAGTAACTTCCCTCCATTGCACTATAAATACAGGCATTGGGGTGAGGACTAGAGAGGTTAGAAGCTTAACATTTTGAGGGTAAATGCTGGTGAAATTAAGACTTCCTAGTTGAGCTTAAGAGGAGAGATTACATACCTTTTTGGCTTCATTGGGGAGTGAGTGAAACTTGTCAAAGTAGAGGAGACTTCTTGTTGGACCCTGGGAGGAGCTTGTACAGCGTTAAGGCAAAGGTTGTAAGGTTATTCTTCTTTTGAATGAATACAATCAAACTCATTTTTCTCAACAAGTATCTCATGTTATTTGTTTCATGGACTCCTTGACTTTCATGTTAAATATGTTTTAAGCAATTAGTTTTTCAGGTGCTATTTAATTTGTTTACCTTGTTTGTGTTTGCAGATTCGTGAAAAGGAACTCATTGGAATCAAAGGAGCGAGGGCATCCACAAGCTTGCGTTGGACCAAAGGTAGGCCCTAAAAACACTTGTTTGCTATTGTTTATTAAAGCATATTTAGGGAAAGATAGTGTCTAGTTGGTTTGCTTGTCATTAGTTCTTCTTTAAATTCTAGGAAGGTCTATCTTGTCCACAAGATCGACTCATTCCGTGCGAGAAAATGACGTCTCAACTGGGGAACTTGATTATTTTCCTTGTTTATACTTTGACCTGAGAAACCGTATTTCAGTTTCTGTTTTTGACTTGATGATTGTGGGATTGGGTGAATTTAGTTAATTTTGAGTCAGCTTTTATTTTTCATAGTTTTGGGAGAAGTACGCACACTCTGAGTTAAGCACAGTGCGTACCTGTACACACTTTTTCTTTGTACACAGAGCGTGAACGCACCTGTGTAAACAGGCTGCCTGCGTACCCTGTAAAAAATTTGAGAAATTTTAAATTTTTCTCTTTTTTATCAGTTTAGAATTTGTTTATAGGTTTTAGCCATTGCCCAGACCTGCTTGTTCCCTGTCAAAAACTTACCTTGGTTTAATTTCATTAGTGTTAGGGTTTTAGGTGGAATTCCTAGGAGTTTTGCTTGTTGGGCTTGTTTTTCAATTTGGTTGTGTAGTGGCTCTGAGCTTAGAAGCTATAGGGACCTCAAATCACATTGGTGTCTACTAGTCTTCTTATGAGTCTGACCATTTATGAAATCTCCCCTTGTTGAGGAATCCGCTTCATGTTTTCTCATTTCAAAATTTCAAAAAACTTGTATTTGAAAGTTTGGAATTTTCATTTTTAAAGAAGAAAACAAAAGATTGGTTGTTTTTTGACTAATTGTGATTCTACATAAATTAGTCCTTAGCTCACATTTAGCTAAGTAAAACATCCTCAAAAAGACTTTTAGTAGGCTTTGACTTCAAGTAGCATTTTATAGTTTGTAGCTCTCAAAGTTAGTCATTTTCATTAGTTTTGAGTGTTTTATTTACAAAATATAAAAAATCTCTTTTGGAAAAAGTTTGTTTTTGTAGTGGTTGAGTGCTTTGAAAAGAAAAGGGAAATTTTTGTGAAATAACTAGTTGTCTCGTTTTGAGTGCTTTGGAAAGGAAAAAGCTCTTCTTTAAATTTTTTTAATTGAGAAAGATTTGTGTTTACAAAGTATTTGCATTATCGAACTCCTTCTTAGTGTAAAAGTTCATCGAAGAGAAAAGATTGTTTAAATCATCTTAGGTGCATCTTTTTAGTGATTTCGAGTCGAGTCTTTACACCACGAGCTTCATCTCCGCCATCTCTTGACTTAAACAATAACCACTAAAATTAACGCTTAAAATAAAATTCACCTAGTAACATTTTATTTCTAGGGCTCTAATACACCAACTTAGCTTAGGCTAGTGTCTTGGAGTAGGAGAGTAATTAACTCTCCAAGACAGTAAAAACAAATAAGTAGTTGTATCTTGTGGTAGGAAGAAATCCAATTGTTGCATTTATGCTCTGGGAAACCTCCTCTTAAAGGAGAAGCACGAGATCGTGTCCGAACTAGTGTGGGAATCAATCCTTCCTCATTGGGAATGACGCCAGATATTCACGTATTAAAAATGGTAAACCTCGGATTAACCATTTTCGAGGAGCCTGGGGTCACTTGTTGGTAAACCTTGGATTATGTCAAGGAGCCTTCAAGGGGATTGAGCTTGCTACTCTGCCCTTGCATGTGTATCGGATCGTAGACTATTCCCGCAAGTGTATTTGTCTCAGTTGGTAACCTTAGAGGCCATATTCTTTAGGATTCTTCCTAAGGTGACAGTGGTGGGAAGATCCCACTGTAACTGGAGCTGACGTCGGCTAGACTCACTTGGATTTTCTGGGGGGTTCACTTCACTCGAGACGGTTAAGTGGAGGAACTTGGTCCAGTCTATTCATTAAGAAAGTTGTCGGGGTAACTGTTCCAACCGCCATTTTTATACTGAATTCTGCGACGTTGGATTTCATCACCAACTAGTGTTCTTGGTCCGGAAAGTTACTGTTTGTGTGTGTTTGATCTCTAGATTCTTTAGGTGTGTGATTCAAATTTGTTTGGTTCTTTAGAGGCTTTAGGTATTTTTAATTGAGATTTTACTTTGTTTACGTGTGAAGTAGTTAAAATTTTTTAACTGTGGCTAAATTACCAAGACAGTCTCGTAGACTTCGGGGCCAGTCTCTTGAGTTTGTAATCGTGGCTGATTTATTGAGGAAGTCCCATAGACTTTGGGGCTAGCCTCCTGAAGAAGTCCCGAGCCAGCTTAAAGGCTTGAAATTCCTCGTAACTCCTAGTGGTAGTAAAGTTGGGTCACCTGAAGAAGGAGAGTCTTCATTGGTTGTACATCCTGATTACCAAACTCTAGTGACAGGTTACGATCCGCAATCGATTTCAGTTTCTGAACTTGCTGGTAGCTTTTCATCTAGTAGTGATATAGGTGAAGAACCTCAGATATCTGAACCTGTTACTCCAACATCAGGTTTTGTCTCTCCAACTTCTAGTCATCCTGATTCACCTAGGGTAGAAAGAGTAATTACCCAAGATCTTCCTTCTGGACTTATTTCTATTGAAGAACTTGCTCCGGAAGAAGAAGTAGGAATCCCTATCCCCGAGAATCAACTTGTTCTTGATCTAAGGGAGCGTGAATCAATTTTATACAGTCCGCCTAGGAGTACTACTTGGTATCTTTCTTTGACTAATTATTTGGAAAACTCAGGGTCAAGTTTTTCACCACCTCGTGCTCCTTATCATCCTAGAGGTTTTTATACTACCATAAATATGTCAGGTTAGTCGTCCATGTTTACTCAATCGCCTGAATCTTTTTTGTACGGCGGTCCTTCTGTTCCCTCTGGGTATCAGTCACTTTCTGGTACATTTTCGGGAGCATCTCCTCAACCCATTTAGCAAGGGTTATTAACTGGAAGCAATGGTACAAAGTCGTTGAGTGTCGAAGACATTCTTATGATGTCAGGTTCTATTCCCAATTCTCAACGTCAGGGTGGCCAGTTACCGCCTAGGGGGCAGCCTCAATTAATGCCTGGGGGGCAACCTCAAGGTACACAATTTGCATCTGGGGGGCAACCTCAATGACAGTACGTACCTACGGTACAGTACGTTCCTCAAGGTCAACCCCAGACTCAATATGTACCCCAAGGTCAACCCCAGTATCAATTTATCCCTCAAGGTCAACCCCAGTATCAGTATGTGCCTCAAGGGTATCTACCCCAAGGTCAGTACTCAAACCAAGATTTCCAACCACCCCAAGGTCAATCTTATGTTCAAGGAACGGGAAATGTACCTTTCAATTATCAATCGTACCCTCAACCCAGTTATGGTCCTCAATATTCCCAACCTGTTACGGGTCAGTACCCCAGAATGAACATAGTGTGGGATCCATCGCAAACCCAACAAGTGTTGCAGCCAAGTGTACAGTTGTCATCTCAAACTGGACAACCCTTAGTTTTTTGTACACCCCAGTAACCAGTCCAGACTAACATTCAAACTTTTGTACCTTCGGTAGTTTCTCAGTTAGGGCCTACTGCGCCTCGTACTCCATCTCAAACGACTGCTGCAACTGCCACAACATCTATTCAATCTACCCCACCTACTTCTGGAGTATCGACAACTCCGGTTTCTACTTTTCCTGAATCTACTCCTCAGACATCTTTACCACCATCTGGATCCATGATTCAGACTACGGTTCCGATGCCTGTAGGACAACCTTGTTTAAGTACGGTTATCACAAGTCAACCACAATTCACCTATCAACCGTACCAGGGACAATACCAATTTGGTCTTGTTGTCCAGCAACCAGTTTATCAGTATCAACCATATCCTGGGTACACTTATCAACAACCTCAACAGCCCCAGTATGGTCCGGTTAATCCTGGTTTTCCGGGAGGATACAATATCCCGAACGTGATTCCTATTCCTAGTTATCCTGGATATCCTCCTCCTAGGGCTGGTCTCATGACCCAGAGTTTTAGGGATCCTAATTGACAGTTACCATTTATCGCAACTTTGGACTTACCAGACTTGTCGTGCCTAACGAACGATCCCATTAATTATCTTCCTTTTTGGCCGCCAATGCCGAATAAGTTGCCCAGTGACATTCCCAAGTTCAAAGGTAAATCAGGAGAGGACTCGTCGAACCATGTGATGAGTTACCACCTCTGGTGTGCGTCTAACTCCATCACAGATGATTCGATCCGTCTTAGACTTTTCCAACGCACTCTAATTGGTCTCGCGGCCAAGTGGTACATTGAGTTACCGCGAGGCACTTTTTATAATTTTAGTCAGTTAGCTACCTCATTTTTAACTCATTTCCAGTTTCCAGTCCGATATGACAATGGCACGGAATTGTTAACTTCGCTAAAACAGTCGACATCCACGTACATTTCAGATCATATTCATGAGTGGAGACGTCGACATCGTTTAGTGAAGGTATTTATTCCAGATCAAATCTTGGCTGAGTGGTTTGTAAAATCTTTGTTGCCAAAGATCACTGAAGATGTTGCTAAAGCTGGAGTGGTTACTGAGGAGCAATTCATTGCTCAAGCACAGTACCTTGACTTAGTTTATACTCAATCAGGTACATTACATGAAAAAATCCTGGATCTTCCCAAGTCAAATCAAATCGATGCAGCTCCTTCAGGATCTCATGCCGCTGATGGTATGATTGGCACAGTTAACACTAAAGGTAAGAAGAAATCCTCCAAGAATTCTTCTCCTATTATAACCTTGCCTGATTCCCCAACAGGAGATTCTTTTGCAGAGATTTCCGCCGATATTCACGTTGTAGAGTCGTCTACAGCTAAATCAAAATCCGGTGGGAAGAAGAAAGGAAAGAAGAAGAATAAAACGGACAAAAATTCAAACGAGAAACCTGAAAAGGTGGAATCTAATGATGAAAAGCGTAAACCTCGTTATCCGTGTCTCATTTGTGACGATGAACATTTTACAAGAGACTGCCCTCATCGTGCAGAGGTTGCGAAGATCGTCAAAGGTTCCCAAACTCTTGCTGTTTTGAAGGATCCATTTCCAAGTCAAGAGAGAAAAATGATAGGTTCTTCCTCGAGTGCTAGTGAAGAACCCATATTGATGATGTCCCATGTTAGGATTGCGACTCGATCGCAAGATTATGGTAGTAAAAGTCCTTTTGATTGCAAAGAAGCAGAATCTTTTCATTCTAATCCATCAACCTCAGCTCCCGGTTCTGATCCACTACAGATCGAGCTAACCCAGACTTGGTAATCAAACCGCCTGCCAAGGGTATACTTCGAAAGTCAGCTTTCAATCCAAATGCGAGAGCGGCTCAGAACTATAACATTGTTGAGGATTTAGCTGTTTCACACTCGGCAATGTCGGCTTTGGAAGTGCTGCAATCATGTCCAGCACAATGTAAATTACTTTTGTCGGCTATAGGAGTTGTTGACGTTTAGGACCCGAACCTAATAATTTTCGATCTAGAAAATAGTACACCGCGCCTCCCTCATCAAATGGCTTTCTAGATCCCAGTGATAGTCAAAAACAGACCTATTCATCGAACTGTAATTGATGAGGGAGTCTCAACGTGCATTATGTCGATACAGTGTTGGATATCGCTTGGTTCTCCTTCACTAAATCAATCCCCGATGATTCTTAAGGCCTTTGATGGCCGTGGGTTTCATCCTTTTGGCATTCTACAGGATTTGCCTATAGGGGTTGAAGGAAAAACCGTTACTCTAGATGTGGGGGTGGTTGATGCCCCTCTAGACTACAACCTTCTCTTGGGTCGAAGTTGATCTTACGCTATGACAGCAGTCATTTCATCGCTCTTTCGAGTAATAAAGTTTCCACATAATGGAATGATCGTAACAATAGACCATCTGGCTTAATTTTCATCCGACCCAGCCTCTTCGGAGAGTATTCAGCATGTTGGTAAAATGATTATCCCATATAAGGATGTTGGAGTAGGATTAGTGTGGAGCAACTGGAAGGTATGCTTTTTGATAAGTAATCTAGTGGTTTTTCAATACTATTTCTAATCTTTTCTGCATTATGAGCCTAAAAATATAAGGGTTTTGGTAAATTGGGTGAAGATGGACAAACAAAGATCAATCACTAATAATCGATGTTTTCTATGCAGAAGGACGCGGAAATAGGGAATTATCGAGTAAAAACGAGAAGCGCAAGGAAAGTAACTGCTGCCCCATCGACATGGAACTGGATGCGGACAAGATCAAGTAAAATTGGAGCCGAATAATCCAGGAAAAGAACGCAGGGTATCGTGACGGAGAACGCAAGAAGGAAAGAGGAGACTCGAACGATTAGTGAATCCCTCAGGATATTCGATCCTGAGGGATCGCTTCTTTAAGCTTATCTTTTGTATCTAGACATCTCCGTCATTTCTGTTATTTAAAGGTACCACGCCATCGAGCGTGGAGGGGGACGACTGTGGTTATAATTATAAACTCAGAACGATTTTGATCACTGAGCTTTTGTAAGATCTGATTTTGTACACTTTTGTTAATGCAATCAATATAAAGGATTTGGTGTTCACTTCGTTCCTGCATCTGAAGTAACTCTAAGCAGTGTACCATCGTAGCCAAGGGCCCAGCTCCGACGGTCACTTGCTGTTGTATCATACGGTGATTTGTGTGGTTTGATTATTTCTTTTATTACAGTAATCCGATATATCTTTGCTATGATAGACTATGCTTCTTAATTAATATTTGAATCTGAATAAGTTCATTAACTCACGTCTCTGTATTACACAAACTGAATCTATTCGAATTGCATCCATTTCTACAGCAAGTTATTGGTATGAATTTTATCATTATTGGATTCATATGAAATAAGTGTTTGTGAGGCTTGAAGATAATATCACTTTGTTCAGAAACATAGTCGCATCATACATTACTCTCGGATCGCTACAGTAGGATAGACCGTGTACATACTTCGGGGTTTGTTGTTCCATTTGGATTTGCTGTTCCATTTGGATTTGTTGTTCCTTTTGGGTTTGCTGTTCCATTTGGGTTTGCTGTTCCATTTGGGTTGCCGTTCCATTTGGGTTTGCTGTTCCATTTTATATGATTGACGTTTCCTGTTTATGATAGTTTGCTGTTCCATTTCATTACTGCTGTTCCATTTCATTACTGTTGTTCCATTTTAAGAATTGCTGTTCCATTTTACTTTCGCTAAGTTGCCTTTATTGCTTTCGCGTGATAGCAGGCCTAAGGCTGTCGTGAGCCCAGCAAGACGCTGCCTGGCTCCCTGACCTATAAGCCCATGCTTTGGTTTTCTTTCTTTATCAGTTTCTAAAGGGAAGGGTTATTGGTTCCATACCCTTGACTGATCATTTGCCTTGTGTGATTTCATTTCCTGAATTGGTTTAGTTACAGCTTAGTGTTTGTTTCCTTTCAAGTCATTAGAACGCTATACTACCGAGCACTACTCGGACAGAACAGCCTCGGATTGAGTTACTCCTTGAAAGAACAAAATGATCCCGGATTGACTTAATAATGTGGAATAATTGGTGGTGTGAGAGACCCTAGTTATAGCTCTACATTTTGGCGTCGTTGCCGGGGAAGGGGTAATAGCCATTTGTCCTTTATAGAGTAGTGCGCAAATCTGCTAGGAGGGAGTTGGATTTTAAAAACGGAAGGTAAGAACCTGCGTACGGAGCATGTAAAAACCCTGCTCCACCGTCCGCTCTCTTAGTAGAATTGCTGGTTGAATAGGATTTAGCAGTTTAATTGGAGTGCATGACTAAGCAGAAAAAGTTAGAAAAAGATCAAAAGCCTCCATCCAAAGCCAAGGGGCCGGTGACCCTTGGACGAACAACCTTTACAGACGAAATCTATAAGAAAGCCGACTCTCAGCCATCAGTAGGTTATAAGAAAGTCAACTCTAAACAGCCTACTAGTTCCCTTCAGGCCTCGGGATCACCATCCGAAGCCTTTGCTGAGGTGCACAGTCGAACAGAGGAGCAGGATTTTCAAGAAATTGAAAATTTGACTCCTGGACCATTGCACGAAGGGACCCAAAGTAACCTTTGTGAAGGAGAAGGAGAAACAGGGGAAATTGAGGAACCTAGATCTCCTATTGAATTAAATCAGCCTTTGAATAGCCCGGACAAGGGAAGCGCTGTAAAAATCCTTGTTGAAGGAATTCATTCACCGCAGACAGTTGGGGCCATTATCATCCCTGATCAAGGGAGCGGTGTCAAGACAATCCCTGTTAAGACTACCCCTCCTCAACCAAGGAACACTCTCTTGGAAATTCCTGAAGATTACTGGCATATATTCGATCCCATGGCGCAGAATTAGCCAAACACCCAGACCTCCACATTGCAATATCCGATAGTAGATTCCGCAGCAAACGCGCCCATGAAAGTCATCCCTCTCCAGCATATTCCCACATTTCATGGCCTCACATCAGAAGATTCGGACGCATTCTTGTTCGAATTTGATGTATTATGTAGAGGATACGATTACACCACCGATCCCCAGAAACTGAAATTGTTCCCCTCTACATTAAAAGGGGCTACATTGAGATGGTTTATGGGCTTAGGTGGTGGGGTGATTAACAATTGGGATCAAATGAAAGAAGCCTTTTTAAAGAAATACCAAGATTACTGTAGATTGAGGGAATTAAAAGATGAAATCTTTCAAATGTTAGCCAGACCAAACGAAACCTTAGAAGAATATGTGGAACGTTTCCAATATAACTTGCAAAGATCCCCTTATGCATCACTACCTCTGCCTGATAACGTGCTGAAAACTGCATTAATTAGAGGTATGAGAGAGCAATGGATCGAAACGTTAAACATCATGGGGAAAGGAGACATTTATCAGGAAAATTTTGCTGATATCATTGATCTGTGTATCAGGAGCTCAATAGGCAGCACAAGGATAAAACCAGTGGAATATGATCACTTCCCCAGAGATAACAGAACATTAATAGAGGGAGTAACACAGGTGGAACTTGGAAATTTGCTAGAAAATTTTAAAACTGATATCCTGGGAACATTAACGACACAACTTGACATCGTGCAGGCTAAACAGAAGCAAGCCGAGGCAGAGCAGAATCTAGCCATTTTTTGCCCACGATGCAGGAAGAAGCACAACCACAAGGAATGCCCGCTGGATACAGTCCAAATATGTGCTATCTGCACCAAGGACCACCTGACCGAAAGCTGCCCTTCTCTTCCTGGTTTGAAGGCAGTATACAAAGAAGCAGAAGAGGAGTCAGAACCAGCATATTTTGTTAACCAGCGTCGTCAATGGCAGCCTAGGCAACCAGGTATGTTTTCAGACCCCTCCTCTTCTTGTCAACCCCCGCAGTTCAATACTCAGCAACAGAACATGTGGCAAAATCAGTCCCAACCCCCGTTTCCAAATTGGTCACCTCAAATGTTTCCTACTCTGAATCCTTGGATGTCCCAATTTGGTTGGCCAAACTGCCCTTATCCTCCACCATATTGGCAGAATAGTTCCTATCCTCCACAGCGGACCCCTTCCACTTCGCAAAGCTCATCCTGGCAGACAAGCTGGCCAAGATCGACATATCAGCCAGCAGGATCAATCCCACTCTCTCAACCAACTCTGCCAGCTTTACCACAAAATCCCCAGTCTAATTTGAGACCACAACTCCCAGCCCAACCCAATCCCAATCCTAATAATAGGCCAGTCCAATCCATCCAAATCATAGACACATCAGAGATTGAGTCTGACCTAAGGGAGTGAAACGATCTTCAGTTAAGATCGGGACGAATAATAGAAACAGAGGGAGACAAAACGGTTCATATTGAAAATCAGTTACCAGTAGAACAACCCCCACAACGGGAGGATGAAAAAAAAGAGCAAAATAACAAACAAGCAAGTACATCCTCTCCTCCTTTCCCAAAATGATTAGTCATATCTCGACCTATACAAGATCCCATTCCTCCAAGCTATATAAAGATCCCATTCCTCCAAGCTATACAAGATATTCCTATATATGCGAAAACCATAAAGGAATTATGCATCAAAAAATCAAGGAGGAATATAAATACTAACCCTAGAGTCCAAGTAGTTGGTACTTTATCCGACCTATTATTAGGAAAGGAGACACCTATCAAATATGAAGATCCCGGGAACCCAATTGTAACCGTTCAAATCTATGGCCACACCCTGACTAACGCTCTAGTCGACCTGGGAGCTGCAATCAACATTTTGACAACCTCCACCTGCCAAAAGCTTGGCATTACGTCAGTAGAACCTACCTCTACTCTGTTAGAATTGGCAGATCGATCTGTAGTTCGACCAGAAGGTACTCTGAATGATGTCATGGTTTCCGTAGATTCATGGGAGTATCCCACAGATTTCCTGGTAATTAATCCTAAAACCCGACTAGATGGACATCCGTTAATCCTAGGCAGACCCTGGCTTGCTACTGCCGATGCCTACATTGGCTGCCAACAGGGAAACATGACTATAGCTAAAGGACCCGATGTTAAAAATTTAATTCTATATCCTCCAGCTCAGCCGAGCCTGTCAATGATTAGAACTAACTCTTATCCTGTATCATATCTTGCTAACAATATTAGATCTCCATTAACTATACAGAAGGCGTTAGATTTCAAAGATCAAACAGAAGACAACGCCATTAACAATTTTATTAGTCAAACTGAAGCTAGAACACATATGCAGTGTCTTATGATAGAGGCAGCATTTGACAGTGAGCTAGAAGAAGATCCCTTAAAATATCCGCATGATCAGACAATACCAGTAACTGCTGTTGCTAATACTAAAGTAGTGGAAATTGAACCTGGTAAAACTCTGAATATTAACGCCAATCTTACACCAGATCAAGAAATAAAACTTGTTAATCTGTTACAAAAATACAAAGATGCATTTGCGTGGGATTACCCCGACATGAAGGGGATTGATCCTCAATTATTCACCCATCACATCTATATAGAGAAAGACGCAAGACCTGTCCGTCAGCCACAAAGAAGACTCAACCCTCACCTAAAAGAGATAGTGAAAGATGAACTTCAGAAGCTCTTAGATGTTAACTTTATTTACCCTATCTCTGACAGTAAATGGGTCTCTCCCCTTGTGGTGGTACCCAAGAAAAATGGAAAATGGAGGATTTGCGTCGATTACAGGGAGTTAAACAAGGCTACACAAAAGGATCACTTTCCCCTCCCATTTATAGATCAAGTATTGGACACGTTAGCAGGGAATAAATTTTTCTCCTTTTTGATGGCTTCAGTGGATATAACCAAATCCAAATTGCCCCTGAAGACCAGGATAAAACTACCTTTACGTGCCCTTGGGGTACGTTTGCCTATCGTGTATTACCCTTCGGCCTATGTAACACCCCTGCTACATTTCAAAGGGCTATTCTCAGTATTTTTGCAGATCTAATAAACGATGGACTTGAGGTGTATATGGACGACTTCACACCGTATGGGGATGAATTTGATCCAGCTCTGGATACCCTAGAAAAAGTTCTACAACGCTGCATTACTACCAGACTCTGCCTGAGCCACGAGAAGTGCTACATGATGATGACGGAAGGGCTCATTCTAGGGCACTACATTTCAGCAGCTGGCATCCAGGTAGACCCTGCTAAAATTCAGATTCTTTTGCTCATCCCTACCCCCACTACTCAAACAGAGGTACGTAGTTTCCTTGGATTTTCCGGATATTACAGACGCTTTATAGAACATTATTCACGAATTGCAGCACCTCTATATGCTCTGACAGGTAATGTCCATTTTTTGTGGACAGATAAATGCGACCAGACTTTTAAAGAATTGAAAAAGTTGCTGTCAATAGCTCCAGTCCTTCGAGGACCAAACTGGAATCTTCCATTCCAGATCTCATCGGATGCCTCGGATACAGCAATCGGTGCAGTCCTAGGACAAGAAGAGGATAAGAAGCCATATGCTATTTACTATATTAGCAAAAATTTATCCTCTGCTGAACTCAATTATACTGTTACTGAAAAGGAATTTCTGGCTGTAATTCATGTTGTTAATAAATTTAGGCATTATATTACAGGTTACCCTGTTGTGCTATATACAGATCATTCTGCTATTAAATATCTAGCAAACAAACCTGTCACGAATGCTAGAGTAACTCGATGGTTGATCCTGTTGCAGGAGTTTGACATCACAATTAAGGATCGACCCGGCAAAGAGAACCCTGTAGCCAACTTCCTCCCAAGAATACCCAAATCAATCGAAGCAGCAGTCGTGGAAGATCAATTCCCTGACGAACATCTGTTTGCCATTGCCATTCGAACACCTTGGTATGCTGACGTCGCCAATTACCTTGCAGTGGGTAAGTTACCAAAACACCTAACCCCTCAGGAACGAAAACAAATTGTTCAAAAAAGCACTCGATTTTCGTGGATTGGAGACCATTTATTCCATACAGGGGCAGACATGCAAATCAGAAGGTGTATTCGAGAGGATGAGATCCTAGACATCTTAAAGGCTTGTCACAATGGACCATGCGGGGGGAACTTTTCCGACAAGAGAACAGCACATAAAATACTACAGGCAGGGTACTATTGGCCTACAATCTTTAAGGACGCGAAAAAGTTTGTGCAGGCCTGTGATAGCTACCAGCGAGCAGGAAAACCTGGTCAAGCTGATGAAATGCCTCTGAGACCACAAGTGGTCATTGAGCCATTTGAACGATGGGCTCTCGATTTCGTCGGGCCCATTAATCCACCCTCAAACCAAAGGACATACATCCTGGTAGCAACAGACTATGTTACTAAATGGGTTGAGGCTGAATCACTAATTAGGGCTACAGAAGATTCGATAATACAATTTTTGTTCCATTTGTTTATACGTTATGGACTTCCGAGAGAAGTAATTACAGATGGTGGACCACAATTTGTTGGAAACAAACTAGCTGCAAAATTTAACAATTATCATATCCAACATAAGATTACTACCCCCTACCATCCGCAGGCAAACGGACAAGTAGAAAATAGTAACAAGATAATCGAGTCAATCTTAACAAAGACCATCGCCTCACACAGGCGTGATTGGGCTGCTCGGCTACCTGAAGCACTGTGGGCTTATAGAACCACATGGAGAAGTACGACAGGCTATTCACCTTATCAATTGGTGTTTGGGAAACAACCAATTTTTCCTATCGAATTTGAGATCCGAACACTACGAACTGCACAAGAAGTCGGCCTAGATCTGAATGACGCACAGATCAATCGACTACGAAAAATCAACGAATTGGATGAGATTAGGCTCTCTGCATTACAAAACACAGCATTAATTCAACAGCAGCGAGCTAAGTGGCACGATGCACTTATAAAGAATAAAGTCTTCCATGAAGGAGACTGGGCTCTGTTATACGATTCTCGGTTCCAGGACTTCCCGGGAAAACTCCAAACTCGCTGGCTAGGACCATATGAGATCCAGAAGGTGCACGACAATGGGACCCTCACTCTGATCACGATTGACGGTTCTGGACATACGTTCAAAGTAAATGGCCACCGAGTTCGTCTCTATCGACGACCCCTTACTCGGGAATCCTTTTGTCAACAGCTTCAGCAAGATACTGATTTGGAGATCCTAGGAGAGGAAGTGAAATCTTCCTCACCCATAACTTAACCAATTTGTTTTTCATAATTTGTACATAACATCCTATATATATGTTCTTTTCATCTTTTTTTTGTAGTATTTTGGTTACCTTATTTTGTACAGCACTCGTTTGATTTTGCTGTTCCTTTTTAAAAGGAACAGCACTCGTGTGATTCTGCTGTTCCTTTTCAAAAGGAACAACACTTTTGGTGTTTTGCTGTTCCTTTGCAAAAAGGAACAACACTTGTTGTTTTTTTGTTCCTTTGCGAAAAGGAACAGCACTTTTTATTTTTCTGTTCCTTTGCGAAAAGGAACAACACTTTTGCGTTTTGGAATTTTTGTTGTTCCTTTGCGGAAAGGAACAACATGTTTGTCCTTTGGAATTTTTGTTGTTCCTTTGCGAAAAGGAACAGCACGTTTGTGTTTTGGAATTTTTGATGTTCCTTTGCAAAAAGGAACAACACTTTTGCGTTTTGGAATTTTTGTTGTTCCTTTGCGAAAAGGAACAGCACTTTTTATTCTGTTGTTCCTTTGCGAAAAGGAACAACACTTTTTGTTCTACTGTTCCTTTGCGAAAAGGAACAGCACTATTTGGTTTTGCTATTCTTTTACGAAAATGAACAACACTTTTTGGGCTTTGCTGTTCCTTTGTGAAAAGGAACAGCCCGTGTGGATTTTTGCTGTTCCTTTGCGAGAAGGAACAGCCCGTGTGGATTTTTGTTGTTCCTTTGCGAAAAGGAACAGCCCATGTGGATTTTTGCTGTTCCTTTGCAAAAAGGAACAGCACTCGCATATTTCTTTTTTTAGATGCAGAATTTGGTTAATTCCGCTATTTTCCGCAAGAAGAGTCATCCACATGCTTAGTGCAGAAAAGACACCATCAGAACCTTTCTGCTTCTATTTGGACGTTTTGCGATTATACTCTCCTAAATCCTTCAGATATAGCAATGACATTATGCAATGAACATAAAAGCATGATATACCGAAACCTGTATACCATAAATCGCTATTATTTTAACAGTCAGTATATATAAGAAGTCAAGAGGAAGGACATTAACTTTCGTCTTTACTGTCATTATCTTGTTCCTGAACCATGGTTTGGAAATTTTTATCATGTCGATCTTCCTAAAAAATTTCTTGATCATTACTGAGAAATATGAGCAAACAATTTATATCTGTCTGTTGGGATTGTAAGACTTCTTCCACCATTCCCCGCTCTTAAGGAGTGCGGAACCACCCTTATGTGTAATTGAACAAAGAAAAAAGAAGTGTGCTGCAAAAGAAGAATAAAAGAAAAAATAAGAACAAGACATGAAATCGTCAAATGCAGGATAGGGGGTCTCATTCAGAGCCAGCCTACCATGATCATAAGGATGGAAGCGAAGTGGAATTCCCATTACGGCCACCACACCAGGGATATGGTCCAAAGGTAAAATAACAAGCAAACCTTGGAACAGGAGGTCTCATCACGAGCCGGCCTGACCACGTTTCGTGCCTACCTTGTGAATGGCATTATGGTTATCTGGTCACCAAGCCAGCATAATGGCCTGCATTTTGACAAAGCACTCTTCAGTAGATACACAAATGATAATGGTTCCAGAGGGTGAGATAAACAACTTTGCCAAGGTTATGAACACCTGTTGGCAGCAGAGCTCTGTTAATGGCATTGGAGTCGTAATATTTACACCAACAGGTATGATATTAAGTCTGTTTGTCTTTTATATCATTTGCATGCATCATATGTCACACCCTGATATAATTATCGCATGAGCATTATCACCAATCATGGCAATGGAATTGACAATGACTACTGGAGACTTGGTACAGTTGACAGACGTCCGACCCTCGGCTCCTCATTATATCACACTGGCTTATCTTAAAAGCGATCCATTTTTCTGCCTCGATTTCGGTACTTCATTGTCCTTTACAACATGGCATAATTTCACCTGCTGTACTTTATGATTTGACTCCTGACTGGCTGCTGCTCCTCTCTTTGACGGCTGGGGGCAGCCTATCAGATCGCAGGGGGGGAGGTGACCTCATTACTCCAATGGTTACGTGGCTGCACACCATTCGGGCAAAATAATAACACGATTTAACGGTATGATGATCTCATTCTACGAACTGCCATCCATGATCTTTCTCTTTGTTGCATGCTCTGCGAAAATCCTTCCTAAAAAGAGCATCGAGTATCCCCTCAGTTCGGTAAATACTGCGGACAGTTGCTGTGTCATTCCCGAGTTTATTTCTGAGAGTAAGCTATGGGCGGGAAAACAATCCGAAGTGAACCGCACAAGCTGATCGCGTCTGCTGCTGCCCGCGAAATTCTGGAAAATGCAGGATGGTTGAATTACTTCAACCGCCTGCAAGAATCGAACGAGGCTGTAGCGTTGGAATTCCTACAAAATCTGCAGGAAAACCACTCTATAGTAGGAGGAAAGCGGATAGAAGTCACGGAGGACATTATTGCAGAAACCACAGGATTACCAGCTGTTGGACCCAGATGGGAGCTGAAGAAGGAAAGACTGCAGAAAGCAATGGAAATTTTCCAAAGAAAAGGCCAAAGTCTGACAGTCAAAGGGAAAGGAGTTCTGCCGACAACACTGGGGGAACCCTGGACTGAGCTGGCGAAGATAGTGCAGAGCTATATCACCTGCGAAGGGAGAAAAGATGTGGTAAGGGCTCGTCACTTGAAACTTCTAGCTGTTTTGAAGGGAAAATGTTCTGTAAATCTCCCTGCCTTTTTAAATTCATTATTACATGATGCGGCCCGAAGTTTGAAGAAGGCTCAGCACGCAGAGACGGTTGTTAGCCACCACAGACTGATTCGGCTAATAATAAGTCACAGTCTTGCCCAACAGCAAGACACCTGGGAGGAATTGGTCGAAACAGTCAAAATGGGACTGGCTTTACCTCGAACCTCCAGCACACTGGAACGTTCAGAAGAATACAAGGAGCCAGCAGCAGAAAAGGATGCTGTTTCAAAGCGGAAGCAGTCCTCCAGCACGCTGGAACAATCTGAGAAACGTAAGAAGTCAGCGGCAGGAAAGCATGCTGTTTCGAAACGGAAGCGATCCTCCGATACACCGGAACGACCAGAGGAACCTAGAGAACCTGTTGGCACTCCCAACCTGCCTGAAAGACCCAGGAAGTCAGCTCGATTGGTTCGAATACGGGGAAGGTTGGAAAAGATTCAGAAAACTGCGGCCCAACCAATTGAAATTGAGGATGAACCGTCGGAAGAGGAAGGTGAATTACCCGAAGGAAATGCTGAGCAACTAGAGACTGGAATTAACCAGCCAGAAGAAGGAATTGAGGAAGAAAATGCACAATCCATGGGGAGCCTGTTGCAAGACCATCCAGGAGAAGAGGAATTGGCAGCAGTTCTGGCCAATATGGGAGAATACGGCCAAGCCTCCAGTCCAGGAGGCATCCTTGACGGTCCCGCAGAAGAAGAGTTACCTGAAGAAGGGCATGTAGAAGAAGCAAGGGAAGAAAACCTGCCTGGCTTTGGTAATGAAGCAGAAGACACCAATTCGGGACAATCTGTCCCCAGGGCACCGGAAGATGTTCCAGGAGAGGAAGAAGAAGTAAGATTGAAGGCCAAACCCTCTGCCGAGGCTAGGGAAATTACAAAATTGAAGAAGAAGCACCAGAGGATGCTGGGCACGATAGCCAGACTTCGGCAACAAATCAGAATGTTGAAAGCCAGTCTGAGAATACAAAAAACCGCAAGGAAAAGTAAAAGGACCACGGCAGCAAGAACCCTGAGGGTTAGGGTTCGTTTTGATGGACGAAACCCCATCAGGAGACCTACTGTTGAGGAACAGTCCGCTGTTCCGAATGATAATGAGGAACAGGGTGCTGTTCCAATAGAAACTGTTGTTCCATCTGGCCCGGAGGAACAAATGGATATTCCAATGGAACAGCAAGAGGCTCCGGTGGTAGGAAGACCGCAGCAACCCTCTGTTCGCATTAAAAAGGAAACAGATAACAAAGAGGTTCAAACAGAAGCACCCCCCTCGGGTGTAATTCGGGTCCTAAATTCCAAACAACGCAATAGGAAGGTCCAGGTTAAACTTCCAGCTTCTACGGCTCTATGGAAGAAAGACCCGAAAACTAGAACCTTGCATAAAATGATGAAGGAAGCCCAGCAGGAGGCCGAGCAGTTGCGAGAACAGACGGTCCCCAAGGAAAAATACGAGGAGTTCCAACAGCAACTTCGAAACATCAGTCAGTCTGAGAGCCAGGCCTTTGAAGGATGGCAGAAGGAGCAGGAAAAGGTTGCTAAGGTAACTCGTCGACTAGATAGTGTTGTTAAGCAGATGGACACCTTGTTTTCCTTGTATACTGATGTTTTGACTTGCAGAGCCCCTGCTAAAAAGTATGCTTTGTTTTTGCTTGAACGTTATTTGAGATTAAAAATAAAAGCTGTTAGGGCAGGAGCACCAATCCATATCAACAATGTTAATGATTTTATAGATTGCTGCAAGCACTATGGAGTTAAAGTTCAAAGGTTGTTATGTGAATTCTACTTGCACAATCTTGTCTTAGACCAGGAAACTGATTTGAATCCTGGCCCTTTCGTTGGCGATATACAATTTCAAGCCTTTATCTCATTTGGGGTGATTCAGTTAAAATGGCTTAAAGCTTACAACATCTTCCAGAGGCAAGAAAATAGTTTAGACCTTTGGGTACGAGATGAACCTAGGGACCCAGCAGCATTATGGAGAGAGCATAGGAGTATGATGAGGATCCCAGGTGTCATGAAGATATTAGGTCCCATGCATGGAGACTTGATCCGAAATGGTCTGGAGTATTTCCTGACTATTAAGGACCAGGCCTTCCATGCTGCAAAGTTTCGCTACCGAACCTTTAACCCAAACATCCAGCTCAGGGAACCCTTTAACTTTGAGAATTTTGAATTGGCTGCCAGTCGATTGAGTCTCTATGGGGAACGGATTCTGCGAGCAGACCCATTTTGGTTGGGGTATCGGTTTCGCAGCCCAATTGTTTGGCATCCTGCACCTGGATATCAGGCTCTATATGAGATGCTTGCAGATCAGTTAGACCAGTTCTTTGACCATCTAGTTGCTAATCATGGTTGTCGGCCTCTTCGTGAGATCCCTTCTCCGGCCTACTCTCTCACAGCCCTGCATGTCAATTACAACGTTTTCATGAGGACATGAAACAGGGTAAGCAGGGGGGTGTGTGGAGCACCTGGAAGGTATGATTTTTGATAAGTAATCTAGTGGTTTTTCAATACTATTTCTAATCTTTTCTGCATTATGAGCCTAAAAATATAAGGGTTTTGGTAAATTGGGTGAAGATGGACAAACAAAGCTCAATCACTAATAATCGATGTTTTCTATGCAGAAGGACGCGGAAATAGGGAATTATCGAGTAAAAACGAGAAGCACAAGGAAAGTAACTGCTGCCCCGTCGACAGGGAACCGGATGCGGACAAGATCAAGTAAAATTGGAGCCGAATAATCCAAGAAAAGAACGTAGGGTATCGTGACGGAGAACGCAAGAAGGAAAGAGGAGACTCGAACGATTAGCGAATCCCTCAGGATCTTCGATCCTGAGGGATCGCTGCTTTAAGCTTATCTTTTGTATCTAGACATCTCCGTCATTTCTGTTATATAAAGGTACCACACCATCGAGCGTGGAGGGGGACGACTGTGGTTATAATTATAAACTCAGAACGATTTTGATCACTGAGCTTTTGTAAGATCTGATTTTGTACACTTATGTTAATGCAATCAATATAAAGGATTTGGGGTTCACTTCGTTCCTGCATCTGAAGTAACTCTAAGCAGTGTACCATCGTAGCCAAGGGCCCAGCTCCGACGGTCACTTGCTGTTGTATCATACGGTGATTTGTGTAGTTTGCTTATTTCTTTTATTACAGTAATCTGATATATCTTTGCTATGATAGACTATGCTTCTTAATTAATATTTGAATCTGAATAAGTTCATTAACTCACGTCTCTGTATTACACAAACTGAACCTATTCGAATTGCATCCATTTCTACAGCAAGTTATTGGTATGAATGTTATCATTATTGGATTCATATGAAATAAGTGTTTGTGAGGCTTGAAGATAATATCACTTTGTTCAGAAACATAGTTGCATCATACATTACTCTCGGATCGCTACAGTAGGATAGACCATGTACATACTTCGAGGTTTGCTGTTCCATTTGGATTTGCTGTTCCATTTGGATTTGCTGTTCCTTTTGGGTTTGCTATTCCATTTGGGTTTGTTGTTCCATTTGGGTTGCCGTTCCATTTGGGTTTGCTGTTCCATTTTATATGATTGACGTTTCCTGTTTATGATAGTTTGCTGTTCCATTTCATTACTGTTGTTCCATTTCATTACTGTTGTTCCATTTTAAGAATTGTTGTTCCATTTTACTTTCGCTAAGTTGCCTTTATTGCTTTCGCGTGATAGCAGGCCTAAGGCTGTCGTGAGCCCAGCAAGACGCTGCCTGGCTCCCTGACCTATAAGCCCATGCTTTGGTTTTCTTTATTTATCAGTTTCTAAAGGGAAGGGTTATTGGTTCCGTACCCTTGGCTGATCATTTGCCTTGTGTGATTTCGTTTCCTGAATTGGTTTAGTTACAGCTTAGTGTTTGTTTCCTTTCAAGTCATTAGAACGCTATACTACCGAGCACTACTCGGACAGAACAGCCTCGGATTGAGTTACTCCTTGAAAGAACAAAACGATCCCGGATTGACTTAATAATGTGGAATAATTGGTGGTGTGAGAGACCCTAGTTATAGCTCAACAATTAGTTAAAGATGTCGGTTTACTGGGAACTTTTCCTTTTCCTCCAATCAACGCATCGTCTTCATTTGCAACTATTCATATGATCACATCAAACACCATTATTTATGATGATCCTTGGATCATCCCTTCTGAATCTGAGATAGACTCATTTGGTAACTCCATGCCTTTGAGTCCATATGAAATTGCCTATGAAGCCGTGCAGTCTTTTGCCGACCTAGGTTCAACCGAAATTGACTTAATGAATGTTGTCCATGAGGAATCACTTTTCACATCAACCTCGGATTTAACTACATTTTCTGAACTTGTTCACTCTGATGAGCAAATTCGTGAAATCCTATGTGTAAATCATTTACCATGGGAAGATCTCCATCACAGATCTTCGTTTTTACCTGAGGATGATCATTTTGAAAATGATTTCTCATCAATTTTTACAACTGAATGTGTCAAGGAACCTCAAAATCCAATGAAACATCCTGATTCAGAGTTAAATTTGGCAAACATCTCTTGAACTATCCCTATTGACATTTCGGTTAAGCCCGGAATTGTTGAAAACATTCATATAGGTGCCTCGTGTACAGATGACGAAATTCAATTATATAAGGTCCTATTTCAAGAATTTTGTGACGTGTTTGCCTGGTCCTATGAGGAAATGCCAGGAATTGATCTCGCGATTATTGTTCATGAGATCAAGACTTACCCGGACGCTAAACCCGTCCGGCAACATTTGCGTCAGATTCACCCACGAAAAGTTGCTGCAATTAAAGCAGAAGTTGAAAAACTATTGAAAGCAGGTTTCATTTATCCGATCCCATCAATAGATTGGGTATCGAATATTGTTCTGGTTAACAAAAAGCAGGGAACAATAAGAATATGCATTGATTATAGGGACATTAATCGAGCCTGCCCAAAGGACAATTACCCAACTCCCTATATCGATCAAGTCATTGATGATTGTGCCGACAACGAAATATTTTCCTTTATGGACGATTTTTTCGAATACAATCAAATCAACATTCTACCTGCTGATCAACAAAAAACGGCTTTCATTTGTCCATGGGGGACATTTTCTTATTGCAAATTGCCTTTTGGGCTTAAGAATGACAGAGCAACTTTTCAAAGGGTGATGTCTTATGCGTTTCATGACATCAAACACATTGTGCAACCGTATCTCGATGATTTTCCTGCTCACTCTTTACATCGAGCTGATCACCTTTTCCATTTACGAGCAATCTTTATGAGGTGTAGGCATTATCGTATTCGGTTGAACCCACACAATTGTGTCTTCTGTATAGAAACAGGTTGATTGCTGGGATTTGTAGTTTCGAAAGCCAGCATTTGCGTTGATCCCTCAAAGGTCAAAGCTATCAACAAATTGCCTCCTCCTTCGAATCTTCGCCAATTCCAATGTTTGCAGGGGAAAGCAAACTTCTTACGACGATTCATTCCTAACTACGCTGAGGTTACAAAGGGTTTTACCCAGTTGTTGAATCAAAACACTCAATTCTCTTGGGATGAGATAGCTCATAAATCTTTTGATGCACTCAAACACGCATTGACCCATGCACCATTGTTGCATCCTCCCAACTACAACCATGACTACTTCTTGTATCTCGCCGCCTCCCATTCCACCATTGGAGTGGTCTTAGTTCAAGAAGATTAATTCGGAACAAAACATGTGATATATTACCTTAGTCGCATGTTAAATCCAACTGAGCTAAAATACTCACATGTGGAGAAATTGCCATTGACAGCCGTTCAAGCTGTCCAACGTTTTCGTCACTACATTTTACTACGTAAAACTACGGTAATTTCATATTGCAACCCTATGATCTACATTTTGACCAAGAAATTGCTAGGAGGCAAGTACTCTAAATGGATCGTTATCCTGCAGGAGTTCGACTTGGAGTTTGAGAAATCTAAGTCTAAGAAATCTTTAGTTTTTGCGGAGTTAATTTGTGACCTCCCGCGTGCTGACACAGAAATTATGGCAAAGGAGCCCATTGCGGATGAATCTTTGTTTCTAATCAGCATTTTAGATCCATGGTATGGGGATATCATCGTCTATCTCCAGACCCAATCCTTTCAGCCAAAAATTTCAAGGTCGAAACGTCGTAAAATTCGATTCCAATCCCAACAATTCAAAATTATTGGAGATACTCTTTATCGCCGTGGGACGGACTCTATTTTTCGACGTTGCTTAACTCACGAAGAGGCTGAAAGGGTTCTAAATGACTGTCACTCTGGAGCTTGTGGCAGTCATATGTCTGGCTATGCCACAACCCAAAAGATATTGTGCGCTGGCTATTTGTGGCCATCCTTGTTTAAAGATTGTATTACGACGGTCCGAAAATGCCACAACTGCCAGATTTTTGATCGTAAGATGCACGCTCCACCTACTCCTCTCCACCCTATAATTTCCGTTGGTTCTTTTGCCAAATGGGGTATCGATTTTATTACATGTAACCCTCACTCGGCCGGGGGGCATGCGTATATCATCCTTGCTGTAGATTATTTTACTAAGTGGGCCGAGGCGATGCCTACATTTGAGGCAGACGGCAAAACAGCTGCAATTTTCGTGTTCAATCATATAATTTCTAGGTTTGGTGTCCCACAAGTGATAATCACTGATCATGGGCGTCATTTTCGAAACGTTATGATGACCGAACTTACAGGCCATCTTGGTTTACGTCACGATAGTTCAACCCCTTATTATCCACAAGCGAATGGTCTGGTTGAATCCATCAACAAAGTTTTAGTTAGATTTTAGGCTTCTGTGGGAGTTTTTTGATTGCTGATCTGGATTAACCACAGTCTTCACTTCATTCTGCCAACGTTTCAAACCCCAAAGGGGGTCCATCATCAGGACAAATAAGAAAGAATAATAATCTCTCATTATTATTCTTTCTTATTTGTCCTGATGATGGACCCCCTTTGGGGTTTGAAACGTTGGCAGAATGAAGTGAAGACTGTGGTTAATCCGGATCAGCAATCAAAGTTTTAGTTATCATGATCCGACGAATCATCGGGATTCATCGGTCGAATTGGCACAACATGTTATTTTCAGCACTTTGGGCGTATCGAACTTCTGTAAAAACATCAACAGGGTTCACTCCTTTCCAACTAGTCTATGTTTTGGAAGCTGTGTTACCCATTGAATGCGAAATCCTGTCACTGAAAATGGCCATTGAGTTACTTCCAGCCACTTCCGAAGAGGAAAAACGTTTGTTATACTTAGCTCAATTAGATGAGAATCGACGTGATGTTGCATTGGCAATCGAGACTCACGCAAAACGTATGAAAGCTCAGTATGATCGAGACGTGACCCCTCCAAATTTTTCGGAAGGAGACCTAGTGTTATTATATGATCAAGCCAATGATAAATTAGGCACTGGAAAATTCGTTCCTATGTGGCATGGTCCCTATATTGTCAAGCGAAAGATAGCAAAAGGGGCCTATGAATTGGTAGACTTTGACGAGGACTCTTTAGGTAAACCCAGAAATGGTCTTTACCTAAAGAGGTATTATGCTTAAAAGAATGGGTATGGAGATTTGTTAGTTAGGTTAGTTTTTCTTTCTAGCTAGTGTGTTTTAGTTTAAAAAGTGTGCTTAGCTTAGAGAGTTTTTTTCCGTCATTATTCCTGCTTATCTTGGTTTTACTCTTGATATTGCAGATGTTGATGCCTCTCCAAACATACATTGGATTTGCTGATGGTGCTTGTCGTAATACACGAAACATCTCTTGCACAGCTTGGGTTATCTATTCGCCCTCTGACGAGTTAGTTTCTATGCATGGGGTAAGCCTCGGTCAAACAACAAACAACATTGCAGAGTATAGTGCAGTGATTGAGTTATTATCTGAATATATTTCATTTGGGATTCGGAGTTTGATAGTGAGGTTAGATTCTGAACTCGTTGTATTACAGCTTAATAGAGTGTATGCCATTAGAAATCCAGTGTTATTGAGATTATTCTTGAGAGTGCGTCTCTTGGAACATGAATATGATTACATTGAATATCAGCATATTCCAAGGTCTTTAAAAACATTAGCAGATGCAATTGCTTCTCGAATGTTAAATAGACATTTGGAATAATCATACATGTAAATTTAAAACCATTTCATAACATGATTTACATGATAAGCCGGTAATAGTGATATATATAAAGGAGTGTGTCAAAAAATACATCGTCCTCGATCATAGGTTGAAAAACACCTTATGATCAGCAAAAATGATAGGTACGAAAAACAAAAATGTCACATGTGCCCACAATAGGCAATCATCCTATCACTAGTGATGATCTCTATAAGAAACCACTGCCCGGGCCACCTTGCAAAGGAACCTCCTAAAAGGTCCTGGGACTCCAATCACATAGCGCTGAAGTCGGCGAGGAATGTTGTCTATAGTGGTCTCAGGAATATCCCCTGTCAGGTGCTCAAGATGACCCTCCAAGTCGGCCAAAACCTCTGCTGATTCATCCTATGGGGTTGGAGCGGGTGCAACTGGTTGCCTCCTCTTGAAAGGCCAGAGAGCGGCTGGTCGCTGTGGACCCACATCTGCATTTGAAATTTCTACTATCAGCTTTGAGACGATGGAAAAAAAAAAAAAAAAAATAGGAAAAAGTTGAAAAGGATTTTACCTGACTCGTCCCACTGCTCTCCTGGTGGAAGAGCCATGTCTGGCTCACCACGAAAATCTATCCCAGCGTAAGGGAAATCCTGAATGGAAAAGACCTGGTTTTCCAACCATTGGAAATACTCAGGTTTGAACCGAGCAACCTCTGTCCTCTCGTTCGGGTGACGAGCCATGACTGCGACCCATTGCATCAGTTTGGGCTCTCGAGGAAGCCCAGCTCCAACAGTAAGGTGCTGTGGGATCAGCATAGGAACCCTCTCCAGGCCAAAACTCACGACCAAAGCCCGATAACCAGAGGTCTTTAGTTGTCCGCTATTGGCCCTGGTCAGTTGGCCTTTCACATTGGCCAGCATAGCATTGCACCAGTTGAAGATGGTGCCTCGAAAGAAATCAACTGCCATACGCATCTGGGATCCGGTGGAAATATGTAATGCGGCAGCTCCGCAAATTCTGGTGACAGTAAACGCAATCACCATGAGTTCAGGATGGGATATGGTCTTTATGTCTATCCCTTTGTCTCTAGCCTGGCTATTGCAGTACTCTAGCCGGAGGCTATCGACAGACTGGCCACCTGGCCTAGTCCCATGCAGAGTCAAGTCTTCGCCTCTCTTAGGCAAACCAGTCAAGAAATAAATGTCCGCCGGCTCGATTTCGAGCCGGTGGACACCAATGAAAAAGCACTGGTCCTGTATGCTCCATCTATCAACCAGCCACTGTAAAAAATCCACCTGAGCCCTCATGCCAGGAATGGTCCAGAATTCGTACAGTCCGCACGCCCTCAAAGCATCAAGTGAAGGCTGATGATTCCATGTGGCAGCATCCACGTCCTCATGCTCTCGTTCACGCCAATCTAGCATGATGTACTCTCTGCATCAAGTATAAAGATCAATTAAATTACTAGAAAACATTTTGATTGGTCCATTTTTGAGAATTTTTGGGTTCAAAACCATTGCGGCGGGGTACGCACCCTCCGAGTTAGACACAGTGCATGGGTCTGCACTTTGTCTACACAGAAGGTGCGGACCCCGAGCTTTTTCCCAATGGAGAAAAAGTCGGGGTCCGCGGGTCCGCAATGGTAAACCTGCGGACCCCCGCGCGCGGGTTTTGCGCCTAAAAACCCTCCCAAAAAATGAAATGAAGGACTAAAACAAAAAACTAAATGGTTGGAAATGAAGAGTAGGATGATGTGGATTACCTGGAGAAGACGGCGCTCGATTCCGATGGTTGGATTTTCCACAATATTCACAGGAAGTTTTCTAAGCAAAAGCATTATTTTCTCACCCAAACTCAAACGGTAAAAATGAATCGACAAAGGCCCTTTTTATAAGTTTTTTGAGTAAATAAATCGCAAATTTGTTTATGTTTCACTTTGAAAAGGTATTTTGCGACGCTTTTATCTATTTCAAACAGGTATGAGTAATGTTTGTGTTTTTGTGCAGAATAAAGGATTATTCAGGCGAAATCTATCATTTTCGACAGAAAAACATGTAGAGTCATCTTTAAGCTCTTTTCTGACTCCTAAAACATGAAAAGATTGCCGAGTGTTTATTTTAAACTCGTTAAAACGGAATTAAAAAACGGTCCACTTACAGCTCTTTTCCGACCGTAAAAACATGAAAAAGATTGTTGGATTTTTGTCGTTTCGAATTCGATATTGGTTATAAAACGAAGTGTCATTGATTGCTTTTTTACTTTTTTCGGGTCAAGAGCACTAATAACGAAAAGTACTCCTTGGTCGTAAAAGATCAAGCCGTTCTCTCAAGTATTATTTTATACTTTTTCGGGCTTGGGAGACACAAATTTATGAAAAAGGTCAACCCTGGAGTCTTCTTAAGTTTTTTCAGACTCTCTAAAATTGAAAAACACCGAGTTTCTCCTATACTAGACTCGTTAAAATTTCACAGTAAAGGACCTGTTCAATTACAAACAGGAACGAACCACTCCTTAGGGTTTGAATTTAAACTAAGTTGGACTCATCCGAAGGATGAGCTTATAATCAAGCAAATGTTATCCTCCTCAAGCTTGTCAAAAATAAAGAGGTACTTTCCAGAAATGGTGGGGGAAAAGAGAGAAAAATGAATCTGTTTGTCATACTTTGTAACCACTCTTGAACATGACACTTTTATTCACCTGGGTTGGGAAATCCTTTGCCTAACAGTTAATCAAACCACATTGAAAGTCTTCAGCTGGTTTCTGGGTATTAACTTTGAGTCAATTGTCACCAAGCCATCTGTCGTGTTGTTATGTGTTCAAGAGGTCATTGCCAATAAGCCATTCATCTGCAAAATATCTGTCATCCATCTTGACCATCCCTGAGTCAGCCCTTGCAACTAAATTTATTCAACTTGATCTATGATTTCGTGTTGTGGGCTTGCCTACGATGGATCGCTTTCTATCGACATCGGCTCATTATCTAGAAAGATGATCTAGGAATCGTCAGTACCTTGAGATTTTCATGCCTCAGTGGCGGGTTTCTCACCTTTGACGATAGTTTACATCATTGACTTTCGATCGAAGGATTCCGTGATATGTTCGACATCAACACATTTATTCACATCTAATGGATTGTACTGGGTAGTTTGAGAGCCATTGACATCACTGGTGGTTTCTCTCACACTTGTTAACAATTTACATCATTGACTGGTAATCAAGTGGTTTCTACCATGTTCGACATCAACACGTTTATTCACATGGATATAATCGTACTATTTCGGGAAGTAGAAATGAAGACCCTGGATCTAGTTTCCACCATCAAGGTTGCGAGGAATTTTGTATTCATTAGGTTGTGGACTATTCATAAACAGATGGTTGCGCCCATACTATGTTCACATGAGTCTATACTTGTGATGTTTTACAATATTATTCCTACATTAGAGCAGTAGATAGTTTTCTAGTTAGTTTTGGTCTGAGTATGGGAATGCCTACCTCAGCGATGATATGATCTCATATATATATCTTGCATTGAATGTTTTTACAGGTTCCGACCGGGCTCTCCACAAGATGATCCTAAAAATGATAAAGTACTTCACTCTTCCTATATGATAAATGAAATCCTCATCTACTACAGACTTCGCACTTTAGGGGGAAATCTGTTACACAAAAATATCGTCACCATGATTATTTGTAGTCAGTATGGGTCTATCATCACTTGTATTGTCCTCCTGAGTAAGTCTAAGACCTCAGCTCTTCAAATCAAGCTTTGTAAATGAGAGAAAGACATTAAAAATCAATGTAACTCTGGTTTCGCACTTTCTCTCATGGTCACCTGCGGTCCTGCACCTTCTGTGTACAAAATTTGCGTACCTACCTGCTCTGTCCCTAATGGTGTAGGTGCGGACCCCTGTGAAAGTCAAAAGGTGCAAGTTTTATCTTAAAAAACTCACTTTGGGTTAATTCTAGAGTTTTCTAGAAGGAATTTTGACGTGGATTGTTCGCTCTGAGGTGGTTCATGCATCCCAAAAGAGAAGGAGCTAATCCCTTGACTAAAGGAGCTATCCCTTTGAAGGAGGGCTTTATCCCTTTGAAGGAGGACCTAGTAACTTCCCTCCATTGCACTATAAATATAGGCATTGGGGTGAGGACTAGAGAGGTTAGAAGCTTAACATTTTGAGGGTAAATGCTGGTGAAATTAAGACTTCCTAGTTGAGCTTAAGAGGAGAGATTACATACCTTTTTGGCTTCATTGGGGAGTGAGTGAAACTTGTCAAAGTAGAGGAGACTTCTTGTTGGACCCTGGGAGGAGCTTGTACAGCGTCAAGGAAAAGGTTGTAAGGTTCTTCTTCTTTTGAATGAATACAATCAAACTCATTTTTCTCAACAAGTATCTCATGTTATTTGTTTCATGGACTCCTTGACTTTCATGTTAAATATGTTTTAAGCAATTGGTTTTTCAGGTGCTATTTAATTTGTTTGCCTTGTTTGTGTTTGCATATTCGCGAAAAGGAACTCATTGGAATCAAAGGAGCGAGGGCATCCACAAGCTTGCGTTGGACCAAAGGTAGGCCCTAAAAGCACCTGTTTGCTATTGTTTATTAAAGCATATTTAGGGAAAGATAGTGTCTGGTTGGTTTGCTTGTCATTAGGTCTTATTTAGATTCTAGGAAGGTCTATCTTGTCCGCAAGATCGACTCATTCCGTGCGACACTTCCCTTTTCCTCCATACTTCTTTGGACATTTTTCTGGGTGTTGTTTCCAACAATGATCATCATTGTGGCCTTCCTTTTTGCACTGATTTCAATACGACCATTCTCCCTCTTTGGCTCTTGTTGTTTTCTTCTCCTTTCCTTTCCATTTCACTTTTGATTTACCATTGGGAGGTTTGAACGGTGGCTTTCTAGACTGATCATCCTTTTAACTTTTTCCCATGTTCTCAATATGAATTTCCTTCACGCTAGCTGAGTCAATAGTCATTGGTTCAAATAACAACAATGAATGCCTAATATATCTGTGCAATGAGCCAATATACTTAGTTACAACTTTAGGTGTATCAGATGCAACACCTAGATTAAGTGCTTTCTTTCTAAACTCCTCTGTTAAACTCTTAACATCCTGACCTTTGCCTTGCCTTAAATACTGCCAATTAATCAAAGTTTTTTTCTTATATCCTAAGGGATAAAATTGTTCCTTTAAAGTAGAAATAAAATCAGGCCATGAGGAAAAGAGGTTACCCACATTCTTACTATGTTACAATTTGCTCTCCCACCAAACGAGAGCGGCGCTGCTCAACCGTAGAGAGGCGATCTGAATCTTTGCCTCATCCTCGACGATTTGTTGAATCCTCCAGTAGACCTTAATCTACCTAATCCAATTATTGAAATTTTGTGCATTACTTTCACCATTAAACATGGGAAGGTCAAATTTGACATCTAATTTAAAGAAAGGCTTCTTAGATGCATCCTTTAAATTTCTACGATTATGGTGGTGAGAGGAAGGAGAACCTTCACTCCTAGAAGGAGAAGGAGGGGGTTATTCTCCGCCATTCCCATGTGTTGAACCTTGTTCTTCTAGGTTTCTCTCCTCTGCTTTCTCTAGCCTTAAAACTAGCTGACCGATATTCTCTGCCATTGAATAGAAAGCCTTGAGGAAATTGCGCTCCTCTTCAAGATGAGCTTCATCTTCTGCCATGTTCCTCCTTCGATGTGCATGCCCTGCTTTGAGATCGAAAGGCTCTAATTCCCCTTCACCTCTTCAGAGTTTGTCTCTTGTTAGCATACAAACATGCAATTCACATCTAAAAAGACCTGCTCTGATACCACTTGATCCAAGATACTTTCTTTTATACATTTATGAAAAGAATCACGTGTAAAAATTGCAGCTTAGCATAGAAAACTTAATGTGTATACAAGAAAATAAGCAGAAACACATAAAAGCATGAAGGAAGACACAAAGACTTGATAATGCAGTTCGTCCAACTCGAATTACGTCTCTGCGCCCTGCTCGATCAAAGGGGAGGCCTTTATATATTAAATGGCATGAAAAGAGAGAATACAATCATCTGCTACATAAAAAGAGGCTTATACCTCCCTTCTCAAATATGGCTAAGAAAAGAAGAACTCAGATGGAGATATGGATAGTACCATTGCATCTGTGGCATCGAGAGGGGTAAAAACCATATAAATTTTTCCCAATTCAGACAAAATGATCAATCGGCCCTCCTACAAGCTACTGCCTCAAACTATGTGCTAGAAAATCCTCTCGTTCCTTTTCCAATCATCAGCTATTATAATCTTCTTTAGGACAAAGGTTGTTGAAATTGGGGGTCATTTAGTTTAGAATAGAAGTCAATGGTGTGAAGGATCGGTGGGTACAACTACCCTTTAAAAATAGAATTTTCATCGTTTTAAACGATAATACATAAAATACCCATAAAACACTATAAAACCCAACCAAAACCGTAAGACCCAAACCTCAAATTTATCAAATCAGGCTGATATACCCATCGGATCCGGCCCCCATATTGCAATTGGCGCATTCTTGGAGAAAAGGTCCTGTCAGCGGGGATTGTTGACCACCGATATCCAATATCGGCGTCAGCTGATTGCAATCATTGTGGCCCAGGCTCTTCACTGATCGTCAATGCCAATGTCGATCGCCAATCTGATCACTCCTCTGATTGTCGATCATGATCAATAATCACATCTGCCCAGTTACAATAATGTGACCCGATCGCTTGCCTTCCTCCAACCTGATAGATCGACAATCACTGATCAGAGGTGGTGGAATCTACCGTCTACACGTTTTTCGATGTGATTTCCCTTTAAAAGGCTTAAAACCATGAAAATGCCTCCTTTTTCAAAAGGGTAATAAAATATTCTTTTTCCATAACTTCCTCATCCGAACTCGGATTGGAGTGTCATTTGCACCATTAGAATCAGGGTGATGAGCACTTCGATCTGATGTCAGGATATTCGCTTTTCCGCCATTTTGAATTTTGAGCTTTTCCATGCCATTATATCTGAAGATCCACCTGGATCATGTCACCCATAAGAACGTCAAACCAAAAATTTGGCGCATATATTGGAATTTATGTATATTGTTACAGACCAAAAAAACATTCCATGTAGTTAGCTACAGGATCATGGAACTTATGAGAAAGATTTATAACATTATCTCTTTCACGAACAATTTCCAAGGAGGAAACTTTCTGTAATAGGAAGTTACAAACATTTTTGGGCTCTTCAACTTTCGGTTCCTCTTGAAGGAGTTGTTATTCGTAATCTTATCCCCACTTATTTGTAAGTATATCCCTTTAACAATCTTCAACAATGTCATCTTCCTCTAAATCTATTAAATCATGGATCAGAGAATATTTGTCGACTTTAATATCACCTTCTTTAACTTATTCTCCATTTAAGGGATGTGGATTGTAAACTGGAGCCTCTTTATTAACCTCCTCATGGTTCTCTTACCTTTTTGCAGCTTTCCATGATTGGGACTATTGCATTTTTTCATTGCTCAAGATACCATTAGATTTATATGAATCACAAGAAGGAGAATCATAAAATGCAGTAGAATGAGATTTCTCAGGGTCTATTTATTGTTTGATAATGCCTCCTTCTTCCCTTTCTTGATCACTAGGTGATGCTTCTTGATGAAAGTATATGTTTTCTTTGAGTTGACCCCTACAAACTTTTTCAGCGAGATCATTAACCTCAGAAATATTTTCAAAATGAAAATGTGCACAACAATCTTCAAACAGAGCATTCATTGGATAAAATAGTCTACAATAATGATTAAATGCTATGTGAAAGCTATTTAAAGAAGATATGTTTCCATGAGGTATTCTTATGTACCAAAATCTAAAATAATCTTCTAATGAATACATAAACAATTTCATTTTCACATCTTCAAAAATAATACCCTATTGTTCCATATGTTCATGAAAATCCCTGAGGTGTTGCTCCATGTTATGAAACCAGCTCAAGAAAAGATAGAAGAGATAGATCAACGCCTTAGAATTCAGCCTCTTCGAGGGGGCAACCTCCTTTACATTACATAAATGAACAATTATTCGATGATTCAAATGACAAAACCTACTTTCTATATATAGGAGTCTAAGGAGTCACAATATAATCCAGCCGACCTAACAATAATAATATAAAGCCACAAAAATAACAGTAGAGGGATTCTATGGGGCACAGAAATAACAATATGGGGGTAATAGGGGCACAACGATATAAATAAGGGGTATAACTACAATAGTAATGGGGTAATCACTAGTATTATAGGGACCCAACATGCCCCTCTCCTTCAAAAAAGTGTTGTACTCAACACTTGAGTAGTTCTGGATACTTTTGCATAAAATTCTCATCCTCCCATGTGGAATCTTCAGCGGATAAGTTCTTCCACTTGATAAGATACTCTGAAATTGATCGATTTTGTAGCTGTCGAGTTCTTGTTTCTATGGCTGCTTCCGGTTCCAATATAATTTTTACTTCCTCGTCAAGTTCTGGCAATATTGTGTGAACTGGGAGCTTGTCGCCTATAACCTTCTTTAAACATGAAACATGGAAAACTGGGTGCAATCGAGAAGCTGCAGGAAGCTCCAATTTGTATGCCATAGTACCAATCTTTTCCAACACCTTGTACGGACCATAATACTTTGGTGATAATTTATTATCTTTCTTAGCTTGCTTTAGGGACATTTTCTTATATGGTTGTAGCCATAGGAATACCCAATCACCTACATCAAAACTTCTTTCATTGTGATGTTGATCTGCCTGTTGTTTCATTCTATTTTGTGCCAACACGAGGTTATCCTTTAAGAGTTGGAGGACTTTTTGTTGATGTTCGATGTGATGTTCCACTACCTGAACCTTAGAATTTTCTCTTAAATATGATGTGATTGATGGTGGTTGGTACCCATAAAGTGCCATAAATGGGGTCATTTTTGTTGCTGTATGGAAGGAAGTGTTATACCACCATTCAACCAGAGGCAACCATTTGACCCATTGTGTTTGTTTATCAGATACAAAGCAACGAAGATATCCTTCCAAACATGTGTTTACTATCTCAGTTTTCCCATCAGATTGAGGATGATAAGACGAGCTATGAGCTAACTGACTACAAAGACAATAAAATAATTATGTCCAAAAATTTCCAGTGAAAATGGGATCTCTGTCACTTACAATAATATTTGGGTTTCCATGTAGCTTTTGAACTGTTTCCATAAATGCAGTAGAAACTGTACTAGCTTCAAATGGATGTGATAATGCACAAATGTGTGCATACTTGGTAAGTTTGTCAACTACCACCGTGATGACACTCTTTCCCTCAAAGTTGGGTAAACCTATGATAAAATCCATTAAAACCTCCTCCCAACGTTGGCTTGGAATGGATAAAGGTTGTAATAGACCTGGTGTCTTAATTGTTTCAACTTTATTTTGTTGGCAAACCAAACATTCCGCCACAAACTTTTGAATATCTGATTTAAGGCCATCCCAAAAAAATTCCTTCTTAACCCTGTGGTAATTTTTTAAAAATCCTGAGTGCCCTCCTAAGGGAGAAGTGTGCAATTCCATAAGAATCTTTTGTTTTAGTTGGGAATTCTTATAGAGGTATAAGCGATCTTTGTACCATAACGAATCATTTTGCCAGCTAAATGTATCAGAAGTACTGGAATCTTGTTGTAGCTTTCGAATAAGTGCCCACACTTCTTCGTCATTCTTCCATTCCTCCTTTTCTTCGTTTATCCAATCTGGTTGGATAATAGAAATGGCACACAACAATGCTTCCATATCCTCATCCTTTCTTGAGAGTGCATCGGCCACCACATTTTGCTTCCCTTTTTTGTAGATGATTTCAAAGTCATAACCCAACATCTTTGTCACCCACTTTTGTTGCTCTTCAGAGGATAATCTTTGTTCAAAAAAGTATTTAAGGCTATCATGATCCGTATTTACCTTGAAGTGTCTTCCCATTAGGTAGGGTCGCATAAAACTCTCAACCTCCCATGTGGAATCTTCAGCGGATAAGTTATTCCACTTGATAAGATACTCTAAAATTGATCATTTTGTAGCTGTCGAGTTCTTGTTTCTATGACTGCTTCCAGTTCCAATATATTTTTCCTTCCTCGTCAAGTTCTAGAAATATTGTTTGAATTGGGAGCTTGTCGCCTATAACCTTCTTTAAACATGAAACATGGAAAACTGGGTGCAATCGAGAAGCTGCAGGAAGCTCCAATTTGTATGCCATAGTACCAATCTTTTGCAACACCTTGTACGGACCATAATACTTTGGTGATAATTTATTATCCTTCTTAGCTTCCTTTAGGGACATTTGCTTATATGGTTGTAGCCGTAGGAATACCCAATCACCTACATCAAAACATCTTTCACTGCGATGTTGATCTGCATGTTGTTTCATTCTATTTTGTGCCAACATGAGGTTATCCTTTAAGAGTTGGAGGACTTGTTGTTGATGTTCGATGTGATGTTCCACTACATGAACCTTAGAATTTTCTCTTAAATATGATGTGATGGATGGTGGTTGATACCCATAAAGCGCCATAAATGGGGTCATTTTTGTTGATGTATGGAAGGAAGTGTTATACCACCATTCAGCCAGAGGCAACCATTTGACCCATTATGTCTGTTTATGAGATACAAAGCAACGAAGATATCCTTCCAAACATTTGTTTATTATCTCAGTTTGCCCAACAGATTGAGGATGATAAGATGAGCTATGAGCTAACTGAGTACCAAAACAAGAAAATAATTATGTCTTAAAATTTCCAGTGAAAATGGGATCTCTGTCACTTACAATAATCTTTGGGTTTCCATGTAGCTTTTGAACTGTTTCCATAAATGCAGTAGAAACTGTACTGGCTTTAAATGGATGTGATAATGCACAAAAGTGTGCATACTTGGTCAGTCTGTCAACTACCACCATGATGACAATCTTTCTCTCATACTTGGGTAAACCTGTGATAAAATCCATTGAAACCTCCTCCCAACGTTGGCTTGGAATGGATAAAGGTTGTAATAGACCTGGTGTCTTAATTGTTTCAACTTTATTTTGTTGGCAAGCCAAACATTCCGCCACAAACTTTTGAATATCTGATTTAAAGCCATCCCAAAAAAATTCCTTCTTAACCCTGTGGTAAGTTTTTAAAAATCCTGAGTGCCCTCCTAAGGGAGAAGTGTGCAATTCCATAAGAATATTTTGTTTTAGCTAGGAATTCTTACAGAGGTATAAGCGATCTTTGTACCATAACGAATCATTTTGCCAGCTAAATGTATCAGAAGTACTGGAATCTTGTTGTATCTTTCGAATAAGTGCCCACACTTCTTCGTCCTTCTTCCATTCCTCCCTTGCTTCGTTTATCCAATCTGGTTGGATAATAGAAATGGCACACAACAATGCTTTCACATCCTCATCCTTTCTTGAGAGTTCATCTGCCACCACATTTTTCTTCTCTTTTTTGTAGATGATTTCAAAGTCATAACCCAACATAGTTGTGACCAACTTTTGTTGCTCTTTAGAGGATAATATTTGTTCTAAAAATTATTTAAGGCTATCATGAACCATTTTTACCTTAAGTGTCTTCCCATTAGGTAGGGTCACCATTTCTTAAGTGCATGGAGTATTGCCAACATTTCCTTCTCATAAATAGCTTTGCTTAAAAACTTTCCCTTGATTGGACGACTTTCAAAAGCAATGGGTCTTTCATCTTGCATTAGAACAGCACGAATTCCATTTTCTAAAGCATCACATTCCACAATAAAGGTTTTTGTGAAGTCCGATGTAGCTAAGACCGGCGCTTGGTACATTGCCTATTTAAGATGTTCAAAGGCCTTTGTTGCTTCCGAAGTCCATGAAAATTAATCTTTCTTCAATAATGTTGTTAGAGGTGCTGCTATTCTCCCATAATTCTTAACAAACTTGCGATAATACCCTGTCAACCCAAGAAATCCTCGCAGATGCTTCATGGATGTGCGGATTTTCAATTCCTTAATGGCTTTAATTTTGCTAGCGTCTACCTTAACTCCTTCATGAGATACAATATGACACAAATGTTCCACCTCCTGGATTCCAAAAAAACATTTGGATCTTTTTGCATATAATTGTTTCCCCTCCAATAGTTGCAGCACCCTGTCAACATGTTCAACATGATCCTTCCAAGACTTGTTGTAGATTAGTATATCATCAAAAAATACTAACAAAATTTTTCTAAGGAATGGTTTGAAAATTAAATTCATCAAACCTTGAAATGTTGAAGGTGCATTGGTAAGGCAAAAAGGCATGACCAAAAATTCATAATGACCCTCATGAGTTCTAAATTCCGTTTTCATAATTTCTTAAATCTTCATACTGATTTGATGATATCCCGAACGAGGATCCAACTTGGTGAAGTAAATTGATCCATGCAATTCATCCAGTAATTCATCAATGAAAGGAATGGGGAACTTATCTTTAATAGTGAGCTTGTTGAGCTCCCTATAATCCGGACACATGCGCCATGAACCATCTTTCTTGTGCACCAACACTACTGGAGCTGAGAGAGAACTTTGACTCGGTTGAATTATACCAGCCTCTAGCATTTCTGCAACCATATATTCAATTTCACTTTTTTGGACATAGGGATATCTCTACAGCCTGATGTTTGGAGGAACACTTCCTGGACTCAGATGAATAGCATGATCATGATCAAGCATAGGTGGGAGACCTTTGGGAGTCTCAAATACCTTGGAATGATTGTCTAGGACCTTTTGGAGATCTAGAGAAATAGATTATTCCAATATGGAAACATCTAGCAAACATAATTGTGCAATTACACCTCTTTGCTCCTATTTTAGAAGCTTTGTCATGCCATTAGAGCTGATTATCTTTCCTTGTTTCCCTGCAATACCCCTTAATTCAACTTCCTTTCCTTCCGTACAAAATTTGACGAAACGTTTTTGAAAATTAAAAGCTATTGTACCCAAGGATTGTAGCCATTGGACTCCTAGTACAACATCAGCACCTCCCATTGGAGTGGAAAGCATTGGGCTAGTCAATACATATTCTCCCATGAATAGCTTGATATTATGGCACTTTCCAGAGAAATTTATTGTTCCTCCATTTGCAATCATCAGTTGACACTCTGGTGCTAGATATAGGAAGCAATTAAATTCTTTTGCTACCCTACAATGAATAAAATTGTGGGTGCTTCCTGAATCAATCAACACTATTACCTTTTTCTTCTTGATTTGTCCTTCTATCTTGATGGTTTGAGGAGTGGTAATTCCCACCAATGCATTACAAGATATGGTTGGATTTATTTTTTCTTCATCTAGGCTTTGTTCCTAGAGTATATCCTCTTCTTTTGACCTTTCTTGCTCCTTTTCTTCTTCCTCTTCACAATCTATGTAGAATAATTTCTTCTCAGCACACTTATGAACTTTTGTGTATTTGCTATCACAACTGTAACAAAGCCCTTTTGCTATTTTTCTTCCAATTTTTGTGGTGTCAACCTTGTAGGTTGTGGAAGACCAGGGGCAACAACACTTTCGTCTTTATAGTTGTGAGTGGTATGCTTCCTAGTTGCCATAATTTTGCTTTCCATTTTTTTTGCTAACCTAAATGCCTTCTCTAATGAATCAGGTTCCCAAAGGCAAACATCATGTTGGATATTATCCTTTAAAGACCCTATGAACACATCAATCCTATGCTCCTATGGAATATCTTTTACCCTGATGTTCAATTTTGGAACTCCTCAATTTGCTCCATTACTGAACCCTTTTGTTTGAGACTTATCAATTGGCTAAAAAAAGTGTTGCTTTTTGTATCCTCATAATGTGCTATCAATTCTTCCATAAAAATTGCCTGAGTGATAAATTTTTTACGAGAACAAAGTCGTTGATACCATACAAACTGATTTGGTTCCAAATATAGTTGCCATACATACCTTTTGTGTGTTTTGCACATTATTGAGATCGAAGAATTGCTCCATTTGTAAATGTCCATGTGGCGGGATCCTTGCCATCAAACTTCCTCATATCGATTTTTGGAATATGGTGATTCTTTGATCCAACATTAGCGTCTATGGAATCATGCTTAACATTTCTTTTGTTCTCATCATGAGTTTCCTTTACTACCTTTTCATCATTAGTAAATATTTCTTGTAGAAAATTTGTTAAATTTGTCTTCAAATCTGCCATGCCTGTCTTCAAATTTGTGCTCAAATCTATCTTCAAATTGTCCATCTTAGCTTCCATGCCATTCATCTTAGCTTCCATGCCATTTATCTTAGCTTCTGTTAACTTTTGTGAGCGTGACATTTGTTGCACTTGTTCTTGTAATTTTGATATATCATGTAGCATTTCTTCCTCTTCTTCATGAGTCATGCTAGAGCTTTTAGGTTCCTTACTAGGTGTTTGCATTTTTTTCCTCTGGGCATCAGTTACCGATAATAATTCTCTACTATGCCCTTTGAATTCCTTCAAAATAAATTTTCAAACCAAGCTTAAGCAAAAATTTAAAAAATTCTACACACCTTTTTTCACTTTGTAGGAGCTCGATATTGCCTCTGATGTATCTCTGTACTTTCCAATCACATAGTTCTGACTTTGTGACCTGTATTAGCTCTCTATGTCCTCTTTCCAATGCCACCATTCTAATCCAGATTGGATTCTCCAAGAAAGAGTTATGCACAATCTCCCAAGATGTCCTGATTATAGACCTTTCTAACATAGCGAACTTGTATGAAGTGCCACATGTACAATTTTTTATCTTTGGTTCTGAAAACGATATACAAGAAACTACAGTCCGTCCTCTTTCTCTACCTTCTTATGAAATTTCAATCTGATTCCCAGAGAGAAAGTTATGACGATTTTCCCCACGTCACCTGTTTTGAATGTAATTCAGGAGTCTGCAAAAAGACCAACTTCCTCAAATCATATCTTCGCAAATATCACACGAAAAGCTCTGAAATTCGGACCCAATGTTCAATGCGATTTATTCTCAAATGAGTTTTTTTTACGACTTCTGAAATGCCACAGAAAAAAAAGTTATAGCAAAAATGCCACGATGACCTGTTTGGAGGAGTGAAACCCTAGAATCCAAAGCTCTGATACCAAATGTTATGAAACCAGCTCAAGAAAAGATAGAAGAGATAGATCAACGCCTTAGAATTCAGCCTCTTTGAGGGGGAAACCTCCTTTACATTACATAAATGAACAATTATTCGATGATTCAAATGACAAAACCTCCTTTCTATATATAGGAGTCTAAGGGGTCACAATATAATCCAGCCGACCTAACAGTAATAATATAAAGTCACAAAAATTACAATAGAGGGATTCTATGGGGCACAGAAATAACAATATGGGGGTAATAGGGGCACAACAATATAAATAAGGGGTATAACTACAATAGTAATGGGGTAATCACTAGTATTATAGGGACCCAACAGTCCAGCCTTCTATCTTTGTTTCCACTTAATCTAGGAAAATAGGTATGCCATTCATGAAATGGAGTGACACGATTAGATAAATAGCAATAGAAGAAAAATCTAGTGGGGAAAATCTATTGGCCAATAATGGAGGAAGGTCCATTCTAAAAACCCCTTTAGATGAGCGATCTCAAGTTCAAAGGTAGGGAAATCTTTCAGCTCTTTTACCATCAAAGTGAGTATGAGGCTGCTTGAAATCCAGAATGACCAAAAAATGATACAAGTAGTTGAATCACCAGGGTGTTTACAATAATATTGAAACAATGGAGTCACGAAGGTGAGATATCTTCAACCCACACTTCCCTTGCTCACCTAACAGAGGGAATGTAAAAATTTGTCATACCTAGGGAAAGATATTATGATTCGTTCCCAAACAATGATGCCAGAAAGATGTTGTATCTTTTTCTATCACCTCTTTCACAAGTTCTTTAGAATATATACAAGCCTCTGAGAGACATCCCCAGGTTGAAAGAAGATGAGTACATCTTATAGAGAGGAATTCTTTTCAAGATTATCTGAAGAATTTCTACTGCACTCCATATTGTCACATAGTTTGAAAAGGGGTTAATTCAATGGCTCGGCTCATGTTATGAAACCATCTCAAGAAAAGATAGAAAAGATAGATCAACGCCTTAGAATTCAGCCTCTTCGAGGGGGCAACCTCCTTTACATTACATAAATGAACAATTCTTGGATGATACAAATGACAAAATCTCCTTTCTATATATAGGAGTCTAAGGAGTCACAATATAATCCAACCGACCTAACAATAATAATATAAAGCCACAAAAATAACAATAGAGGGATTCTATGGTGCACAGAAATAACAATATGTGGGTAATAGGGGCACAACAACATAAATAAGGGGTATAACTACAATAGTAATGGGGTAATCACTAGTATTATAGGGACCCAACATGCCCCTCTCCTTCAAAAAAGTGTTATCCTCAACGCTTGAGTAGTTTTGGATACTTCTGCATAAAATTCTCATCCTCCCATGTGGAATCTTCAGTGGATAAGTTCTTCCACTTGATAAGATACTCTGAAATTGATCGATTTCGTAGCTATCGAGTTCTTATTTCTGTGACTGCTTCCGGTTCCAATATAATTTTTCCTTCCTCGTCAAGTTTTGGCAATATTGTTTGAATTGGGAGCTTTTCACCTATAACCTTCTTTAAACATGAAACATGGAAAATTGGGTGCAATCGAGAAGCTACATGAAGCTCCAATTTGTATGCCATAGTACCAATCTTTTCCAACACCTTGTACGGACCATAATACTTTGGTGATAATTTATTATCCTTCTTAGCTTGCTTTAGGGACATTTGCTTATATGGTTGTAGCCGTAGGAACACCCAATCACCTACATCAAAACTTCTTTCACTGCGATGTTGATCTGCATGTTGTTTCATTCTATTTTGTGCCAACACGAGGTTATCCTTTAAGAGTTGGAGGACTTGTTGTTGATGTTCGATGTGATGTTCCACTACCTGAACCTTAGAATTTTCTCTTAAATATGATGTGATGGATGGTGGTTGATACCCATAAAGTGCCATAAATGGGGTCATTTTTGTTGCTGTATGGAAGGAAGTGTTATACCACCATTGAGCCAGAGGCAACCATTTGACCCATTCTGTCTGCTTATCAGATACAAAGCAACGAAGATATCCTTCCAAACATTTGTTTACTATCTCAGTTTTACCATCAGATTGAGGATGATAAGATGAGCTATGAGCTAACTGAGTACCAAGACAAGAAAATAATTTTGTGCAAAAATTTCCAGTGAAAATGGGATCTCTGTCACTTACAATAATCTTTGGGTTTCCATGTAGCTTTTGAGCTGTTTCCATAAATGCAGTAGAAACTATACTGGCTTTAGATGGATGTGATAATGCACAAAAGTGTGCATACTTGGTAAGTCTGTCAACTACCACCATGATGACACTCTTTCCCTCAGACTTGGGTAAACCTCTGATAAAATCCATTAAAACCTCCTCCCAACGTTGGCTTGGAATGGATAAAGGTTGTAATAGACCTGGTGTCTTAATTGTTTCAACTTTATTTTGCTGGCAAACCAAACATTCCGCCACAAACTTTTGAATATCTTATTTAAGGCCATCCCAGAAAAATTCCTTCTTAACCCTGTGGTAAGTTTTTAAAAATCCTGAGTGCCCTCCTAAGGGAGAAGTGTGCAATTCCATAAGAATCTTTTGTTTTAGCTAGGAATTCTTATAGAGGTATAAGCGATCTTTGTACCATAACGAATCATTTTGCTAGCTAAATGTATCAGAAGTACTGGAATCTTGTTGTAGCTTCTGAATAAGTGCCCACACTTCTTCGTCGTTCTTCCATTCCTCCCTTGCTTTGTTTATCCAATCTGGTTGGATAATAGAAATGGCACACAACAATTCTTTCACATCCTCATCCTTTCTTGAGAGTGCATCTGCCACCACATTTTGCTTCCCTTTTTTGTAGATGATTTCAAAGTCATAACCCAACATCTTTGTGACCCACTTTTGTTGCTCTTTAGAGGATAATATTTGTTCTAAAAAGTATTTAAGGCTATCATGATCCGTTTTTACCTTGAAGTGTCTTCCCATTAGGTAGGGTCGTCATTTCTTAAGTGCATGGAGTATTGCCAACATTTCCTTCTCATAAATAGCTTTGCTTAAAAACTTTCTCTTGATTGGACGACTTTCAAAAGCAATGGGTCTTTCATCTTGCATTAGAACAACACCAACTCCATTTCCTGAAGCATCACATTCCACAATAAAGGTTTTTGTGAAGTCCGACGTAGCTAAGACCGGTGCTTGGCACATTGCCTCTTTAATATCTTCAAAGGCCTTTGTTGGTTCCGGAGTCCATGAAAATTAATCTTTCTTCAATAATGTTGTTAGAGGTGCTGCTATTCTCCCATAATTCTTAACAAACTTGCTATAATACCTTGTCAACCCAAGAAATCCTCGCAGATGCTTTATGGATGTGGGGATTTTCCATTCCTCAATGGCTTTGATTTTGCTAGGGTCTACCTTAACTCATTCATGAGATACAATATGACCCAAATATTCCACCTCCTGGACTCCAAAGAAACATTTGGATCCTTTTGCATATACTTGTTTCTCCTCCAATAGTTGTAGCACCCTGTCAACATGTTCAACATGATCCTTCCAAAACTTGTTGTAGATTAGTATATCATCAAAAAATACTAACACAAATTTTCTAAGGAATGGTTTGAAAATTGAATTCATCAAACCTTGAAATGTTGAAGGTGCATTGGTAAGGCCAAAAGGCATGACCAAAAATTCATAATGACCCTCATGAGTTCTAAATGCCGTTTTCGGAATGTCTTCAATCTTCATTCTGATTTGATGATATCCCGAACGAAGATCCAACTTGGTGAAGTAAATTGATCCATGCAATTCATCCAATAATTCATCAATAACAGGAATGGGGAACTTATCTTTAATAGTGAGCTTGTTGATCTCCCTTTAATCCGAACACATGCGCCATGAACCATCCTTCTTGTGCACCAATACTACTGGAGCTGAGAAAGAACTTTGACTTGGTTGAATTATACCAGCCTCTAGCATTTCTACAACCATACGTTCAATTTCACTTTTTTGGGCATAGGGATATCTATACGGCCTGATGTTTGGAGGAACACTTCCTGGAATCAGATGAATAGCATGATCATGATCACGCATAGGTGGGAGACCTTTGGGAGTCTCAAATACCTTGGAATGATTGTCCAGGACATTTTGGAGATCTGGAGAAATAGATGATTCCAATGTGGAAACATCTAGCGAACATAATTGTGCAATTACACCTCTTTGCTCCTTTTTAAGAAGCTTAGTCATGCCATTAGAGCTGATTATCTTTCCTGGTTTCCCTGCAATACCCCTTAATTCAACTTCCTTTCCTTCCGTAGAAAATTTGATGAAAAGTTCTTGAAAATTAAAAGCTATTGTACCCAAGGATTGTAGTCATTGGACTCCTAGTACAACATCAGCACCTCCCATTGGAATGGAAAGCATTGGGCTAGTCAATAAATATTCTCCCATGGATAGCTTGATATTATGGCACTTTCCAGAGCAATTTATTGTTCCTCCATTTGCAATCATCACTTGACACTCTGGTGCTGGATATAGGAAGCAATTCAATTATTTTGCTACCCTACAATGAATAAAATTTTGGGTGCTTCCTGAATCAATCAACACTATTACCTTTTTCTTCTTGATTTGTCCTTCTATCTTGATGGTTTGAGGAGTGGTAATTCCCGCCAATGCATTACAAGATATGGTCGGATTTATTTGTTCTTCATCTAGGCTTTGTTCCTGGAGTATATCTTCTTCTTTTGACCTTTCTTTCTCCTTTTCTTCTTCCTCTTCACAATCTATGTAGAATAATTTATTCTCAGCACACTTATGACCTTTAGTGTATTTGCTATCACAACTGTAACAAAGCCCTTTTTCTCTTTTTCTTCCAATTGTTGTGGTGTCAACCTTATAGGTTGTGGAAGACTAGGGGCAACAACACTCCTGTCTTTATAGTTGTGAGTGGTATGCTTCCTGGTTGCCATAATTTTGCTTTCCGTTTTTCTTGCTAACCTGAATGCCTTCTCTAATGAATCAGGTTCCCAAAGGTGAACATCATGTTGGATATTATCCTTTAAAGACCCTATGAAAACATCAATCCTATGCTCTTCTGGAATATCTTTTACCCTTATGTTCAATTTTTGGAACTCCTCAATGTGCTCCATTACTGAACCCTTTTGTTTGAGACTTATCAATTGGTTAAAAAAAGTGTTGCTTTTTGTATCTTCATAATGTGCTATCAATTATTCCGTAAAAATTGCCCAAGTGATAAATTGTTTATAAGAGCAAAGCCATTCATACCATACAAACTGATTTGGTTCCAAATATACAGTAGCCATACGTACCTTTTGTGCGTTTTGCACATTATTGAGGTCGAAGAATTGCTCCATCTGTAATATCCATGTGGCGGGATCCTTGCCATCAAACTTCCTCATATCGATTTTTGGAATATGGTGATTCTTCGATCCAACATTAGTGTCTATGGAATCATGATTAACATTTCTTTTGTTCTCATCATGAGTTTCCTTTACTACCTTTTCACCATTAGTGACCCTTTCTTGTAGCAACTTCTTCAATTCTTCCATGTCTGTCTTCAAATCTATCTTCAAATTTTCCATCGAATCCTCCATCTTATCTTCCATTCCCTTTATCTTAGATTCCATGCCATTTATCTTAGATTCCACGCCACTTATCTTACCTTCTGTTAGCTTTTGTGAGCGTGACATTTGTTGCACTTGTTCTTGTAATTTTGATATATCATGTAGCATTTCTTCCTCTTCTTCATGAGTCATGCTAGAGCTTTCAGGCTCCTTACTATTTGTTTGCATTTTCTTTCCTCAGGGCATCAGTTATCGATAATAATGCTTTACTATGCCCTTTGAATTCCGTTAAACCAAGCTTACACAAAAATTAAAAAAAAAAACTACACACCTTTTTTTACTTTATAGAAGCCTGATATTGAATCTGATGTATCTCTGTAATTTCGGATCATCCTATTCTGAAATTGCTACCTGTATCAACCTTCTATGTCCTCTTTTCAATGCCACAAGTCTGAGCCAAATTGGATTCTCCAAGGAAGAGTTATGTGAAATCTCCCACAGTGACTTTCTTTTCGACTGGTTCAGTAGAGCGAACTTGTACGACGTGCCACGAGTCACTGTTTCAACCTTTGAATTTGAAACCCACACACAAGAAACTACAGTCCGTCCTATTTCTGTACCTTCTTACGAAATTTCAATCTGATCCCCAGAGATAAAGTTATGACTATTTTCCCCAGGTCACCTGTTTTGAATGTAATTCAAGAGTCTGCAAAAAGACCAACTTCCTCAGGTCATATCTCCGCAAATATCACACAAAAAGCTCTGAAATTCGGACCCAAGGTTCAGCGCGATTTCTTCTCAAATGGGTTTTTTTTTGTAACTTCTGAAACGTCACAGAAAACAAGTTATAGCGAAAATTCCACGATGACCTATTTGGAGCAGCGAAACCCTAGAATCCAAAGCTCTGATACCAAATGTTATGAAACCAGCTCAAGAAAAGATAGAAAAGATAGATCAACGCCTTAGAATTTAGCCTCTTCGAGGGGGCAACCTCCTTTACATTAGATAAATGAACAATTCTTGGATGATACAAATGACAAAACCTCCTTTCTATATATAGGAGTCTAAGGAGTCACAATATAATCTAGCCGACCGAACAATAATAATATAAAGACACAAAAATAACAATAGAGGGATTCTATGGGGCACAGAAATAACAATATGGGGGTAATAGGGGCACAACAATATAAATAAGGGTTATAACTAGAATAGTAATGGGGTAATCACTAGTATTATAGGGACCCAACAGTTCAATAGTCCTTCATCATGGTAAACTTAAGAAAATACATAGATCTAAATACTCAGGGGGTAAATATGGCTAATCTCAAAGAGAAATTTCTTAGTTATGGTGGCTGACACACAAAAAATGGTAGCTTAAGGGAATTTGGTATAGAGGGTTAAATACAACACAAAATTCTAAGTAACAAGTTCCAACATAAGTATGGATGAATGAGAAGGTGAAATGGCAGAAATAGTGGAGCATTAATTAAGGTCCCAAGCTCTATGCATCATGAATACATTTGTCACCAAATAACATTAAGTAAATTTGTGCACATTACAGGTACATAAGTAAATATGTAGTTAACACAGGTACTGTTACTACTTAGCAGCAAATATACAACCATGAATGAGAGTGATACCCGCAGCTTCATTACACTATTTCAAAGGAAGAAAGACATACATGAAGTGATATACAGAGGGGAAAACATACTGCACATTGATCTGATTGGAATAAACAAAAAAGTTTCATTAACCATTCGAGATGGAGTCAAAAATAACCAGTCCATTTACATTCAAAAATTGTATAAGCATAAGGACCTCATGAACAAGCAAATTCAACCAAAATGGAACCACTTTCTCTACAAACAAAGGGACTCTAGAATGCAGGATTTGAGAACCATCATTAAGTGTTTCTTCCCCCTAATTATAAGGGGAGGGGGAGATTTGAGTAATCATTTACAAAATATCTTAGCCAAGTCCCAATTGTCTGATAAAATATCTATCTCGGCGTATGAAGTCCTGCTTCCCCAAATCATTACAATGGATTTGATTCCTTCTTTAAACTGCAAGAAATTATAGAATAAAAGCTAAAAGAAAATATGGATGATGGATGAATAAAACATATCCCTGGCATTCCTTAGATTGCCTCTTATTAGGCCATGTATTTCCCATGATGTGCCTCTCTTTCTGCTTGGTTGGTTCACCTATCACCTTTTGTGTTAACTTCTTGACTTCCCCACTCTCTGGAGCTAGGAGAGATAAGCTGTGGTTACTTGTCATAGTGAAGAAATGAATATTGACCTAGAATTATTTAATTGCGTGATTGCTTGGAGCTCCATGCTGAGGAATTACTACTTCCTATGTCCCATACGTCCATTTACCTCACGAAATACATGGACGTGAAGCAGTTGAGTTCATTTTTGCTACCCAAGTAGTCTTTAGTTTCTTGTTACAGAGGATTGCATAGGTTGATCCCTTTACCATTTCCAACTACTTTGTGCCTTCATTCAATACCTTAGTTTCCAACCCATACATCTTTAAAATTTTGTACCACACTATCAGAACTTTACTCATCGATAATTTTACTCTTAAATAGATTACAAAACAATGAGTTTTGATATCCTTTGGTCCCTTTTGTTTAGCCCCTTTCTACATTTCATGTCATAGGACCAAGGGTTATGAGTGGAGGCTTCCCCTTAAGGTGTTAGGGCCTTTTGATTCTACCTAGGGGCAATTTTTCCTTTTTAAAGTGCTTTGCACCCCTGGTCCTTATATTTCTTCTAGATCATGCACTAGCCCAATATATCTAATCCCCTCTTCATCGGAAGTTTTTCAAGTGCTATATATTATAAAGTGTCGATAACCTCAACCTCTGATTTGCAACATTCATTATGACATCATCAATTCCATGTGGCACTTCATGACTGGTGACATGTGTCACTGATATTTCCCCCTTAGGACCCCTCAAAATTCCATAACTGACTTCCACGTGTCCTTTAGTACCACCAAATCATGCTGACATCAGATGCCACTGTAGCTTTATCAGAACCAATCATATCCTCCCACATGTAGCTTATTGGAACAAATCATATGTTTCCACGTTTAGCTTATTGAAACCAATTATATGCTACCATGTGTCCTGCAGGAGGAGACAAAAAATGGCCTATTTGCCTTTGGTTTTATGATGAAACCTTTTTAAACATAGATTTCAGTCCCTCGATGATTTTACACTCTCGTCACATTTCCCCTATGACAATGTTTAAAAGGTAGTCACCTACAAAAGTATTTATTTCTGATTTTCGATCTTCCGATGTTGTGATATTTTGATGCATCGATCTCCTCCGAGCTCCGATGTGTGATTGTCGACATGCCAAACTGCTCTAATGCGTGATCGCCCATATGCCCAACTTTTTTGGTGTGTGATCGTCGATATGCCCAAATGTTCTGGTGTGCGATCACCAATATGCCCCACTGTTGTTGGACCTCTGATATTCCAGGACCTACGATATTGCGATCTCTGATATTCTGATATACCTTCTAAAGGTTTCAATCCTTGAAACATGCGAATACCATAAATTTTGATCGAAGAGTCCATTTTTGGACTTCCACATATCGTTTGAAATCTTGTTTGGAGAAATTTTCAATGGAGAGGGTTTGGTTTGGGATTTTAGTCCTTTTTAGGTTTGGAAGATGAATGAAAAATTCTCTACTCATTTACTCTTTGGATAGTTGAAAACACATTTTGCAGTAAGTGGCAACATCTTGAATGTGACCTTAGTATCATGCTTGATTTATGATTGCGGACTCAAATATCTGCACTAGGTTTGGTGGCTAACCTAAGACAACAGAATGAAAAAGGACCCAATGTTTTCCTTAAAGTAAGTAGATGAGGGAGAAAAACCTACTTGGAATCTATCGTATATTTCATCGCTTCTTTGGCTTGAATGCTCCAATCCTAGCTCCTGCTACCAAAACTAGAACCTGCACAACCAGACAACAAAAGCCAAGAAACTATGAGATCTATGTAGCATCATCTATCTACTTTATAAAAACAGATTGGCATGGTATCGAAATATATGAAATAATGACATCACATATATGAAAACAGAATAAATCTTTGTATTGATATAAATGGATTGAGTTACAACCATAAATAGTTGTTGATCTTGTAGAAGAGCTTATCCAAGTTGTTGACTTGTCCTTCCTTTGTTACAAAGTGTAACTCTAATCACGCCAAAAGAATGAAAACCTAACTCTCTTCGCAACAACATAAGGGTAGAATCCCTATAAAAAATTCAATGTCTTTCATATGGAAGGGTGTAAATATATAGAGGAGTTGGGTAAGATGGGAGCTCTTATCCATTTACCAATATTTGGTTTGATATCCACTCTTGATGGGAGGATGAGATCTAAGGATAAGGGATGGAATATCTAAGGTAGGTGTTATCACCTAGAACTGCAGTCACATGTACATAAATTTTGTCCAAAATTTCATTGTCAAAAATGGGTGTCAAATGGTTGTTGTCCTATGTTTACTACTTAGGGGTCATGTTTCTAAATGATATTGATGTGAATCATTTTCAAAAACCGTTAGTCATCCTCCATCATGATTGAATAAGACATGTCTTATCTTGTATACGTCACTGGTCCTTTTCGCATTTTCGCAACGCAGTTTTATTGGTTGATTTTGCAGCGCAATGATGTTTTAGCCTTTTCGCAGCGTGTCAGTATCCAGCCATTTCGCAGCGCATTCTACTAATTTATAACTATCTGCGCTACGAAATCGTGGATTCGGGGATTTTGCAGCGCAGATTATTAAAATGTCATGTCTGGGGATGAGTCATTGTGTCCGTCCAGTTATTGTCAGTTGGTGTACCTTTTAAACACTTATGAGCCATCATTCCACCAGTAGGTTCATAGTCATGCACATTAAAATCATTCAAACGGTTTTGTCATGCATGGTCGCGTTATAATGTTTGTTAATAATGCATAAAGTGGTCAGCTTGTATGATAATTTATTTGAATTGCAAATAAGCCCGAGTTTCTTCTTCAAGAGAGCCTGTTGCAAGCGAGCCTGCGTTCCAAAATTTGAATTTGCCATTTGAGTTGAGGCTGGTGGTGTTTCTCCGTGCGAAAGATTTCAAAGCGTAATGGAGAAGAAGGAGCATCGGTCTGGAAGGTGTCAGAGGGAAGAGCCTGAAGGATTGGATCTTGCATTGAGGGATGAAGGTGTAAGAAAGGCTTTCAAAGATGTTGGTTGCTGGAGTTTCTATGAAAAACTGAAGGGTGGCCACACTCAGGTAACAAAAGAGTTTGCCTTGAACTTTACAGGTTTAAGTTCTAAAGTGTCTATGTTAGAATTCCAAGTATCTCCTGAGGCTATTGCTAATGTAACTGAGATTCCGAGAGGAGGGTAGGAGTGGTTTAAAAACTTCAAATTTGATATGAACCCCTGCAAGGAATTCTTGAAAGAAGCCTATGTGAATGAAGATTTAACCAAGGCTGTGCCTAGAAGTTATGTTAAAGAACACTATGCTATGCTTCTTACTTGTATTCAAAAGTATTTAACCTGTGAGGGCAGATATAACAAAGTCTATTCCTATCATTTTAAGTTGTTGCTGCATTTTACGGGTAAAGCATCTATAGATATTCCATTTTACCTGTTTCGTAGTCTCAGCAAGATGTGTGATAAAGTTCAATTAAGGAAGGATGACTGTGAGACATCATTATTTCACCATGGTCTAGTCAAACTGTTAGTGTTGGATGCTCTTCAAAAAATTGGTAGGGATTGGAATTCTTTCATCTATATGGCTGGTTTCCAGAGTAGGACAGGCCTCACCCCACAGCCGGTTAGAGAAAGAGAAGAATCAATGGAAGAACCTACAATAGCTGAGCTTAGAAAGGAGGCTAGGGATAAAAAGAAAACCAAATCTCAGATGAAAAAGCCAGTAAAGCCCGTGGTTATTAAAGAGCCATCTCAGCCATCATCAAAGGAAAAGGTTAAGCACAAGAAAGATGTACCTGGATCAAGTGGGTCTGAAAGAGTATCAAGAGTTAAAACAAGGAGTCAATTAAGCAAAGAGAAGGGTAAATCAGTAGCTGTAGATGAAAGTCCAATTTCAAAGGCCAGCCTAAGTGATTTGCTTGATGCCATTGAATTTGAGCAGGAAGAACCGGTGCATCTTGAACCCATGCATATTGATTTAACTCAATCATCACCTGAGAGCACTAAGAAGTCAAAAGCTTCGAAGAGACTTAGGTTTGATGAACCTAGTGAGGAGTTTATGTTCAAACCACGAAGGCCAGTTACAAGGAAACAAGTTAGAGAAGCTGAGAGAGTGCATAAAGAAGAGAAAGCTGTAAAGATGCCCAGAACGGGGGTAATTGAAGTATTGACCAAAAAAGTGGAGGCAGTCAAGCATAAAGACAAGAACAGAAAGGTTATTATTACCCAAGGAGGAAATATTATAGCCATAAAGAACCAAGTGGGAGCAGCAAAAGATAAAGTTGTCCAGGTGAAGAATGTTAATGAAGTTGCCCAGGTGAAGAATGTTACTAAGGAGCTTGCAGTTAGATATGCCAACTACCGAAGAGCTGTGTTAAAAGGTAGCAAAAACCTAGTGGGACAGGTAGATTTAGTGGCTGATGTGTATACATGGACGGTTCCAGCCCTCAAGCAAGCTAAACTCATCAGAAAGATGAACATGAGCCTGAGAGCTGAAAATAAAGCCTTAAAGAAGGAGGTTGCAAATTTGAAGATACAGCTAGGTCAACTAGCTCACTGATTTGAAGAAAAAGGTGACATTCTTAGTTTTGGTCAATTTTGTTTAAGCTCCATTATTTTGAAGTCATATAAGTCTTTGACACCTGTAGAAGAAATCTGAAGAGTCATAAGTTCAAGCAAAAGACGCCTTAGTGCAAATATACTCTGTTTTAGCAAAAACAGCAGTTTCGTAGCGTGCTACGAAACTGCTGTAGGTGTTGTTTTATGATGAAAACAAAGAGTTTAATGATGGGATCAGCAAATTTTTGAAGAAAATGCCTAAGGAACATAAGGGAGACCACATAAGACTATTCTAGCTATGCAGAGAATGACAAGTGTGCCTTTTGGAAAAGGTGAAATATTTTTGTCTTTAGTTAAATCTTGATAAAGGTACTTTATTACCGATTATTAGGGTTCTGATAGGGAATGCATACGGAGATTTTGGTTTATACACCTGTTAAGTCAACAAGGCTTCCAGCACATTGGGGAATATGGTGATGCTCGTAATTTTTAAGGAATTAAAGAGCTGGGAACATGTTACTTAATTTGTGAAGAATGATGGGAGACAAGGACTGGGAAAACAGGGGACTTATCTTGAGGATTAATGAACCATCTACGCAGCCAGTATCCAAAGCCAGCTTGTTCATTGCATTCTCCTCTAAGATATCTCGGCCAAAACAGAAAGAAGACAGATGTCAAGAATCAAGAAGGAATCATGCTACGAGGAGGACAGATTTTGAGTTTTGATTAAATTAGGACTCTTTGTAATTACAGTTCAGTACTTATGTATTTAATGAGTTAGTTAAACAGAAGATAGGAGTAGTTAATAGCAACCTTCGAGCTCCCCTCATGCTGGAGGAGGAAGCTCAAGGTGGTTAAGAATGTATTCCTATATATAGATCAGACTTGGATGTAATTGGGGTTGGATGTTTTGATAAAAGACAAGACTATTTTGGTTTATGTATAGCAGATTTCAGTAATACAAATGTCTGTTGTTTCTTCTCAGGATTCACAATGGATCTAATGGTTCAAATGTATGATGGTTTATTCTCTTTAGTGTTCTTTTACAGTTTTGTTACTGCATAATCACTCAGAACTCATGTGTCATGCTCTGACTTCCTGTATGCCTTGGCAAACTGTGTTTTATGTAAGTTATGTTTGAACATTAGATGTAAAGTGCCCTGATTTCTATGAAAGGATAATGTTTTTGTCTGCTGAGATGTGTGAGACTCCATAAGCCCAATGGGAATCACTTTGATATTTGTCCACCCAGCTTATTTTTCATGTGTTTTAAGAGTTAGCCATCTTTCCTTGTCATTAGTCAATATTCATAGTCTGTGAGAGAGCCCTCTCTGACTAAGGAGGCTAAGCCTTAGTCTAAAGCCTGGTTTGAAATAGTTACACAGAATCTTGCTGATTGGCAGCCTTCAGTACCTGATTTTGTGATAACAGTAGGATAGGATAATATTCAAGATTTTAATCTAAGGTAAATGGTTACAACAAATCCTTGGAGCTTCTGAAAATGAAGGCTTCAAGATTCTCTCTCCTTTTCCCGAATTTCTAGAATGAATGCAAGTGTAAGGAAGGCAACATGTAGCTGATCAAAGTAAGAAACGGTTGAGCAACTTGTAGGTGAATTCTATCCAGCAGAAGGCTAGGGTGCATTGGTCCTAAAAATGGCTCAGATGATGCAGTTAAGGGGAGAATATTTGGGGGATGAGAAAGTCATGCATGGGGATTTGTGAAATTATTATATAAAGGGAGAATAGGATGTCGATTGATCCCATTAGCAGGTTTATTGATCAAATGAGAAGAAATAGCCTATAATAGAGTGCCCCCTAGAGTGAAATTTTAGAAGTGATGACTGATGACTGAAGTACTTTACCTTGTGACAAGTTAGGATTAAGAAAAATCAGCGAGCTTCATCTTCTGTTACAATACATTTACATCATGACATATTTTTGCTGAGGGAGGCATATCCATACTCAGTACATATCCTAACATTGCATGTATAATGATCAAAAGAAATTTCCACTGATGACTGATGGTGGACCAATGACTGGATGACTATCAGTATGATCATAACCATCATAGATAGTCATCTTTGTATAATCCTGAAATCACAACCCAGAAGGTGGAAACTAGGTCTAGTGTCTTCTATATTTTTCACATGACCAACCAATACACGAGTCTAACCATGTGAACTAATGAGCTAAATTCAAACATGGTAGAAACCATATGATTTCTGACAAATGATATAAGCCATAAACAGGCGTGAGAGAAAGCATTGGTGATGTTAATGGATATCAAGATACTCAGATACAATTTGTATGGTGTGAATAAATGAGTTGATGTTGAACGCCACACAAAATATTTTTCCTGAAGTCCATTGATGTAAATGTGTCGTCGATAGCAAGGAAAGTTTTCATTGATGTATTCAAGAACCAAGGTACCAATGGGTTTTCTAAGTCAACTTCCTAGATAATGTGTTGATGTCAATAGGAAGCAACCCATCGTAGGAGGGCCTTGATGTATCCTCCGTCAATGACAATAAATACATATGATGATTGACATATAATGATCAGAATGATGTTCATATGGTACTGGATTAGGAAAATTGAACATGGAAAGAAGGTTTAAGAGTATTGAAACATATATCAAACAAATGACTTCTCTTGAACATACTAGCAACACTAAAATGGAGTTTGCAGCAATGAAACAAAACAAAAATGGAGGTTTTGTGGAGGTATGATGAACTAAAAGACAAGCATATTACCCAATTTAATTGCCATGGAGATGAAGTGGAAGAGTGTCGTGTTCAAGAGCGACTCGTTGCAATTAACAAATGGAGTACCCTCATTTCCCAATTTCCCCAACCATACTGGTCAGTACCTATTTACTTTTTAACAAGCTTGAGGAGGATAACATAATCTTGATTTGTAAGTCCATCCTTCAAATGAATCCCTGAGATTATATTGAAATAACACTGAGAAGAAGTGGTTCAACCCCATCATGATTGATGAGTTCATCATTGTTTGATGTTTTAACAAGTCCAGCGAAGGTAAAACTTGATTTATTCTTCATGTTTAGATAGTTTGAAAAAGAGGCGCAAAAGAAAACTCCATATGTCCCATTTCATAGGTATTTCCTTAGGAAAGCAAAGGTAGAAAATAATACCCAAGAGAATCGCATAGCCATTTTCGAATAAGCTATTCATCTTTTGTAGTTAGTCTATCTCAGTCTGAAGAATGGTTAAACTTGTATTGAGTAGACATCTTTTCATTTACTATTACAAGTTTGAAAATACAAGTGCTCGATAATATTTTCATATTCTGTGAGTTCAAAAAGAGCTGTAAGAGGACTCTAGGGGGTTCTTTTTCGTAGGTTTAAAGAGCCCAAAAAAGAGATAAAAATGTACTCTTTATTCAAAATCACCTGTGTAGAGCACAACAAAATCCGTTAATAGCTATCGAATTTCTTAGAACAACAAACAAAGGATTAAACATACATATTCCATAGTAAAAATGAATCATAACTAGGTCAAAAAATTAAATATGAATAAAATAATGAGAAATATGACCATATATACTCAAAATGATTGTTCATTTTTAAGATTTCACATTTACCTCTGACAATGAGAGTTTTGAGTACTTTTTCCTTCGATCTTCTACAGTCGCGATTGCATCCAATCTAGTGGATGACTTTGAGTACCGTCACTTCCACGTAGCAGCTAAAACCTTTTTGTTTTTTTCAATGGTTCCCTTTTGAGATTTTAGGGAAATTATTTGATTTTTTGAGGGCCCTAGGGTTAAAATTTCTCCCTATGACCAACGTAGGCCCAGAGAGTCAAAAACTGCATTGCATCCAAATAGTCATGAACTACAATAAGAGGTGAAACACTCTGGTTTTATCCCTTGGGTTGAATTGGGCAAAAATGTAAGGTTTCTTTATTAGCTTTTCCTCAAATTTTTACAATTTGTTTGCATGAAAATGTTGATAATCTCTTGTTGATGTTTCAATGGTTCATCAACACAAAATGGATTTCATATGGAGAGAAAGAGAACATAAGGAACAATATTTAAATGCAACAAATGACCTTTCTACCTGTTGGAAATAATACTGAGAGGGGGGGTGAATCAGTATTATCTAGCAATTTACCAAATCTTCCTTATTTGATCTTTTGAATTATTCTTGCATATCAGTACCATAAAACAATGAGCATGAATAAAGAAAATAGACAGTCACACCAAAGAACACAAGATGTAAGGTGGAAACCCAATGCGGGAGAAAACCACCTGCTGCAATATGTCTCTATCTTCTTTCAAGAAATTATTTTTACAATGATTTTGTGCTGGTGCAGTCCTTTACCAGCACGCAGGCTGCAACCTGCAGAGAGCTACAACTCTCTCTCGTTTTCCAGTCTCTCCTGGAAGGGAGCTACAACCCCCTACTTCTTTTCATGAAGAATCAACTGATCAACAAGTATACAACAGATACAGTCCACTACAGATATCAGATCAGTAATTACAGAAATAACCCAGAACACCTTACGAATAGAAATATACAGTCAACAGATCATCTCAAGACAGGGACGCATATTTTATTTCTGTGGCCTGCGACTGGACGCAGTCTACCTTCCGCTGCTCTGCGTGCAGACGCACTGTTCCTCTATGCTTAGCTGCGACCGGCGCACCCAAAGACACTGTTGCGCCGCGTCTTTTGCTTCAGAGACGCACCCAATAACACAGTCGCGCCGCGTCTTTTGCTTCAGAGACGCACCCAATAACATAGTCGCGCCGCGTCTTTTGCCTCAGAGACGCACCCAATAACATAGTCGCGCCGCGTCTTTTGCCTCAGAGACGCACCTGAGCCTTTACTGTACTGCGTCCCGGCGCACTTTCCCTTCACTGAATCTGCGTCCCTTCAGATATAGAAGATAAGAGGACTTCAGAACCAACCCAAACACTCAGATCCACAAATCTGATCATGCGCCATAGAGATCACAGTCCATTAGAAGATTCGCCTTCATAGATCTGGACTAGATCTCACCAAAAGATATTCAACCAAGATGATGCCTTAATCCAAATGAACTCCTTTGCTTTATATAGGCAAGCTTCTCCCCAAAACATGGAACAATACCACGAGCCGACACCATAGAAACACAAAACCGTCGGCTAGATACCACACAAGAAACCCCCACGTGCTTTTCTCTGCCTTGAAATGTGTGCACTGGGCGGACGCACCTCCTGAACGGCTGGCCTGCGTCCCTGGACGCGGGTTCTGTATGGTATACCTGCGGGGACGCACGTGCTGAACATATTTCCTGCGTCCTTCTTGATTTATCACCTGAATGGGTTTGCCATCAAGGACAACACCTGAATCATAATGCCAACAATCTCCCCCTTTGGACTTGATGGCAACCACATAATCTTCAGCTTCATTCTCCCCCTTTGACATCAAGGGCAAAGGGTATGCTCCCCCTATGCTCATGCATCTCCAGATTTGTAACCAGAAATCCATCATGAAGGAGATAGAGACATATTGCAGCTATTTCCAGGATCTCCTTCTCCATAATGCCAACAATGCATTATGTGCTCCCCCTGAGCCTATACCACCAATAGGAAGATGATCAACAGTAAGATGATGCATCAACAACCCCCAGCTTTTGCCTGAGGTATTCAAAAGTGTCCCTGGGCAACGGTTTGGTGAAAATATCAGCAACTTGTTCCTTAGAAGGAACATACTCCAACTTGACCTTCTGTTCAAGTACTTGTTCCCGGAGAAAATGGTACTTGATTGGTATGTGCTTGGTTTTTGAATGCATAACCGGATTCTTTGAGATGCTGATTGCACTTGTGTTGTCACATAAGATAGGAATAGGAGGTGTACAAGTGATGTGATAATCCTGCAAAGTCTGCATCATCCAAAGAAGTTGGGTGCAACAAGAGGCAGCAGCAACATATTCCGCTTCAGCTGTAGACAAGGCAATTGAACTCTATTTCTTGCTGAACCAAGATACCAGTCTGGAGCCCATAAAGAATGCACCGCCACTTGTGCTTTTCCTGTCATCCACGCTTCCGGCCCAATCTGCATCTGTGTAAGCATGAAGAGTGAGATCTGTATCTCTAGGATACCATAAGCCATAATTTTGAGTCCCTTGAAGATATTTGAAAATTCTCTTCACTACTTGAAGATGAGTCTCCTTTGGATTTGCCTGAAATCTTCCAACTATTCCAACTGCATGCATGATGTCTGGTCGGGTACCTGTCAAATATAGTAAACTTCCAATCATAGATCTGTAGGTTGGTTGATGTACTGCTGCAGATTCATCATTTGCACTGAGATTGCATCCTGTGACCATGGGTGTACATACTGGTTTTGCATCTTCCATGCCATATTTCTTCAAAATCTGCTTGAGATACTTGGTTTGAGATAAAAGGATTCCTTCTTTCTTTTGTTGGATTTGCAAACCAAGGAAGTATGTCAGTTCTCCTAGCAAGGACATTTCAAATTCTTTTTGCATGACTGAGGCAAAGCTTTGGCTCATAGCTTCTTCATTGCTGCCAAAAATAATGTCATCTACATACACAACAAGTATTAGCAATTTGTCATTTTCAATTTTTATATATAGATTGCTATCTGCTGAACCTTTTGAAAAACCTTGTTGATGAAGATATTTGTCCAACCGGTAGTACCAAGCCCTTGGGGCTTGTTTGAGACCATAGAGAGCCTTTTTCAATCGGCATACAAGATTTGGATCATTTCCAAGAATGAACCCATCTGGCTGTTCAATGTACACTTCTTCTTCCAAGTCTCCATTCAGAAAGGCTGATTTTACGTCCATTTGAAATACTTTGAAGTTCTGAGAACTTGAGAGAGCAAGGAACATTCGGATGGCCTCAAGTCTTGCAACAGGAGCAAAAGTTTCTTCAAAGTCTATTCCTTCTTGCTGTGCATACCCTTTACAAACAAGTCTGGCTTTGTTTCTAATTACTTCTCCATTTTCATTCAATTTATTTTTGAAGACCCATTTTGTTCCGATAACATTCTTATCCTTTGGTCTAGGAACCAGCTCCCAAGTGTTGTTCTTTTCGATTTGCTCGAGTTCTTCATCCATTGCTTTCACCCAACATTCATCTTTGCATGCCTCTTTCACATTTTGTGGTTCAGTAGAGGAGAGTAATGCCAAATAACTTGAAGCTTCTGCAACTGTTCTTCTAGTTTGTATACCTGCTTCTTTTTGTCCCATGATCTGAGATTCTGGATGGTTCTTTTGAACATATCTGGATGGAGTCTTTTCTTCTATTCTTGTTCGTTCTTCTGCTTCTTCGTGAGGTTCTTCTTGAGATTCTTCTTGCGGTTCTTCTTCTTCATCATTCTGTCTTTGAGGGTAGCTTTCATCTTCTTCGATGTCTTCACGATGTATTTGCCTAGGAATGTATCCCTTCTCATCAACCACTACATCAATGCTGTCAACAATTCTGCCAAGTCTTTTATTGTAGCATTTGTATGCTTTGCTATGTGGAGAATAGCCAAGAAGAATGCCTTCATCTGCTCTAGGATCAAGTTTGCCAAGCTGCTCCTCAGTATTCTTGATATAGCATTTGCTCCCAAAGATTTTGAAGTGCTTTACCGAAGGAGTTTTACCACTCCAGAGCTCATGAGGGGTTTGAGTGCTGTTCACCCGGACATTTGTCTTGTTGAGAATAATAACCGCAGTATGTGCAGCCTCACCCCAGAAGGTTGCGGGGGTTCCTGATTCATCAAGCATAGCACGAGCCATTTGTTGGATTGTTCTGTTCATTCTTTCAACAACTCCATTTTGCTGAGGCGTTCTAGCTGTAGAGAATTCTCTCCTTATCCCATGTTCATCACAGAAATCGAAAAATTCATTTGAAGTAAATTCCCCACCTCTGTCAGATCTGAGGCACTTAATTTTGTGACCTGATTCATTTTCAGCCAAGGCTTTGAAGGTTTTGAATTTTTCGAATGCTTCATCTTTGTGCTTCATAAGCCCTAACCAAACAAACCTGGAGAAATCGTCAATAAATAATATCAAGTATTCCTCTCCTCTAGGTGTTCTTTTCCTGAATGGCCCACATACATCTGTATGTACTAGCTCAAGAAGCATGCTAGCTGATCCTTCTTTCTCTGGAAAGTTAGTCCTGGTTTGTTTTCCAAACTGACATGATCTGCATATGGTGTTGTCAGGAATTTTGATATCTGGAAGATCGCGAACTGCCTGATATTTACATGCTTTCCTTATTTGTGAGAAGCTTAGATGTCCCAACCTTCGATGCCATAACCAGTGCTCTTCATCCTTGCTTAGATAGCATTGTTGTTGTCCTTCTTCAAATATGTACAGATTATTTGGAGTTCTTTTCCCTTTGAGAACTGTTTTCCCTGTATCAAGATCACGAACAAGACATCCATTTGATCTGAATATAACCTCGGTTCTTTGATCACACATCTGGCTGACACTTAGTAGATTATGCTTCAATCCATCAACAAATAAAACATTTCCAGCCTTAACATATTCTTTTAAAGGAGCAATACCTTTTCCTTTTATAGTTGCAGGAGTATCATTTCCAAAAGAGGCTTTCTTTCCCTTTTCTAAATTAGAATAAGACTCAAGTTTTTCTTTATCACCTATCATATGCTTCGAACATCCACTGTCAATGTACCATAGATTTTCTTGTCCTTCTGCATAAAATGCTATCCCACATCTTTATGTTTGAGGTTCCTTTATTCTCCATGTTTTGGCGCCTGAGGCTTGTTCCTTTTTCTGCTCTTGTACCTTTCTTTCCGGAAACCTGCTTCTGCATTCAAAGTCTTTATGTCCAAAATTATTGCAAATAGAACATTCAACTTCATTTTCAAGAGCTGAAAAGTTGTTATAGGTCCTTTTTGTAATCCCTGTCATACTTCTTTGTTTTTGAGCTTCCCTAGTCATGATTGTTTTATACGCAACACATTGAGCTGCTTTGTGACCAAAGTTATGGCAAGAAAAGCATTGTCCATTGAAGAAGCTTCTGCGATTATTGGATCTACCAGCCAACTGATTTTAATTTCTATTTTCATCTATTCTTGAACCAAATTGAGAAGATTTTACCTGTGGCTGGTTGTGGCTTTTGTTCACCCTTGAGCTGGATTGCCCTTGATAGTTTCTGTTTGACATTTGTCCCTGCTTTACATGATGATCTTCCTTGTGCTCTTGCTCATTTCTTCTTGCTGCATCAAGATAACTTTTTGAAGTGGATGCTTGAGAAGTTTCTCCATTATAGCCCAAACCTGTCTTATTTAGTGGAGACCGCTGCACACTGATAATCTCATCCAAAGTTTCAGATCCTTTGACAAACTTGAGATTAATAGTTTTTGTTTTCTCAATTTCTTTTCTAAGACCAACAATTTCACCTTCTAATTTTTCAAGATGTTTTTCTTTTTCATCAATTTGGAATTGTAGAGTATCAATAATCATGTTCTTTTCTTCTATGCATCTCTTGAGTCTAGTAATTTCATCATAAAGGTTATCCACATCTACAGCATCCTCATAATCATCATCTTCAAATGCCATTAACAACCTATATTTATTACCTTGTTCATCTTCATCACTGTTCGATAAGCCATCACTATCTTCATGGGTGTAGTAGCTTTTCTTATTTGCACTCTGTTTCTTGTTCCATCTAACTGGTTCCTTTCCTTTATCCTTATAAGAGCATTTTGCAGCATAATGACCTACTCTTCCACAAGCAAAGCATTTGAAAGGTAGCTTACCTCTGAACCTTCCAGAACCCCTTTGAAGATTTCTGACAAAATTTGATTCTTCTTCCTCTTCTTCTGGAACATGACTTGCTTCATAGTGATCTTCTTTGCCTGATGCTTTAAAAGCAGCTTCCCTTCTGTCTGATGGACCTCCCTTTCTCATTTCATAAGCAGTTAGAATTCCATGCAGCTGAGACATAGTGAGAACACGGAGATTTTCCTTTTCTTCTACTGCAGATACTTTAGATTCAAACTTGGGGGATAATGATCTTAGAATCTTTTGAACTACTATAGTCTCTTTTATTTCTTCACCCAAATTTTTCATACAATTAACAATCTCATCTACCCGAAGAAAATAATTAGCCACACTTTCATCATTGTACATCTTGAGAGTCTCATATTGAATCCTGAGATTTTGAAGTTTAGCTTCTTTTACCTGTTCATCTCCTTCATAGCTAGTGATCATTTTGTCCCATATCTCTTTTGCTGATTTGAAGTGCATGACCTTCATGAACTCTGTTTGGGATATACTTCCTAATAGAGTACTGACTGCTTTTGCATTTGTTTCATACTGCTTTTTCTCAGCTGGATCTGTAGGAGTAACTGAAGGAAAGGCATAGCCTGTTTCTACAATGTTCCAAACTTCTGTACCAAGAGATTGAAGATATGCAATAATTCTTACCTTCCAATAATTGAAGTTTGTCCCATCGAAGACGGGTGGCCTGATTGATGCTTCTCTCTCGTAGTTGCTCATGATGAACGATCTACCTTCAAGCGATCAAGCTTTTCTGAAGAACCTGGATCTGATACCAATTGTTGGAAATAATACTGAGAGGGGGGGAGAATCAGTATTATCTAGCAATTTACCAAATCTTCCTTATTTGATCTTTTGAATTATTCTTGCATATCAGTACCATAAAACAATGAGCATGAATAAAGAAAATAGACAGTCACACCAAAGAACACAAGATGTAAGGTGGAAACCCAATGCGGGAGAAAACCACCTACTGCAATATGTCTCTATCTTCTTTCAAGAAATTCTTTTTACAATGATTTTGTGCTGGTGCAGTCCTTTACCAGCACGCAGGCTGCAACCTGCAGAGAGCTACAACTCTCTCTCGTTTTCCAGTCTCTCCTGGAAGGGAGCTACAACCCCCTACTTCTTTTCATGAAGAATCAACTGATCAACAAGTATACAACAGATACAGTCCACTACAGATATCAGATCAGTAATTACAGAAATAACCCAGAACACCTTACGAATAGAAATACACAGTCAACAGATCATCTCAAGACAGGGACGCATATTTTATTTCTGTGGCCTGCGACTGGACGCAGTCTACCTTCCGCTGCTCTGCGTGCAGACGCACTGTTCCTCTATGCTTAGCTGCGACCAGCGCACCCAAAGACACTGTTGCGCCGCGTCTTTTGCTTCAGAGACGCACCCAATAACACAGTCGCGCCGCGTCTTTTGCTTCAGAGACGCACCCAATAACATAGTCGCGCCGCGTCTTTTGCCTCAGAGACGCACCCAATAACATAGTCGCGCCGCGTCTTTTGCCTCAGAGACGCACCTGAGCCTTTACTGTACTGCGTCCCGGCGCACTTTCCCTTCACTGAATCTGCGTCCCTTCAGATATAGAAGATAAGAGGACTTCAGAACCAACCCAAACACTCAGATCCACAGATCTGATCATGCGCCATAGAGATCACAGTCCATTAGAAGATTCGCCTTCATAGATCTGGACTAGATCTCACCAAAAGATATTCAACCAAGATGATGCCTTAATCCAAATGAACTCCTTTGCTTTATATAGGCAAGCTTCTCCCCAAAACATGGAACAATACCACGAGCCGACACCATAGAAACACAAAACCGTCGGCTAGATACCACACAAGAAACCCCCACGTGCTTTTCTCTGCCTTGAAATGTGTGCACTGGGCGGACGCACCTCCTGAACGGCTGGCCTGCGTCCCTGGACGCGGGTTCTGTATGGTATACCTGCGGGGACGCACGTGCTGAACATATTTCCTGCGTCCTTCTTGATTTATCACCTGAATGGGTTTGCCATCAAGGACAACACCTGAATCATAATGCCAACACTACCCTCCATGCATTAAAGAACTCTGGATTACTAAAATTCTTATGGCTTCTTGGTATGAGGCAACAAATGGAGTTATTGAAATAGCTTGTTCCTTCATACGATGTTCAAAAACAAGTGTTCAGGTTTGGGGAACATCTACTAGAGATAAAGTTAGAGGATATTTACTTTCTGACATAACTATCCATGATGGGTTCCCCCGTATCTCTCCTACGTGGGAGAAGTGGTGGGGAGATAGTGAAATATTATATCAACACCTATTATAGACCTCAAACCTAGCGAATGAAGAATGGAAAGGTTAGAACAATCCTATTCATTATTACAAGATTAGAAGGTAGGTCCACATTGCATTTGGAAAGTAGATCATATATGCAATATGGGTTGGATTGTTTAGAGCCAACACCCTTCAATTGGAGCGAGGGAGATCTGGCAAATATGAAAGAACAACTAACTAAGGAAAAATAAGGAAAACTAAAGAACTTTCAATATGTTGTGATCTTAGTTTAATTTGCATTAGAATGGGTTCGATTACTTCAGCCTCCACATATCATACTCGATCCTATTGATCTGAGGGTGCCACGAATGAAGAGGTGGATAGATCACATGTCCTGGCATGCAAGGTCATCGACAATCATCTTATCACTAGCCTTATTTAGATGGCTTCATAGGCAGTTTATCATGATCAATGACTATACCTATGTAGGCATGGATTTCTAGGATGACCCTGACCTCATGCTTCCTGAGGGTGAGGAATGGGGTGTTTTAGGTAAGAAATTTCGAAGTTTTAAGTTTTGAAAGTTTTACAATTTTTTGTGTTTTTTGATGTTTCTGAGATTAAACTATTGATGTTTCATGCAAATGTTGTATGGGTTATACCTATTGGTGCTTCACATCTCCGTTGTGTAGAGGAATGACAACAGGAGGTGGTAGTAGAACCAGCATAGGTTGCTGCAGTCGGAAGGGATATGCTGTGAGATTTAGATGTAGCAAAGGTACTATCAACGGTAGACGACCACATCGAAAGTTTGACACATGGAATTAATGATACCACGATTGATCAACTTCCACTGTGATTTCAACGATAGACCATAGGAGTGCCTAGTTGTATGGGTTGACTACTGTGCAAGATGGGTCATGCAATGTCATTCTTTCATGAGCATCATTGATTATGTCTATTTAGATTTTGCATGTATTTTTTTTGTGGGCGGTGTATGCCATATATGTCTCAGGCACAATTTTTTGCAAAACAAATCTTATATATATGTATATGTATATGTATATATATCTTCAATGTTTTTGGGTTACTATTGTATTTTCAATATGATGTGATGTGAATTGAAAATAAATTACATTCGTTGCAAACGTCTATCTAAAACAAAATTAGCTAGGGAATCTGTCAATGTATTTAGATTTCTAGAAATGTGTTCATATTGTATGAAATTGAAATGTATTTTTAGAAGGCGTACTCTCAAAACCATGTGTAAGATGGTGGGACTTCTAACTGAATAGACACTGGAAATTTGCAATACTACAAGTTGTGAGTCAAGTCTGACAACTAAATGAAGGATACAATGTGCAATAGCATCAAACAATAACTCAAACATTGAACTATACTCATTGATGTTCTTGGGGTAGTGATCAATACAAATCCCTTGCAAACTCACCAACTCAACATTTGGAGCAAAGATAGCCCATGTTGTGGAAGATAGGTTCTGAGTACTAGGACTGGTACCATTAGCATAACCAATGAAATTTTCAAGAGATACAAACATCGGCAAAGCAAACGTAAGAGGGAATCAATCGAAACTGTGTGAAACTTTGAAAATATTTACTATAAACACATTAAACACACCTATAGACAATATGTACACAATGAAAACTACACTCGAGATCAAGGATAGTATTTTTTTAGGTACAACCCATTTCTAGGTTGTGCCAAGGGAATTCCATCAAGATCTACTAACTCGTAGGCCACTTTTGCAAGTAATCACTTGACAATGTATGGACCCAACCATATGGGTTCAAACGTCCTTGGACCTAATCTATCATACTGATCGAGGTTATCTTTTGTTTATAGGTGCATGAAAAAAATTATATAAATAGTTTGTAGTTTAACCAAAGAGAAACCTAAATGTGCACATGTGAGAAGAAGAAGAAGAAACACATAAGCATGACAAGAAGACAATAAGCTTTATAACGGAGTTCGTCCCTCTTGGACTACATCTTCGGGACCTTCTCGATCAATGGGGAAGCCTTCATTCATTAAAAATGGCATCAAAAGAAGTTACATTCATCAAATTTACAAAATGGAGCATTATACCTCCATGCTGAAAAGTGTCAAAAAGTTGGAGAGCTCTATTGCAGAAACTGGCACCACCAATGGATTCCTGTTGCCGAGAAATGTAAAATCCATATAAAACTTGCCCAATTCTGAGTTTGGACCAAAATCACCCTCCTACAAAAATTCTGCTCAAACAAAATTCCACCAGTGTTTTTGAGTACTCAAGGTTCCACCACCTTGTCTCAAAATTCGTGCCTCTGATCTCCTCCTTTGGAAATGATAAAAAATATAATACTGTTATGGGCTATTTTTATCAAACCCCATTTTATAAAATCATTTACCAATCTTTACCAAACCGTATCCCCAAAATAAAATATAATATTTTTTAACCAAAGTTTGGGGGGTGGGCCCGTACCTCACGGGACCACACCCATCCTTTCCAACCGCATTAATCGTTTGCTGTACGTGAATGGCAGTTTGATTTATGGTGGTATACATGGTGGCTTTGGGTGGCGGGACCACATACGTGGCCGCCTTACCCAAGCCCCACCATGCTGCGGTCAACGTTCCATAGATAGGCCGTATCCCATATCCCAACCATAACTTTAACATGGCATATGTTGGTTTCATATGCAACGGTTTTGGTTATGTGCGTTGGCTCCACGGTTTTGGGGTGGATTAATATATATATTATGGTTTTGGTTTAACCATATATGTAACCATATTTCCATAACCTTTTCATACGTGTTGACCTTGCCACGTATTTGTTATACGTTGGTTTTTGTTTTATATGGTGTTTAATATAACCTTGCCACGTTTGGGTGTAACCATATTGTTATATGGTTTATATATATTTTTGGGTTTGACTTTTTATATATATAGTTATTTTAATAACTATAAAACAAATTTTGTTATATAGTTATTTAATAATCCAAAAATGATTTTTTTGTTTTCTGGTGTAAGTTTAAAAGGCCACTAGAGGGATGCCAAGTGTCAAGCTGTCATGTGCGTCCCATGTGCTGACAGGGATGTCATGTGGCACACTATGGGTCCCATCTTTTTTTTGCCATACCAATCTTTGAAGAGCTCTATTTTTTGCATACGAGCTCGGTTTGACAAATCATTTGCACCATCGCGATCAGGAAGACGAGCCCTTTCAACTGATGCCATCAAATTCTCCTTTCAGCCATTTTGAATTTCGAGTCTTTATTCATTCCCTTGGTATCTCGAGATCCTCTTAGATCAATCCTCCCCACTAAGGAGTTTTTGGTCCTCCAAAAGCATGAAAGATACTCTGCAACTTCTTCTATACCCTGTCTGCCTCACAAGCACACTAAAAAGGTCTCGCTTTTATCTCCTTCACCTTTGTCCTTCAGAGCCTTAAGCGACGAATCGACACCTGCTACCTTTGCAATCTGTAGTACTTTGTTTTTTTTTCAAATAACATGACCAAACTAATGACCCATACTTGCCATGAGTTTATCACACTCAGTGGACAAACTTACAGTAAGATGGACTCAATACCCCAACTATGACAACAAGGCCGACTTATCATGGTTGCTCCAACAAGTGATGGGAAACACCTCGTCACTGCAACCCATGATTTACATTCATAAAGCCAACATCATTTTCATGGTTTAACATGCAACTCAAAATACAACTCAAACATGACCATACATCATTGTTGCTGACCAAGTGATGGAAACATCTCATCACTTTTACACTAAAATGCAACAAATGATTTACAATGGTGACCATAACACATTATTACCCTTAAAAACCAAACTCAATAAAGCAAACCATCGTGGACGAGGTGGTTATATTGGTTGCACATATTCATCTTTCGACTTTTCTAGCGATGGTTCCAAAGCATGAAGCATCAGACATGTGGTTTGCTGGTGTCCCTCTTTCTTACAATGACTACAATGATTCTTTCTCCTCCAAACCTTCGGGGTTGTCTTGAGGCGCTTCCCCTTGGTCTTCCTTCGAAAGGTGTTCATGGAGCCTTCAGTATCATTGGATTGTGAGGAAGGAATTTCATGATTTGTCGTTGGCTGGTTACTGGCCATATCAGAGTTTTTCCCATCTTGTTTTAGACGTATCCGAGTCCTGCATAACGTGAAAACTCCTTGACTTTGATGGGGCTTATGATGCCTTTGCCTTGGGTGTCGAGGCCCTTTCCTTGATATCCCATTTTCTTCATTAGCTTGGATCCAATCCTTGTAGTATGATTTTCAAAAGCATCAAACTCATCATAGTTAAAATCATATGAAATCGGAGAATCACTTTTTACCTTGCGACAACTATGTTACGGTTGTTCTAAGGCGTCCTTGGCTTGCAACTGGCATAGTAATCTTTGGTTTTCATCCCTTGCCTCATGTAGAAGCCTCCTTAGCTCAACATTCTCTGCTTGGATGTGGTGGTTAATTTCTTCAAGTTCTTGGCGTCTTGCTGAGGGAAGTGTCATGGTTGAAATCCTTGATTCATAACCAAAATCAGACCCCTAATCTATGGTTCCTCTTGTTGCGACCCCAGGGCTGCAAACTTCATCTCATCACTGGAGTCAGACCCCAAGTCAACGGGCCTACCTCGTGAAAATCCTGTAGCTGTGACTTTCTCATCTTCCTCTGACTCGGAATCTTGGTTTTGTTGTACGGTGGTGACAAACTTCTGTTTCCCATTTCTGTCATTCCTTTTAGGTCTCAGCTCAGGGTGCAACTTCCAGCAATTCTCTTCATCATGCCCTTCTTTCCCACAATGGGTACAAGAGGGCTTTTCTCCCCTTCTCTTGACTGCTGTTGTTCTTTTTGATTGGTCATCTTTGTCATATTTGTCCCTGTTCTCAATGTGAATGGCCTTTACACTGGCTGCATCAATGGTGGTCGGTTCAAACAATAACAATGAATCTCTAATATAATTATGTAACGATCCAATATATTTAGTTACAATTTCAGGTGTATCGAGTGCAATACCCAAATTTAGTGCTTGCTTTCTAAATTCTTCTATAAAACTTTGAACATCCTGACCTTTTCCTTGCCTTAAATACTGCCAGTTCATTAAAGCTTTTTGCATGTAACCCAGTGGATAAAATTGTGCTTTTAATGCAGAAATGAAATTAGGCCAAGAGGAGTAAAGATTACCCACATCCTTACTGCTTTGTACTTTGCTCTCCCACCAAATGAGAGCGGTGTTGGTTAATCGCAAAGAGGCCAACTAAATCTTTTCTTCATCCTCCACGATCTGCTGAATCCTGTAGTAGATCTCAATCTGCCTAATCCAATTACTAAGCTTTTCTACATTGCTTTCACCATTGTACATGGGGAGATCAAATTTAACATCTAATTTAAAAAAAGGCTTTTTAGATGCATCTTTGGAATTTCGATTATTATGATGGTGAGAGGAAGAAGAACTTTCACTTGTAGAAGGAGAAGGAGGTGGATCTCCCCCATCACCTCCACGTACTGAACCTTGTCCTTCTGGAGCTTTCCCCTCTGCATTTTCCTACTTTTCAAGCTTTAAAAACAGCTTCTCAACATGATCTACCATCAAATAGAACGTCTTGCGGAAATTGAGCTCCTCTTCATACCGAGCCTCTTCATTTGCCATGTTTCTCTTCGATGTGCACGCCCCGCCTCGGGATCGAAACACTGTAATTCTCCTTCTCCTCTTCGGAGCCTGTTTCTCGTTAGCATACAAACATGCAATTCACATCTAAAAACATTTGCTTTGTTATCACTTGATCGAGGTTATCTTTTGTTTAGAGATGCATGAAAAGAATTAGATAAACAGTTTGTAGCTTAACCAAAGAGAAACTTAAATGTGCACATGTGAGAAGAAGAAGAAGAAACACATAAGCATGACAAGAAGACAAGAAGCTTGATAACGGAGTTCGTCCCTCCTGTACTACACCTCCAAGCCCTGCTCGATCAATGGGGAGACCTTCATTCATTAAAAATGGCATCAAAAGAAGTTACATTCATCAAATTTACAAAATAGAGCATTATATCTCCATGCTAAAAAGTACCCAAAATTTAGAGAGCTTTGTTGTAGAAACTTACACCACCAATGGATTTCTGTCGTTGAGAAGTGTAAAATCCATATAAAACTTGCCCAATTCTGAGTTTGGTCCAAAATCACCCTCGTGCAAAAAAAGTTCCACCAGTGCCTTATCTCGAAATTCTTGCCGCCAATCTCCTCTTTGGAAAATGTAAAAAAATAAGTTTTTAAATGTTTATGGGCGGACTTAACCATAATACTGTAATGGGTTATATTTATCAAACCCCATTTTATAAAATCATTTACCAATCTTTACTACACCGTATCCCAAAAATAAAATATAATATTTTTAACCAAAGTTTTGGGGAGGGGGGCCGGCCCGTACCTCAGGGGACCACACCCATCCTTTCCAACCGCATTAATCGTTTGCTGTACGTGAATGGCAGTTTGTTTTATGGTGGTATACGTGGTGGCTTTGGGTGGCGGGACCACATACGTGGCCGCCTTACCCAAGCCCCACCATGCCGCGGTCAACGTCCCATAGATAGGCCGTATCCCATATCCAAACCATAACTTTAACACGGCATACGTTGATTTCATATGCAACGGTTTTTGTTATGTGCGTTGGCTCCACGGTTTTGGGGTGGATTAATATATATATATTATGGTTTTGGTTTAACCATATATGTAACCATATTTCCATAACCTTTTCATACGTGTTGACCTTGCCACGTATTTGTTATAAATTGGTTTTTGTTTTGTGTGGTGTTTAATATAACCTTGCCACGTTTGGGTGTAACCATATTGTTATATGGTTTATTTTTTTTTGGGTTTGACTTTTTATAGTTATTTTAATAACTATAAAACAAATTTTGTCGTATAGTTATTTAATAACTTAAAAATGATTTTCTTTTTCCCTTATGTAGGTTTAGAAAGTCACTGGAGGGATGCCAAGTGTCAAGCTACTATGTGGGTCCCATGTGCTAATTGGGATGCCATGTGTCAAGCTACCATGTGGCATACTATGGGTTCTATCTTTCTTTCGCCATACCAATCTTTGAAGAGCTCTATTTTTTGCATACGAACTCGGTTTGACAAACCATTTGCGCCACCGCGATCAGGAAGACGAGCCCTTTCAACTGATGCCATCAAATTCCCCTTTCAGCCATTTTGAATTTCCATCCTTTATTCATTCCCTTGGTGTTTCAAGAACTTCTAACTGAATAGATGCTGGAAATTTGCAGTACTACAAGTTGTGAGTCAAGTCTGACAAGTAAATGAAGGATACAATGTGCAATAACATCAAACAATAACTCGAACATTGAACTATAATCATCGATGTTCTTGGGGTAGTGACCAATACAAATCCCTTGCAAACTCACCAACTCACCATTTGGAGCAAAGATAGCCCATGCTGTGGAAGATAGGTTCTGAGTACTAGGACTGGTACCATTAGCATAACCAATGAAATTTTCAAGAGATACCGACATCAGCAAAGCAAACGTAAGAGGGAATCAATCGAAACTGTGTGAAACTTTGAAAATATGTACTATAAACACATTAAACACACCTATAGACAATATGTACACAATCAAAACTACACTTGAGATCAAGGATCATATTTTTTGAGGTACAACCCATTTCTAGGTTGTGCCAAGGGAACTCCATCAAGATCTACTAACTCGTAGGCCTCTTTTGCAAATAATCACTTGACAATGTATGGACCCAACCATATGGGTTCAAACTTCCCTGGACCTAATCTATCATACTCCTGGTCATATAGTAGGACAATGTCTCCTTCTGAAAAGATACAAGGCTTGACACTCTTATCATATTGTGCCTTGATGCGTATTTTATGAGCTTCATTAGCTATAGCAGCATCACACTGGGTTTCATATAAATGAGTCAGATGTAAAAGACGCTTCTCCTCTATGGAAGTGGTAGGAAGAAGTTCGATGGCTAATTCTAGTGAAGGAATTTCACATTCAATTGGGAGGATAGCTTCAAGACCATACACCAAATGAAAGGGTGTGAATCTGGTATTCGTCTTGATTGAGGTTTGGTATGCCTTGAAAGATGGGTAAATAAGCAAATGTCAGTCCGATTTGTGGACGCTTACCATGCATTGAAGCATCGCCTTAAGAACTTTGTTGATGGACTCAACTTTTCTATTACATTGAGGAAAGTATGGAGTGGAATTTTCATGTGAAAGTCCCATATTAATAGTTAGTTTTGTCATGATATGAATCTAGGAATGTTTTCCATGATCCATAACTATTACTTGTGGAATAGTAAACCGTGTGGTGACATGGTTGAAAAGGAAGTATGCAACCATTTCGTCGTTGTTGTTACAAGTAGTAATCACCTCGGTCCACTCCGTAAAGTAGTCAATAATATAACCATTCCCCCCGTTCGAGTGAGGTTTACATGTCATGAAGTCGATACCCCATTTTACCAAGGGACCAACAACGATAACGAGATGCAAAAGAGTGGGCAGTGCATGGGTCCTACGATAAAATATCTGGGACACATGACATTTTTGGATAGTGAGGATGTAGTATCGAAATATGGTAGGCCAAAAGTAACCATCACGTAAAATTTTCTGGGTTGTAGCATAACCAGATAAATTTATGTCACATGTTGCCAAGTGGCATTCATTTAAGAATTTCTCAACCTCCCCAAGTGTGAAGAATCATTGTAAGATCGTATCGATACCACAATGGTACATGGTGTCACCGATATAATTTTGTGCTTGGTAATGAATAGGTTGCTACTCGGAGCAAGAGGTATTAGACTGGAAATTCTGGCTCCTGAGATAAATCAAGAAATATCCATACCATGAGTCTGACAAGATTAGAAACAACAAGTAGATGGGAGTAGAATCTTTAGATATAGATTTCAAATTAGAAGAAAGGAGATCATACATTAGTTCTACGAAAACTAAGGATTTCTTCAACTTGGATATGATGAACTCCAGGTCAAAATCTTGTAATATGACAATCGATTTCAAGTACTTTGCTGCCAACAATTGACGTGAAAAAATGTATTTCATAGTGTTGAAATTTGAAATTACCATAGTTTTTGAAAGCAAGATGTAATCGTGAAACCTTTAGATGGTTTGAACAACTGTCGAAGCCAACTTTTCTAGTGAGAATATTGAATCTCAATATCATTAAGATCCTGACTCAGATAGTAAATGGGATGTTCAATTCCTAAATCATGTTCTTGTACCAATACCATTGATATAGTATAAATGATATCAACAAGATACAACAAGTAATCACATTGATAGTCGGGGAGATATAGAAGAGATACCCGAACCAATACATCTTTCAGGGCATCAAATGCTTTCTAAGCTTCATCATCCCAATGGAAGTGAACCCTCTTTTTTAGTAAGCAAGTGAATCCTTTGGTCAGTTCAACATAGTTAGGGATGAATTTTCGTAGGAATTTAGCTTTTCATTGAAGTCGTTGAAGTTGAACTAATGAAGAAGGCGCATGCAAAGCAGCAATTTTCTATACTTTCAATGGCTCTATATGAATTCCTTGATTCGACATAACCACATCTAAGAGTCAACCAAAATTGACACAAAGCACACATTTCTGTGGGTTAGGGTGAGTATTATAATGTCTACAATGAAGGAAAATACCTCGAAGATGCATCAAGTGATAAATCTGATGTTTTGAGTGAGATGGGAGGTCATACAAATATGGTTGAATGATGTGTTTAATATCATGAAAAGCGTAATCCATGTCACGTTGAAATGTGGCCCCAACATTATCTGAATTGAGTTTCATATAAGAAAAAGTGCCCTGGGGACAAATAAAAGTAGTTTCAGGTTGGTCAATTCAGAGAATGTTGATTTGATTATAGCCCAAAAATCTATGCATAAAAAAATAAATTTCACATCCAACACAGTCATCAACAATCAAGTCAATAAATAGGGTGGGATAATTGTCCTTCGTACATGCATGATTCACATCATGATAATCGACACACACTTGAATGGTGCCTTGTTTCTTCATGATAGGGACTACATTTGACACTCAATCAGTTAAAGGAATTGGGTACATGAAACCAGGTCGAAGAAGCTTTTCAACTTCAACCTTAATACCAACAACCTTCTTCGGGTGGATCAGACAGAGGCGCTCCCAAACTGGTTTGGCATCCTGATACATATTAATTTCATGTAAAAATATATTTGGGTCGATACCTAGAATCTCCTCATATATCCAGGAAAATACATCTCAAAACTCATAGAAAAGGCTCGATAAGTCTCGATCTCAGATGGAGAACAAGATGCTCCACTGTGAATATTTTCGACGGCACCTAGATTGATGGAAATGTTAAGAGTTATTGTTTCTTTGATATTCAAAAGGTTATTTTTCAAATCAACCTCATGAATGGATGTAGAATTCATAAAAATTTCAACAAAATTGGGCGAGTAGACATCACTCGTGCTATACTTAATGAAATAAGGTAAGGAGGAACGATGATGACTTTTGTCCCATGGCGCATCATTCGACATCATGATTTCCATGATGGTTTTCTCAGTAGGGAATAAACACGAGAAGGGATTGGAAGACGTACCATAATCGAATAATATGTCTACCCAATTAAGAAAATCAAAAGAGGAAACCTCACAAGCCGAATAAATGGTTTCGTAATCTAGCTCAATAGGGCTTAGTGACATTCAGTCACCAAAACTTTGGATATGAGTTTTGTATGGTAGAATCCATGGATTGGCTAGGATAGTAGAAGACAATATCATTTTGATATAGGCTACCGAAGATGACTTGTCGGGAAGGAGAGGAGGGGGGAGTGAAAAGTTCCCCATAAGTGAGGAATCCTTCAATAATCTAACTCTGACACGTTCATATGACTTTATGGTTCCCCCACAAGAGGGATGCTTCCAGTAACATGTGAATAAAAGGTGAAAAGGTTGAGTTCATCTATGGATACAACCCTGCCTTGATGAGCAAAGATGATCATATGAAAGTAAGTCGAGATGACATCAACCATAGCATAAACCCATGTATGTCCCAATAAAATATTATGATTGAGAGTTCCATCAATAGCTTCAACTTCTATGGACATAGATTTTCTTCCTAATTCAACTTGCAGGGAGTTCAAAATCCCACAAGGTTTATATTTTCTCCTGTCAAAAGCCTTCAATGTAGTAGGTTGTTGATGGTGTTGGATCCACCAACATTCACGAAATATCACCAGTATGAAGTCCCAACTAGACCTCACACCGTTTGGTGTAGGTGTCCCATCTAGTATGATGGCCCTGTTGCCATTATCTTAAATGTTTTCCTTAGATCTTGCTTTTCAGCACCTCATAGTGGTATGCTTTGTCTTCGAGATTCTCGTGGCTAGTGAGATTCTTGTGTTACTTGTGTCAAGGTTCTTTCACTGCATAGAGATAGGGTGTAATTGAGTCTCGAGTCAGTAGGAAAAAAGTCCCAACTCTATCAGAAACACATAACACAACAAGACATGCACATCTTCTGGATGAGAAATCCACACAAATGTGGTAGTCATAACATAGAAGAGAAGATAGCACGTACAACACCTAGTGGAGCAATGTGCGCGAGTGCGACAGTAGTTATAACAAGTTTATCTTAAAGGTTTTGTCTAATGTTCGGCGAGGCAACCCTTGTGGGAAGGACAAAATTAACAACTAATACAACACATTTTCATCAATATATGTATTAGAGCAACCAAAAGAGTTCAATTGTTTTAACATAGGCTAAAGCAACATGCATTACAAGTGTTCAAGGTTAGTCTTACAACAATTACAATACGTGTGAAAATGTGTTGGCCTATAAGCAGGCTTTTGAATTAATCAAAAGTTCCAAGACACATCGGTACACCATACATCACTAAACCCATGAAAGGGGAATTGAAGCCACTACTCACTCCTCAAAGAAAAGACTACAGACTCTCAAGGATATGTGGGAGGAGCCAAGGTGAAAAGTCCTTTTGCATGTACAAATGAGGGGGTATTTATAGCCAAGGGTAAAACTGGCCCTTCAGACTATTCGAATTCACTTATGAGTGTTTGACTTATTTGACTCTTCATCATTACATAACTCTTCGTATGACACGTCGTTATCTTGGACTTCAACGTTACATTACATTGATTTACACAGTATGGCCCACAGTAGTGATGTGGCTAACATGACTCATGACACAACCTGACACGATAGTGTTGGTATGTTCATATTGCTGGTGTTGTCCATGTCGAGTTGCAATGCTGTTGAGTGATGGATGTGCTCTTGGTGTATCATAGCTTTACCTTCGCATGCAAAGGTGTGTGGAGCCTTCAATGGTCTTCGTGTTTCTCTTGATGTTGCATGTACACGTCGCTCCTTTGCTTATTCTTTGGCATTCTTCACATGTTCATCCATTCGTGAAAAATTCTCCTTGCATGTTCGTTGGCTCATGAGAAAATATCCTCGCATGCATTGTTCGTTCACGAACAAATCTCCTTGCCTGTGATCTCCTTGTTGATCCTGCCCGTTGTCGCGTCATGCCTTATCCATGTACCTATATATACAATCACTCATGACAAGACGACATCAAATCAATAAATCTTCTAGTCTAACTTGATGCATTGTCCTTCACTTTCAAATGCAGGTGAACGACAAAGAGGACAAGGCTACAAAACTGTGCAAGGAAGACTTCAAGCTGGGATGCAAGCTTTGGCCATTGTTGGTGAAAATTAGCGGAACTCACTAGGAGACTGAGATGGGAAATCAGGATAAGTAGTCATAGTCCACAAGATCTAGCATGGCTAGTAGGAAGATCTATGCAATTTTTTGTAGGAAGTAATGCAGACAGTAGAGGGGTTTGGTAGAAAAATTGTGAAATTCCTCCGAGGAGTTGCAGGAGGCTTGCCGGGAAAAAATGCTCATTTTTTCAGGGAGCTGGTGGTAAGTGGCGGGATTGTTGGTGACAAAAACTGCACAATTTCTGCAAGGATGACCTGCACAACACGTATGTGCATTTTCTTAGCTGCTCTGGATGTTGGGAAGCTGAGGGACTACTCATGAAATCTGTGTAGTTTTCTATGTGAGCAACTGTCTAGTTGACTAAGCAGTTAGCTAGAAAAACTATGCAATCTTTTGAGGGAGACAGGGACAGACACTGGGTGATTGTCTGGCCTGCCTATGCAGTTTCCTCAGTCAGTAGATCAAGCAAGGGCTGAAACTTTTGAATAATTTTTTAGGGGGTGAGTCCCAGGTTCATTGCCTGGTTCAACTATCATGTTGACCAACAAGAGGCTTGGTTGATTAGCTTATGGACAACGCAGATTGAAATAACTTGTTGGACACTTCTCTATTTCTGGGAGGTAGTCTATCGAGTCAATTCTAGGGTGGAGGTTTGGATGTTAGAGAGAGATCCGGTCATCAGAGCTTTAGCAAAAATGACTAAGTGCATGAGCAAGTGAATTTGTTCATACGCGACCTCGTGGAAACACACTCAACATCACTTGATTACAAGACAACTCAAACCATTAAGACAACATATACTCGACACAACTGACTGACGGTGTGAGCAACAAGTGAGACGCTTGTGATAAATTATTGAATGACCATGACGAATCTTGTGCGAAAGTTCTTACAACTTTTTGTGTGAGTGCAAAGGATTTTTACAGAACGAATATAATTTGTACACATGAAGCATGACCTTGTGCATGACCAAAACATTGTTGCAAGCGTGACATTGTGACCATCATGAAAAAAGGTGTTTGTTGAATGGTCAAGAGAGGAGGCTGAAAGGACTCAAGACGAGCTCATGGGGTGAGCTCAAGTGGTTGCAAACATCAAGCAAGAATCCAATTAGGGCTCTAAAATTAGACGCAGACCAAAATTTTGCAGGGTGTTGTAGCCGCTACGACACTTGGCGACACAATGGTTGAATTCTAGATTCTATATTTTGGTCCATTTACAACACAGGGGCTTGGTCCTTTAGGGAGTATTGAATCATTTTTCGGGTTACTTTAGCTTCCCCACTTACCCCATGGATCATAGTGTTTCCAAATCAGGAAGGTTAGTTTTGCTCGCAAGTTAAATAGTTTCAGACTATAAGTTTTCATCTTTGGTGTTTCTCTGCTACTAGCAGGCTTGGGCAGTACCTCGGTCGAGTCACAAGGGATCACACACATTGCTCCACTACCAGCAAGCCTAGTCAATCTCTCGATGGAGTTGCATGCTTCACCTCTCTGCATAGGAATCCTTTCTCTTCTTTCACCTTTGTATTTTTAAAGAGTACTGTCCATAGGCACTTATTTATTTTTGGGGCAGAAGAGGGATCCTCATTTATTGAGAGCAGAAAAGGTTGTTCCTTCAGAGAAGAATGTAAGACCTCTGACATAGGTTTACTCATTTATATTTTCCCCTTCTTCATTTTCTACTAGTTTGATGAGCTTGAACACACAGAGTAGAAGGATAGGCATAGGCATGGGGTTTCCCAGTGTGGACATAGGTTCATGGTTGGACCCAAGATTCCCTTGTAGACAGTTTTTATTTTCCGTCAAGAATTGATCGATTGAAGGTTATAACCAAGCATAGAGAAGACAGACACAAGACTAGCCAAGTGTTGTAATGTCACAAGACTCTTTAGATCTTAGCCCCATACTTATTCAAAATCTAGAACTCATTAGAGGGAAACACTTAGTTACAAAACTAAAAATAACACTAAACTAAACAAACACATATAAAATGAAAAAATATTAGTAAGAAAAGAAAGAAAAACAATAAGTAGCAGACAAACTATGTACATGGCGTAGGGCACGACCTGACCTACTGAAAACATAGTTTGAGATCTTGGCCATTGATAGGACGGTTCTTAATCCTCTCGTTAAGTGATTGTAGATGGTACGTGTGAGGGCCAAGCTTCTCGTGAACCAGTGTCAGACTATTAGGTTTTGCTACCGGAACCTGGTGGTATCCTGAAAGACCATTAGGTGAAGACAATATTCCTACTTCAAATACTACGTGTAACATAAGTTCTGATGATGGCACACGGTATTTGTTTTTGTTTTAGGAGCGGTTCCAGTTTCGGAAATCAACGCATAAGTGGATTTCCCCATATTTATTACATATAGAACTTAAATTAGAAACCCACATAACATAATGAAAATTTTAAGTGATTTGAGCATCCAACAACTTAGTTAGTTCTTTGTGTAAAAGGGGTTCAAGCACCAGATGTATTTTACCCAATTTTTGCTACAATGTCTTGAATCCTTCTTTGAATGGAATCCTGTGTTAGATTATACACACGTCGCATGTAATCAGGTCATCATATGACCATGCAGACAAATCCTGATATTTTTTGAACAAGAGGACAAAAACTTTCTACTGCTGTGACGTGCAGTGCATACTAGGATTTACGAACCTTGCATTGTGATCTCTTCCCAGGTTGATCTGTTTGTCCTCATGGTGGAACTATGGGTTTTTCAGTTTCTTGCCCCTTGAAAGTGATTTTGCGAGTCACAGATCCTGTTGAGAGAAACTTCATCCTTGGGGATTAGCTTTCCTTTCCTGTCATCAATTGAAGCTTGTAGGGACTACTCGTACTCATCGTCATCGACAGCTATGTTCTTGAAGGCCTCAACACTTTTCGTGAAGTTCAGTATATGTGGATCATCACCAAAAGTGTATATTACTTATGTTATCAGGGATAGAAGGCTTATACAAAATTTCAACAATAAATCTATCCCTAAGCAGTGACATGCTAGCATTTGCCTTTGCTAAGGTATTGGCAGCTACAATACACATTCTTAGCACAACAATGATATTGAATGCTTGGAAGTTGGATATTAGTTGCCATACTTCTTGTTGGTAACTTTTGAGATGAGGTGATAAACAGTGTATGGTGTTACGTACTTTTTGTATCATGATTTCTACATCACCTACCACTTTGAGTGTGACCACGTTGAGGCTAATAGCATCTTACAAGCCCAACACGAGTGCTTCGTATTCAACAATTTTTGTTTGTGCACTAGAACTCCAAGCAACTCGAGATCATGTGTTTCTTGTGCTTTGGGTTGATTAAGATACACCTGGCTCTAGAGCTATCGTGTGTCTTTGATCCGTCAAAGTACATGGTCCACAACTCATTTGTACAAGGATCATTCGACGCACTTGTACTACTATTACGTCTGCTATTGCTACTACTAATGCTACTAATGTTACAATGCGCTGTAGAGGTTTCATTTCCATTATTTGGGCAAGAAAGGAGAGCCAACTATGTGCCTATTGGGGTGGGAGCTAATTGCGCAAGATAACACCCCAGCTTTGTTTCGAAGAGGCAGTTGTTGAACATGAGCTCTGTAAAGGCCAACATTTAGTTCTCGCCATTGATGCGAGTGACATTGTGCCTCATGTATCTCTCAAATTACACCTGGATTTGATTTCTTCTTCCCTTGTACGAAATCCACACGTGTCAACAATTTATAGCAAACTATATGTTCAGCTTTCTATACCAGTCTCTGTTGAGTAGTAAGCCATATGCTTCCAGTATGTCCACAACAACAATGTTTATGCACTGGTGAACTCATCCCTCATGAGATAGTCGAATGATTACATCCTGAAGTTCACCAATGGTTGGTTTACATGTTTGATCAAGTTGGATGATCTGTACAGATGCCTTTCTCCATTGGACATTGATCTTCTTAGCAGTGGAGAGTGGCACGACATTGGCTCATGTGCCAGAATCAACCAAACAAATGAAAATGTTAAAGTTGAAGATTTGAAATGATAGCAAGAATGGAGGGAAAACAAAGTTATCTTCTTCCATCTGAAGTGTGTTTAGCACAGTTGTGAGTGACCCGGGAGATGTGCTTGCTCCCTTGTTGGTAGAGGTTGCGTTGTCCGTAGATGGCTACCACAGTGTGTGAAGTAGTATGTCATGCTGACCTTGAATCTTAGTTAACTCGAACAAAATGATGTTTGCGAAATTTTTCTTCATATCTTCCACAATGTTGTAATAAAGGGTGGGTAATCTCACTGAGATGTCCGTGGTTAGGCTGGTGTTCATGTTGTCTGGCAGAGTGTTCTGAAATTGGCTACTCCACTCTTGTTCACCAATGCCTTCCTGAGCTTGCTTTATCTTTTCTGTTTTGGGACGACTGGTGGATCAACCTTCCTCATCAGCAATTTTAGCTTTTCTCACATTTCCCTAATTGTAGGGGGAGCCCCTTGACTTATGAGATTGTATCGATAATTTTTCTTTTGGGGCTGCTTCTCATTGTTCGTATTTTGTGCTTCTTGTGAGAATTAATACATGTTGATCACGTGCCTAGTGCTTGATGCATCATCTGGTGCATCATCTTCATCATCATCCGTGTCTCCTGACTGGCTCTGCATACTGCTCACTATGTTCAGTGCGCGGTTGCATACTAAGCTTGCAACTCGTTTCCAATCTGAACAAGATCCTTCCAGGTGATTGTTTTCATGGAATGAGAAAAATTAATTCTTCGCGCACTGTTCTGACGGGAACACCAAGTTCCAGCTCTGCACAATTTTAGCTAAGAAAAGGTTTCTTCTTGATTACATGCTTCCTTTTTGTTGTCTGGACAACCGACTACTCGCAGGTGTGTCGATTGTTCATTGTTTGAGCTCAGACACTTTTGTTGTCAAGTTCTTGACAGAGTAAGGGTTTTGATATCTCTTGTTTCCTTGCCTTTTCCCTTGCTCGTCACAGCCTGGGGCTTCCTTCTCACATCTCTGGAGTCCTTCGTTGGTTCATCATCCTTGATGACTCCAATGATGTGTTGGTCCTTCTCTACAATGATTGCCTCTTTGCATCTTTCCAACAATGTTGATTTTGTAGCTCGCTTTATGAACTGTACAATGTTGGATGGTAGTGCGGATGTGTAGTAGTTAATAGTGACAGAGTCATGAGGGTTCGTGTCCACTTCAAACTTGTTCAAAATGCCCATAAAACTTCGATTGGTATCTTTTACCTTTTCTTTCCCCTCCATCTTCAAGCTTCCAAATTCTTTGAGCAACATGGCTAGGGTCTTTTCATCAACAAACTTTTCCAGAAACATGTGTTTGAATGTAAGCCAATTATGGATGGGGTTGGCAGGAAGGCTGTGATACCATATTATTGCATGACCATCCAAGCTATATGGGAAAAATCTACAAGAAACATCATCGTACCGTACCTCAACTCTCTGCAGCTGTAGGTAGAAGTTGTCCAAGTGATCTTCTGCCTTCACTATATTGTCAGGGTCAAAATTTGTGAGCAGTCCCTTCGACCGCTATCACATCTTCTTCAAAGTACCAGGGAGAGCCAATGGTCCTTGAGTCATCCATTCCATGTTTTGGTCAGCCATGTCTTCTTCTTCTTCATCCTCCTCCTCTTCTTTAGGATATGACAGTTTTGGATATGAATCTGTTGGTTCGTCTCTTCCTCCACCACCTCCACTGCCTTCCCCTCTACTTCCTGTATTAGATTATGAACCCAAAATCACAAGGGTGTCTCGTGCTCCATCTTGGAAGACCATAGGTTCATCTCCATTTTCAATAGCTTTTGTCAGACCTTCAAGTGTGGCAAGAATTACTTCTTCCACTAATGATACAACAACCCCTATGGGAGTGGTTTTTATATTTTTTGATGTGGATGGAAGATGTTGTATTCCTCGGATCAGTCGAAATACTCTCACGAACTGATAGGTGATGGGACAGATGAAGCGAAGGTGCTGATAAAATTTTTCTTGTTCACGCCTACGAGGTGAGGAGTAACCAAGTTCAAATTGACATGTAGGTGAGAGGGAGTGCGAGTTACTCCCTTGACCGATGATTAATGAGTGGATGTAAGAGGACATTCAACCATAAACAACTAGTGGCCCTCCTTCTAGCCCCACCAACATTCACAGGATCTCCCCAGTATGAAGTCCCAACAAAAGCTCACACCATTTGGTGTAGGAGTCCCATGCATCTGTCTGTTCGTGAAAAAATCTCCTTGCATGTGCTCTCCTTGTTCATCCTATCCATCGTTGTGTCATGTCTTATCCATGTAGTTGTATCTAGAATCACTCATGATGAGACAACATCAAATCGATAAACCTCCTAGTCTACTATGATGCATTGTCATTCGCTTTCAGATGTAGGTGACTGAGAGAGGACAAGGCTACGAAACTTTGCAAGGTAGATTTCAAGATGAGATGCGGGCTTCGGGAACTGCTAGTGAAAATTTCACAGAAGTCACTGGGAGATTGAGATGGACAATACGGGTTGGTAGTAACTTTTTGCAGGATGTAACTTGCATGGAAGGAAGATTTGCACAATTTTTTGGAGGAACGAATGCAGGAAGTAGAGGGGCTTGGCAACAAAATAGTGAAATTCCTGCAAGGATCTAGCAGCGGGATATGAGATTGCTGGTGAAAGAACCTACACAATTGTTGGGAGGCTAACTTGATGAACACTTCTACACAATTTCTGTGCTGAGAGAGATGTTGGGAAACTGAGGGACTACTCATAAAATCTGCGCAGTTTTCTAGGTGAGCAGCATGTTGGCTGATTGGGTGGCTAGCTAGAAAAACTGTGAAATATTTTGAGGGAGGCAGTAATGGACAATTGGTGTATGTCCAACATGTCTGGGTGATTTCCTTAGTTAGCAGAGTGAGCAAGGTCTGGAACGTTTATGAAATTTTGAGGGGAGTGAGTCCCAGTATCACTGCACGGTCAAACAATCTGGTTGACCAGTAGGAGGCTTGGTTGATTAGATTATAGGGAGTGCATATTTAAATGGCTTCTTCAACACTTTTGTGTTGTTTTGAGTGAAAATCAGTCTAGTCGATTCTAGGGTTGAGGTCTGGTTGTTAGAGGGTTATCCAGTCGTCAGAACTTCAACAAAAAAGACTAAGTGTGTGAGTGAGTGAATTTGTGCATGCATGATCTTGCGAAAATATATTCAACATGACTTGATGACAAGGTGCCTCAAACCATCAAGAAAACATATACTCAACATGAATGACTGACGGTGCGAGTGAGAAGCATGACGCTTGTGATAGATCGTTGAACGACCACGACGACACTTGCACAACAATGCATACAACTTCGTGTGTGAGTGCGACATATGTTTACATAGTCAATAAAACTTGTAGACACGAAATGAGACATTGTGGATTACCAGAAAATGGCTGCAAGCATGACATTGTGACCATCATGCAAAAACATGTCTGTTGAACGATTAAGAAAGGAGGGTGAAAAGACTAAAAACGAGCTTACGGAGTGAGCTTGAGTGCTTGCAAAGATCAAGCAAGAATCTAAGAGAGGCTCAAAATTGGATGCAAGCCAAAATTACGAAGGGTGTTTTAGCCGCTACAACATAGGTGAATAACTCAGTTGAGGAGAACCAATTTTCTTCTAACAAAACATGGACATAATGCAAGTCTAGGCTCCCTCATCCATGATAGAACAATCAATATTCTTACGATGGACGATGACATGAATCATAAAACCTAATTAAGGTGGAAGCCAAGCAGTATAGTTTTCATGAGAGAAAATAACAAGGTTGCAATCCAACAAATCCACACATCTGATAGCTGAAATTGAAGCCCACTTTTGGGTGGAACAATTCTGCAACACCTCAAGAGTCGACATAGTCGATAGAGATAGATCCAAGTCTTCAACTTGGTTATAATTTTGAGTGGCTCTTGTAGGAGGGTTGAAAGTTGACTTATCAATAACGTCCCTTGTAGGTTTAATAGTTATTTTGGTGGGAATCAATAGTGGAGTGGGATCTAATGAAGATGGTGCCAAACTGGTAGGTTGATCAGTAGATTAAACATTTTCTAGATTCACATTCCCATAATCCTTGTTCTAAGTAGCTACCAAAACATTAGATCTCAGTTTTGAAAAGGAAAGCATCAAGACCATGTTAGAGGAAGATGGTTGTCGAGCAACCATATGATCGTCTTGATAAGGAAATGGGTCAGTCAACACTGTAGGAGAAGTGCAGGAATTAAGAAATTGATTCATTTCAACGCGGTGAGGACAATCACGTGTAATCTGCTCCTCGTTTCATATCAAGCAAGGATATTGAGGCTTTTGTTTCCCATCAGAAGATTGGTTTGATTGTTTATCTTGTGGATAGGGATCTTTATTTTTCTTACATTTTCCTTTCTTCTTGCTTGTGATTTGTTGTTGAGACTTTCCTTTAACATATAAAACAACATTTATCTCGGAAGCCTAAGCTGCAGGAGGGTAGGATTGAAAATTTTGAGCAGATGTGGGTGGAGAAATACTAGGTGGTTTACTTGCCATATCCATGCTGGTAGAACCAATAAGTCCATCAACATCATACGATTCTTTGCCAATCATAAGAGAGGGAACAATATTCCAAGGTCTCAAAGTGTTTGGTTTCTTATCGTAGAGTGTGCCAGACTAGGTATAAAGCAAATCCAAATATTGTGCATGAGCAATTACTTTCTCTTCAGTCATGACTCCATCTTTGGTCACATCTTTTGTTATAGGTGCCAACACAGATTTAGTAAACCATTCCATGAACAATTGATCGTGAACATAAGTTTTGAACAACTATCGACGACACCTCCACTCAGAGATTTGATCTGAAATGCGAGTGAAATCTGATTGTTTGAAGTTGGTTAATAGTTCTGTTCGAGTTTCGTATATGATGGGAAACTGGAATCGCATGAGGAAGGTTATGGCTAAGGTACTGAAATCATTGAGTGAAGCTCTGGGTAATTCATTATACCATTTATTAGTAGTACCCGTAAACATTCTTTGGAAAAGACGAAGTAAAATAAAATCATCATTAAGGGAGTTTGATGAACACCACAAATGATACATTATGACATGTGTCAACATGTATTCTCTTGGATTCCCACTCAATTTAGTGATATAGGAAGGTAATTTAGTAGGAATAATGGACAACCAAGGTGAGCTGAGTCAAATTTGGAAACTCAAGTGTGGCCACAAAAGGAAATTGTTTATTAAAGTCCGATGAATGATGACCTGGATATGAAGTAATAGCCTGGGCAATATGCACTTGCATTCCTGAATAAGGGGGGTTCTGATAATAAGGAACCTGGTTACCAGAATAAGGAGGATTCTAATAGCCAGAAAATAAGTGACCTTGTTGACCAGCCCCAAGATATCCATGAATTTTCTTGCCTTGAAAAGGTATCTGAGGAATTCCATGATAAGTTCTATATTGTTTCCCGATGATAATTTGAATAGTACCATGATAAAGAGGGTTCAATTGATGTTGTGTCATACCGTACATACTCGGTCCTACTGGAATTTGAGGAATACCTTGTGCAAGCGTTTGGGATTGTAACGAAACTTGTAAAGGATGAGTAAGTGGGACCTGAGAAGTAATAGATACTGATGGAATGGGTTGAGATGGGATCACAACCTGTCCAGGTTGATTTACATGAATTTGAGCTTGTTGAGGTACATACTGAGGAATAGCAGTTTGATATGATGGCATAGGTCGGGAAACAAATTATGAACCAAACATCGAACCATGCTGAATGGGAAAAGTAGGTTGTCAAACACTAGCATCCATCCTAGGATAAGCAGGTTTATAATAAGCTTGGTTACCAATTTAAAGTATACTAACAACAGGTTCCCCCCTACCAAAAGAGGAGGGGATGATGGAGGAAATGCCATCCATGTGGAGGGGACCCAACATAAAGATAGTTAGGTTCTTTAAGAATACCTCACCCACTAACATAGGGGGCATCCTATTGTTCAACTATTAGTGTAGGAGGAGGAGAAGGAGTGGGTTGTGCCGCACTCATAAGAGAAGCACCGGATGGAATTCTCAAAGTGGATGACATGGGGGATGTCTATAGACTGGAATATGCACCAGAGAAGGTACCATATAAGGACAGATAACAGGTGGGATAGACAGGCCACCATATAGATGTGCCTATGGTGATGTCGAAAGCATAGATGTGTAAGCAACATTTCAAGTCTCAACCATAGTGGTAGATGTAGGATAATAAGCCATATTGGTTCCAGTCATTGTCAATAATCCCAATGTTGATTTCCGCATGAAATCCTCAGGTAAGTAAAAATAACCAGGTAAAGGAGTTTGTACATGAGGTGGAGGATGAATAAGAGGATGGGTTTGATAAAGGACAATTCCCTCCAAATGAGTAGAAGGATGAGGCTCTCCTTGTGGGATCTCCTCGATACTCACAAGTACAAGTGGAAGTAATTCACTATTGGGACTGAGATATATAGTAGCAAGATAAATGTGAGACAACGAAAGAGAAGACGGAATGCCTAAAGTAACATGAAATGATGATCGAGGCTCCTCAGGTTTAATGACCTCAGGAAATAAAGTTTCTAACTCAGGAAGGTTAGATTGTATAACCTCAAGGAGCAAAGTCTTAGGTAATTTGGTATCAATTGTGTCAATTTCACCAACAAGAGTAGATGTAATCTCAGGCTTCGTACTCAAGGGGATAAATGATTTGGGTTAATCGGATTCAGGAGAAGGCCGAGAAGTAGTTCTTGAGTTTCCCAATTCAGTAGTTTGTGTTCTTTTATGCTTCTGACAATGGCTAGGAGTAGCCTCTAGTGGAAGAGGAGGTTTATTTTTCATTCTACACGAACAAAGGAGTGGGGCATATTTTTGTTCCACGTTGTATAGTAAATTACATTAACACAAAAGGAAATAAATAAAAAAGAGGGTAATCTAGTCATAAGTGATTACCAAGCAACCGTGAACTAGAATATAAACCTCGGCAAACCAAGGACTTAATGTACGACAACCAATCTCCCTAAATGTTGTGCTCAGTGTATCATGATTTACAAGGTGACAAACTTGGTTACATATGGATGGATAACAACCTATTGGGGAATCCCAAAATATATGCGACGATATATTGGAGTGCAGTCCATAGTAGTGTTGTCTAATTCATAACCATTCAATGATAGGGTTTCCATATACTTTACATGCGTGGAGTACCACCAATATACCCAAAGATATATGGAGTATGGTCCTATAAACTCACATATGTGGAACGAGATTTTATCCCTAGGATGCAACGTTGGAAAACAATGACAACTCCTAAATATTAAGTTCATCTTGAATTAAGTTTTAGTTTTATGTCTGACCACGAAATGAATTGAATTCGATAAAATGTAAATCTAGCATGAGGAAACAGAATATTTCTTTTCAATGAAAATCTAGCGAAGGAAGAGAAGGAAGAAATAATGTGCAGCATAGAAAATGCAACAAAGAAGATGCTCAACGCAATTCCATTTTCATGCAACTACTACTAAATCAATATAGATGGAAAACCATAAATGTCAATGCAATATTTATTCTAATGATCCAGGTGGATATTGGTGGCCACCTGCCAAGTCCACGTGGACCGTCACCATTTTCTTTCTCAGCATTTTCAGTTTCCTTAATTGTAGCACAACTTACTATTTTTAGCAGTTTTTCGGGTCCTGAACTTCCGGAGCCGTTTTGAGGCCCTAAACAACGTTTTTTTGGGGAATCCGGGGGAAACATGGGTCCATGGAATGGACCTATGTTGCTTGTTCCAACAATGATAGTGCTCCGATAGATCTTTCTAATGAGCTATTGTACGTGTCAAACAGAGATCATATGCCAAAGTTACGACCCCGAGAAGTTGATGTACCAATTTACCCCCAAACGGGGCCCACAGTTTGGCGTTTCATCTCCTAGGGTTAGGTTTTGGAATGTTAAGGGTTTTCCATTGTTTCTCAACAATAAATAGGCCTTCGAGCCTCATTGTAACACAGTTCAGAGACATGAAGCGATCACATCTCTTCTTAGAGATAAGCTACCATCGCCCTAGCTGGTTTATTTCCATTTCTAGTTGTAAGCATATTTCAGTATTTTCCATTAATGAAATGAAGTATTATTTCCGCTGCATCTTTGTGTATATGGTTATCTCTGTAATTTGTTACATTCCTGTTTAAATATGGATTAGTGGTATCAGAGCCAGGTTTGCTTTTTCTATGTTTTTCTTTGCATGTCCCCAACAAGGTCAGGATATAAGGAGTTAGGGCTTGAACTGGTTGAACCTTTGCAAGACCAGCTTCGCAAATCTCGACGGCCTCCCATGGCGGACGAGAAGAAAGACCAGGGGGCAGGAGATCCCATCAAAATCTTGCTCGAAGAAGCCCTCGAGCGACAACGGAATGCGATGATGGATAGCTTTGCCCAGATCCTTCAGCGGCTACCCAGAAGCAACGCATCGGCTTCCAGCAGCTACTCTGGAAACACCACACCATTTAAGGTACAAGTTAATTTTGAAATCCCCATATTCGAGGGTCAGATAGACGCAGATGCCGTAGATAAATGGATAAATTTTCTAGAGGGTTATTTTTCTGTTCATGAATTTTCGAGTCGGGAAAAGATTGTTTTTGCTCTTCTCAAAGCAGCCCACCACGTCAAGGACTAGTGGGAAACATACTGCGAGCAGAAGGATGAAAGTACTGGCTCACTATTTTTAGCTACACCCACCTGGGATTCGTTCCGGGATGCCATCAAGGAGCAGTACTACCCTGTCGGAAGCTATGAGGATGAATACATAACGTGGACCACGCTGCGGCAAGGAAGGGACCAAGACGTGCCAGAGTTCACCAATCTTTTCCATACCCTTCGCACAAAGTTGGGTATCAAGGATTCGGAGCAACATTTGATACTCAAATACCGTGGCTGCTTGCACAAGTACATCCAGGAAGAAATACAATTCCTAAACATCCCCTCGCTCGGCGCAACATACCGATATGCCGTCAAGGTCGAGCAGAAGTTTAAACAAAAGAAGCGAGACTTTGGATCTGCGAATCCAAAGCAGGGGAAAGGTGCCCCTAAACCACAGAACAAAGGACAAAGCCAAGGCAGGACAGCCCAAGACAACCAGCCGAAGCTGCAAGCAAAGAACAGCGCCGCGAAGCCGAGAAAGGACACTAGAAAATGGTGCGAGTTCCATAAGAGCTCCACTCACAACACAAGTGAGTGTCGGGCCAAGAATTCACTGGTGGCTGAGCTAAAGGTTACAGAATCAGATGCATGTTCCGACTCTGAGTCAGAACCCGATAAGGGGTATGAAAAAGGGAAGCAGATCATTGATGCGGATCCCAGCGCCACTGTTGCTACCACAAAGATCCAGAAAAATGAACCCGAAGATCCAGAGGAGGAGGAGCGTCTCTTCCACTCCCAGATGTGGGTAAAGGGCTCCCCGATACAGTTCATTGTTGATAGCGGGAGTCAAAAGAACCTCATTTCGGCAGAGGTCGTGAAGCGGTTGGGCTTACCGACCACAGCACATCCACAACCACACACCATTAGGTGGCTTCACCAAGGACGAGATCTTCGCGTGAGCCAGCAGTGTCGCCTTCCATACAACATCAAGCCCTTCATGGATGAGGTATTGTGTGACATTGCTCCCCTTGAAGTTTGTGATGTATTACTAGGACAACCATACTTGTGGAAGCGACATTCTGTGTATGAATCAAGGCCCCGTGCTGTTATTATTACATTGGGAAATAAGTTGTTCAGGATACCAGAGGTAGCACCACATGCCGCCATCTCTTTGATTACTGCAAAACAATGCAGTAAGATCATTTCCAAAACCAGGAAATTTGTTTTCCTGATGATACGCCCTCAAGGAAAGAAGAAGACAATGGCCGCGGCCTCCAAACGGGGTCCCTCTGCACGACAACTACAGATGGACAAGGTTGTGGAGGAGTACGAGGACATCTTCACCTCCCTGGCAGGGGTTCCTCTGCACTGTCAAGTCAAACACTCCATCGATCTGATCCCAGGTGCGCCGCTACCCAATGGACCAATTTATCGGCGCTCCATTCTGGAGAACAATGAAATCAAGAGGCAGATTCAGGAGCTCCTGCAGAAAGGTCACATCCGTCCGAGTTCATCGCCCTGTGGGAGCCTGATCGTGTTGGTACAGAAGAAGGATGGGACGTGGAGACTCTGTATTGACTATAGGGCACTGAACAAGATCACTGTCCGTAATAGGTACCCGATCCCGTGGATTGATGACCTCCTAGACCAACTAAAGGGGGCGAAATATTTTAGCAAGATCGATATGAAGTCAGGATATCACCAGGTACCAATTGAACCCTCCGATGTGTGGAAGACTACCTTCAAATCCAAGGAGGGCCTCTTCGAATGGTTGGTCATGCCTTCCGGATTGAAGAATGCTCCTGCAACCTTTATGAGGCTAATGGATGACATCTTGCGGCCATTCACCAACTCCTTTGTAGTAGTATACTTGGATGACATTCTGATCTTCAGCCAGAGTTGGGAAGAGCACCTCCACCACATCTGACAGGTTCTCCAAACACTGCGGCAACACAAGCTATGTGCCAATTTGGAGAAATGCACTTTTGGAATGACCCAGGTTCAGTATCTGGGATACATCATTGATGAAAAGGGGGTGCATGTTGATCCAGCCAAGATCCAAGTCATTCGGGATTGGCCCTCTCCAACCACTCTAACAGAGCTCTGCAGCTTTCTAGGTCTTGCCAACTTCTATCGCAGGTTTGTGTTGGGGTTTTCTCATATTTCTTGGCCCTTGAGTCAAGTCATCAAGGGCGGGGCGAAAGAAAAATTATTTTGGTTTGAATCTCAACAGAAGGCATTCAAGGAGTTGAAGGATCGCCTTTGCATGGCACCAGTGCTCGTGTTACCAGATTTACAACAACCATTTGAGGTCGAGACAAATGCCTCTGACTATGCTATTGGGGCAGTCCTTACTCAACATGGACATCCAGTGGCATATCACAGTGAAACACTTTGAGACACAGTCCGGAAGTACCCCACTTATGATAAAGAGATGTATTCCATTGTACAGGCCTACCGACAATGGAAGCATTACATTTTGGGGAAGGAAACGGTCATCCACATAGACCACCGACCTCTGCAATTCATACAGACCCAAGGGAAATTGCAGAATGATCACCATCAGAAGTGGTCTACATACGTGCAACAGTTTCACTTGAATATCAAGTCTAAAAAGGGCAGCACCAATAATGTTACAGATTGCCTCAGTCAGCCACCAATCATGGCGCTAACCACCGTGCTCAACTCTTGTGGGCACGAGACTTCTGATTGGCCACTTCTCTACAAAAGCGACCCAGAATTCGGCCACACATACCAGAAACTCTTGGAGGGTCAACATGTTGCAGATTTTCACCTCCAAGATGCCCTATTATGCCACCTCGGTCACCTTTGTGTTCCTTCAAGCGAGCGTGCCAAGAATATTTGGGAAGCACACTACAGTCGGGCTGCTGGGCATTTCGGGGTCGAGAAAACAGTGGCAGTACTGCAAAATTATTTCTATTGGCCGAATCTTCGATAGGATGTTGGGAAGTACATCCGATCATGTACTGCCTGTGCCATTGCCAAACCGACCATTAAGAAGCACGACCTCTATACCCCGTTGCCTACCCCTAGTCGACCTTGGGAATCCATCTCCATGGATTACATGTCAGGCCTTCCTTCCACTAAGCATGGAAATGACTGTGTTTTTGTGGTCGTCGACAGGTTCTCGAAGATGGCCATTATGATGGCCTGCAAGAAGAATATCACAGTAGAAGCCACTGCTAAACTCTTCTTTGAACGGGTGTGGGTGCACTTTGGGATCCCACAGTCTATCATCTCAGATCGGGACAGTCGGTTTCTCAGCACATTTTGGTCCAGTCTCTGGTCAATGCTGGACACCAAACTCACGAAGTCCACAGCCTTCCATCCTCAAACTGATGGCCAGACAGAGGTTGTCAACAGGATGATTGTGCACATTCTGCACATGTATAACTCAAAGCATCCACGCACATGGGACGAGAGCCTCCCCTATGTTCAGCACAGCTACAACCGAGCTCTTCACAGCTCCACTGGCCATAGCCCTTTTTAGGTGGGTTTGGGATTCCAGCCACTATGCCCCATTGATGTGGCCATGCCCCTTGCAGCTACTCACATGAATTCAGCTCATGTCCAGTCCTAAACAGATAAGGCCACTAGCTTCATTGAGCGCAACCAACATATTCGCCAGCAGGTCCATGACATTCTTGAGAAATCAAATGCCAAGTACAAGCAGTGACATGATCAACACCGGGTGCCACACAAGTTTCAGGTGGGCGACAAAGTCTAGTTGCATTTGCAAAAGGAACGCCTTACTGGAGCCTATCGGAAATTGAGACCACTCCGATATGGTCCTTACACCATTACTAAGGCTATGGGAGACAATGCATTTGAGCTCAGCATTCCCCCATTCCTTGGCCTGCACCCAGTGTTCAATGTGGACCGCCTTCGGCCATACTTTCCACCATTGCTAGACACATCCGACATTGCAGAACAACTCAAACCCACAGAATTAAATCCAAATTGCATGGAACAAGCTGCAACTGATCGGATCATGGACACACAGATCAAGAACACTCGCCAACAGAATATCCAACTGTATCGAGTTGTCAAAGCAGGCCAACTCCTTCAGTAGGGCAAGTGGCTCACCAGGGAACAAGTTCAACAGAAGTTTCCTCATCTCATGGAGGAGCTCAACGCAATGGGGACCATTGCTTCCTAAGGGGGGAGGAATGATCCAGGTGGATATCGGTGGCCACTTGCCAAGTCCACCTGGACCCCCACCATTGTCTTTCTCAGCATTTTCAGTTTCCTTAATTGTAGCACAACTTACTATTTTTAGTAGTTTTTCGGGTCCTTAACTTCTGGAGCCATTTTGAGGCCCTAAACGACGTTTTTTGGGGAATCTGGGGGCAACATGGCTCCATGGAATGGACCATGTTGCCCGTTCCAACAATGATATTGCTCGGATAGATCTTTCTAACGAGCTATTGTACGCGTCAAACGGAGATCATATGCCAAAGTTACAACCCCGGGAAGTTGATGTACCAATTTACCCCCAAACGGGGCCCACAGTTTGGCGTTTCATCTCCTAGGGTTAGGTTTTGGAATGTTAAGGGTTTTCCATTGTTTCTCAACAATAAATAGGCCTTCGAGCCTCATTGTAATACAGTTCAGAGGAATGTAGCCATCACATCTCTTCTCAGAGATAAGCTACCATCGCCCTAGCTGGTTTATTTCCATTTCTGGTTGTAAGCATATTTCAGTATTTTCCATTAATGAAATGAAGTATTATTTCCGTTGCATCCTTGTGTATATGGTTATCTCTGTAATTTGTTGCGTTCCTGTTTAAATCCGGATCATCTGTTCACCACACTTAATTTTCAAAATGGAGAAAACTAAGATGGAAAGTCTAATCACTGATTCAAATTCACTTCTCAAAATGAGAACTAGAATAACAATTCATCCAAGTGATCAATGTTCAAGAAAAACAAGTTTTCAAGAGACCTAGTAATAAGAACAAAGAAAAAACAAAACCAATTCTCACCAAAGGAAATTGATATACTTTGAGGGATTCATTTGAAGGATGGACTTACAAATGAAGCATATGTTATCCTTCTCAAGCTTGTTAGAAAATAAAGAGGTACTGACCAATATGGTTGGGGAAATTGGGAAAACAAGGTTCCCCATTTGTTAATGGTAGTGAGCTGCTCTTGAACACGCCACTCTTCCACTTCATCTCCATGGTTTTTGGTTTGGGTAATCTGATTTTTTTTTAGTTCATCATACCTTCACAAAACCTCCATTTCAGTTTTGGATCAATGCTGCCAACTCCATTTCAATGTCTCCGGTGTGTTTGAGAGAAGTCATTTAGTTGATATTTGTTGCAATACTCTTAAGCCTTCATTATATTTTTTCCTTTCTTGATCAAGTTCCATTTCAACATCATTTTGATCATTTTGTCTCAATCATCATACTCATTACATGTCATTGATGGGTGATACATAAAGGCCCTCTTGCGATAGGTCGCTTACTCTTGACATGGACACATTATCCCAGAAGTTGACTTAGAAACACCTATTGGTACCTTGGTGCTTGCATACATCAATGACAAGTTTCCTCACTGTTAGTGATAGGTTAACATCAATGGCCTTTGACCGAAAGATTTGTTGTGGTGTTCGACATCAAGTAATTTATTCACACCATACAAATTGTACTTGAGTACCTTGAGAGACATTAATATCATCAGTGGTTTCTCTCATGTCTGTTAACGAATTATATCATTTTCCAGTAATCAGATGGTGTCTATCCTATTCGACTTCATCTCATTGATTCACATGGTTATACTTGTACGTTGGTTGGTCATGTGAATGAGATAGAAGACCTTGGATCTACATTCTACCATCTGGGTAGTGATTTCAGGACTTATATAGAGATCACAATGTATGATGACCATGATCATATTGACAATCATATATCCATGGCTCCACCATCATGCATCAGTGGACATGTATTTTGATCATTATGCATGTAATATTAACTTGTGTGTTGAGTATGGGTATTTCTCCCTCTGAGAAAAGTTGTCATCATGTAAATGTATCATAATAAAAGATGAAGCTCGCCAGCTGTTCTTGATCCTGACTTGTCACAAGGTAAGTCACTTTAGTCATCAGTCATCACCTCTGACTTTGCGCTTTAGGGGCCACTTTGTTATAGGCTATTTTGTCTCATCTGATCAATCATCCTCCTAATGGGATCAACCAACATCATATTCCCCCTTTACATCATCATTACACAAATAGTTATGCATGACTCTTTCATTACCCACATTTTTTTCCCTAAACTGCATCATCTGAGCTAGTTTTAGGACCAATGCTCCTTGGTCTCTTGCTAGACAAATTTCACCTACATGTTTCTCCAGTGTGGCCTACATTGATCACCTACAGGTTTCCTTCTTTACACGTATGTTGGTTCTAGAATTATGGGAAAAAGGGAGAGAATCCCGAAGCTTCCATTCCCATAATCTTACAGGATTTGTTGTAACCATTTACCTCATATTAAACTCTTGAATCCTATCCTACCCTACCTTGGAGTTTACATCCCTTGACCTTAGATATCATCCCCCCATCAACAGTGGACCTCAATCCCAAGATTGGGAAAAGGAGAAGAACTCTGAAGTTACCCCACTCCTATATATATTTACAACCTTCCATATGCAATAGGTTTGCTTTTGGAGAGTGATTCTACCCTTATGCTACTATGAAGAGAGTGAGGTTTTCATCCATTTGGCTTGATTGGTGGTACACTTTGTGAAAAAGGAAAGACAATTCAAAAACTTGGAGGATCTCTTCTACAAGATCGACACCTATATATGGTTGTAACTCAATCCATTTATATCAATATAAAGAGTTCTTTTGTTTTCCTATATGTGATGTTGTTATTTCATATATTTCGATACCATGTCGATCTTTTGAATAAAGTAGATAAATGGTGCTACATATATCTCGTAGCTTCTTGGCTTGTGTTTTCTGGTTGTACATTTTCTAATTTTGGCAGCTGAAGCTAGGATTGGAGCATTCAAGCCAAAGGAGGAGCGAAACATACATAGATTCCAAGTAGGTTTATTCCCCTCATCTACCTAATTTAAGAAAAACATTGGGTCCTTTGTCATTTTGTTGTTCTAGTTTAGCGACCAAACCTAATGGGTATATTTCTATCCATGTGTAAATCAAACACAATGGATAAAGAAACCACCAAGGGAATACACCATTCCCTAGTGGAATCACCAATTTTTTCTACGGGATTTATAATTGCAAAAAAAATATCTCCCCTAAGTTTGGTGCCTATCCTATAACAATAGAATGGCAAAGGACCCAATGGTTTATGTAAAGTAAGTAGATAAAGCGAAGAAAACTACTTGGAATCTATTGTATTTTTTTCCCCTTCATTGGCTTGAATGCTCCAATCCTAGCTCCAACTGCCAAAATTAGAACTTGCACAACCAGAAAACAAAAGCTAAGAAACTATGAGATCTATGAAGCATCATCTATCTATTGTATTCAAGAGATCAACATCGTATCGAAATATATGAAATAACGACATCACATGTTGGAAAAAAAAAGAACTCTTTGTAAATGGAGTGAGTTACAACCATAAATAGGTGTTGATATTGTAGAAGATCTCCTCCAAGTTGTTGACTTGTCCTTCCTCTGTCAAAGGTGTACCTCCAATCACCCCAAATGCATGAAAATATAACACTCTTCACAACATCCTAAGAGTAGAATTACTCTCCAAAAGTGAACCTCTTGCATATGGAAGGTTGTAAATATATAGAGGAGTGGGGTAAGTTGGGAGTTCTTATCCTTTTACCAATCTTGAGATTGAGATCCACTCTTGATGGTAGGATGAGATCTAAGGATAAGGGATGGAAACTCTGAGGTAGTATAGGAGAGGATTTGAGAGTTTGAGCTGAGGTAAGTGGTTACAAAATATTCTGGAAGCTTCTAAAAATGGAGGCTTCAGGATTCTCTCCCTTTTTCATTAATTTCTAGAACCAATGCAGGTGCAAGGAAGACAACCTATAAGTGAACATTGTCTAGCAAGAGGTCAAGGTGCGTTGGTCCTAAAACTGGCTCAGATGATGCAACTCAAGGAAGAAACCATGGGAAATGAGAGAGTCATCCATAGGGATTTGTGCAATGATGATGTAAAGGGGGAATATCATGTTGATTGATCCCATTAGGAGGTTGATTGATAAAATGAGACAAAATAACCTATAACACCTACAACAACAAAGTGGTGTCTTCATGGTCTCTTAGGTGGTGACCCAATAGTTTTTAGAGAGCCTACATGTTATAATTGGTGATTACTAACTCATGGGCCTTGAATTCTACAACTAAATACTGGTAGCTACGGGGGATGATGTCATCAAATTGAGCAATTCCCTCACTATGCCAAGGAGGGAGAGGTCGCCTACCTCTATCTTTGCCTCCCATACTACCTCTGCCTCCCCTGCGAGGTCTTCTAAGCTATATCACCATAGAAACTATGTAGTAACCAGCTATGTTGTCTTCTGATACCTTTAGTCATTATGGCTAGATGATCTGCCTTCTATTGCCCACGCTTCTTACCTTCTTAACATTCTCAACAAGCATACCATTATTACTATAAGGTGGATGTGTGTACCAATACGTGATGGGCCATAAATGTCGAGTCAAGATGAACATGCCACCATTGCAACTCTTTCTTTCTTTCTATCTATCTATCTATCCTTACTCAATTCAAAATCTAAATACATTTATAACTTCAACATTCTTCATAATCAATCAATCAACCAACCAACCAATCAATCAATCAATCAATCCATCCATCCATCCTCAATTCCAAATCTAAATGCATTTATAACTTCAACATTCTTCAAAATTTTAACCTTAATTAATGGTAAAAACACAAGTCTTAATCTTTAAATAAAATTATAAATACTAGAGATATAAATAATACCATAAGCAAATACATGAGACCTAAACTTATAATGAGTCTGCTAACGGGGATACATATGTCATTTGAATACTCCCAAGAGAGAGTGAGTATGGATGTGGAAAATATTTAAAGGAATAAACTTATGTCTTAGAACTTAAAGGAGATTTCTAAAAATCCAACAAGGCCAACATGATATTGAGGGGATACACTACAACTATGTCAAGTATCCTTGATTTAGATGTGTGAGTTTAGTTCAGATTTTTTTAATTTAAAGTTGTATAAATATAAGAGATTAAATTAAATTAAATACAAATATTTTTTATTTTAATTAATTATTATTATATTTATTTTATTATTAAATTAAATTAATATATTTATAATGTTTACTTGGGGTAGTCCACTTGGTAATGGTCTTGGAAATGAAATCTAGGGTTCAAATCTTGTATTATCTAAGATGAGAATAAAAAATTAGACATGATAAGAATGCGTATTTGATAAAATCTTAATTTAATTGAAATATATAATTAAAAAAAAAATTAAAATTGATTAATATATTTCATAAAAAATTAATTTCACTTAAATATATACTTTAAAAAATAAAGTAACTTATTTTATTTTTTATTTTTTAAATAATCATAAATGTATTTTATCTTAAAAGAAATATTATTTTTTAAAACATTAATCAAATATTATTTCCAAAATACATTATATAAATAATTTCTTTATGCAATTTACTAGAATATATATGTTATTATCCTTTAGAAAGTCATCGATTCAGAGTGTGTATGGATAAATCTACTGTAACTTGTAGCATCAATCTTCTAAGCCCAAGTCAGGATATATCCACTAGTGCTCTCTTTGTTTTATCTAGTTAGGTATATATCGTCGTAACAATGGATTTTCAGATTGAATTTTGTGGTAATCCATTCAAAATTTGAGCTAAGTTACAGAACTAAACCTTTCCATAAAAGACTAATTACAAATAAACGTATAGAATATGTATATTAAAGTCGCTGTAATATGATGACATTAATGGTGATATACCTATCAACAATAGGTCAGCAATAAGCAACAATGGCCATACAGATATAGTCACATGCTATAGCAACAATAGATGTTGGAACATAGTTGTAGAAATAATATTTTACAGAGCCAAAATATAGATTGGTCTCCCGATTATTCAATTCCTTCACCAATCTGCTTAGATTGTTTATACGAGAAACTGCATACGTACACTATAAGTACTTGCCATCAAATAGAAAACCTTTGTGCTCTCTCAACGTATTTCTCATAATATCATAATCTCTTTAGCCATGGACCATTTATGCTGTATCGGCCATGCCGATGTAATACGTTCTTAGGCATTAGGGAAGGAAACTATACGCAGATTCTAAGATGACACTGGTTGCAGGATGTTGAAGCAAATTTTAACCCTGGGACTTACCAAGCTTCCATAGAGAGTGGGACTGGTAGCAATTCGCTGCACCCTTCAGGCATCCTCGTAGCAAATGAAGAATGGTGTATCTTCTCGTCTAACATCCAATAAAATGAAACCCAAAATCCAGATGTCATGTATGTCCATCTATGTATGCGGGGGTGTATTAAACGGTGAGAGCGTATCCACATTAAGGAATACAACGATGGCAGTTGTGTAGGGCTCTTAAGGTGCGGTGCATTAAATATCGTATAGCTTTGGATATATTGTTTATTGTATTAAGGTGCGGTGCATTAAATATCGTATAGCTTTGGATATATTGTTTATTGTATTAAAGGGTTTCAGGGTATCTTGTATATGGGAGTACAACAATGGTTTTAGGGTATTTTGCATTTGAGAGTACAACAATGGCTGTCTCGGTTTTTAAGGTGTATAAAATTGTTAGAATTAATGGAGAATAGGCTCTTATGGTTACGTAGTTGTAATTTTTCCTTTTCTTAGTTATTGTGTTCCTACTATTCGGGGATATGATTTGTTGTCCCTAACAAATTGTATCTATTTATTATTGGAGATTAATGTGAAGCTGGTGTGGTGCTTTGTTGGAAGGAGCTCCTGGTGATTCACACATGTGAACTCCTCTTGTGTTGGTTTTCCATTTCATGTCTTCCCTGTGCAACTCTTGACATGGTATCAGATCTACAGTATTATTAATCCTATAAGTTGAGTGAGGGTGTGACTGTAGCAGAGTCGTCGCGATATTTGGGTGGATAAGTGTGAGGACCACACTATGTGTTGAGCAATCTATTGTTACCTATTGCAAGTGAGAATGTCAATTTATCTGTGTGCCTGAAATGAGTTGTTCACTGGTGTGAAGACAGAAGAACTGAAGAGCACAAAGGCAACATAAGTGTGTTTTCTTTGAAGATGTGGTAAACACATACCCCCATTTTATAATTGAAATTTGATAAGGAGTAGCATGTTTCATAATTGGAGATGAGGCATCGTTGTAATTGCTTGAAAGTGCACCATGGAGTCCTGAACTGTGCAGAGGAAAGAGTTTGGAGATCTTGGAAATCGAGAGGTGACCTACAACATGAAAATACGCAGGAGATTCGGTGAGCGTGAATTCCTTAGAGGTGTGCAAAGGGAATGAAAACTGAATGTGCCATTTTTTAATACTAGCTATGGTGGCCCCTTGCAACTTAATTAATTTTTTTTTTCCCTAAATCATTAATTAGAAAAAATGGAGTTTCTTTACATTGAAGAGATCTGCATTATTTTTTTTGAAGGGATTATTATCTGATATTAAGGGGTCATTTTCCTTTAAAAAACGAGCGGAACTTGGGGTAGTCATTTTTCTTTGGAGATGTGGGGTTTGTTTAAATTATTGAAGATTTTATTCATTCAAAATGAATAAGAAATTTTTTGAAGCTTATCTCAATGAGAGTAATAAGCCTGATGGTTCCCATTACACCAACTGGAAGCTTAAGCTCCAGACTTTGCTTGAGGGACAAAATGCCTATGGCATTGCCACTGGTGATGAGGTCAAGTCGACTACTAAAACTGGTGGATCGAATACAACAATTCAAGACTCACAGAAAAAGGAGATGAAGGCAAAGGTTCTCCTCAATCTATTAGTCAAATATTGCATTATGCCTGACATTCGGGAGTGCAAGACAACGAATGATATATGGACGGTTCTCAAAGAAATGTATGAGATCAAGAACACCCGTCGAACTTTGTACCTTAGGAAGAAGAGACTCTCCATCAATATGGAGGAGAATGAGTCATTTTCTTCATTCATATCCTGGATAAAGGAGGTTAAAGATAAAATAATTGATATCAGTGAGACTGTGGCGAATGATGATCTAATGAAAATTACCATAAACGACATTATGCACGATTATCAGATGTTTATAATGGTATTGAATGGAAGAGAAAACCCTCCAGGCTTTGAAGAGCTCACTGGGATCTTGCTACAAGAAGAAGAAAGAACGTTGTCTCTCAATTGATGAAAAAGTTCAAGCCAAAGGGGAAAGTAGTGGTTGATCACAGGAAAGGCAACATATCATGCAAAAGGACACCACAAGGTATGAAATCACATAAACAATACTTTGCTCCTAAATGCTTTTATTGTAGTAAGATAGTCCATATTGCTAAATTTTGCCATAAGAAAAAGGCAGATGGGGAGAGGTAAAAGTAGAGAAGACATGCATGTCATTTGGCTGACGTGGATCAGAACTAGGATTAAGATTATTTATGGCTGAGACTGCACTAGCCACTGAGGAGGATGAATCAGATATTTGGTTCGTAGATTCTAGAGCCTCCTCACATATCACAGGTAAAAAGCAATGGTTCAGAAATTTTAGAGAATCCAACACTGGAGTAAAAGTATACCTTGGAGATAATAGAGGGTACGAGATCAAGGGACATGGAGATGTCCTTGTCACTCTACCTGATGGAAAGATCAAGAATATATCTTATGTGTGGTATGTACCTAGTATTAAAAAGAACCTAATTTCTGTATCAAAAATTACAGATCAAGATCTCAAGGTAGAATTCTTTAAATCTTATTGTATTATTAAAGACTTGTTGGACCAGATGAAGCCTATTGCTACAGGTATTCATATAGGACTGTACAAACTGGATGTGAAGAGTACACCAAAGAAAGCATTGATGTCATCGAATAAGTTTGCTGAAAATTTGTGGCATCAACGACTTGGGCACATCAAATTCAATGACCTTCTTCTCTTGCAGAACAAAGGCATGGTAGATGGTCTTCCTATTTTGAAAAGGTTACATACTGATTGTAAAGCATGTGCATTCAGTAAATAACATAGAGATGAATTTCTTGCTATTAAAGATAGGAAACAGAGGGATACACTCGAACTTCTACACACTGATTATGTGGGCCTATGTAGAAAAGATTGTTAGGTGGGGCCTACTATTTTGTAATATTTTTTGATGATTGTACAAGATTCACATGGGTGTATTTTCTTAGGCAAAAGAGTCATGCCTTTGAGTATTTCAGGCAATCCAGGAACATGATCAAGAAGCAGACAAGAAAGTTCATCAGGATTCTTCGATCAGATCAAGGCGGAGAATTCAGGAAAGGGGATTTCAACATATATTGTAAAGAGCATGGGATACAACAACAGTTTACAACACCTTACACTCCTCAACAGAATGGAGTATCTAAGAGGAAAAACAGAACACTAGTGGAGTGTGCTCGTTGTATGTTGAAAGGTAAGAATCTAACTAATGGTTTTTGGGCAGAAGTTATGAATACTAGAGGATATTTGAAGAATAGGAGTCCCAGTAAAAGTCTTGATTATAAAACTCCTTTTGAAGCATTGTTTGGCTGTGAGCTGCAGTAATTCACCTTAGAGTATTTGGTTGTAAAACTTTTGCGGATGTTTCCAAAGAAAACATGAAGAAGTTAGATTCAAAGGAAATTAAATATACCTTCATTGGATACTGCAATGAGTATAAGGCTTCTAAATTGTTTGATCCTTCTACTCACAAGGTGTTTGTTAGTAGAGATGTAGTATTCCATGAATAGGTTGATAATGGAAATCTTGTTCAAAACAACGGCATGTACCCTTACTTTCAGATGAGGATGTTGAAATAGGGATCAGTCAACAACAACAAAAGCAGCAACAACAATAGGATAAAGAGGAGGAAATTGAGTTTAGTCCACAAAGAGAGGAAAAGAGCAGAATAACTGACACCCCACCACTCAGGAGAAGCCGAATAGTTACTAGCTCGGTATAGGGATTGTGTGCTCATGAATGGTATGTTAAACATTGCAAAACCTTCTAATTTTCATGAAGCTAGTAAGAGTTGAGAATGGAAAGAAGCATTGAAGGAGGAATATAATTCTATTACTAAGAATAATACTTGGGATCTTGTAAAGCTTCCTCATGGTAAACAAACCATAGGTTGCAAATGGATATTTAAGTTGAAATTTAAAGAAGATGGATCTATTGATAAGTACAAGGAAAGGTTGGTTGCAAAGGGGTATTCCCAGAAAGAAGGTATTGAATTTGAGGAAACATTTGCCCCTATTGCATAATTATATACTATTATATTGATTATTTCTTTAGACACTAAGCATCATTGGAAAATACATCAATTAGATGTTAAATGTGCTTTCTTAAATGGTGATTTAAAAGAATAGGTATACTTAGTGCAGCCTAAGGGGTTTGTTAGGAAGGGAGAAGAGCATTTAGTATGTAGATTAAAGAAAGCTTTATATGGTTTAAAACAGGCTCCTAGATCCTGGTACGATAAATTTGATTAAATTTTCCTCATGCATGGTTATAAGCGGAGAAAAAATGATCCTAATTTCTATCCTGTGTTTAATAATGAGGGGCGATAGTGTTGATTACTTTATATGTAGATGATCTGATCATGAAAAGGAGTGAAGACAATATCATTGAAGAAATCAAGTAGCAGCTATCACAAAAATTTGAGATGAAGGACTTTGGAGAAGTGCATTACTGTTTGGGTCTAGAAGTTTGGAGAGATCCAAGCCAAACTCTCTTGTCCCAAGGTAAGTATGTTAAGAGTTTACTGACAAAATTTAAAATGGATGATTGCAAGGCTGCATTTGTGCCTTTACAGCAGGACAACAAACTTGAAGTGAATGATGGTTTGCAATATGCAGATGCCACATTGTACAGATAGTTGGTTGGTAGTATTATCTATTTGACTACAATGAGACTAGATCTAGGTCATGCAGTGAGTTTTTTGAGTTAGTTCATGACTCAACCTCATGAGAACCATTGGCTTGCAGCAAAAAGAGTATTGAGGTATCTACAAGGAACTTCAGACTTTGGTACTTTGTATTCTCACTCATTTTGTGTTAGCTTGACAGGTTATACAGACTCTGATTAGGCATGAAATTTATATGAGAGACGATCAATTACAGGTTACACCTTTAGCATTGGGTCTAGGGTCATCTGTTGGTGCATCAAGAAGCAGAATAACAAGCTATGTGTGCAGCAACATGTGAGACAGTATGGTTGCAGAGACTTCTCTAAGATGCAGGATAAGAACAGACAGAAGCTACACTTATAAATTGCGATAATCAAAGTTCCATCAAACTGGATTACAATCCTGTGTTTGATAAAAACACTAAGCACATAGACACTCAATTTCATTTTGTTAGGGAAAAGTTACAGCCCAAAGAGATTTGTGTCGAATATTGTAATTCTTGTGATCATATGGCTGATATATTTACGAAGCCTCTCGCAAGATTGAAGTTTGAGTTGTTTAGGGACATTTTAGGTGTGTTTAAGAACCCTTTCTCCATTAAGGGGGAGAGTTATATATAATGGAGAATAAGCTCTTATGGTTACATAGTTGTGATTTTTTCCTTTTCTTAGTAATTCAGTTCCTACTCTTCAGGGATATGATTTGTTGTTCCTAACAAATTGTATCTATTTATTATTGGAGATTAATGTGAAGCTGGTGTGGTGCTTTGCTTGAAGGATCTCCTGGTGATCCACACCTGTGAGCTCCTCTTGTGTTGGTTTGCCATTTCATGTCTTGCTTGTGCAACTCTTGAAAAAAATATTGTATAGCTTTATTTGTTTTGAATATATGGTTTGCGATAATGTATTTATAATGTATTAAATAACAAATAGTTTCATAAATATTGCATTTAGAATGTATTGAATAACAAATAGCTTTGTAAATGTTGCTCATTGGATAGGTTTATATTATCTATCTTGATTTTTCAAAATAGAAAATAGTGGTTATTACAGAAAAAATATATTAATAACAAATAAGTTTATAAATATTGCTAACTATACATGTTTTGTTAATTATACATGTTTAGATTAGTGAGAGTGGCCATGGTCATGCGTTTCTTCCTCTTACCCAATTTCCTACAGAAGAACAAACAACTCCTTCCTGAATTCCTTTACTTAAAATCCTACGCTGATTTTTGTAGTTGATCCAAAAGAGTTTCCAAAAGCGAGAGTGACGAACCACCTTCCTTTCCTTCCGGATAACGTTAAGCATCTGCATTTGCAAGCACCTACTAAAGCCATTTTAGTTATTAAAATAAAAGTCTAGAAACTGAAAACAACGAATACAACCTGGCCTCGATATTATTTATTAAAAGAAAAATCTAGAAATTAGAAACAAAAAATACAAGATGGCCACGACTAAAAACAGTTGGCATGGCCCAGGCCATGGAGAATATCTACAATTGACTTTTATATGGCCGCTAATAGAAACCATGGAACAATCTAAATAGAAATAAAGATGAAAACGCAAAATCCATGGGTCAACTTAAATAGAAAGATTGATACCTATGGAAAGTTGTGTTAGAATGCAGTTTAGAAAGTATTGAATTTAATTGTATATTTTACAAATATTTTAAAATTTTATTGATAATAACGTCCATTGTTTAACATCGATCTTATTGGTTAGATTTTGAAATATTTTACTGCTCCCTTCATTAACTCTAACTCCGGCCTCTGATGTTTTGGGGGTTCGAATAGATATGCAAATAATAGATTTCCCATAAATATTCTAAAACATTTTCTAATTTTTTTAATTTAAATCTTCATTCCAAAATTACTGTGTGAGTTAGAGATTTGGTAAAATATGTAATATATTATTCCAAATCTGATTTTAATCTATTGTGGCTGTAACACTTATGGCCAACTATAGGAAATATTTTGTACAATGTTTGTTTCTGACACTGTTTCATGCATTATTCATGCATTATGCTTATTTTATTGGCACCATATCTAAGTGCTATACTATGAGAGACAATAATTGGATAAAGGATTTCCATTAATCTAGATATGTCAGCACTGTACAGAAAAAGATGGTTCTACACGATAGTTATTTTACTTATATTGATGATGTTCTTGTTCTGACGGTGGACAAGGATGAAAATAAAGGAAATTACACAACGGTACAAGGCGCCATTGAAGCAGTTCCAAAACATAAAAGCAAACTCACTTTGATTAGTGTACAACTTGGAATTTATAGGTTAGTAGGCAATGAACCCAAACCTTAAAGGATCATAGGTTTATACAATTAGAAACTTCAATCATGTTTGATTATATATATTTTTTTTTCATTAACTGAAGATAGCCCTAGGGATGGAAAAACCTGGCTTGTTTGAGAGATGTTGTGGTACATTCATATAGACATCACAGTGGTTCTCATGATTTGTGCATATGGACAACTAGTGAAGCTGATAATTCATGGGTTATGATGGAAGACATTAGAGATAGAAA